>CAMRHE010000006.1:9430000-10630000 GCA_947044405.1 Leptodactylus fallax
ACATTATGACTCCATCCAAAATTGGTCCCGACTCCAACTCCAACCCCAGTAATGATAACCATAGTACTAAACACCAAGTAGACCCACCTCTACATAGATGCCCCAGCACTGAGAGGATGTGGTAGCACGGGCGCTGGAGTACATCAAGTGGCACTTTAGCTGAGCAGTACCCTTCGAAGCGATGTGAAGCCAGGCGGTATTATTAATCTTGTATAACACACACACTTTCATATGATCAAAACTCAGTCAGACAACCATCATTGATCTCTGCCTACTGTAAAATCACGGCAGCTGCCAGATGTTCCATTAGGTACCTGGGATGACGCCAAATGAGCTCTGCGCAGCCACAGAAGCCCAAGACACTGTGCAAATCATTTTAAGAAAATTTTTTAAAGATTTCTAAAAACAAACTAAGAACGGAAAATGTGGCAAAAAGTGGCTGTTTCTGGGTAAGATGATGGACAACCAATATAGCTACCATTATGACTCCTCCAAGGGTTGTCACTCAGCTTTATCGGAGGCAAATCTAGTGTTATACCATCCACTCTGGATACATAAACAGACAATTCATCATTCCAGACTGTGATGCGGTAGGTATAATGTCAGCCAGAGGTGTCAAACAGACCTCATCACCGATACAAGACTAAATGGACCCCGGCAGCCGACAACGGAGCCCCGGGGACAGAGGAGCATGCTTTCTTTTCTCATTTTACACCTCCCCTGGCCACCAATTCCTGGATAGCCCCTTTAAAAATATTGATGCAAAAATACAGACTAAAGCAACATGCACATGAACGTGTATGTGCAGCCCATGTATCGGCCATGCTTCTGGAATAGGACCTGTTCTGAATTTTGCGGCACAGACTCTCTGCCCGCACACAGATCCTTGGCAAACACGGTAGTGTGCCTGGGGCCATAGAAATGAACGAAAAACCCAGATAGCACACTGAGCTAGCACACAGTCGTGTGCATGGGGCCTATAACTGCAGGGAATAAGGATACTTTCACATGGGCAGATTTCTGCCAGGAGCAGGTGCTAATCCATGAAATGAAAAGTACATAAGTGCTCATCTTTAAAAATCCCCTATATGTACTCCTTTTAATACCATATCTTATATAAGTCAAACATTATGACGGGTATATTACCTGTCCTGAGTTGTGGCCTGGATTCATAGCCCCTGTGATAACACATGGGCTTGTGTATGTTGGCATACAAGTGTGCTTGGAGCCTAAAAGATAATTTTGTGCCTACCAGCACCCACCACTAGAGGGCGCTTAGGAGCTTACTGCATACTGCTTACACATTGAAGCCCATAATACACCGCTACACAGTAAGGCTACGGTCACATCTGTGCTGGAGCCTCCGTTGGGAGACTCCGTCAAGTGTCCGCCTGAAAATTGGCAAAGGAAAAGGAAAAGGTCCTGCACGGAGGACTTTTTTTCTCCTCTGGTTTCAGTTTTAAAATGATGAATAAGCAATGGACCCCATTAAAGTCAATGGGATCCGTCAGACTCCATGTGTTACTACTATTTTAGCGGTCTGCCTCTCCAGTGCTCTGGTTTTCTGATGGACCAGATCGACGGAGGGCAATGCTAGCATAAGCTTCTCCAGGGTAAATGCAGGTAGTCAAAAAATTATCTTTCAAGTCAGGGGGTTTGGAGCTCGGTATCAGAAAACCTAAACTTTGGTTACTATAAAGATATATTAAGAACTTACTCAGTGCAGAATTTTGTACCTATTTAGATTAAAAAATTGTATTTTGGGGAGGACATTCATTCTCATATTAAAACAGAGATATTGGGAATTTTTCCCGCGATCTTAATTTTGCAAATCAATGTTGCAGACTTTTCTACTCTTCAGTGATGATGTCCATGGAAACTTCCCTACATGTCCTGTCCTTACAGCACCTCGGCTCTGGCAGGATGGTTGCAGGTGGCTGATCTATGGCAGAAATGCTTTTAGACATGTTGTGTATTTTTACTGTGGCAGCGAGCTGGGGGATCTTGGCAGATCACGGTGCGCTTAGACAGGGCATAATTAATAGACCTTGGATTTTTCAAGCCACATGAAATAAAAGTAATATCTCAAGACTCGAGAACACTTGGTGCGGATTCAGAATATTACGGCTTTCTTTTTATGGTGTTATGCTGTTTTTCTAACCTAAGCCTTATCGCTTTAAAGTCACAGAAACTTTTTATAACATAAAAAGGCAAAATCTGAGATGCTATAAAATTCACAACAAATTATAACAAATTCACTTTTACGGAGCAACATTGTAAATAGAAAAATACTAAACACTTGTACAGACTTACAAAAAGTGTTTTCGTTAATGTTGTAGAAATGGGCCTATGATTGGGCCTCAGAGGATACATGAAGCATGCCAAGCGTGAAGAAGTCAATGCGCCCCATGCAAATGACATCATCCAGAAGGCCGGAAGAGGATTCAGAGAGAGCACCGGAGGCAGTGAGGAGGATTGGTATTTAAGGGTGGTTGTAACGCTTTGTAGAGGACAAGATGGCTTGCTGGGGCAGCAAGTCAATTCGCTGTTGGAGGACAGCTTGGAGGAGGCAACATATAGCGAGGCCACACGGGTTAGGAGAGCCATGCGAACACCTGCTCAGCAGATGCCCCGGACCTGTAGTGATGGGCAGTGCGTTCCCCATGATAGCAGAAGCGCATTATTCATTGACGCTGGCAGTCTGTACGGTGCCCTACTGTGTGTGATAACCTTGTGAAGATCCATTATACTATAACATCTACTGCAGTAAAAAACCCACACTGTCAAGTCAGGTGTCATGTGTACCCGTGTAAGGCTCCAGGTGACCTGCAGGCATTGGTGTCTGGGCAGTGGTCCACGAGGGACAGACCATGGAGCAGAACGTAATACTGGACACGCTGTGCCCCATATTGTCACCAACCCACTGATATCATTGCTTCCCCACCAATGTCTCCTTACACAACCATTCTGCCCCAGACCATCAGACTTACCACTAACATATTTAATTTTCATTGTGTATGGAAACTTTTTTGCATGGAAGCCTAACCCTAGGTTCACACTGGCGTCACCTCTCTGTTCTGTTCATTGACTATAATGGGGTCCGTTGAGTTTCCGTACTTTAAAAACTGAAACCAGCGGAGGAAAAAGTCCAACAAAGACTCCAACGCAGATGTGAACTTAGTTACACAGCCACAAACCATGACCAATTCACAAACCGACCTGGTCACAAACATTGCCACCCCACCCTCGGGTAAGGTCAATGCCAGAATCTTCTTCCGCCAGCCCTTAGTACCCAATTCAGTAAAAAATATTTTTTCTTTAGATTTTATAGTATCTCATGGGTTAAAGGGCCCGTACTCTCAGCTAAAGTCATCCGGCTTCTTACACTTAATAACCCTGAAGCACCAAATCTGGAATTTTGCCAAGGGTTTTGGGTTGTGCTTTTCTAAGACAGTGTCTAGAAAACCACGGAGAGGCTTAGCACTGTTAGCGATACCTAGAAACAGCCGGAATTATTCAGCTTCGTGACATGAAGCTGCTAAAATGGGCAACGAAGCAAATGTCCATAAACACTAGCTGTCAAAGTTAGGGAAACGGAGCCCATTCATGCGAGTGGAGATTACTATTAACTATTTGTTAACAACTTTGCACAGTATTAAACAAGGGTGTAAAAATCCCACCAAAGGCCGGGAAAGACGTGCAAAGCACACCCGCCCGGGCGAGCGAAGGAGCTGGCACAAACATTTCCACAGCAGATGGAAGCTGTGAATCAACCACGTTACATAACAATCGCTTTTCTAATTATGTGGTACACCACTCACATCCAAAGCGGGAACTGGAAGGAATCGCCAAGACAAATACCTCCAAAATAATTAGCAACTGAGGAACAAGGACAAAAGCCCTGATGCCAAAATATTTAAAGGGAATTTCTACTTTCCCAAAAAGCTTTGGGAATCTGGTCAGGACATACTTATTTTTTTTTTATGCATCTTAAAGACAATGTTCACATTGACAACCATGTTTATACTTTGGTAAAATATGAAGCAACTTTGCAAATAAGCTTAAAAGGTTTTCTGTTTACAGCTCCTATGCAGACCTGTGTGTCTCCATGGTTACAGACTACAAACAAACCCTGTGTAGTCTGTTCATTCTATTTGTCCCCTACTTTTTTTTCTTAAAGGCACTGTCCAGGATCTTTTATTTATGGCCTTTCCTTATGATAGTCGGGCCCCACATTGATCAGCTGGTCCCCATACTAGAGCCGGGACCATACAGCTCCATGCCCCGTATAGTGGCCGGGCGCTTGTACTGCAGCTCTGCTCCCACTGAAGCTAATGGGAGTTGAGCTGCAGTAATGACATACAGGCACTATACAGTGTACAGAGCCATCTGCTTCTGGCTCTGTGTACTGTATAGTATGGGGAATGGACACAGTTCCGGACAGCTCATGCACTCAGGGGCCAGTTGTCAGCCCCCACTGATCAGATATTTATGGCCACGGATATTTATATCTTAAAAATAGGCCATAAAAAAAAAAAAAAAAAAAAATCCTGGACAACTCCGTTAACATACTGAATGTATGGTAGCAAGAAGCAGGAGACAGATGGAAGGGAGTATGACTGCAGGTTCAGACTACATAGTTTGCGTGTAGTCTGTTGCCATGGAGACATTATCTCACCAGAGAACAAAATGATCAGGCAGTTGAAATCGAACAATTTAAATCTTCTTTACACCTGACATCAGGGAAAGTCAGGACACCCCAGTAACACATTCGATGGCCGTCGGTTCCTGCCAAAATTGGTGGGTTCAGCATATATTAATCTGAGGTGTATGGGCACCATAATATCTCCCTGGTAAACCCACTAGAGCATTAAAGGAGTGACCTCCGAACAATACTCAAAAATCTCTGTGGAGAGTACCAGCGTCTCAGAAGGTAGCCTTATCTAGTCCACAATATAGACAGGTAAAGTGGTCCACCACACAATCCCTACCAACTTTTTTAGGAGAACTTTTTATAAAGAAAGTGCTTACCTTCACCTGAGGAGCCAGAGAGATCTATCACCACATATACCTTTCCTTCTGGTTCCAAGTCAATCTGCAAATAAGAAAAAAAAAATCATTCAGTTTTATATATGAAGGGAAATACTGACAACATTTTTGTGAATTAGAGGATCTTTACTGCTTCTGCCTGACCAGGGTTTTCATAAAGAGATTTGGCCTACCAACAACAGAGCCCTGAGAATGGGTCATCTATGTTCTGGGCCTACAGTCACATTATAATCGCAGTTTTTCATCGGAATCTGTCCACCAAATCTGCCACGTGAATATACCCATACTATAACAAGAAGGATATTGTGAGTGAGAGAATTACTGGATGACACCACCGGTCAAAAATGTCCTACAAAATAGAGCAGAATCCTATTATAGTTAAAGGATTTTTTGTTGTTGTTGTTCTGGCCCTTTAATGCAGAAGAATCACAGAAATCTACACTGCAGATGTGAACAGTGTCTAGAATGAACATTTGTTGTTAAAGGGATTATGACATGAGAAATAGTTACCCATAGGACAGAGAATACATTGCTCATCGGTGGGGGTCTCACCACTGAGATGCCCACTAATCCTGAGAACACAGCGCATTTTACCCCTATTGTGACCATACCTGAAAATGTGGTGTGCTCAGATGCCCCCGTTCCCATTTACTTCAATGGGAGCTCCAGAGATAGCTGAGTGCTGTATTTCTTCCATGGAAGTGTATAGGAACGGGGTAGCATCAGCGCCCACCATTGGTTCGGCTGCCTTCACAACAGGGCTAAGACACCCCGTGTTTTCAGGATCAGTGGGGGTCTTAGGGTAAGTTCACACAGCGGAAATGAAGAAGAATTCCTCTTCATTTTATGCAGCTGTTTTCTGGCCACGGGTTACCCAATGCTTATTGGCTGATAATTAGCCCAGATGAATGGGCCTATTCAGCCGGGAGTCACGAGCCACGGAATCCGAGGCTGAATCAGCCACCAAATCCGCGTATGATCGAGCAGGACGCTTATTTTTTCAGCGTCCTACTGCAATCTCTGCCTCTCATTGAAAACAATGGGAGGCAGAATCTGTCGCTGATTCGGGGGTGGAACCCGCCCCCCAAAATCAGTGGCATTTATGTCCACTTTCTGCACTATCCTATGTATTCTAATACTGTATACTGTATGTAATTTCCTATTGTATAAAAGACAATTAAAGAGGAATGATCAATGACCTGGTTCCACTTAGTTTTGGGGTATGTTTTTACTATAGTCCGGGTCTTTCTTACAACTTTTCGGCGCCTTCTCTACAAACGGCAGCAACAGCTGGAAACCCTACAAGCTCTCACATGCCCTTTATTAGCTAAAAACAAGTTAACCCCTTCTGTCCAGCGACAGACACGGCCTTGTATTAGTCTCACAGCACAACTACTCATAATCCTAAAAGATCATGGTCGGGTGTAATTGTTAATAATGGATTGTGTCTGAACAGCGCTCATTTCGATGATGCAGCACAGGCTACAGCTGCCCTAGAAAGGACCAGGGCTCAGGTTTCAGCCATTTCAAGGCACTCAAGTGGAAGAAAGACAAGGAGAAATAGAATCCAAAATGCAGATAAAAATAAGCAGAGACGTCAAATACATCACAAGCAGATCCATCATATCTATCATGGATCCTGTACAAAATAAGATGCTCAAAAGTGTTATATATACCCGGCATACAGCCCCTATATCGCTCAGGTACAGTATATTAAAAATCGTACAACTAGGGCTGCGGTGTTGAGGTTGTAGAGCCAGAGTTAGGGCTAGATTTGGGTGGAATTGGGAGTCATCAAAAATAAAAAATAAATAAATAATTATATTTAATTATTAATATTTTATAATTAATTAGTTTGTTACATATTTATTTCACAGGAATCAATAAACGGCTTATTAATGAAATTGAGGCTCTTTACTGCTTCTGTCTGACCATGAGTAAGGCCTACCAACTCCACGGCCCTGCAGAAATATGAAACATGAAAGCTCAATATATATATATATATATATATATATATATATGTATATATTGTATATATGTGTGTGTATATATATATATATATATATATATGTACATGCTTAATTTTGTTTATGGTGCCACCTCTAGTTCAACAACATGCATCTGCCTTTCAGACAGGCAGGAAGGAAAATAAATTTTCAAAAATATCTACATTTCTGTTTTTTTCTGTCAAGATGGGGGTGCTGAGTGTACATTAATGAGAAATAAAATGAACTTTTTTGCTTTTAGCAAATGGCTGCAATGAAACAAAGAGTGAATAATTTAAAGGGGTCTGAATACTTTCCATACCCACTGTATATACTCCCAGGACTATGATATTACCGTAAAATGCTGTGTCCTCTTCACTACTTACCAAGCACAGCGCCTTACATTGTATAGTGGCTGGTATTTGGTATTGCATGTGATGTCACTGCCTGAGAAGAAAACGTATAGCTCACCGAGCAACAAGCTGATGAGTGGGGGTCCTGGGTCTTAAATTTTACCAATCTAGTATTGATAGGTCAGAAATATCATAGTCCTGGAAAATTCCTTTAAACTATTTTATCCCTGGTATGTGACTAGTTTACCTTTATACTACATACAACCTTGTGTGAATTATGTTATTGAGCCTATCAGGAAATCAACACTAATTTATGCAATCATTTTAATAAATGTAATCGACAGGGGTCCTGGGTGACGGACGTTACCTATCTAATATTGATGATGTATCCTAAGGATAACGCGTCAATATCATAGTCCTGTAAAACCCCTTTAGAGTAAGGCCCCATCTTTTTGAATAACGCAGAATGTCAATTTTACATACGTTGGAGACTCCGCCGTAGAAACCTCCAGAAATTAGCGGAGATAAAAGTCTTGGACAGAAAACTTCTCTCCGTCGGTTTCGGTATACTCTAAGGTGACCGCAGGTGTCCGCTGTTTTAGCAATCCACCTCTCTGTCATTCGGGTCCCCTGAATGTGAGCTTTTTCCCTATAGATTGAATAATGGCAGAAAAAATCCAATGAAAAACGCTGCACAATGCGTTTTCACTGCATTTCTGCAGCGTTTTTTAGCATTGTGTCGCTACGTGGGGTCTTATCCCCAAACTATTCTATCCCTAGAATGTGACTAGTTTATCTTTACATTACATACTACCCTGTGTGCATCATGTCATTGAGCCTACCAGGAAATCGACACCAATTTATGCAATAATTTTAATAAAAATGAAGTTCAAAGTTATTGCTTATTTTTCGAAGTTGCGCACTTTTAGTATTTCTTTGGAATTTCAGGGCACAGAATAGAATTGTAATCGCTTCTCATACACATTCGCTGTGTGATCTGAGTGTAAGAGCTATTTCTGTAGCTCCTCGGCAGCATCTTCAGGGCGATGTGTAATGTGTTAATCTGATACGACTTTTCAAATACTTTCTGAATTGGATCATCTTCCTAAAGCACCAGACAGCTCCACTCCCTGCTGTTACTATGGGAACATAAACACAATATGGAACGAACAAGGCAGGCCAGAGATCATAAGAGATGTGCAAAAAAAAAAAAGTAATACAAATTACATGCAAAAAAATTCCAAATTTAAAGGGATCGTTTAAGATTACAAAAAGATGTCTACCACTTTCTCAGAAACAGCGCCACTCTTGTCTATGGGCCGTGTCTGGTACTGCAGTCCAATCTCATTCATACAGTGCTGTTTCTGTAAAAATAGTAAAAAAAATTTTCTAATTTTAGACCATCCCTAAGGGACTAAGTTTGGTTGTAAAGATAGTTAGCTCATGTAGTCAGTTCTCATGCAACCTACAAATATTTTGTTCAAAAATTCCAAAATGGCGGAGGCCAAAACTATTTTTGATTTGCGGATGATAAAATAATTTGTATAGATTCTTTGTTTAAAGGGATTATGCTATTAAAGACACTTATTCCATATTAATAGGGGTCTGACCGCATCTAAGGTGCAGCCTCCATGTGCATCAGTGCACCTGCGTGATCAGCACTCCATTCATATCTTGGGGGTGCCAGATCTGCAAGTGAGTGGAGTGCCGGTTGCGCATGCGCACTGCTGCTTCATTTCCAAGGAGGATGCAAGGAGACTTTTGGTCCTCCATTCTCTAGATAACTGGAGTCCAGTGGTCGGGCTCCCCCAGCAATCTGACCCAATCTGACCCTTATACCCTAATCCTTTAGGGTGTACGCTTTCTTTTTTTACAGCCATTGTACATCTGAGCATAATCCATTTTCACGGATCCCTGACTTGAGTCCACTGAGAGTTCTGTGAAAACAGACGAGATATCGCAAGTTCTACTTTTTATCGGATTTGGCACATGGCGTGTCTGAATAGATCCATTTGTTTGGGGCTATGGGCTATCCGTTAAAAACCATCAACATTGGATGCCTAATCAAATACAGAATACAATATAAACTTATCCCCCTCATCCACAAGGCTCTCCATTATGCTGCACCTCCCTACATTTCCTCCCTCATCTCTGTCTATCGCCCAACAAGTACTCTCCATTCACTCAGTGACCTAAGACTAACATCCTCTATTATCAGAACCTCCCACGCTCGTATACAAGACTTCTCTCGAGTTGCACCACTTCTCTGGAATGCTCTATCCCAGACTATCAGATTAACCCCCAATTTCTACAGCTTCAAGCCCAAACTAAAGACATATCTTTTCAGACAGGCCTATCACAACTCCTAATGTAAACCCTTCCATAGTTAGATTCCCTAAAACATACCCTCCTCTGTTCACGCTCCCACATTACCTCACAGGATATGATGCCGTATCAGACTAACTTTATATGTCCAGGCACCATCTGCACGTTAAAGGACACGACTGGTGACGGCTCATACAGCTTTATATATGTGTAATGACAGTAACCTCTATCACAAAATTGTCCGACCATTGTACAAGCAATGCTACCTCCGATACCGCCCCTGCTACCTCCTGTGTCACCCCCTCTACCTCATAGATTGTAAGCTCTTGCGAGCAGGGCCCTCAGTCCCATTGTGTGAATTGACTATTTCTTTGTAATGTATCTTTTTTGTCTGTACTTGAACCGTACAAATTGTACAGTGCTGCGGAATATGTTGGCACTATATAAATAAAATGTATTATTATTATCATGTGAAAACTCTGTCATGTGAAAAACCTCTAAGACAGAACGAATGAAACATTAAAGCTGCACAGAATCCAAAAAATTTAGGCAGGATTCACATCCAGTGTGTTTGTTGCAAAATTTTGGCAGAGGAATCTGCGCCGAAATTCTGCAGGTAAATGGATTTTAAGAAATCCCATTTCTTTACTGTCCATCATAAAAAATCTACAGTAGATTCTAGAAATGTCGCTGCTTTTCAAAGCCTTATCTGTTGTGGAAATCCACGACCATATGTTTCATTGACCACAATGCAATGGTTGAAAATTGCAGCTAAAATCGGCACCACGTGCAGATTTTGTCATGGATTTTTGGACCGAATTTCTAGGCCAGTTCAGCAGTGTAAAATTTATGCAATGTGTGAACTCAGTATAGCGGTTTTATTAGTCTTTGTATGAGACTAAAATAGATCACACTAGTTACGTGAAGTTTTCATGGTAACCCCGTAACTTCCACTTACATTGGCAGCCATATATTCCTTTACAGTGAGTCGAGTGACACTCATGTCAATTACATTACAACAGGTCAAGGAGAGAGGGGGATTTACTGCTCAAAAACTTGAGATTTTTTTTACTAAAAATAAAAAAAATTCAAAAATATTTATTATATGCACAATTTTCATATAATTTCTATGATACAAAATAATATATATATAAAAAAAAGGTTTCTCATACATTTATGTGCAGTGAAGCTCCAATTTTCCCTACTTTATGCAGAATCCCCTTGAATGTCATAAACCTCTTAGGGCTGCAGAACACTATTATTAGACATGAAGGCTCTCATGCAGATCCTTCTAAGCCTTATAATGACAAGCCGGAGTTGTAAATACGCTGCATGCTGTATAGCACTAAACTGAAAAAGATGAAGGAGATATATCCATGGTGGGCGGCTCGTGTGTAGGAGGCCAAAATCCGAAAATGTACAGAAAAACCTCACTTCCTTTATGTAAAAGAAGAAAAACCTAAGAATAAGGATGTGCCTAGAGGGCTCATACAGGGGAAGACAATATATAACCTAAGAATGTGTCAAGGGTCAACTGAGAAGAAGACTACAATCCAAAGACAGCCATAGTTATAGCCTGAACCAGCATAACAATTACTGTACGGAACATTCTGTAATAACCCGCTGCCTATATAATAATATGGATATGGATGTCTAAAAATACAGGTTATGGTATTCACAATGACCCTTCATGCATGTAAAAAGGCATCCAGAATGTTGGCATTGCTGAAGACCAATGCCAGACTCAGACTCCTTGGGTTCACCAAATAAAATGATTCTGTGGGCCACTTTCCAAAAATCCCTAGGAAATAGACCATAGTATACTTATTAGTTGGGTGTCTTCTGCTGGACCGTCATTGTGTTAGAGCCTGGGTCCTCTGGAAGATCCTCTAGTACTCTGATGGGTCGGTCCGAAACTGCTGAAGAATACTGTGGACGAAGAGAAGTGGATTGTTGGCCAAATCTTGAAGCTGGATTTCACCTGAGAAAGTTAGCCCCTATCCATAGGATAAGGGATAACTTGCAGATCGATGGGTGTCCGACCACTGATTGATGGGGGTCCGACCACTGATCGGGAGAATGGGAGTGTTTCTGAATCAAGGTGGGGCAGGGCACACACCGCTCCATTCTTTTCAATGGGAATGCCAGAGATAGCCAAAATACAGTAGTCGGCTATCTCTAGTGCTCCCACTGAATTGAATGGAGAAGTATGTAAGATGCCCTACCACGGCTTTATTCAGGACAGGGGACAAAACTTTCTCCTGAATGGTGGGTGTCTCAGCAGTTGGACTGCCACTGATACCCTATTGTATGTCCTTTTAAACTGAAATTTCCGTGGTAGACCATGGTAGACCACAGTGCCGAAAATCTGGTGGAGTGCTGAGTGCACACAGACTGGACTATTGTACGCTGTGTGAACAGACCCTTATACTAGAAAACTAGCAGGGAATGACAAAGAGAATGGCTGGTTGTAACTGACCATTTCACTGAATTTCCCCACTGTGGGACTATTAAAGGACTATTATTTATTATTATTATTATTATTATTATAGCAGCCATATTGCTACCACAACCTCAGAAGTCCTGCTGGTCCTACTGAACCAAATTTAGTCATCACAAGGTTTTATGATGACATGAGTTTGGGTTTGTAGAACTTTGGGGGATCCTGGTAAGAAAGACGCTAAAACATGGCCCTATTACAGCCACAGGAAATTGCCTTAAACTAGTCAGATGTGCAAAGTCATAGAAATCATGAATGTAAATTCTTAAACAAATGCTCGTGTGTATAACTATCACAGGAATCAGGAACTAAACAGATATTATTCATGTCCGTTCATGTCTTTGGTGGCCTCTGTATCCAACATACATGTTCAATTTGCATATAGCAATTATATTGTTAAAAGAAAAAAAAAAGTACATTATTGCTACATGTTGGGAATTTTTTAGAGACAAGGAAATTATTAAATAAATGTTCCTTTTTAGGGGGAAAAAAATCACCAGGAAGTGACACAGTATATACAAAAATAACGTATGTTCTTTCTTTGTAATGTGTTATTTGCTGTAGTATATTTTTATATATTATATTATATTACATTATATTATATAATATTATATTTTATATTCTGAGTTGGTAAAACAGATATTTGCTTTAGACCAGAAATAAAGTCAGAAAATATATTACCCAAGACAACCCCTTTCAGAATGCTGGGGTGATCGACCCGGGTCCTGCTCCCCACCCAGAAAATCGCTGATTTTGGGTAAGTCACAGTCATAAATATAGTGTCAGATGAATGTCCATCTATGTGTATAGAGGCGGCATGGGTCAGCCAGAATGGAGGCTGGTGGTACAAAGCAGCTCTTCGTTCTTGCTCATAGAGGAAGGTCGCAAGCAGGGAGGGAGAGAGGGAGGTCCCTTTTATGTCCATATGCTGTACTAGGTTATATGGACTTATATGGACTATATGTCCCCCAGTGACCAGGAGGACAGGGGACTGAAAGTCTCCCTAAGGCTTCTTTGTGAATGGAGAGACAGTGCGCCTCGGTGAGTAATGCTCCATTCACTTCTATGAGGCTGCCAAGACTGTACACTCCATAGATGTGAATGGAGCGTCGGGCAAACACAAGTGCACTGAGTCTCCATTCACAAAGAGGCCTTTTGATCCCCTGTCCTCCTGATCACTGAGGGACCTGGCGATTGAGCCCCCAGCGATCATACACTTGTCCGCTTTCCTACAGATAGGAGATAAGGGTCCATAATGGGACAACCCCTTTAAAGCATCCTTTATGCCAGTGAACTATTGTAAATGGTCATAAATATGACTCGCGCCCCCTTTAGAAAAGTGGCAAAGGCCGGTGTAAAACAGGAAACACATTTTTTGCAGTATGCAACCTCTCCCCAAGCACCATAATATTAGCAAATAAGGTAAGAAGTGGTATGAGGGTCACTTTGCCTTTCTCTAAGAAGTGTCAGCACCTTGGGGTTGTGATGGCCAAAGCTTCATCAGAATGGTAGGGGGCTACTTTTCTTTTTGATGGTTTCTGTCTCGTTCTATATATGCCCTTGATCATGAAAACAGCTAAAGTATAAAGGATATCTCAATAATGTCCAAGAGCACAAAACCCCCTTATGAGAAGAGGAGAAAAAGTCAAACCAACCTAGTGGCCAAGTGGCCTATTGCAAGAAATCTGACTTATGTGGTACTGTATGCCGTGGCCACAGTCATCCAACTATTGTATCCACAACTTGCAGTTAGTTAGATCTCATCGATAGGTTACAAGGCTTACTTTCCGATGCTAGGTTCACACTAGTGTTCGGGTTTCCGTCCTTCGGGTCTGTATGGGGAAATCCGCGGACCCCCCAGTGGAGAGAAATTTCCTCCTTGCAGGACTTTTCTCTCCGACGATTTTAGGTGGACTCTGTGGCTAGTGTGAATCCAGCCTGAATATATAAAGGTTACAATAATTCCTTTTAGGAAAATGTATCATTTTCATACAATTTTTGAAAACAAAAAGATCATCGATGTCTTATGACAGAATATCCCACTGCCTAAAACCAGAAGTGACAAATTAGACTTTCTATGGCAGACAGAAAAAAAAGAGATTAAATTATCAGATCTAAGTATAAAAGACAGATTAAATGATTATTCAGAGGAACACGCGGCGGCGACCATTGCACTTATTACAGCCATCATTTATTGGAAATTAAATTCATTTACAAATGCTCCATCATCGAAGACATATTTATGGAGGAAAAGGATCAAATTGCTTTAGCAAAGATATTTCTGTTAAATGAGTGGATTAGAATATTTATTTTCTGTCCGGCTGCTTATTAGGATTTATTTAATGAACCTTTACAGGTTTACTTTACCAGTTTTTAATTTTTAACACATGAATGAGGCAAAATAAGATGTAGCAGTGTTTAACTTGACTTTCTGACGAAGAAAATCCATTGAATCCCATAGAAGTGTCCAGTTGAACTTTGCTACATTTGTACCTGCTATATTCGGGAAAGACATAAAAAATGTGGCAAAACATAAAAAACACATTAAAAAAACACATATTATTGTGCCCAGGTTAATACACTGTCACTAAAAGGACATCTACAGATGCGTCCTTCCTCTTGGCTAGACACGTCCATTACAAGTTAAGATGCTTTTCTTAATGCAAAATGATTTTGTGACAATTTAAAAGGATTTCCCCATCTCAGGGTTTCATCTGCTCTGCTGTCTCCTCTCCCATCCACTTCCTGGTTTCTGTGACAAATTGGTTAGCCTGTGTGATGGACAGATCAGGATAACGGCGTTCTTAGGCACTAAAATGGTTCTCAGCCCAAGCAGGGATTAGTAGCTGAATATACTGTGAAGACCTGACAATAGTCACCAATCACAGTGAAGTTCAGCAAATAAAGGTGGCCGGGAAAAGGGACTGAGGTGATCAGCCTGGCCACCGCTGCTAGATGGCAGAGGTGGTGAGCAACAAGCTGTAAACACTGAAGAGACTTAGTCAGCAGTATCTGGCAAACAGATCAAGATCTTAAACCACTTTTATGGTGTACAAACTATAAAAAAAAATCAGCTCCATATTGTATGTGACCACCGATCCATGCAAACAGGGGACACGGGACTCAAGCTATCATGATTGCTGAGGGTCCGATTGGTGGGTCAAATATCCTAGGAAATAAATTGTGATTTATGGGACGTCAATTTAATTCTATCCCTGATGATATCATCATATGATTATTTTACTGTATAATGAAGTGTACACAGCTTTTATAGATTGAGAATACTCAAAAATTTGTGCCCGATACTGTCACCAAATATGTGCAGGTAGCTGGGAATACGACTTCAGGGAATAAAAAAAGCTCCTCGAAGAGGATTATTGTTTCACGCTTCATCTACCACATGATGTAATGGCCCATCCACTGGATTTTAAGTCAGACCAAAAAGAATTAAAATACTCAGAGGATACATTCTACCCCGAGAGCATGTCTGAGTGCAAAGTGCAGCCTTGCAGAAAAACATCAATCCTCAATAGTTCTGTCACGTCAATCCACACTGCCAAGAAGTGAAGCGTGCACCAATGTGCACATGGCTCTAATTGTACTTGTCAAAGATTCTCACTTGTAATTTCCAATGCTGACATAATAGGAGAGAGTATTCTGTAACACTTGTGGACTTTGGTTAAGGTTATTATTAGATTCTTGGCTTATAATAGAGGGGAAAAAAATATTTGTGACCATTTCTTAAAGGGAGTCTGTCACCAGAACCAAGCCCCACAGATGGGTTAGGTTCACCTGAATCAAACAGTGTTTTCCCCTTGTCAATATGCAGATGAGCTCTTTGGAGCAATGAGGGAGTTACTTTTTTGGAGCAAGGGCAACGCCCTTGTTGCTCTAAAGAGTTCATTTGATTATTGACAAAAATGGCAATATCTTGGCAATGAACTGATTCACAAGGGGAAAGCACAGTTTGATTTAGGTGACCATAACCTATCTATTTCCTGGCTGGGGTGATATGCTGGTTCAGGTGACACTAACCTATCTATCTGCAGGGCTGGGGTGATATGCTGGTTCTGGTGACACTAACCTATCTATCTGCAGGGCTGGGGTGATATACTGGTTCTGGTAACACTAATCTATCTGCAGGGCTGGGGTGATATGCTGGTTCAGGTGACACTAACCTATCTATCTGCAGGGCTGGGGTGATATGCTGGTTCTGGTGACACTAACCTATCTATCTGCAGGGCTGGGGTGATATGCTGGTTCTGGTGACACTAACCTATCTATCTGCAGGGCTGGGGTGATATACTGGTTCTGGTAACACTAATCTATCTGCAGGGCTGGGGTGATATGCTGGTTCTGGTGACCCTAACCTATCTATCTGCAGGGCTGGGGTGATATGCTGGTTCTGGTGACACTAACCTATCTATCTGCAGGGCTGGGGTGATATTCTGGTTCTGGTGACACTAACCTATCTATCTGCAGGGCTGGGGTGATATGCTGGTTCTGGTGACACTAACCTATCTATCTGCAGGGCTGGGGTGATATGCTGGTTCTGGTGACACTAACCTATCTATCTGCAGGGCTGGGGTGATATACTGGTTCTGGTAACACTAATCTATCTGCAGGGCTGGGGTGATATGCTGGTTCTGGTGACCCTAACCTATCTATCTGCAGGGCTGGGGTGATATGCTGGTTCTGGTGACACTAACCTATCTATCTGCAGGGCTGGGGTGATATTCTGGTTCTGGTGACACTAACCTATCTATCTGCAGGGCTGGGGTGATATGCTGGTTCTGGTGACACTAACCTATCTATCTGCAGGGCTGGGGTGATATGCTGGTTCTGGTGACACTAACCTATCTATCTGCAGGGCTGGGGTGATATGCTGGTTCTGGTGACACTAACCTATCTATCTGCAGGGCTGGGGTGATATGCTGGGTCTGGTGACACTAACCTATCTATCTGCAGGGTTGGGTTGTTATGCTGGGTTCTGGTGACACTAACCTATCTATCTGCAGGGCTGGGGTGATATGCTGGGTCTGGTGACACTAACCTATCTATCTGCAGGGTTGGGTTGTTATGCTGGGTTCTGGTGACACTAACCTATCTATCTGCAGGGCTGGGGTGATATGCTGGGTCTGGTGACACTAACCTATCTATCTGCAGGGTTGGGTTGTTATGCTGGGTTCTGGTGACACTAACCTATCTATCTGCAGGGCTGGGGTGATATGCTGGGTCTGGTGACACTAACCTATCTATCTGCAGGGTTGGGTTGTTATGCTGGGTTCTGGTGACAGACTCCCTATAGGCCGGGATCCCACATGGCGTAATCCCATCCACACATTGCGGAAAATTACACGCAGTGGACGTACTGTGATTACCAAAACCATTGCGGCTTTGGAAATCACAACATTGTCAATTATACCTACGGTAACACCGGTGGTTTCCCTATAGGTATAATAGAAGCAGAAAGTCCGCAGAGGAAACCTCTGCGGACTTTTTGCGAATAATTGTTGTGGGAAAAATCACAATGCGTTGCTGCTGCGGTTTATCCCGCAGCGCTTTTTTTTTACTGCGGCCCGCTACGTGGGGCCTTGGCTTTAAGCTGTTTTGCAAAATATACAAGACATAAAGCTTTCCCAAGAGTCTCTTTTATCTTACCATCGTTGTCTAACATTTATTATTTCACCTTCTATTACACATTTTGTGGGATATTAACAGGTTAAAAAGTTGAAACTAAAATTGAGCCAAAAATTCAGCCAAAATTTGTGACATTTGTCTGCTCTCTCTCTCTTTCTCTCTCAAAAAAAAAAAAAGGAATAAAATAAGGGATGGCCAAGATGTAAATGTACTGAGGTGTAAATGACTGCTCATAGTATCAAGATAAAAAAGGAATTCAAAAAGTTCATGGGTGAAAAACAGGCTCTTAGTGTATAAGGCTATGGAAACAATTTAACTCCCATTCACTTCTATGTGAGTTATGGAAATTGGGTAGCTCAGAGAGCTTTGCTGTCGTGGCAAGGTAAAGGATGGGGGAGTTCATTTTGGAGATAGGTACGGGTCCCAGAGGTGGAACCCACATCTACCAGAATCGGAACCCACACCTATGAAAAATTTATAGCATATCCAATGTATTTAATGGGAAAACCCCTGTAAAATTGTGGTAACGGACAAAAGCGAAGAAAGAGGATATTATACTAGTCTATATATTTATTCCGTTCTTAACTTCGGTGTCCCCTAAGGGACGATCAAAAGATCGATCATCATCTGACAACTGCAGATACATTTATAAAAACTGTGTTTGTCTTTGAACCTCCATGACCAAAGCCTCGGCTATAAAGGTTGTGGGAAAGCTGTGTACTTTACCATCAGCACTGAAGTGGAAAAAGTTCAAAAATATCTAAGTAAAGGCAATAATATAATAAAGTCAATAAACAGTGAATGTGGGCTAGTGTATGACAATTAAAAAAAAAAGTGAATGTTTTTTTATTTAATACAATTTATTTTTGGATGGAAATGTAAAATGTTTTGATAGTGATGTCACTGGAGCGGAGTTGGCAGCTTATATAAAAATGGATATCTGGTATTTGTAGGGGAATCATCCTCTTGATGTGCATATACACTTACGTGATGGGGAGACCGGTGGACCTACAGCGACCGCAACTTTTTGTACCGAAAATTACCAAAAATATACCAAAATTTATTTAAAGGGCTTTATAGCAGAGGCATAACTCCTGGGTCCCAGTGCAAAATCTGTAATGGGGCCCCTACCTATCTTATGACATTTAGAAGAGTCATATATCTTATGTGGCAAGGGGACCTCTAGGGCTAGATAGTCTTCTCAGCTATACTGCCATGTTACTGCAGAGATTTTGCTCTGACAAGTAGGGCAGAAAGTTATTTCTATTGGCTGTCCAGAGTGAACAGAGGATCACTATGCAGAGATCTGACTGTGCGGGGAGTGACTGAGCATGTGTGACCACCAGAACTTAGCTCATTAGGTGGACGTGCATATTACTATGCAGTTTGAACACCAGGTGGTGCCATACTATGTACGTGTATGTCACAACTCTTTACTGGTTCATTTGTAAAGCAAGTATATGGCAAACATGGTTCATTTTTTATAATCTATGCCAACCCCTTTAAAGAGCATGGCATTATGGGGGCAATGGTCAGTAGAGGAGCTGTTTCAGAAACCAACATAAAGTGTCACAGCTTCTCCACTGTAGGCTTTGGGGATGGCCCTAGAAGACCCTCATCGGTCAGCTGGTGTTACTGTAGGAGCGGTTGTGCTGATGTGTTAACATACTGGGAGACGTTGCAGCTGTGTCTGGAATTTTAAGCTGCACATAAAAAAATGTTACTTTACTGTTATGCTCTGCTATCATTCAGTCACATGTATTACATTACATATATACTTCAGAAAGGATTTTTAAAGCAGTTTTTAAAAACTTATGATGGGTCATCAATATATGGGGTCCAACACCTGAGACCCTCACAGGTCAGCCATTTGAAGAGGCAAAGTGGTCTCTCCCCTGTGCCAATGATGTCACGTTCATTGATCATATGGTAGAGCAGAATATCAGTCCCATCCAAGTGAATGGGTCTGAGCTGCAATACCAAACACTGCCTCTTTAAAATGTATGGCACTGTTCTTGGTATTCACTGAAGAGGCAGCAGTGTTCACTTGGCCTCTGCAATCTGCTGACTTGTGGAGGTCTTGGCTGTTGGACTACCAGAAATCATACAATAATGACCTGGCCTATACTAAGGATATAAGTCCAAGAAGGCCACTTTAACATCTACTGTAAGTCACTTGATCCAATCCTACCATCTGTACTTTGCAGATTCCAATGGATCATTGTATAAGAAGAGACCAAAAGGGGTGTCAAATCTAGAACACCCCAATGCTGAACTGAATGTTCCTTTCTCATCACTGGGCTTAAATGGAATCTCCTTTTTTTTTAATCCACATTATCTATATTTAATTATAAGTAGAAAGTCCTGCAATTTTCACCATGTCCACTAAGCCTAATAATAGACTGACAATTGCCAATTCTTTAGGATTATTTTTTGCAGCAGCCAACTCATTAACATCACAGGTAAGAGAGAAAGGATTACAACAGAGGATGACACCTCTATAGATAACACCACTGACTCATCATGGCATTCACTAACAATAGATGATGTCACAGTTTATCTCCCATAGTTTACTCACAGTTTACTCTCCCATAGATCTCAATGAGTCGACTCCAGTCTATTACTGCCTATGGCCATGAAACTGCTGTAAAGCATATCACTAAATGCAGTTAACAGAGGATAGGAGAAGCTCAGATAGGATGAAAATAGGAAATAAAATAGAATTAAGAAACAAACGACACTCAAAAAAATAAAAATTGTGATAAAATTCACTATCTGGTTTTATTAAATAAAACCAAAAATTGGAGATATGTTCCCTTTAATATGATTTTTTCTACGTGAACCCCACCCATGAGTATGTGCCACACCCCCATATATATATATATATATATATATATATATATATATATATATACACACACTCAGAGGGAACCTGTAAAAATCACAGGAAAATACAGGCAAACACACAGTGATGAATATTTATAGAATCCACGATGAGATGGAAGCGAAATGGTGGCCAAAGGGGACTGTTGGTAGAAGAAGAGTCTCAGATATAATTATTCTGAAGTAACCGTATCAGGCGCGGTCACCTGGGAGCACCGCAGCCGGGGGAGGGGGTGGTAAAGTGCTTCATGTCTGGGTGATGTCATGGAGTCCTAATTACTGCTTTTTAGAAGAAGCCGACAACATGTCGTCCTCCGGGTCCCAAAGGCTCCAGGAACACTTTAAGTGGAAAAACTCAAAACAAGTTGAACCCTTATTTTTGTATAAAGCAAAATTTGCAGTCCCGGAGGACCAAGATCAGCGCACACATTATCTGTATCACTTTGCCTCGGTTCTCATAGATAATTCATGACACCACCAGCTTCCTGTCAGATTGCAGCAAGACGGTTTGATTTTTAAAAGGCCGTAACACAAAACCGCACAGAAAAAAAAAACCCCAAATCTGTCACCTCCTCGCAAGCAATACAGAATCAGCCAGAGAGGGCACAACTCCTCCAAACCCACCGGCCACATTTATCAGGCTGCCCTTACATTAGGACTGACATCTTCAATGTTGTGTGGGTCTTATATTCCAATTAATTTCTCCTGGGACCCATTGAAGAAGAACAATGCTTACATCATGCTTTCCAGACGGCCAAACATCTGCATTTTTTAAAGGTGCACTGTAAGACTATGCAGGTGCAATCAAAGATCCTGCATTATTGATGACTCCGAATATATCTCCGAGAGGCCGCCAAGGGGTCTAGTGATCATTAAATTAAGACAATGAGGTAATGGCCTTCACGACCCGAGAAACGGCAATGCCCTTGTTTAAAAACTGCAGACCATTAACTGGGAGCGCAAAAAGGCTGTATCAGTAACATAGATCTGGAATTTAAGGAGCCGCTCCAGCCACAGTGACTCTTACTGTTATCCACTTTGTTGTATTCTGTCCTAAAAATCTGATATACTGCTGACAGTCAGAAATTATCAAGGTAGCATGTCCTACTGAAGCACTGAATTAAATGGGTCTGAACTGCAATACCCTACACAGCCTACTGAAAAGAGTGGCGCTATTTCTGGAAGAAAAAAATATATGAACGCTACTGGTTTTATGGAGAGCAGCTGTCAATTCCCTTTCCCATGCTTCTATTTGCAGTAATATGCCACTATAGAGAGACTTGCACAGAGACTGTAGTTAGATATTGGCTTATTGGTTGTCATATAAAACTCTAAAAATATTGCAAGCAAGGGTGAGACCTTGGAGAAAAGTAGCCTAGAATAAGGTGTTTATACGCTGTCAATCTGAAAGGAGTCTCTTAATCGTTTCTTGTAAGATTACTGAATGCTAGGAATGAAAAGGAAAAAAGTAGATATAGATAGATAGATAGATAGCTAGATAGATAGTTATAAAATATATAAATAAAGGAAGATAAGTAATAAAGAAAGAAAGAAAGAAAGAAAGAAAGAAAGAAAGAAAGGAGCAATAAATAGATAATACATAGGTAGATGATAGATAGATAGATACAGTAGATAGATAGATATGAGAGATAGATGGACAGATATAGATAGATATGAAATAGAGTGATAGTTACAAAATATATAGATAAAAGAAGATGAAAGAAAGAAAGAAAGAAAGAAAGAAAGAAAGAAAGAAAGAAAGAAAGAAAGAAAGAAAGATATGAGAAAGGTAGATAGATAGACATAGGTAAATATGAAATAGATATGAATGTGAATAAATAGAAATACATAGATATAAACTGGGAAGACACATAGATATGAGATAGCTAGATAGATAAAGATAGTTATATAGATATAGATATGAAACAGAGAGACAGTTATTAAATATATGAAGGTAGATGCTCAAAGAAAGAAAAAAAAGAAAGAAAGAAAGAAAGAAAGAAAGAAAGAAAGAAAGAAAGAAAGAAAATATGAGATAGACAGATATAGATAGAAATAGATATGATGGATGGATAGATACAGTAGATAGATAGATAGATAGATAGATAGATAGATAGATAGATAGATAGATAGATAGATAGAAAGAGAGATATAGATTGATTTTCTATTTTGCAATCCTTCTATAAACCCTCAAAAAATGCCCCTGAAAGAGCTGACGGAAAAGATCAACAGAAAAAAACACTATTGTGCATTGTTAGTAGAAGGGTTGAAAACCATAAGCTAAAGTAGGAGCGAATGAAGAAGCGGCTGACATGAGGAAGGGAAGGCGAGCCATCTTGTTTCCATAGATAAATCAATAACAGGATGGAGATATCCAAACAACTTCCTTGCTAGCTCACCCAGATGTGCATTGTTGAAATGCAGGTCACAGGGCAGGCCGGGCCATATATCACTGCACTCACCAAACTATTCCTCTCTACTGCGGCCAAAGATTAGTGATGGCAAATCTCCACCTACTGTCCTGCACCATGTAAATATCAGGTAACCTCCTAAAGGCTAGCTTCTATGATCCTGCATAGCCTACTATCTACAGCAACTCAGCTCACAGATACTACACACATAGGGGCGGATTATAATATGGGTGAAGTGTCTGGTTGTAATGGGGCCCATAATTGCCCCATTATAATGTGACCTTGTTAATAATATGATGGAGGAATATACATCATTGCAACTAGAAAGACTTGCAGAGAAGGCGAGTGACAACCCAGAGGGGCTGTGATAGCTCCCTGTAGTCAGCAGAAGGAGAAACGCTGAGTTTTTTACAACTTTCACTCAGTGGGATTTTTTTTATTTTAGAGCTAAATGTTATTTTGGAATGGATTTCCACTTTTTAACATTTTGTATCATTTTTAGGTCTAAATTCTGATGCTGACATTTTGAGATATCACATCGTGTCCGTATTTTTCTGTATTTATTTATTTCCCCTGTAGGTGCATGGCCCGGAGGGTGCACCTTATTTAGGAGGAAGTGGGCGCCTTCTCATAAATGAGGCACACCCTCCACCAGTCTTCCTAAATCTGCCTCATTACGCCTTGCACAAGGTATGAGAAGTTGCAATTTATTGTGCAAATCGGAAAAAAAATTGCTACTTTTTCATGTCCGCTCCGCCTTTGTCACTTTCCCAAAAAAGGGGTGCGGTGAGGATATTCAAGGTTATTATTATTTATGCCAGAAATCTAATGTTAATGATGCGTGAACTGTACAGTATACATGTCCCTCCAGGCTCAGCAGGGGGTGCGCTTTATTTACGAGGCATGCAACCTGTCATATAGGAGGCGCATCCTCTGCGTGCAATGGGGCTATGAAGACGGGTGGAGGGAGTGGTTACAGGGGGTTCTGCTGACAGGTTCTCTTTTAAGGCTAAGGCCCTGCGGAGCAGGCCACAGCGAAAAAGCGCTGCGGGAAAAATCGTGGTGGAAACGCTGCAGACTTTCTGCATCAATAATACCTATAGGGAAACCACTGGCGTTTCCGTAAGTATAATTGGCATGCTGCGATTTCCAAAAAAGCCACAGTTTTGGAAATCGCAGCATGTATTTTTCTGCAATGTGTAGATGGGATTCGCTACAGCTACAGATATGGAAGCTACGGGGAAAAAAAAATCACCTGTTTTTGACATAAACAAGCTGTCTTGATGAAAGGGTTTACTAAAAAGCATAGGCTGTAGATAAACACTGCAGATTGACACACAATGAACCATATACAACTGCTATCATTCAGCGCTCGCTTGTCCATTCTTCCTATAGACGAATGCCTATAGAACTCCTCCGGCGCGCGCTCCAGCTGGCACATCTTCCTTACCTGCTCATACACAAAGACTTGTGATTTAAGAAGTCTCCAATCTATTTCTCTCTCCAATACACAAGTAAATCTCTCGTGTTTCTGACAGTGAGTACATTTCTCTCTGCCAGCGGAAAAGGAAGCAGGAGACAAGATGGAGAGCATTGGCAGATACAACATTAATGTCCTGCCAAACCCTGACGTTCCCCCCAAGTAGAACTGCGAGCACCGGCAATGTGAAATCCATCCATTTCACCTTACAATGTGGAATAACAGCTATTTCTATGGTGGAAGTTCCTTCTTTACTGGCCAGCATAAAAACAGGTGAAACATTTCTGCCAAGCTTATCTTATCTGAGCACTTAAAGGGGTACCCCGAGACCACATCAAAACAGCTGTAAAAAAAAACCGGAGCACTATATATTCTCTAAATTCTTAAACGGGTTATCCAGGATTAGAAAACATGGCTGCTTTCTTCTTCTTAGGAGGTGACATCACATCCATTGGGCACATGGCAGTGCTACAGCTTAGTCCCACTCAAATGGATGCGACTAAACTGCAGCATGGCCAAGTGGCCAACAGACATGAGGTCACTTGGTCACTGATGATGTCACTGGGAAGAAGAAAGCAGCCACGTTTTCTAATCCTGGGTAACTCCTTCAATGAAAGGGGTTTACAGGCTAAAATATTGATCATCTATCCTTAAGACCCCCATAGGTCAAAGGATGGAAGCAGCGGCAGTGCTCCAATGAATGCTGCTTCTGCTCCAGCGGCTAGTCACCTTTATCAGTCACAACGTTTGTAGGTCAGCACTATTCAAGTGAATAGGGCTGAACTGCAGTACCAAGCATAGTCACTGGACAATGAAGGGCGCTGTGCTTGGTACGTAGTGAAGAGGCCGCAACACTTGTCCGAACTTGTCTTCAAGATCCCCACTGATGTGATATTGCTGGACTATCGGAAGGATAGGTCATTTCATAAAACCCCTTTCCAAGTGCTGTTCTTGACCAGTGGTTTACCCCATAGAGGCAGGGTATGGGATCAGTAGGATGGGGCCAGGTATTGAACCACTTTCCCAGCTTAGGCTAAATTCACATCTGCGCCGGTGTTTTTATTGGAGACTCTTCTGCAGAAACTGCTAGAAATCGGTGAAGAGACTTGTATTGAGGATATTTCTCTCCGCAGGTTTCAGTCTAAAAATGGTGGACCCCATTATAGTCTATGGGGTCTGCCGGTGTCCACTGGTAACTGCTGATTTGGAAGTCAGGTTTGAGTCCGCCGGGGGAACCGGACGACGGATAGTCCAGCGCAGATGGGAACCTAGCCTTACCGCAACACTAAAAGGGTACGGTCACATATCAGATTATAATCTAACATATATTTCCACTGTAAAATTTCCGCAACAGATTAGCCAAGCTGGACTTCCCGGTCTGAACCTAGCCAAGAAAGAGGACTCCTTGCGTCATAGTGATCCATGATTCTGGTGGTCTCTGGCCCGTTGTGGCTCTACTGTCCTCCCAGTATAAAGATCCCTACGGTTCCTTCCTGACTAGGTTCAGACCAGGAAATCTAACCAATGTACAGAGTGGATTTTCTGGTCCGGATTGCCCCGTGTGCATGACGCCCAAGGGGTTCTTCTTTGGATAGGCCATCAGTGTCTGGATGAGGTCCAACTGCTGGTCAGCAGAGTCCTAGAGGAGTTTGTAAATGTTTTTGATTTATGGGTCCATATCCTTTACTACTGAAGGGTCTAATGTCTGTACACAGCGATAAACCCTATGACACCTGATCTAAGCAGGCTCGGCTCTGGTGCTACTAAAGATAAACCAGGGCTCTTATGGGATTTGTTTGATGCTTCTCAGCAATGATATTATTGCACTATTTACTTTTCTCACAAAACATTCCCTGGCAGCCCCGGCAATACCATTCTAAAGCAATCATTTACTATCCCTGGGGACCACAGGGAAAACATTGGGTTACATAACTGAGGATGGAAATGAGCCTGCCACTAATAGGTCTGCATCCCGGCCCATCATTCCAGCTAAGCAATGTTTTTATCACTGCCGCGGTAATGCACCAAATCTGTCCGTGGTTTTTATAATGTTTACAAGATTTATAGCTCCAAAATAAAAGGAATTTACTGGAAAATATCTTTATTGTTTTCAAATAATTTTATATGATAAAAAAAAATCTATCGATATTGATAACCTATGCGAAGGCCAGGTCCAAGGTACGGTGTACAGAATCAGACCCCCAGATTAACTCCCCCTTTCCTGGTGCATAGTATAACGCCCCCTTTACTGGCCCCCTACATGGAATAACGTTCCGTTTACTGACCCCCACATGCTATATTGCCCCCTTTATGGTCCTTCATACAGCATATTGCCTCCTTTACTGACCCCCACACAATATATTCCCGGCCATACTGGCCCCTACACAGTAATTGTCCCCTTTACTTGCCCCCACACAGTATACTCCCCCACCATACTGGTCTCCACACAGTATAGTATCCCCCATACTGGCCCCCACACAGTATAGTACCCCCCATACTGGCCCCTACACAGTAATTGCCCCCTTTACTTGCCCCCACACAGTATACTCCCCACCATACTGGCCCCCACACAGTATACTACCCACCATACTGGCCCCTACACACACAGTAATGGCCCCCTTTACTTGCTCCCACACAGTATACCCCCCCACCATACTGGCCCCCACACAGTATACTACCCCCTATTCTGGCCCTTAAACAGTAACTGCCCCCTTTACTTGCCCCCACACAGTATACTCCCCACCATACTGGCCCCCACACAGTATACTCCCCCACCATACTGGCCCCCACACAGTATACTACCCACCATACTGGCCCCTACACAGTATACTACCCACCATACTGGCCCCTACACAGTAATGGCCCCCTTTACTTGCTCCCACACAGTATACCCCCCACCATACTGACCCCCACACAGTATACTACCCCCTATTCTGGCCCCTATACAGTAACTGCCCCCTTTACTTGCCCCCACACAGTATACTACCCCCACCATACTGGCCCCCACACAGTATACTACCTACCATACTGGCCCCTACACAGTAACTGCCCCCTTACTTGCCCCCACACAGTATACTCCCCCACCATACTGGCCCCCACATAGTGACTTGAGGCAGTTATCCACTAGATTACT
This sequence comes from Leptodactylus fallax, assembly GCA_947044405.1. Lineage (NCBI taxonomy): Eukaryota > Metazoa > Chordata > Amphibia > Anura > Leptodactylidae > Leptodactylus > Leptodactylus fallax. Next base: position 9,457,760 of record CAMRHE010000006.1, read on the forward strand.
CCAGTAGGTAAAGGTTGACATTCACTTACCCATCCCTACTCCTGCCCATTGAATCCTCCGCTTCGCCTTCAGCCTTATGCAGATGCAACATCTGGACACTGTTCAGCACCCCCTGGAGGCTGAAGGAAAAGCAGAGGAGGCCATGGGCTGGAGAAGGGATGGGTAAGTGAATATATTACAAAAAAAAAAAAAAAAAAAAAGCGCCAGAGCCACTGGGGTGCTGGGCCGGGCCCCCCTAATGTTGTGGGCCCCATAGCAGCCACGATGGTGGAAATACTGCCCCGACTCTCACTGTCTTTTCGGTCTTTGTTTACAAATGAGCGTCATGTGACCACTACCGCCAGTCAGTGTCTGCAAGGGGCACATACCGCTCTGTGATGGCTCTGCCATGACACCAGCACTATTGCACAGGGAGGGTAGGGATAGGCTGAAGTCATAACATATGGCCCACCAGGAGGACAGCAAGGATAAATCCCTTTAACCTTGCAATAACTTTTTATTCTGTGAAGTTTTTATACGATGCAAAACTAGGAGAGGTTTTTACCATTTTTTTCCAGAAATAAATATTTCAAACAAAAATGATTCCTCCACAAGATGGCAGCATTGATCATTTTTAATGCCATATTTCAAAATTAAAAAGATATTTTGTTGATGAAGAATCTTAGACTAATTTACGTTATAATAAAATTATACCGGCACTACTTCTAGATGAGAACTGGTTACATTGCTTCCTATAAAATTAACAACTAGATTGTCAGCCCTGTTAGGGGCAAGGACTGTTTGTAATAATATCTGAACAGCGCCTCAGCCTATGTTGGCTCTATAATAAGCAATAAGAATAAATAGTAAAACTTATTTTTGAGAGACTGAACAGGAAGTACATGTAACGCTAGGCTCACACTAACGTCGGACTATCCGTTGTTCTGGGCCGCTGGAGGACCTGAATAACGTACAGACGGATCACCAAAATAGCGGTTACACTCCATTGACTATAATAACTGAAACCGACAGAGGAAAAAGGATTTGAGGCGGATATTGCGATGGAATACTCTGGCACAGATGTAAACTTAGCCTAACACTTTAAAGGTACACCTGCAGCACCCCTTTGCAGTTGAAGAAGGGGTCCAATCTGTATACACTTGTATAGGTGCCATATACAAGTGATGAAGCTTCCTAAGAGCTAAAGCACATGAAAAAACCTTTTTCAAAGCACTGGCCCTATCGTAGGATGTAAAACATGTTATCTGTTGGAATACCCCTTTAAGTATATTAGACTTTTCCCACATGGAGATGCCCCGTCCTAGTAATACAGGTCAGATGTGAGGTCTGTGTTCAGGATGTTGCTACCTTCACTATCTCTCATGTATCAGCACATTTTTATTTCTGTACCTATTTCTTCTTCTACGACTCATGAGGGATCTGTTTTCCCTTGTGCTGACAGACACTGATGCTGAGGAGTGTGCGATTCCCCTCTCCTTTCCACTGTAGAATCTGCTGTGAGTGTTTTCTCTATCCACACTTGTATACAACCTGTGTAGTTAAAGGGGTTTTTCAGGTTTAATAATTAATAACCTATCCTAAGGAAGATTGAAGATCTGCAGGGTTTCAACATCCAGGCCCTCTGCCGATCTTCAGATTGAAGAGACTGTAGCATTCAGGTTAGTGTTATGATCCCTTCACAGAAAACCAAGCACAGCATCGTACATTTGTGCAGCAGTTTTGCTTGATATTGCAACTCAGCCCATTCACTTGAATGGGACAGAGACGCAAATAGGCCATGTGACCAATGAACATGACGTCATATGGTCCGTAAAGTGGTGCTGCTGCTTCAAACAGCTGATATTCAGCGGTCCGTGTTGATCTTCAATTGATGACTGATGAAATCCCCTCTAACCCCTACCTTCACACTGCTGTGTGCTCTCCTCCTTATGTACTATGCTGCAGCACACCCTGTATCATCTTCCCTCCTTCAAGACTTGAATGCTTTGCCCTTTCTCCCATTCTGATCTTCCAAGCATAACTTCCTCCTTTTCCCTGAGGCTGTCTCTAACTCTGAGAGAAGGACAAGGTAGAACAGAGAGAGCAGATGCAGCCAAAAGCAGCTGTCTGATCTATATTGGAAGCAACAGAACAGTCCGTTATGTAAAGGAGTTGCACAGACTATACACCAACAAAATAATAGGAGATTTCTGGTGGAGACGATTTAGAAAGTTGCAATAAAAAAATGTTCTTTGCTATTGTAATTTCTAATAAAAAGTCTGTCCTAATGGTTCCGCTGCTTCACGCACTGCGGGTGTATATCAGACAGAAGTGCAATGTCTGACCTCTGCAGTGTAATTTACCTTTCTATGTTCAGTCAACATCAATAATAAGAACAGTTTCATGAATATTTGATACTACCAAGAAGTGACAATATAAAAATAATGAGGCAGTAGTATAATCCCAGGGATTCATTACAGCAATGTGAACATGGGACACCGCCGAGTGGAAATGTTACTGCAGCTTCAAAGACAACACACCATGGGGTCTCTGGCATCGACACAAGCAAAAGACAAAAAAGAAACAATTACACAAGCATTTCTTGGACAGCTCGGGCCGACCTCACCCTCTCTGATGAAGTGCACACACAAGTAGCTCTGTCTTGGCTATAATGAGGATTATATATCAATGGCTGGCAGCTCACGCTCATTTACATACATTTAAGACCTCATTTTGTCCTGTAACTTGTGTGATTAAAACATGATTTATCAGCCTGCATTGTAGACCTCGACCCTGGAGCTGACATATATAGATGACCCGTGACAGTTTTCATATTTCATGGCAATATACCTCTGTGACAGACACTCTGTATATACAGTACTGTGCAAAATGTTTAGGCAGGTGTGGAAAAAAATGATGCAAAGTAAGAATGCTTTCAGCAACAGAAGGGTTAATAGTCAATTACAAAAATGAAATGAATGAAGAAAAGAAAAATGTAAATCCCTTTGCCCTCCATCAGTTCTTCTCGGTACTTGCAGACAGTTTTTGGCAGAACTGGGCAGGGAGGTTGTTCCCGCCGCCATCTTGGAGAACTAAGCACAGATCTTCTGTGGATGTAGGCTTGTCCAATCCTTCTGTCTCTTCATGTCATCCCAGACAGACTGGATGATGATGAGATCAGGGCTATATCTGTGGGGGCCGGATCATCACTTCCTGGACTCCTCCTCCAAAGGGCAAATTTTGATGGGATTTACTGTACTTTTCTCTTATCTTCATTCAGACATATGGGGTACAGTGGGTTTGATACATTTTCTCCAGTATAACCAAATGTACCTTGAAAAGAAAGACTAATAATTACACAACCTAGAGAAAGGACTAAGTGTTTACTGACATAATCCAAGCAGTCAATATCTTGCTTTCAGTGGCCGTAAGAGTTCATGACCTGCCTACATTCATCTTTTATAAGGGGCTAATCTGCAGGAACAATGGATGAAAGGTGATATAACGTTCAAGGGAAAACAGATTAAATCCCACAGACCTGCAAAGGTCATGTAACAGATTAAGACAGCAAATCGTACAGAGCGAGGCTGCACCAGACCACTGAAAGTTTGGTTGGGCTAATATTTTAGAGAATTGTAGGAAACATATCGCTTACTGTTCGAGGATGTCTTAGAAATACATATTGTGTACTTTACTACATAGGCAAAAGGTGGCCCTACTCCTATAATATACATATTAAAGAATACCATACCATACCATACCAACTCATACAGCCACCAGCTGTTCCTCCTGACCTCTCCATACACATAACACACTCGATTCAGCCCTCTAACATCTTACCTCCCTTAAAGGGAATGCGTCACCAGGAGATTACCTATTGTTTAAATCATGTTTTTATGTTAAATATATTTTTTAACAATTTTTGGTGATGTTGTTTTTAATTTTTCAACTTAATAGCTATATTAAAAAAGAAAAAAAATCTTGCAATTCCAATTTTTGCCACTAAGCCAATAACATTCTGTGACTTCCTGATTCCTATGGAAAGCCCATGGACCATAGACACAATATCCTGGAGCAGACCCTGTTCACTTGTATGGGAGAGTTTCTAGGCATGCTCTGTGACCTGGACAGAGGTGTAGGGTATAGGGAGGGAGTAGATAATTTGTGAAATCCTCTATAGTGAATGGTGGATTTTGTGTCTTATCTACATATTCATGATATACATGTGCAGTAAGTGAGGTCACTGCTGCAAAGAAATCTCCTACACAAAATAGGAAGTCTCAGCATATTATATGGCCTAGTGGACAGTGTCAGAACTGCAGGATTTTTAGGATTTTTTTTTTTTTACTATAGACAAACCCCACCAGAAATTCTTTAAAAATATGTTTAACGTAAAACTTGATTAAATAAATAATTCATTTTCTGGCGACACATTGCCTTTAAGAATAAAGGATCAAGATTCAACAGGACCAGTCCTTTTTCATTTAGCTACTGAACAAACATTGGTCAAACATGTAATACACACTAGATGGTTGGCCAGTGCCGCTGAAGTTGTAGTATTTGGATGACCTTAGTCTAATGTACATGGCCACTTTAAGAATGTGATAACCACTTTCCTCCATAGCAAATATTAACCGAGCATCTGTCACTTTCCTAGACTACCTATATCTATGTGTCTTCTTCTACATTGCCTTCCTCCGAGACCAAAATGACTGAAATCTTAAAGGAGTTTTCTAGAATACTGTCATTAAAAAAAAATAACTGGGGACCAAGGTTGGGGTAATATTTTAAAAAATAAATGATACCTACCACTGCTCCTCGGTTCGGCCAACGCACACAATATTGCCTCAGGTCCTGGGTTCGCTGAGACCGTTAGTGACTTCTGCAGCCAATCACTGACCTCAATGGTCACATGTTGCGCACCAATGATGTAACTGCTGATAAAGGTTCCCAACATGTGATCGCTGAGACCAGTGACAGCTGCAGTGGTCACCTAAATCCCTGCAGGGCCGAGCAGTCTTAGGACCGGAGAGAACTGAGGATGGACCAGCCAAACCGAAGACCTAAGGTAGGGAAGTATCATTTCTTTTTTAATTTTACCCCACCAATGGACACCAGTTAGTTTTTAATTTATTGTGGAAAACCCCTTTAAGGGTACAAATATTAAGGGTAAATGTGAATAACCCTCATACTTAATGTGCCAGTACCGTTCAAAGGAGTCTATGAGAAATACAAAGAAAATTTCAATCCTTTGAAAAAAAGATGAGCAAGATGACTTTGGGGTCACCAAGGTCCCTATGGAGAGGAAGAGACCTGCATAGGTTGAAATATAAGGTAATGGCAGGGTAAGACCAACTTGGGCTATGGTCTGCACTCCCAGGCCAAACAGCATTTGCATGAGCTACCTCCATAGTACATTTGCAATCTGTTTCAGTATAACTGAAGTATACGGAGCCTGCCTACATGCTGGTTTGATGTATATCCATATCAAACATAATTTTTATAAAGTATAAAATATCGACCAGGGTTTAGAAGTCCCCATAGGTCCACAGCTGAATGTTCACACATAACTGTTCAGCAAATTCTCATCAAGCAGAATCTTCCATTTATCCAGTATATGGGCTAATAAATTATATATAATGACTCATTAGAGACGGACCGCAATCTAAAATAATCAGAAGAATCTCTTTTATCGTATGTAGGTCATAAACTACAAAAATATAATACTGAAGTGGGATTAGCCGCAAATGCCAGATTATGATCTCACTGCCCTGGTCATCTGAGGTCTCTGTACTGTGGATCTTTTTCCAAAAACTTCAAGAAATTTAAGAGAAATGAAAACACTTAAAGAGTATCTGTAACCTCCCCTGACATGTCTGTATTAGTAAGTACGCGCCACATGAAATAACAAATCTGGAGAATCTTTTCTTATAACTCTGTCTTGTGCCTTTCCTCTATTATTTTTACTAAAAATTGATGAATAAATTTGACAAGTGGCTGTTACTATTCTCTCTGTCAAATGGGGGTGTCTTGACATGGTCTGATACTGTCCCCTGGGCTGTGGAATCTGTAGGCCAAAACACTGACTCTGACTCCTTTGTTTTTCCCCAGCCCGACTCCGACACCTTCATAAATGGACAGCCAAAAGAAGTAAACATCCTCTAATTCATTAAAAAAGCCAGTAATTGAATTCCTAAGAAAGTAAATATGTAACAAACTATACATCTAAATAATTATATAATATTAATCACTTTATTATATAATTTAAAATAATTAATTATTTCATTATGAAGCTGGAGTTGCTAACTTTTTTCCGACTCTACGGACCCAACTCCATAACTCCGACTCCAGAGCCCTGGTTGCTTTGATAGAAGATCTTACCACTTATACATGTAGCATTAGTGTTAGACTACAGAATGGATTTCAGACTAGTGTCCAATCATAACCCAAGAGAACCTACTCAGACCCAAGGACCACCCAAAAAGGGACCTCTACATATCCTTCCACCAGAGCTTGAAAGAGCCAGCCTCCTTGAACATTTATTACTTAGCGGCAGAGATATTTGCAATGAAGCCCAGATGGATGACTTATGTATCTTATTAATGATTCACACACACAGGATGGTAGATATTGGAGACCCAGCATGTGCAGAGCACTCCCTTATCAATCTCTCCTTGCCTGTTCCATCCTGAGCTCTTTGATCTTCAAAGCCAACACAAGTCTTCTATACCTCGGCTTAACCGTCCTCCTGGTTGGATGTATTTACAAGTCACATCACATCAAAGAACATGTGTGGTTACCGCACAGTAAGGATCGGCACAACTTTCAGGTAAAGCCAAGGAGGTACAACAAGACCTATAGTACCAACAGAGGAATAGCTATTGCTGCCTACCTGCCTTCTGCTAACAGTTCGGGGAACGAATTCAAGCTGGGCAAGAACATCAACTTTTGAGTGGGGCTTGCATAAACCTTGTCCCTTTTCAGGGGCTGATTTGCTTCTGAAAATTCAGGACGGTCCTCTCAAATCTGAAAAAGTTGGCAAGTAATGACATTCAGGTTATCAGGCTAACGCTCTATTCTGGCTAGGTTAACACCTGTGTTGGAGTCTCCGCCGCAGATTCCGCCTAAAATTGGTGGAGAGAAAAGTCCTGCACGGAGAACTTTTCTCTATTCCAGTTTCAATATAAAACTGGCGGAAAGCTGACGGACCCCATTATAGTCCACCGCTAAGTAACTAGGTCCCATGCAGACCCAAATGATGGAGAGCCGAATGCTAGTGTGAACCTAGCGCCAACCATGTGTTTAACAGATCCATGTGGGATCTAATTTTTTTACCTGCATCGGAGAACTGGATCTGTGAAAATGGACCCAACGGAATCTCAGTCATGTGAATGAGCTGTAACAAGGAGGTGAAACTAAAGGAACATCTTTTGCAAAATAAACACACTAGGGGAAATTTACTAAGCGTTTCCTATGTGAGACGCAATCCATTCTCTGACCGGCGCTAGATAAGCCAGAGTTACTTATAGGTTCTCACTAATCCAGACAGATTTTCAGTTTCATCATACATTATACATACTGGCCATCTTCTTTGAGAAGATCACACCCCAGAAGACCATTATATATCAAATGCCATTTTGGTCATCTCAAAGAGGTTTAACTATAATCGTGAACAATTCTCTACAGCTGTACATTCATATACTTTGCAATGACTTTTTATAAGAACTACGTTGACTTTTGGATTGCTTGAGAATGAATGTAGAGTTTAGAAGAGGTCAGGACATAAGGCATAAATACACAATCCTAAAAATATGCATAATTCTGTGAAAATTACACCAACACCACATAGAGATAACAAAGAACCTGTGCCGAATTATTGACGTTGACAGAAAAGTTACACATACACGACTAGTTCTGGTCGCCTATCAAGAACATGAGCCAAAAATCTGCTCAGGAAGCTCAAGCTACAAACAGTGAGGCGTGCACTTCCATCATGTGTGGGATCTCATCCCCTGCATAGCCTCACAGGCAATAAGATAGTTCACCTTAAAACCAACCCAGACCCACACAAACGCTTTCAGGTTCATGATGATAGAGCTTGTATTCCGCCCCTGCAAATCTTGCTTTCCACATTGATGTCACCTCTACGGTTGAGAGGCACAGAGTATGGGAGGGCATAGGCTGTGTGTCCAAGTTAACCTGTCTTCTAACCTACAAAACAAGAAATAAGACCTTATATCTGGTTCGTTGATGTTGGAAGTATTTCCAGGTTTGGGCACAGTGGACTTATAACGTGGAGATGTTCATCCACTGGGCCACTAATGGATTTGGCTTTGGGCTAAACCAGGGAGCAAAGTCTTGAGGATTTTTATTCCCTCACCGTTAATCCTCAGGTCATTATCCCTGAAGTATTCAGAGACCCATGAGAATAAGTCGAGGCAGGAAGAATTTGGTTGTAAGTGACATACCGAGGTCAGGATGTTAGCAGACATGAAGACCTGGTCTAAAAGACTGGGTCAATACCAAACAGAACAGAAACAAACACAAATTTGCAGGGACCTTTTTGCTCAGGCACAGAGTCTATTGAAAGGGTCCTTAAATATCCTCAGATACTTTGGCAGTTTCTGGAGTCAAGGGCAGGAACCTTACAAGGGGTTATCCGGGCAAACTGGAAAACTTAAGGGAGACCAGAAGTTGGATAAAATAAAAAAAGAAGTGATACTCACCTTCCCACTGACCTCTGTTCTTCCATCAGGTTCCCTATTCCATCCCATGTAGGCTCTGGCCGGGCTAGGCGTGAAGCAGCTTAGATGACTGCAGTGCCAATCACTGGCCTCAGCGATTGCATGTTGAGTACCAGTGACCTATTAACAGTACTTACCTGGAAAACCCCTTTAAGTGACCCAGCAGCAGCCAGGACATGGATGTGACACTGACCAGAGCAATGCAGGATGAGAGAAGCGGCTGGAAGCAAGAGGTGAATATACAAGATTATGGGAGGAATTAATGATTATGGCCAAGGTCGTAGCTACAGAAGATTACAGTCACGCTTGGTCCATAAGCCTAAGGGAGCCTCAAAGGTCTCTGACCTATATGAGGAGATCGGGTCTGTAAATGATGTGTGATATCTGGGGCATCATGTTAAAGATTTCACATTGGGCCCCAGGAAACCTGTAAATGTAGATGCCAGCTGAATGATCATTTACCTGACAGCTACTGTAAGTAAAGAAATAGGACATATTATAATCATCTATAGGACATACTATGGAGATTGGAGATTTTGCTAAAAATACAGTAAAAATGCTGAGACTGGTTTATATGTGGCTTTATGAGCTGCGACACTCTGTGTAGACTAGATACACAGCGGGATTAAGAAATGTAGTGTAAATCTCAGAGACAGGAGGGCTGAAGACACGGCTTTACAATCCTGTTAATACCGAGATAACCTTTGTAACTCTGTGAACCTATAATGAGGTCATGAGCACCTTCCCAACCTGGTCTACCTTTAGCTCGCTCTGCTCTACATTTTTGCAGAAACCCATATAGTACTATTCAGGTCTGTACAGGCAAGATTTTTTTCATGTCACTATCTATATTAACCAGCTATCAATACAGCCATATACATTGGTTACCAAGGGGCCACAGGGTAGGCTGCTACCTTTTTACAGCATTGTAGTCTAAGTTGTCCCCTGCCAGATGAACAGTGGGGTTTCTGCTCTAATGGTTGGGATGGTAAATCCTAAAACTGTAAGCACTTTCAGAAAACTCCCTATGGAAGCCAACTGGCACCCCTGCAACATGATCTGAGGGTACTTATGGGTTTTCATGGCAGCCAGGACCTAATAAGAGACCCCTAGGTCTGCCATCTTTGTACTCCTATTAGGATCCGCCAGAAGCAGGGCTTAAAGGGGTTTTCTGGGGCTTACAAACTGATCAAACCCCATCAATATGTGATAGGTTTGGGTTCTACACCCAGGACCCCTACAGATCAGTGGATGAAGAAGCTCAGGTGTTCTTCCATGTGTTGATGATGTCACATACTTCGGTCACATGGCACAGCAGCAACTCAGTTCCCTTCAAGTGAATGGGGCTGAACTGCAATACCAAGCACAGCTGCTATCAAACTGTATGGTCCTGTTTTTGGTATTCAGTGAACAGGCCACAAAATTCATCCAAATACTGCGTCCTCTTCTAGTATATGACCCCACCAATCACATATTGTCCTATTCTAAAGGATAGGTCATCAATATGTAAGTCCCAGAAAACCTCTTTAATACAATGCCTGTCAGTTTAACACTGACAGGCATATAATACACTGCACTGCAGAAGTATTGTAGTGTATTATGCACGTGATTGAACCATTACAAGTTGAAGTTCCCTCTTGATACTAATAGATATTGTAAAAAAAAAAAAAAAAGCACAATAAAGTATTTTTGGAAAAAATTAAAGCAATTTATATATTTATTTATATAAAAAAATGAAAAAAATTACCACCATTAAATTACCATTTCCAAATGATAAATTATTACATTATAAAAAATGCTAAAATTCCTAGGTTTCCTCATTCATCCACCTCTCCAAAACTGAATGGTTTCACTAAAATTAAGTGAAATATTTTAATATAAAAAGACAAAAAAAATGTCAGAAACAATTCAGCAATGACATGAAATGAACATGACCTCTGCATTATTCACAGTGGATTACTTATGACATATTGTTCAAGCCTGAGGAAAACCTATCGGACGCATTTACGGCCTCTAGTCCTGATATAACTGTCCAAAATGTTCACATTTCCACAGTGATCGAGAAAGTTTTCACTCTGTCATCGCTCAAAACTAATTTCACACCACTGCTATTATAATGTGACATGGCTGGGTGAAGATCCAAAGCAACAGAGCCAAAAATGTATCCAGCTGGTTCCTAAATTCAACAACATTCTGGTCCTATAAGATAATAGCATACCTACAAAACATGATAAAAGTATACATCTAGGGTGGTTAAGGTCCTCCACTCAACCTTTCTCCAGGATCATGGAGTCATTTCTCACCCTGAAGGTTCAATATGTTGGAGATCCTCATGGTATCTACTATTAGAATAATAGAGGTCAAATATAAAGGATCACTGTCATCCTCATGAACCCAACTGGAGGTCACTCAGCCTCCATATATCTATAAAGTATAATCAAGGATCTCCCTATATCTTCTCTCCAAAATAATAGAAGTCCTTACCACTCAAGGTCCCCGTTCCACCTCACCTGCACTACCGTGGGTCATACTTCACCTATCCTATTGTGATAAAAGTTTGGCACCAGATTTTCGACTAGTACCAAGCCCATGCCTAAAAACATCCATGTCATTTCCAATTTTTGTCATAGCATCAGAAAATAGATACAGTTCTCAAGCAAATTCCATCCGAAGTTAGGACACAACTGGCCGTAGATGATCATGAATTGTTTTTGGTTGCATTATGCTATCCTGAAATTTCCATGGCCTAACACAAAATGCTGACCCCAAAATTTTATCAAGAGGAATATTGCATCTGAAGGCAGTGGTTATGATGTTGGGCATACAGACAAAAAAAATCAGGAAACAAGTCTTTGGCCTTTTGGGCTGAAAGGGGCTGAACACTTCAGGGACTACCATAACCAGACTGCAAGACTTAAAGGGGATATCCGGGGACTGTTACCAGCATTCAGTCCAGGTTCTGCAAGTTCGGAACCTTGGGATTCCAGGCTGGTCCCAACACAGGATAACGCTTGGTATGACATATACTATGGGAGTCACTTATTGTAATTGTAATGCCAGCGCCTTTTCTGTTGTGCATCGGCAGTGACAAAGAAGGTGGCTAGCTTGGCTACTACAATAAGTCTGCCAACGCCATGGTACATGTCATTCCAAGCAATGGCACAGAGGGAGGAGAAAGCCAGGTCCCGGACTATTGACCCCAAGTGTTGGAACCAGCTTGGAAGCCTGAGGTTCCAAACCTACGAAACCTGGGTCAGATGCTGGTAACTTTCTGTCCCTGGACAACCCTGTTATGGAGACCATACACAGTAGACTAATAGAATCCAGTGATTTTGGCAGGACCAGTTGACCATCTAATGTGTACTGGATGTTTGGCCGACAGTCGATCTATTTCAACATGACCAATACTTGTTCTCAAGTGAGATAAATTGGCACCAGAGATGTTGACAGCAGCTTAATCCCCCCCCACCACCATTGAAGACTGTTGCATGGTCAGCTGAATTGAGTGCATATTTATGGGGTAGGGGGAAAGCTATCTGATATTGAATGTGTATGGAAATCTAGCCTCAAACTAAAATATGTTACCAAAGGACTTTTCCAAGGTTCACAGGCCACAAGTTGAGGCTTTGAAACCCAAGTAATCAGCAGACACTACCAAGGAAAGTTAAAGCTGACCATACAATTCCCCAACAAGTTGGCTGTTCAAATAAATGGCCGACCATAAAGCACATGGCGGGGCCCGGCCAGCAAGAGCGACCCTCTATTGGCAACTCTCTATTCTGGCTAATAGAGGGAGTGCTGATCAGGGAACCCTCCATCCATATGTAATAGGGTACTCTATGTCCTTATGTTCATAACACACTGCAAAACTACAGCCTTCTGAGAAATTTCCATCCCCCACAATCCCATCAGATATTATAAAATTGTATTTATATAAAATAATCCAATACATGGATTAGGTTATTTACACAGTTACACAATATGTCATAAAACGCTTACAAAACACAGAAAATAGGGTTATCTGGTGTAATCCCATCAATCACTTTAACCTCTCTTCTGCCAAACAAAGCTTTATTTGATGAAAATGTTCTCTCTAAGTGACAGGCATCCCTGACCTAGAATCTTGTAAACACGTGTCAAGGCTGTGACCTGGCTTCTTTTAACACTTATATAATATAGTCAAGCCTCAGAAGGAAGCACAACACAGTGCAAGACAGAAAAAAGGACAAAGGCCTGGTTGACATCTGCGCAGAATCCAGCGGAAACCCAACCAACACCCGACGGACCCCATTATAGTCTATGGGGTCCGCAGGTAACTGCTGTTTTAGCGAGCGGACTCTCCGTCTCCTCTGCAGAGGTCATTGCACGAAGGGGAATGGATAAGCTGTGAAATCACCTATTGTGAGTGGTGAATTCTGTGTCTTATCTACATGATAGCTGTGATCAGCAGTGTGCTGATAAGTAAGGCAAATGTTGTGAAGATATCTACTACAGAAAATAGGAAGTCTCAGCATATTATTTAGCTCGGTGGCCAGAGTCAGAACTACATGATTTTTAGGATTCTTTTCCAAATATATATATAATATCAAAAATTTTAAAACCTCATCAAAAATTCATTAAAAATATTTTTTATGTAAAACTTAAATTAAAAAAAAAAAGTTCATTTTCTGGCAACACATACCCTTTAAGGACATAAATATAATATATACTGTAGGATTTTAATAACAACGTAGAATAGATGACGTATCTATTTCCATGGTTACCGACTACAAGCAAAGCCTGCGTAGTCTGGTCGTAAGAATTGGTCAATCATTTTTAGTCTTGGATAACACCTTTGAAATGTCAGTTTCAGGACATAAGATATACGGATGCAGAGCACCTATTTTACCCACGTACATGATACTACAGAATTTCTCCATATATCCTCTAATTCTAATTCTGGCTCTATAACTTGGCTGACCCCACATTGTAACCCGCCCTTACACAAGCATGATGACCACCCGTTGTCCCTGCATGTGATTTTACAAAGGTTAGATATTTGGGTACTTGAGGAATGTCACTAGCAAGAAGAAAACCCGTGGACTATCTCACATGCTACATACCATACATTCCTCTATGTGTATCGGAATAGAAAACACCTCTATTTTCACCCGTCAATGTAGTTCGGAGCCTTATGCTGTGCTATCTCTTTACAGAGCAAATATCTTAAGGATTTCAGAGCAGGACAATGTGTGCATGCCACTGATGGGACCCCAGCGATCAAATGTGTCAACAAGTGTTCAATGTCCCTGCAGCGCCATCACAGGGTACATTAAGAATTACACTGAGTTCACACCTGCGCTTGCACTACGTTCAGGGATTTCGTTCCCCTCTCCGCATGAAAAATGCGAAGAGAAAAGCGCGGCAAGCAGGACTTTTCTCTCCGCATTTTTCCACCCTTTTCGGGCGGAAACCGTGCAGAAACCACAGGGACCCCATTATAGTCTAAGGGGTCCGCGGGTTTCCTATGGTAAATGCTTTTTTATGTGGATTAGGTTTTCATTCGGGGTGTCCCAAAGCAGACCCCCACAAGCTGACCCTGGAAGGGAGGGAAGGAGATATTAACAGGGCAATTTTAGGGTCAGCATTGGGACCGCCCTTGTAAGGGCGGGGAGTTAAGGGTGACAGGGTTGCACAGGGTCAATCTCCTGCACCCATCCTTGGTTCCCTTTGCGTTTGGATAAATTGTGGTCCTAAAGGTGGGATATGACACCCTTCATCTGGAACGGGAAACCACGTTACAATTATTTTCCGATTTTTATACCATCCAATCATTGGGGTTAATTATATTTTAGATGATTATTAAATGTTAAGTTTTATTTGTCATATAATTTTGGATATTTGCTTGCTTGTATTATGAATTTTTGATCCATGAGAAATTAAGAACCCTTTTTCTCATTTGTGCTATTCTATATTGCATGTTCTATATCCATAAAAACGTGCTAAATGGTCAAAGAGTCATATAGGAGATACATATACAAATCTGAAAGACATGGAGAGAGGGAAGAGAAGACGAGAAGGGCCAATGTATTATTGAATGGCTTTGGGCGACCAAAACATTGGTTCCGTAATGACTATGGTTGCAAGTAGGGAAAGCTGCTCTGGAGCAAAAACTTACAGGTTCTCATGGGGAATGAGAACTGAAAGGGGAAATACACCCTGGGAGTCCAGACAACCAAGCCAGGAGTCACACAACTGTTTCTGTAAGCCCCGTTCACCTGTATGGGAGTTACAGACTGTGCACACAGAGGAATGTTCAGCTGATTTTGAGACAGATTCCGCCTCAAAATAAAATCCAAATTCCATCCAGAATCTGCAATGAGGGACATTTCATTTTTTTTTTTTTTTTTAGATACTGGAAAAAGAAGCGTCTTGCTCGATCTTCCTTGGGATTCCATGCCTAACTCAGCTGCAGAACCTTCGGCGTGAGACTTCCACTAATTAGCGCCATTGTTTCTGAGTCTAATCAATGAGCAAACCCACTGCGGAAAGTCAAAGCTCTGCCACGTCAGATTCCATCATGTGAACATACCCTAATGGAAACAGCATAACACAGCCTGCTTAAATGTTTCCAGAACTCCTGGCCACCACATTGTTATTGAGATAGGTGAATGTCGCACTTGTATGGCATAGCCTGTAGAATACCATTTAATCAAGCATCTTCCTCTCCAGGGGCGCAGAAATACTACCAAACAATGGGGAAATCCAGAGAGTCATGCTACCCTTCTTCTGTAGAAGACACCACAAACCAAAAATGGATGATTAACTTTCACAACCAAGTTGAAAAGGAGAATTCCCCCTTCGTACCCAATGTTTGTGAAAGCTTACTGTGCAGGTACTTGTGCAAAAGACATAAGACCACAGGTAGGGATCTAGTGAAGTTCTCGCACTGCCTAAGAAAACCTATGCCTCAACAACACAGGTTACAATGACTAGCTCATGGGGAATGGACAATGTTGATCTCGGGGCTTTGGAGTCAGAATCATGGAGTCAGAAGAATGTTACAGACTCCAACTTCAAAACAAAATGATTATTTTTGATTATATAATTAATATTGTTTAATTATTTAGATGTATAGTTTGTTATTGTTTATTTTCATACCACTAGTTTTTCCCTAAATTAGAGGATCTATAAGAGGTGCTCATGCGTAGGAATTTGATGTGGAATTTAAAGCTGAATTTGAAGTAGATTTTGACACTGAATTTGAAATGTAATTTAAAGCAGAATTTGGAGAAGAGTGCCACTGTATTTTGCCTTTATTGGGCAGGGTCCAAATTCTGAATTCCGTGAATGGATTTTGAAAATTCCACGCCAATGGAAAAGTTGTATTTTCTGCTTCCCAGTCATTTAAATGGGAGTTCTCAGGCAGAATCCGCCTAAAGAACGAACAGGACCCTTATTTTTTCCACTAGCTAAAAAAATAAGCTACTGCCATGGCAATATATTGGAGGCAGATTTTGTCGGGGGCCCCATGTTGCGAAAACACTGTGGTTCTGACTATTCCCATACAGAAAAAAATCTGCAGCGGAAATGCTGCGATTTCAAAAACGCATACTCAAGCGGCTCACTATGTGAGGCCTTAGCCTTCAGGTGGATTTTGAGGCGGATTCTGCCTCATATTCAGAGTCAAATTCCTACGTCTGAACACCCCCTAACTGCTTATGTCTGATTATGGCTGTCAGCCATTTATGAAGAAGTCGTAGTCGGGGTCGTAGTCGATGGTTTGGACTACCAACTCCACAGCCCTGGTTAATCTCCTCCATTGGCAGACTTAGTCTTCCTTAGTATTTTTCTTTCAGCGGTCTAGTTACAGCTCATTATATTAATATTCATTTAGCAAATTAATACTACAGACTTTTTGCCGGGGAAGTCGAAAGATGGACTGATGCCTTTTAACCTCAAGGTCAGGATTACTCAGCTGCATTCTGTGACATTACAGTCTTGCTGTGACATTTACTGTAAGCCTAATTCTGCTCGTTTCATTGACATAGTCAGGGCACTAGGGCCATTACTCAGCACAACCTCTATGATCTCAGCCTTCGTCAGGTGACTTCTTAATCCTGGCTCCATTAGATCACATATAATAATTCTGACATTAGTCAGCACGACAGGACTGAACTTTTTCACATGCGGCTGGCCAGAAACAAAAATATTCTATAATCTTATGTGACTGTAAGAAAAGGGAGTGAAGTGTCGTACATGAAGATATTAACAAGTGCTTCCCTTAATCTGGCATCACGACAGAACATAAATGACCGCTAATCCATTTAAAAGGGGTGTGGACAATTTTCCATCATTGTAGCTTGAATTAGTACCTGACTCCGAGCAGGAACTGGATACTTAGCAACGTTCTCAGTTATTCTTTTCCTGGGTAAGGGCCAAGGCACATGGGAGTTTCGTCATTTTTTTGTTGATAAGTATGTCTCAAACCACTTAAACCGGCAAAAGTGTTTAGGGCCCGAGACCTCAGAATCAGTTATGTAATAAAGAGTCATTAAAAGTCCAGCGAAGAACAGCTTCTGGTCCAGCGCCGCCTTATAACGTATTTCAGATAATTACAATAATGTACTAGAATGTTTGCATTGGAATTGCTCCATTTACAAGTGTTTTAGGTTAAGTGGAAGCCATACACAATGTCGGATGTCTGATAGGTAAAGGAAAGGAAATCTCTACATCCGAACTCTCTTCAATGTATTAACAGTATATCAAAGTGGTGGTGGGCAACTGGCGGCCGGCCATTGCATGCAGCCCTGGGGTGCTCACCCTATTGCCCTTGGCTTCAATCTTCTATCTAGAGACAGGTGTGAAACAAATGCCACAAAGTAAGAATACCTTCAACAATAAGTAACCCCTACAGAGAGCATTTTGTATAAAGCAGATGTCAAGCCAAGACCCATTACAGCAGGCATTAGCCCATCTTATCCTGAGGGGTAGTGAATGACATTTCCCTACACCACTTGCTTCTCCATGCTCTTGCATTCTGGGAAGGAGTATCACAGAGAAGGATGGATTGGTTGAGCAGAGGATTGTGGGAAAGGTCAGGAACAGGAAAGAAAGCAGAGAGCCAAATGGGCTGCAGAAAAAAAAAGACTTCTTGCAACTGCCAAGACATAGAGAAAGTCCCACCAGCTCCCTCCGAGGGAAGAAGCAGCATCACCAGACTTCCAAAACGTACCCAGGACTGCATCCGAGGAGATTCCTTTCATATGAAAGCTGCAGCACCCAGTGAGACTCCAGGCTGGCACCAGATTTCCTGCAAGAGTTAGTGAGTAGACTTTGCTGGAATTTGTTGTACTGCTGTTAGGAAGTTGCTGAGAACTGTTACAGAAAGGAGTCGCTGTCTCTAAGATACTGAAGTGCACCAACGGTTCCTGAATGTGAGCCAGTCCTCCGCGCAGGACTTTTCTTTCCACCAATTTTAGGCGGAATCTGCGGTAGAGAAGACTTTTACGCAGATGTGAACCTAGCCTGACCTGCAGTATGATGGCATACGTGTGATCACTAGCATCCGTAGGTCGCTGTTCTGTGTTGATAAGACAGTATATTAAACCTGGGTTACTCCTCATAGTTCATTATACCAGCCAGGCCTGGCACATAGCCCATTTCCACTACTAGGGTTTAATCCTATAGGATGTACCTGTGCATTGTACTAAGTTCACAATTGTTTACCCTTCCTATAATGAACTTGTTATGTAATTTACCCCTTAACTCTTATGAGTGTGTGCTGAGCTTAGGTGAGGGTTTCCCGAGCCGACCCCTAACATCCCTACAGAGCTCCCAGCCAGATTCGGGTGGAGACACTATACCATAGTGAGGTGACAACTACAACACACCCTGCCTACTGAGGTTAGCCCAAATTGGCGTTACAAATAAAAGGGTTAATAGTTTGCTTTTGTCGATTAACACAATAAAGTAAACGAAGAAAAGAGAAATCTAAATTCCATCAATATTTGGTGCGACCTTTGCCCTTTGGAGGAGGAGTCCTGTAAGTGATGATCCGGCCCCCACAGATATAGCCCTGATCTCATCATCATCCAGTCTGTCTGGGATGACATGAAGAGACAGAAGGATTGGACAAGCCTACATCCACAGAAGATCTGTGCTTAGTTCTCCAAGATGGCGGCGGAAACAACCTCTGCCCACTGATGGCTTATTCTGAGACTAAATCACCAATATTAAAATCCCATATGACCCCCTTTGAACAGTAAAGACTCTTTAAAATGGCCCAAATGTTTTTCAAAAACAGAATCTCTGATTCGCATGTTGTACAACTGACCAAGATAGAGAATTTTCTGGATAGAAGTAATAAGTAAGATTAGAGATTAATCTGAGATTGATCTTGCTCTCTTAATCTGGTAGTGTCTTGGGAGGGGTTGGCAGTCCTGGACACAGCTGTTATAAGAAAGTTGGTATTTTGAGATCTCTGCACATTGGCCATAAGGTGATTTTATATCACTGGATAGCTAAGAATATACCTTTTATTAAAAAGTGGATCTTGTCTCATTAATGTTATAATTGGAGGAAAGAATTATACAACAAATTCCTTATTTTTGCTCACGTTTGTGCCTAAAAATAGTTTGTTGTGAATATTTTTGTTCTTTCTTTTCTCCCTTTCTTCTTCCACTCGTGTGGCTCGGGGTATGAGGTAGGGGTGTATTATTCTTTGTATCTTGATTATAGTATTGTACTATATGATGTATGTGGTTTTTGTTACGGCTGTTTAATAAATAGTTTCTTAATAAAAGAAAAGAGAGCGCTGCCGAACTGTTTGGAGGGTGTTCTGTAGGGCTCCTCCAGGTGCTCCAGTTTCATCAAACACTTCCAAGATCATACTGATAGTTTAATTGGCTTCCTTGCAACTGGCTCTATCTAGTGTGTGTGCGAGGGAAATTAGATTGTGAGCCCCACTGGGAACTGGGACTGATGTGAATACATTGTATGTATTCTGCATATAGTGTAGAATAATAGGGTGCTGTATAAACAACTGTAAAGATGAAATCATTTATATGTTTGCAACCAATTTTTGCATCATTTCAATCAATGTAGAATAAAAAAAAACTAAAGCAACTTTGCTGGAATAAAAATAAAGCTATTCTAGCATTTGCTGTATATAGACTTAGGGTTGTGTAGTTTAAGGCCTTATTCACACAACCATACTGCTTTAGATGGATCTAACGGACCCAAAAATGTCCATTTTGCATCTGTTCTATTTTCCGTTTTTGGTGGCCAAGTGTCATCTGTTTTTAACAGACTGTATAGAAAAATGGACAAATTTCATTGGTCTATCTTTTTTGATTCAACCCACCCATCCGTTTTTAATGGATATCAATTCGTTAAAAACTGATCCATTTTTATCAGATACGTTTGTACGTCAAAATGGACAAAGATAGAGAATGCCGGGTTTTTTTGATCACCACGATAAATGGTCTGTCACAGAAAAAGTATGAACAGACACAATGAAATCAATATGTTCTCAAAACGGCCATGTGATGGGCATTAGAAAATGGTCATCACACGCCTAATCCTGCAGTTATACTCCCATGCATCTGTTACCTACATCTGGCTAATCTATCAAGGGTATACACAGAAATATAGAAAAAAGGAGAATACTATGGAATCTGACTACACACAGGGTTTTTGTGTAGTCTGTAACCATGGAAACACATAGTTAAATAAATTTGGTTCCGAAACAGAACATATAAAAGTAGTTAGGATACTATTACTGAATTGTATTCTTCAAACTAATGAACTATAATAGACTGGTATATAGAAAAATTCATGAGTATAGGCCTCTTACAGGAAAGAGAGACTAAAATTCCTAATAATGTCATCAAATATTGGCACTGAACTTAATTATCACTTATGGGCAAAAGTTCCTGATGATGTCATGAAATATTGACACTGAACTAATGATCTCTCATGGGCAAAAGTTCATGATGATGTCATCAAATATTGCCACTGAACTAATGATCTCTCATGGATGAACGTTCTTGATGATGTCATCAAATATTGACACTGAACTAATGATCTCTAATGGGCAAAAGTTCATGATAATGTAATCAAATACTGGCACTGAACTAATGATCTATCATGGACGAAAGATCCTGATGATGTCATCAAATATTGGCACTGAACTAATGATCACTAACGGGCAAAAGTTCTTAATGATGTCATGAAATATTGGAACAGAACTAATTATCTCTAATGGGCGCAAGTTCCAGATGATGTCATCAAATACAGGCACTAAGCTAATGTGTTCTCACGGCAAAAAGTTTCTGATGATGTTATCAAATATTGAAAATGAACTATTGAACTCTAAAGGCCAAATGTTCCTGATGATGTCATCAAATATTGGATATGAACTAATGATCTATTGGTAGTAGCCAATGGTGATTTCTTTCCTGAGTAAACTCACTGTCCACCAGTAGAAATCCATTCGCCACTTCCCAGGAATAACATAGTGGGCAGAGTTGGGGAATTATAACAAGAGACAACCATTACTTTATGTAATACTTATGTAACTTTTATACACTGATTAATCATTGATAGGTGGAGGGGGGTGGGGGGGAATGAACAAGACTTATCTCACATTGTACAGTAAACCTTTTAGTTATTTAAAGCGTGAAAACTAAAAATAAGTAATTTATTTTCGGAGGAGTTCTTTACTGCTATTTCCAGCGGATAGTCAAACAAGTACATCCTGAAATAGACCGCTATTTCCAGCCTGATGTGCGGGTCAGATTCACTCTTTCCAGTTACTTGAATTACAGAATCCATATTGTGGGGGCAGCGTTAACTCTTTATAACAGCGGAGGGTCCAAAGTCACTGGAAGTTATCTGCTTTATACCGCCTCTCATCAAAGTCTAGGTGCTGCGACCTCCACCAACCAGCTGTAATCAGTGTAAGACTCTGGAAGTAAGTATTCAATTTCTCCACAGTGCCTCCACAGGAGAAATGAAGCATTGCACTTTGCCCATTGAAATCAATAGGTTGACTGAGTGCTGCTTATGGGTCAACAGAACGGACATCCCATTATTGCATTCATAGGCCCTATCAGGGCCTATGAACTTGGGTTGTCTAGGGTAGACATCCCCTTAAGACTGGAAGAAATATGTTCTAAGGAAAGGGAAATGCCCCAGCTGTTCATAAAACGTCCTAGTGGTCTTATGTACTTTCCCTTAAACAAACCTTATCTTTCACTTCTTGTATCTGTCTTAGGTACATCATGGAAACTTGAACAAGTCTGAAAAGAAATGCCACAAAGAGTCACAATGGCCGCTGCACTCTCACCATTAACTTCCCCTGTAACAGTTATACACACATGCTAGCAGTCTCAGTCATTTTTCTCACCATTGAAGTTAATAGAAGAGCCACATTACCCTATCAGTTTCCATTGACTTCTAGCAGATCACATACACACAAACTTTTGGAGGAGAACAAGGTGTGACCCAACACATTCTATGAAATGTGACTGTTGCATGTCAGATCTTAAGGCACACATCACAAGGAAAAAACTAGCTTGACACTGGTCTTAAAGGGATTGACCACTACTGTTGGATCGGGTGGTTGGATTAGGACATGCCTTATCCCTTTGTTTGCAGGGGAGATAAGCTGCTTCTAGAGTTATCTGGAACCATTTTCCACTCTCCTCATTCAGTAGACCCATGCACTTGCCTAAAGTGGTTTACCAGGATTTACATATTGATACCTACTGCATTCTTAGGATAAATCATCAATATATGATTAATGGTGGTCTGACACCAGGGACCCCCTTAGTATCCACGGGATAGGCCATCAATATCTAATCAGTGGGGTTCCAAATACTGAGAGCCCCACAGAAACTGCAGTGTTTAGGTGAACGAGTGGGGGCTATGTTTGCTATTGTAGCTCAGCCCTATTCACTTGAATGGGACTGAGCTGCAGCTCTGCCATGTGACTGATAAACATAAGGTTGAAACAGCTGATCTGTGGGGGTCTCTGGTGTTGGGTCCCCCCAATCCAATATTGATGATCTATCCTAAGGTAGGCCATCAATATTTTAGTCCCTTTAGTACAATGGGGGAGATTTACTAAACAAAACGTGCCAGAATTATGGCGTAACTTGCACTAAAAAAAACTGTCTAACATGTCTTTCTTTTTTTGCAGACCCTATACTCAGGACCTGTGGGTCACAATTAGCCCTAATTGCTCAAGTGCACCCACTAAAGCACCCCTGAAAACATCTCATGGGCAGGTTATATGACACAGGTTACAAATTGTAGCCGACATTCTAGTTTTCCGTAATCCACTTCCCATGTATGGTCGTCGGGATGAGCTCCATGTAATCTCACGACTTCCAGACTATACATATGTACAGTACTCTGCTCTACCAAGACATCATCATCACCGCTCACTATGTGGGAGGAAGGTGGGTGCTTCTCTGTATGATGTAAGCACTGAGACAGCTGCAAGGTGCTGAGAGTGATACCAAAGACGTCAAATTGAAACTATGCATGTGGTTTCCGCAGACGGCATGAACGGTTCAATGTGTGGGTTCCCATTTGGTGAAGTTAACCTTGAAGATTATGCAACAGTATTAAAGGCAATAACCCAACGAATCCTCCTTGTTATAACCAGCCTCCTAATAATACAGCAAAGAAACTTGGGAATGTCACATAACCTGCGGCCATCCTGTAACAACATGTTATAGAATCCGATTCATGTGCTACCCAATGTACTGAATACAGGCTGCCATAAATGTCAGAATTCCACCAAAGATGAAGTTACATAAAAATTTCTTTGCCCAGTATATGGTGAATGAAGAATCGTGAAAGACATGATCAGTTCCTCAAAATTTGGTGCCTGTGAGTAAACATAGACTTTGACAAGAGCCTTAAAGGGGTATTTCAACTAAAAACATTTATCGTCTGAAGCTCAATTGCAAATCTCTTCAAGTCCAGAACCTTATCAGGATAGGTCATCAATTATTTAGCTTGGAACACCCCTTTAAGGCCAAGTTCACATCTGTGCCAGAGTCTCTATTGGAGACTCCGCCAGAGAAAAAAGTCAAAATTTTTATGCATTAAAAAAAAAAAATAAAAAAAAAAATAATAATAATAATAAATATTAAGACTAGATACAAAGTTGCATGCAGGCGCCCCCGAGCGTAATGTGCCTATTCATGTTTTCACAATGTGCCGAATAATGACTTTGAGAACCTATATGGATTTATATCTATACTGCAAATAATACAATTTGTAATTCAGGTTTTATTTGTGTATCTGAAATGTGTCCCAAATCCCTGGTGGTGAAAGGGTTAAAACGCTTTCCCATCCAAGTAATATTTTCCAGCAATCGATATCCCTGTATCAGTACGGGCGCTCTATCCGCCTGGACTGACTTGCCTAATCTAGAAATCCTCTGTCTCCCATCACTGACATGTAAGGGAAAGAAAGTGACAAGTGAAATGTGCTCACAGCCGGAGCGTTTCTGCTCGACTAGGGGAGCCGCAATTAGAAATGACTTTGTGGTTATCGGTAGAAAAATGCTTTCAAGGGGTTATCCAGATTTACAAAAAAATTTTTTTCCAAGAAACAGCGCCACTTTTATCCATAGGCTGTGACTGGTATTACAGTTCAGTTCCATTTAATTCAGTGGACATGAGCTGCAATACCAGACACAGCCTATGGGCAAGAGTGGTGCTGTTTCTTCACAAGAAAAGATTTATTTAGCTACATTGGTTATCCAATACACTTTTAATGAGCTACGGTAATGGATCTAACCCATTTGCATCTTGAAATGGGTAAGATTGATATAAAGAAGTGAATAATCATCTTCTTCTTGTCAAAAATCTGTCTATACAGCAGTAGTTGAATGCTTATAGTTGGATTGGTTGCTCCTCAGTTTAACCCCGTTTCTGACCCTATAATAGGTCCCAGTCACAATAGACCAAAAACCGGGGTGTGGGCCCAAGATGGAATTTGTTCTGGTTGGTCCAAGCTATTCCATCGCCAAAGTGTACAATATATGTTTACTAGGTGTTACTTATACGGTACAAACTTATTCCACACCGCCATACGGAGGATGTACTGACTGAGTCACACTGAGTAAAGCTAGCATATTGAGAATCTACAGTGCCTGGAGGAAATCTACATGAACATAAGGAGAAGATGCAAGTTGTGAGCAGATGGTGTCCTGCCGGGACCTCAAGGATTCTAATATACAAGGCACCAATGCTATCTACTGTGCCAAGCACCTGACGGCATGTTTCCCTTCAATATTCTTTACTTTACTTTCTTTTCCTAAATGTAAAGTATTTTCCTCAATTTAGAAGTTCTTTGAACCAATGTCATTTGGATTTCATCAATCTGAGAATAGAGTTATTATGGTGGACAAACCCTTTAAATAACAGTTGGACTGACAGCCATTCCTCCCGACCACATCAGACACATGCATACTCAGTTCTGAATGGGGAAAGGGAAGTAAGCCGATGCCAGACCCCTCTGGTAGTGTCTTATATTCCCTGGCAGGTCAAATTCAGCAAGCCCGATCCTTCTTCTCCTAACATTTGTGATTGGGGGAAAAATACACGTTAGCGTAGGAATTAGGTTATGTCAACCTTAATCTTATGTGAGATTCTTCTACCTGATGGACTGTGGCATATATCATCCTCTGACCAGTAGGGGATTTTCTGGGACTTAGCACAGGTCATCAATATGCGATTGGTGGAGGTCCAACAACTGGGACCCTGCCGATCAGTTGTTTGAAGAGGCTGCAGTGCTCATGAGCCCGGTGGCCTCTTCCTGAGCCGATGACGTCACATTTATCAGTCCTATGGTACAGCAGCAGCTCAGTCCCATTCAAGCGAAGCACATCATGCCACCCAACCACTGCTACCTCTTTAACTAGCTAATGTCTGGGGGTCCCACGTGTCAGACCCCCACTGATCACTGATTTTTTTTGTTACAATGGATCATTTGTAGGAACCTGGTACAAAGTGTTCAATTTCCCTGCAGCACCACCACAGGGCAAATGAGGTATTACACTATTTTCATTGAAATCAATGGATTGTCCATGTAATGCATGGCCATGCTGGGTCCTCCAGATCGAGAGCCACTCTTTTCAGCGTCCCTCCATTCTGGTGAGACTTGAACGGGGCTCTAAATGGGTTTTCTAAGCCAGACATCTTGTTTAAGTGGGTTGTCCATGTCTTTTTTATTGATGACCTATTCTCAAGACTAGTCATCATCAATAAGAGATCACTGGGGGTCCGACACCTGGGACCCCTAAGATATAAGAAAGAATGGGACAATCCCTTTAACATGAAGTCCACAAATTCCTCAAAATTGTATCTTGGATCTTATGGAGCGCCATTGCTGACACAACGTATTGACTTTGGAGAGCACTTGAGTAAAAAATCAGTAAAGCTGCTCTTTGGTTGGGATCAAACCCAAGACCCATGACTGCAAAGCAAACCATTATATGCCTGTGCCTTTAGCTTCAGACACTGTAAGATGTATGTCCTCGGCACAGACGTCTCCTTTCAGATTTTTAAGAACGCAATTACAGATGACATGAACTCTAAGATGGATATGAGATTCAATTTACCAGCAATTTAATACGGTGAAAATAATGTGGTATAGATCTGGGGTTATTTTTATCCGCTTATGTATTCGTCCTCTTCTGTGCTATGTGTCGCTGCAGAGGACATCATCTTTGGTTTTAATTAGCGGAACTTGGCAAATAGACAGAGATGTCTGTGCATGACAGAGCACAATCTGAATAATATCCAATTCTTCAATGTGGCCGACTTGATTTAAATATATTTCAGTATACAATGTGACAGTGAAGTGTTCTGGAAAAGGATACACTGGAAAGTCCTATTGTTTAAGCAGGTCATGGACAGGGTATAAGAGTCATATCTAATTATATTACTAAAAATGAAAAATTATTACAAGAAGGAAAATTAAAGCGAGTGTCTACCTTTTAACAATATGTTGTTTTCAGGTCCAAATTTCTGTGCAGAATACTTTTTTAATATATCTTCATAATGGTCGTAGCTCGCTTTTTTTGATAAAGGGCTCCAAATCCTCAAATAATAAATTCCTGGCTATGTGTAGTCACCACTAGAGGGAGCTTGCTATTGATACACTATACTTAACCTCTTAATAGGGTTTTCCCACTAATGACTATTGTAGATAGGGGATAAGTGTCTGATCGCTAGGGGCCTGACTACTGGGACCCTCAACAATCATGAGGATGGAGGCCCTCGAGTCTCCTGTGTGAAGTGCACATGCATGAACATCACTTTTATGGAACTGTGCATTGCATTACTGCACCATTTACAGAGGGAACTCTTATGATCACTGAGGGTCCCAGGGGTCATACCCCAGTGGTCATACCCCTAGTGATCCTTCACTACTCTTTTAACCTGTGGACTGGGACAAGTGTTTTTAGTGGGAAAAACTCTCTAAGGACCACCCTTGTGTTTACAACTGATACTCCTGGTATTTAAAACCGCCCCATTGCACATTTATGGTACAGACCTATGCCAGTTGTGATTAGGCAGCCGAATATGGCTGTCAGAGACTACAGAGCACATAGCAGAGACAGAAGCAGTTTTTACTGTTGTGTCTTCTTCAGTTTCCTATACACAGTATTTAAAGAGGACCTTTCACCAACTCCACAAATTCAATTTTTCGGACCCTTCATTATGTGACGATCCATTGATTCTGAAAAAATTGGAATTTTTTTTTCTCTAACCCTAACTGTTCCTGAGCAACTAATGCTGTTAGTTTTTGTGTCTGATATACTAATCAAGTGGGTGGTCCTGGGCTGGAGCAGATAGTCTGAGAACGCCCACCTGACAGTAGACAGTCTACTTAGCATATTGGGTGCTATTACTAAGGCTAGGTTCACATATGCGTACAGAGACTCCGCCGCAGATTCTGTATAAAATTGGCGAGAGAGAAGTTCTGCAAGGAGGACTTTTCTTTCTGCCGGTTTTATACTGAAACTGAAATATTTTAGTCTATGGGTCTGCGGGTGTCCTTTTAGCGGACGGGCTCTCAGTCTTTTGAGTCCTCATGCGGACCGGAACAACGGAGAGACAAATGCTAGTGTGAACCTAGCGTAACAGCACTGATTGCTCAGGACTGGTGGGGGTTAGAGAAAAAATTCCAACTGTGCCAGAATCAGTGCAAAGAGTTGGAGTTGTTGGAGGTGGTGAAAGGTCCTCTTTAATTTTCGCTGTGTATACTAACTATATTGTCCCAGTGGTCACGTGATTGATCACTGGGATCCTGGCACAGAACGGCTAATTCAACTTACCACACAGCCCTAGCAGTGACAACTGAGACTGAGACTTGCACGGCTGTCACTGTGACACTCATCAGAATGAGGATTGAGGGGACCCCTTTTCTGGGGATAGGTGCGGGACCCAGAGATGGGACCTATATCTATAACATTTACAGCAATATCCTGTGTATATCCCAAAAATATCTGTTATGAGACCCTTTTTAACTCTATGGCTAAGCAAGGGTATCTAAAAAAATAGAGCTTGGACCACTGCAAAGATGTATTAAGAAAGTAATAAAACTAATACAAATTTTGGACTTATTTAGATAAAAAAAAAAAGTAACACATCTCTCTTCCCATTGTTTATCCCTTTTTCTCATGCCGGTCACTACAATGTACACGGCTCACGTCACCATCTTCACCAGTAATGGGAACCTGTTCTTCAAAGGAAGTCAAGGGGAGCGGGTACAAGTTACTACAGGACAGGTTGAAAGGAAATTTAGGTGGGGGCATCATTGTTTTTCTACAGTTTAGGTATCCTTTATAATCTGCCAGGAAAACAAACTAAGATGACTTAGGAGAAAAACAGAAGGAAACCTAATAAACTGGTATTTATCCTATAAAGCGAAAAATCCACACAAATGGCTTCCCACAAGCACTTCAATGAACGCAGCTTTACAAGACATGGATATATAAAAATGGGGAGATTTAACAAAGTGTCTAAAATAAAAAATTATCTTTGTTGCACATAACAACCAATCACAGCACAGCTTTCATTTCTTATAGAGTTCTTGAAAAATCAAAGCTGTGCTGTGATTGGCTGTTATGGGCAAGAAAGATAGTCTTCAGAGTTGTGCCTGATGTGTTTTCCCCCTGTAGACACTTGGGCCCCAATGAATGTGCCGTCCAAGGGGGGATTCGATGCTCCGTTCCAATCCGATTATTATAGAGCAGGTCCTATAATGCCCCGTGGTATTGGATCTGAACGGAACTGAATCCCACATAGAAATAAATGAATGACTGAAGGCGCTCGGATGTGTGATCCAAGTGTCTTCTGTTCAGTCTTTCAGTCTGAAAACTCGCTCGTGTGCACGAGGCCTTATACCCTGCTTGATCACCATTGGTCAGACCATTAGCAACCCCAGCTATTAGGAAAATGTATGTTCCCCTGTGTGCTCCTGGTGAACAAAGCAGTGGTCACTCTTCTATTCACTTCTAAGGGGCTGCCGGTGTTTGCCATTCTGATATAAGGGGGTAACCACACCAACAAGTAGTAAGGGAACACAACTACGCCAAAAAGTTTTAAGGAAAGTGCCCCCTTACACAGGTCTACCAAAGGACAGGGGAACTACCACTACTCTGGTGCCTGAGGAAGATGGCCAAAGAAAGCAGACACACATCAGTTTCTAGTAGAAAGCTAGACGACCTTCTAAAAGCATGAGAGAAGAAGCAGCCCCGTGACAACATAAAGCAGTGTCCTTGTTCACACACGTGTCGCGCTCAGCTCACACAGGTCCTGTCTCTTGTTACACCCCAAGGTTCACAACGCTAGCTTTCTGGTAAAACCCAGTTTCCAATCTTGGAATAATACAAACAATCCGCAAATGAAACTCTGGACGGAAGACCAGAAAAGTGCGGGAAATGCAAAGCATCAGGCCATAGTGTATGAAGGCTGGACTTCCTGACCAATATGGATGCCAGTCTAGCAAATATGGATGCCAGTCTAGCACCATTATTACCCAACTTTTCCTGATCACAGAATATCATACTTAGGCCCTATTCATACCGCAGTGAAATACAGCTGTCACACGGCCATTTTAAAACAAGGAGAGTGAATGAGTGTGTATTTTTTTGTCGGACAGAAAAATGGACATGCTCTAACTTTGCCTGTTTTGATGGACATATGGACCCAATAGTAATCGATGGATCGATGCTTGATGATCTTCAGGCAGATTCTGCCTGATATCTCCCATTGAAGTAAATGGAAGACAGAAAAATTCCACTTGGCTGGTGTGGAATTTGCAAATTACACAGTGGAATTTGGTCAAGCAGAAAAATTTAGCTTCAAATTCCTGAAGTAGAATTCTTCAGTTTATACAAATTCCGTTGTGTGAACAGACCCTCAACAAACTGACACACAAGGATGCAGGTGATTATGTATTATTTTCGGGGATTGCTCAGGCCGCCATCTGTACCTGTGGTGTTCCCAGCTAGTACACAGCTGTTTTCCTCCTTGTTGGTCTACACGCAGCGCTCCGCCCTTTGCTCAGCATGTTTCCTCTTCTTAGAAGTTATATCAACAGGAAACGCTCTGTGCATCCTTAATCCTAATCTGGAAAAAATTCTCCATACATCAAGACAAATCAGCACTTTGCAAGTCTCCATGAATGGGATTCCACGAAAACAGTCTGACGTTAAACGTCCTTGCTGTTTTGGAAACAAGGAAATCTTTAATGACCCATGAATGTAAAAAAAACTCTAAAAAGAGGCAAAATAAGGGGAAAGTGACTTGTGAACTCTTGCACTGATCTTAAGCAAGCCAAACTAAGAACTGTCCTTTATGTGCCCTGATAGGATATCTACACACTACAAGCCCACCTTATAGGGGTTATCCGGGATTTTAAAAACAGGGGTCTGCTTTTGACCAAGAAACAGCGCCACTCTTGTCCATGGACTGTGTAGGCAATTGCAAGTCAGCCTTATTCAATTAAATGGAGACTGGTTGCAAAACCAGATAAAACCTATTGATACAACCTGAGAAATAGAAGGCAGACCCTTTTCTCTATTCCCATGCAACCTTTAAATGGGTTGTCCCACCAATTCAGACCCCCACTGATCTGGAGAAAGGGGGGACTTTTCCCCCATTCTGACTGGAGTGGTGGTATCACAAACAACACTTCATTCATTTCAGTGGGAGTACTGGAGATCTCTGGCGCTTCTACTATAATGAATGCAGCGAAGCGTGCGCTGCCCGACCACCACTCCAATTGGAACAGAGGACAAAAGTCACCTGCTCTCCTGATCAGCGGAGGTCTGAGCAGTCAGACCCCCACTGATATGCAAGTTATCCACTATCCTATTAATAAGGGACAACTTGCTTTGGTGGGGCAACCCCTTTAAAGAGGAACTTTCATGTCTTCTGAGATTATATACCACTAGAAAGCTGACAGGTCAGCTTTGCAGGTATGCGCTTAGGTGCTGGAGATATCGCTGTTGTTAGGACAGGACTTACCGACTAGCGTCATCACTGGACTATGAGGAACGCCCCTCACAGTTGTTCCTGACAGTCCAATGGTGAGGCTAGGCTTTAATGGGGGTCCTACTGACAGTGGAGGGATATCTGTACCGAAACTAATGGCACCGATATCTCTGGCACCAGCAAAGCTGACAGTGCGCTGAATTCTGCACACTGTCAGCTTTCTTGCAGTATATAATACCGCGCATCTCCAAGGACATAAAAAGGTCCTTTTTAAGACCAGTTACATGCTGAATTTTTCGGTCCAGAAAATACTCTGTTTTTTTGGACATAATTCCCAGACTTGCACTCTGTCTGCAGAGCCAGACTCACAGTATCATGGTTATCTATCTATCTATCTATCTATCTATCTATCTATCTATCTATCTATCTCCCATACTGTAATTATGACATGGGATGATAGATAGATAGATAGATAGATAGATAGACAGATAGATAAAAGGCCACGAAAAGCGGAATGTTTCATCCATTTTTCATGGTCGTACTCACGGTCGTGTGACTATATCCTCCTCATGAGTTTGCACGAATCCTATACTACTGATACTGTCCTATAGGTGCGCACATTCCATTTCGAGAACAATCCACTCTCACCTGCTTTACCAAAAACTGAGTAACATTGTATAATAACTTCCCAGAAGGGCGAGCTCATGATTTTTAGATGGATATGTTCTTCAGCGAGTATTTTTTTTTTTTTTTGTGGCTCATAAAGTCAGTTAAATGTACACAGCTGGCTGCACCTGACCGCGGCAAACTGCTGTAGCAGCGCACGCCCTCCTGACACATCTCAAAACCTCAACAGACAGTTCTCCTTTTACTCTCTCAATGGTGACAGCAAATGTTTCAGATGAAATAAATAAAGATGAGTGATTTTATTTCAAGGTCTAATACATTCAGGACCCATGCAGGGCTCACAGACTGTGCAGAGAACGGCCGATAGCAGCTGAACCACTTCATGTCGGATGTATTCGGACCTCAGTAACCAGGCACAGTTTTCGTAGTTTCGGTATGGGCAGATTTACTGCCTATTTTTTTACCATCTGAGTCAACAATAAGTGTATGCAAATGTATAGCCATAAAGCTGCAAATGTGTGGGGAATATGTTAGGCTGAACTTTGCAGACAGTCCACAGACATAGTGTGAACCAAGCTTTAGTAAAACAGGCAAATTCCTGCTAGGAGTGCATTATAACGCTAAGGCATATGTAGTGAATTTCAGCTAAAAAAGAATGCTGCAATACAAAAAAAATGCAGCAGAAAAGAAAAGCAACAAAAATGTTTAGGTTTTTTTACTGCTTTTCCACTACATTTTGTGTTTTTTTCTCCCCCACATATACGTCTATGGGAAAAATTGAGCATTTTTTCAGGTTCAATTAATACACTCATTTTGAAAAAATGTGTTTTCCGCAGCATTTTTTTCCATAGAATGGGAATGAGATTAAAGGGGTTGTCTAGGATAACCCATTTTTTGCACGGAGGCCAGGGAAGGTGAAAAAAACAAAACAAAAAATCCATACTCACCCATCCCCTGTGCTCCAGTGTCTCCCACTGCGGTCCAGTCCTGGTGCTCTAAGGTCTTGTTTTGGCGGAAGTCTCCGCTGCACGTGACCGCTGAGGCCAATAAGCGGCCTAAGTAAAGTAACTGGGACGTCAGTCGCAATGTCATGTGCCCCTCACAATAAACTGCTATTGAAGTCAATGGCCTAACACAAATGCAATATGATAGGCTTCTTATGTTGGAAAACTACTTGTTCAGGTTCGCTGGTCGTACATCCCCATAGGCTTACTTTAGGACTGCATTGGTTGGGTACTCGCCAACGTTATCTTGTGACAGATCTCTATGATAATCAGAAGATAAATTGATGTGGAATTTTCCTATAAATCCCTCCTTATATGTGTCAAAATGCATGTAGTTGTCCCAGATGTGAATATGACAGAGAACTAGAATATATGTCTAAACGGATCAGAAAAACATGTCATACGCCAGAGGCCACAGAAACCTCGGATCGAATAGAGCTATAGAAAATTCATTGGAAGCCAGAGAAGGCCTCTAAGCCCTGACAACCCTGATATATGAGAACATGTGAAGACTGGGTTATAGTCACTAAAAAGCATGAGCGTCTCTATCCTCCTGGGTATTGAGAACGTAGCGCATTACCTTTATAAATATCATGTATGTGTACAGCACTATGGAATATGTCAGCATTATATAAATATCAGGTTAAAAGGGAATTCCAGCTATAGTGTTTATGATGGAACAAGGAGTAAAGTTCAATCTGTGGGGACAACCACTAGAATAGGGGGCCTCAGACCTTCATCGCTCATTACCAGCATGGAAGTAGCTGTACTGAGCGATGGTTGCGTATGACTGTTACCACCCAGTGTCAGACTGGCCCACCATATTACCAAAGGATCCTCTGGTGGTCCCAGGTTCAATAACAGTCCATATAAAGGGCCCTATTAAAGGTTGGGCCCTCAGAATCAGTGGGCCCAAGGATCCTCAGTCCAACATGGTGACCACCACATACAACTATGTGTATAGGGCATGCAAACAAACCGCTTAGCTCTCTGACTAGGCTGCGGGTGTCCAATTGACCCTCTGCTACGTAAAAGGATACCATTATTATAAAGAGCAAGTTTAGTTACAGATTTCCCTTTGGAGCCCATAAGCGTCACACCTCTTGTAGTAAAGCCCCATGCACACGACCGTAGTTGTTTTCCATATATTGTCCACAATCGCAGATAATATATGGACCCATTTATTTCTATGGCCCCATACATATGTCCATAGATTTTGCTGATCAATGTCCGAGCTGTAGAATCTAGAATTATGAAGCAGGTCCTATTCTTTCCGTATTTTGTGACACAGACTCACATATACAAGACCATACAAGTCTTTTTTACGGATACATGATTGCAGGTGACTGATAGTAAGTAGACACGGATCAGTATTCGCAGACAGTAAATCGGGTGCATGTAGCATGTGTACATGTAGGGTATTTATATACTGCACATCCATTTTCACCCACTAAATGCCCCACTGAAGAACCGACCAGGGGTAGATAGATATGAACCCATGGTCGATGTAAAGCTGTACCAACATTAGACTGGCAGGATGACTTGTGTCTCTTCTTGTTCTTTCGCGGAGTACACTCTGTTACCTGACATAACACTACAAGAGCGGCTGTATGTTTTGACAGGCCAACACTAGGCAAATATTTGCAGATATTTATTACTGGCGAGCGGAGCTAGAACTACTTATAATAGCACAACATAAATTTTATCTGTAGGAGAGACATATGTGCCGAGATATGAAAGCAAATGTGAAACTCAACGTATCGCTGCCTTATAAATAAGGGGGCTGGATTGAGTTGCCCCAATCTACTTCCTCAGGGGCAGTTTGGGTCAAGCATTTAGGCCTCATTGCAAAATCTGTCACAGGACCCTCACCTAACTCGGCTGTCACCTTAGAGATCCGGCACTAGGGCCTGGGTTCAACTACTTAAGTTTACCGTACACATTAGATTAATGGAGGACTCTACGCTAAGGGCTCATCCACATGGCCGTAATTTTATCTGAAATTGCGGGTCAGCAACTGCAGATAAAAGTACGGGTCCATACATTTCAATGGGCCCATACACACAGTTGTAGTTTTTGCAGCTGTGTGTATGTGTTAAATTGAAGAGCTGGAATTGCGGCTCTGTCAATTCATTTGAATGTATGGGTCAGTGAGAACCACGGATGATACACGAATACCAGTCCATGTGTCATCCGTGCCATTTTCACTGACTGTATCCATCAGCCACATGGTCCTTCTAAACTCAGTCTCATTTGAGTGCCATATTAGGCACAGGATCTGATCTAATCCTGAGGATAAGCCATCAAGTCGAGTTTTGTTGCGGAATTTGCTCTGTTTTTTGAGCCACTATAAACACATCCATAGTTTTAATAGATGAATGTCCGCGCCCTAGAAAAAAGTCAGGATTTGTGGCTCGGTGCATTCACTCAAGTGTATGTGTCAGTAAAAATCATGAATGGCACATGGATACAAATCTGTGTGCCATCCGTTCTGTTTATACTGACCTGTACTCTGCTCATGATTAAGTACATGAACTCTAAGGCTGAGGCCCCCACGTTGCAGAAACGCAGCTTTATTTGTTGCAGATTTTGTTGAGTTTTTTTTCAGCCAAAGCCAAGAAGATCTACAATAGGAATGGGAAATATCTAGGAAGTTCTTATATTTCTCCCTTCAGCTCAATCCACTCCTGGCTTTGGCTCAAAAAAACCACAGCAAAATCTGCAACAAAAAAAAGCTGCCTTTCTGCAACATGGGGCCTCAGACTAAGGTGGTATGCACAGGACCATGCCCGAGCCGCCGGCCATGACTGAATAGCACGGGCGCCACACGGATGTCATCCATGTGCCGCCTGTGCGCTGGCCGTCTATCCGCTGCCCCATTCATTGGGGCCAGAGAGCATGGCCGCAAAACCGGACAGGAATTGGCTCTTTCCTGAGTTTTGCAGCATGGACATGGATTCATGGAAATAACGGTCGTATACATGGGCCCTAAGGCTTTTTGTAACAGGTCATGCTGAGCTGTGATCTATAGTGCTTCACAAAAACACGTCAATTTTTGCTGTGAATTGCACCGCATCTTACACCCTTTGTAATGCAAAGCTCCTATTGCCCTGTGAATGTCGCCGCACATACAGGCTGCTCCAACGGTATGAAGGCACCTGAATGAATGGAAAGCGGTGGTTGGGAGTGCCATTCTGTGTGTGGCATGTTGCTAAGAGTAGGGGGAAAATCTGTGTGGGGCGGTGTCCAACAAGGCAGCCATTTTGAAAGCTGCCACCTTGGAATCAACTCACTTTTTTTTCAAGTGGGAAGGGGTGCATGTGATACATACGCCTATACGTACATAACCCTAGGAACACGCCACACACAGGATGGCATTCCCAACCACCATTTTCTATTTATTCAGGTTGTCTCCATAGCTTTGGACCAAACTGACATTTCCATATCTTTGGACCACCCTGTACTACCCCATTTTGGGCCTTTTTGTCACAGCAGAATTTGAGAAAATTCACAAATTTCCTGCTATGGGAAACCATTATCCTGTGTGTACTGAGCCGTACAAAGAAAGAACCTTCTCCAATATTTTGCCGTCATCCTAGGCACGAGATAAAGAACAGTGAACTACAGGTGGGTCCTCCTGTCCTGACATGGATGAGCGCCCCCTACTCCTCTAAATATACCCCTGACTTTTGATTACATAGGGAAATAAGGAAATTACAGGGGCAAATACAACCCAACATTTAAGATCTGAGAAGTCTTTGGTTTCATTGGGGCCAATTCCGTAAGACGCAGGTCAGCAGAATATCTGATAAAAGACAGAAAATATTCAATTCCATCAGTTAACAGAAAGACTCGGCAGGGAGGGCCAACTTTTAATTATTTCCCTCTGCTACTACAAACGTCTGACTTTGGAGTCCTGGATCAAAGTCTTTTTTCCTCCCTCTCTCGCCCACCAAGAGCACATGTGACTCCACCAGTTCAGCTCTGGAAGATCTCTGGGACCAGCCCCAACCACGTTTTATATTATCTACTATCTCCTTGTACATTTGACTCCCTTTCCTTCCAGATTATTCACATCTCGCATCACTTTTAGTAAGAAATCCAGTAAGGAGAGTCCACATTGAATATAAAGACTCGACTACTATCGGTTTATTTGCAGAAACAATAAAATAAAAAGCTGATACATACAAGCCATTGATAAAAGGAGCGATTCGCCGCCGCGCTGGATTAAACAAAGACAGCTTGTTTTTTTTTTCCCCGTTTTCTTCAGTATTTTTTTGGCATGTGTTTCAAAAGCAGTTATTTTCTCCTCGGTTTCTGAGCCCTTTCTGTATTCCTCTGTCACATGCTCTTCAAAGACACAAGACAGCGTTCCAGAATGTGCTCAGTATAATATGAGGCATGTAGCTTTACACATATTTACTTATTCGTATGGGAAAGATGGTTTTTCTCTTTACCCACAATGCACCGATCTAGTTTATTTGGGCAACTTATCAGTGTTGTGGGGGTGGACGTGCATGCAAAATATCTGATGTTATAAAATGTAATAGGCTTATTACATGCCATAGACTTGTATTCTATGTATGCCAGTCAGCACTTTCACTTTTTTATAGCTGTGGTGTTAGGCTGGCTGCAAAAAGCCATATAAATTTATTATATAAATATAAAAAATATATATATATATATATATATATATATATATATATATATATACACACATCCAACATATAAATAAAATTATATAGAAATAAAATAATACATACTGTATATAATATTTTATATATATATATATATATATATATATATATATATATAATATTTTTATTATATTATTATATATCAGATTGGTTGGAGTCTGATCAGTTGTTTGAAGGGGTTAGCGCTGCTTCCTCTTCACAGGCATGTACATCAGTAACATTGCCTGTTTGCAGCTCAGTCCTATTCAAGTGAAAGGGGATGAGCTGCAATACCAAACAAAGCCATTATGCAATATATGGCTCTGTACTTGGCATTCAATGAAGAGTTGCAGCATTCATCCATATTTCACAGTCTCTTTTGAAAAGCGGATTTGCATGGGTGCCTGATGTTGGCCACCCACCAATCTGATATTGATGACCTATCCTATGAATAGGTCATCAATATCAAATTCCTGGAATACCCCTTTAGGCCAGAGCGACACATTGGGAATTTGCAGCAAAATTGATATGTCTATCCCATGTGCACACTGCTGGAAAAACCTGCAGTGTGAAGTGTTTTGCGCTGCAGATTTGGAACCCACAGCATGTCGATTATTGCTGTGGGTTCTGTGGCCAATGTACCAGCGGGGGTTAAACCCACAAAGAAAACCAACCAGTTTTTGCTGCAGGCAGGTCCACGGCATTATATCCATCTGTGGATACCTCACAGCAGACTTCCATGTGTGTCCATATCCTCAAAGAGGACCTTTCACCTCTCCTTAAAGGGGTTGTCCAGGAATTTGTAATTTATGGCCCATCCTTAGAACAGGCCATAACTATTTGATCTGGCCCTGCATGGATGAGATGTACTGCTGCTTCCATTGTCTACCTTAGGGACGGGAACATCTCTCCTTGAGGAGAGCACCAGTGAAGGTGTGTAGAGTTTTGAATTGCCTGTTGCCCTCTACTAAGCATCTACATATCACAAGGCATTAGACCTGTCATCAGATATTTATGGCCTATCCTAAGGACAGGATATAAACTACACATTTCTGGACAACCCCTTTAAAGTCTGTTGCAGTAAATACTTGTATTTGTCATCAAATAATTCTGCAGCATGTTTCATTTGAACTGTGACTGTACCATCCCCCTGTTATTCCTCCTGGAAATGTATGAATAATTACCCTTTTCCAATCAGTGCTCAAAGTATCTGATAATATAGGGATAAAACCTTTTGGCAAGAGGAATGGTAACACCCAGTTATCAAGTTATTCATACATTTCCAAGAGGAATAACAGAAGAATGATATGATAAAATGTCACCCGGGTGTCACTACTCCCCTTGTAACTAGGATATGTATCTTAAAGCTATATTCACACGACAATGAAAGTAAAAAAAAAAAAAAGCCGTCACACAGCCGCATTCATTTCACTGTGAATGGGGGCTATTTATATGACTGTCAAAATATAAGTCATGCCATGGATCCCTCCACACACTGCAATGTATGAGGGATCCATGAAAACAGGCACCCTCAGGTACAAAACAGTTATGAAAAATGTTTTTTCATGGCCATTTCCACCATCACTCGTGTAATTGTAGTCTTGGCTAGGTTCACATGGAGGAATCTGCCACAGATTTGGGAGCGGATTTTGCCCCTAAATCCGTGCCAGATTCCGACCTGAATCTTCCTACCATTGCTTTCAATAATGGGAGGCAGAGATCGCAGCAGGACGCGCAAAAAATCAGCGTCCTGCTCGATCTTGCCGCGGATTTCTTAGTCAGCAGAGGAAAGCCCCAATGGGCACTACCACAGTCGAATATGGCGGCGGAAAATGAAGAGTAATTTCTCTTCATTTTCCTCTGTGTAAACCTAGCCTTACTGTCAGGCACAATGATAATGATTGGACATTTATACATTTCTAGGTATAACGTAGGAAGAATACGGAGTTCTAAAATAAGACATATCATGGAGACATGATAGGGGAGGGGCGGATCACAAGGGGCACCAGGCTCCGAATATCAATGTTCTATTGAACCAAGGGTGATCTAGTTCTGTTCCATGTTTAATGTTAGAGTTAAAATTGACCCTGATGTGTAGGGGAAAGAGGCAGAATAAAAAAATCGATATTTCCATGATAATATGGGAACGTTCCTGTTTCGGATGCGGCAGCCATGTTTTCAGACTCATCTTCTCTCCAGCTCTTAATGAGATTGATTAAGATTGATTAATGCTGGCCTAGGCAAGACTGAGCCTGCTGTACTGCGGGACTCCTCGCTGGTAACCCTGCCCGGATCACTGCGATCACTCACTACAAGTCACTTATGTTGTTCTAATGAGCCAGGTATGAAGGTGCTCCTGCCAGGCATGTACGAGCATGCACCTTATCTGACCTGACACAGGGTTACCATCAGAGTGCATATTCATGAACACAGAAAATTCACACGTATTTAAAAAGGTTTCACAAATACCCAAAAACAGTAAAGCAGTTAGTATAGATCAGTGGTCTCCCCCTGCTCTAAAACTAACACCCCCTGCATGCTCCGACAGTCCAAGCATCATGGTAATGGGATGACGGGGGGTACTGAATGTAGTATCCAGTGCTGGACTGAGGACCTACCAGATACAATGATTCTGAGGACCCACCCTACAACAACTATTTGGAAATAGACCTACAAATTTGGGGGTCTTCTGCTGGTCAATACTTGGTTGGAGCCTGAGCCCAATGGGGCCATGGTGGGGAACACAGATGTCATATATGTACCGTTGAATCACATCCTGGTGACACAGTCATATGCATGCCGCCTTAAAACAGTTGCTAGCCCCATTGGCGGACTGCAAGACAATCGCCTGTCTGGTTTTAGCACGTTCTACCCTGTGGGCCGATGGAGTGGACCATACCGGACCTCCATCATTCTCTTAAAGAGGATCAGTTGGCTCTATCGTCTGTTTTAGTAAATACTTCTTCCCATGAAATTACAATACTTGAGATTTTTATCTTAGAACTGGGTGTTGCATCGTTCCTCTGCTATTCCTCCTGGAAATTTATGAATAACTTGACATACAAGGTTGAATAAAGACACAGATCAAAGTTCAACCTATAACCCTACAGCGTTGATCCAGAGGAAAGCAAAAACTCCTATAAGGAAAACGGCAATTACACCATATTAGGGGAAACATTTCTACTCCAAATCTGACAATCAGAATAAATCCCTGGATCAACCTCAAATCTCCAAAAATGTATTTCCTATTATTTATCATTTATAACATAAGAACTAGCAGATTTATGGAACTTTCTCGAAGAAAAACTGTCTTAGTTACCCATAGCAACCAATGTACCATAGCAACCATAGATCAGAATACGAAATAAAAGCTGTTGGTTGCTATGGTGACTAAGGTAGCTCTTGAAAACAGTTCATGAATTTTTGGCAACTGGGCAGATGAGAACAGCTGTAGTAATGTGATAGATAGATAGATAGATAGATAGATAGATAGATAGATGATGATGGATAGATAAATAGATAGATAGATAGATAGATAGATAATGATGATGATGATGATGATGATAGATAGATAGATAGATAGATAGATAGATAGATAGATAGGAGATGATGATGGATAGATAGAGATGGATAGATAGATAGATAGATAGATAGATAGATAGTATAGATAGATAGATAGATGATGATGGAAGATAGATAGATAGATAGATAGAGAAGTGTGATGGATAGATAGATAGATAGATAGATAGATGGATAGATAGATAGGAGATATACAGATAGATAGATGACGATGATAGATAGATAGATAGATAGATAGATAGATAGATAGATAGATAAATAGATGGATAGATCTGAAAAGATAGACAGATAGATAGGAGATAGATAGATAGATAGATAGATATGAAAAGACAGACAGATAGATAGATAGATAGATAGATAGATAGATATGAAAAGATAGATACTTGCCAAAATCTGATGTGCAAATCGTGCTGTGAAAATTGCCCCCTCTTGACAAGATCCAGCCCCTTTTTGTCACATAACGTGTCCACTTTATGTACAGAATTACAAAAAATATTGCTTGCTCTTATTTCAGGACACTCCATAGGGACTCCATGAGAGTGGACAAGTGTATAAATATATATACAGTGTATCTATGTATTTATATATATGTATACACGTGTGTAGGGTCAATTCAACGGATGTCTCCATCAGCCCCATTGACAATGAATGGAGTAACCACTGCTGCTGCACTCAAATGGATTGAGGAGGAAGGGAAGGTTTTGGACCCCTGTTCTAGTCATGGTTGGGGGTCCCAGGGGTGGATCCCCCAGTGATCAGACATTTAGATATTTGGCCTTGTGGAGAAATCCCTTTCATATAAAGTATTATTATAATGTAAAATACGAAAGCACAAGTTTCACAAATTTTGTCCGATAGCCTCACTTCCGGACACCATAAATTTTTGGGACGGGGTAATTTTAGAAGTAATATTTTTTCCAGTATTGGGTGTTTTATGGGGCATGGGCACCTCCGCGGATCCTCATTTCAGAGTTGCTGCCACATTAGGGTTTCTGCAAGAAATTCCGAACACAGATAACACATTTTCCTTTAGGCGATGTACAGACTGAGACAGATCTGTGTTTTCTGTTCTGCTGGCCGTCCCTAAGGAGGTCTCAATAAATATTGTTTTAGGAAAGTACAGAAAACATAAAAACATCACTTGGCACTAATTGTAGTAACTTGTACAAATAAGAAAGCTAAAACATCAATTAAAAGGAAACAAGTGAGGCTGAGTAAGACGACACAAGAGTCAGCCCGGGTCTCGCCTCATGGAAATGTGTATTTTTGCCCGTAGCCGGGGGCATGACTGTTAGGGGTGCAGAGGTGGCTGTCACACATGGGCCATGGTGCCTAAAGGGCGCCGGAGCTGCTCTGCACATCAGAGGGCACTAATACATACTATACATGACATATCATACTTATGGGTCCCTGATAGAATTTGTCCAGGAGAATCATGTGATGCCTCTGCCGCCCTTGGCTCATGGTCAATTGAATGTGGGTGGGACAACAGTGTGATTGACGTCTGCGATCTAATGTCCTATTACGTCACAGTGCTGTCTTAGGAGACCACATATAAGACTACGTTCACATTTGCGCCATCGCATGTCTGCAAGCATGGCTTTTTGTCTGACGATTTCAGTATTAAAATAACGGACCCCATTATAGTCAATGGGTTCTGCTGGTCTCCGTATCTAATTGCTATTTTAGTGGCCCACCTGTCCGTTGTTCTGGTTCTATAACAGACAGACGACACTAGTGTGAACCTAGCGTTACATGTACAGTATACCATATGAGGATATGTTCACACTGAGGTTTTTTTTTAGCATTTTTTTTGCACAGACAGGGTTCTGTTCTGAAAACCTCTAATGTTTTTCTGAAGCATTTTTTGCAAAAACCGTCTCAAAAACCTCTTCAAGCAGAAGCTCCATGCTGCGAAAACCCAGCGTTTTGGCCTCAGCAGAAACATCGTGGCAAAAAATGCTGTGTTTTACAGTACCTGCAAAGTGGATGGGATTCTGGATAATCCAATCCACTCATTGCAGAATAAAATCCGAAGCATGTCAATTATACCTGCGGAAACGCCGGCGTTTTCCGTATAGGCATAATAGGGGCAGAAAATCCACAGAGGAAAACGTTTCCACCACAGTTTTTCCTCAGCATCTTTTTTGCTGTGTCTCGCTACATGGGGCCTTAGGCTGGTTACAGATGACCATGCTATGGGCTAATGGAGCCGTGGAAGCACGGCCCATGCACGGGCGGCACACGAGGACATCCCCCGTATGCAGCCGTGCTTTTAAATCACGGCAGGTCGGTTGCAGCATGGACATCTGCAACCGGCCTTAGTCTCAGAGTGCTTTTTTCTGCCTCTCATTCAGGCAATAGTAGATTTTTTTCTGGTACCAGAAAAAAAGAAGCACCCTG
Source organism: Leptodactylus fallax (assembly GCA_947044405.1). Taxonomy (NCBI): domain Eukaryota; kingdom Metazoa; phylum Chordata; class Amphibia; order Anura; family Leptodactylidae; genus Leptodactylus; species Leptodactylus fallax. The sequence goes on from CAMRHE010000006.1 coordinate 9,501,286, forward strand.
CCCTATTTTCAGGAAGACTCCATAGAAATTAATGGGAGCCAGAAAAAAAAAAACTCTGATGAAGTTTTTGAGACAGTTTTTGCAAAAAATTCTTTAAAAAACATTAGCGGTTTTAGGAAAAATGCTACAAAAAAATGCTTCAGAAAAACAACTCAAAAACTCAAAGCAGATTTGTTTTTTCTGCCTGACAAAAAAATCCATGTGAACTTAGCCGTACTAGAGTTTTTTGAACAATATTGAAGACAAAAACATAAAACAAAAACTTCGACCATCAATGAAACCTAAGTCTAAGAAAACCTGTACAAATATACGCCTATAATAAATATCACTTAGAATCTGGTTTCTATGTCTTGCACAGATATTTGCACTAATTTTTGTGCACCTGTTTATAATCCGGAGATACATTTTATAAACAATCCTAGGCCTAGCAATTTCCATACCACACCCAATCCCGAAGCACCAAGATGTATCGTTTAATGACACCTGGAAAGGTGCAGGCATGTTGTTGAGACTTGACTACGTACCAGTTATTCAGGCACTAGTGAAACTAGAGTCTCATCACTACCTACACACGACTTCCTATGCAAATGAATATTTTTGTAACTGAACAAGTAAGTAAGCGTTGCGAAGAACATTTATCAATATTGACGGGGCTGTAGTGCGGGGGAACTGCTGCAGCTTGTTCACAGATATATCCTGCACAGCAACGCTTCCATCCAAACACTATATGGGAAACTGTGATAGTCCCATTCATCCCTGGGATATAGCGATAGGGGGTGCAGAGGTAGCAATCGCTCCCAGACCCTGGAGCCTAAGGGGACTATATATATTGCAGATTTTGCATTTGGCCCAGAAGGTTGAAGTTACGCTTCTGATTCCACCTATTCATATGAGCTTATTCACACACTTGTGTTCCATCTGTGAAATACGGTCCATGTGCAGGCTCTGTTTACCAGATTGACCCCGGACGTGTGAATGGAACTTAGTCCATCATTGCAAGTTGTGATGCAGTGAACTCCCAAATGTTCGGATCGCTAGTATAATGAATGATCAGCTATATATCAGTTCAGCACAGTTGTCCTGGAAGCATGGCCAGCTCATGGACCGTGTTTCACGGACAGAACACGGTCGTGTGAGTAAACCCTAAGTCTCCTAATACAATCATAACTATATGAAAGATATAAGGATTTAATCAAATTCTAATTCTTACATACCTAAGATCAGAACTGTCTGTGACTGTAAGGCAAATGGCTGCAGCAGGAGCCCTCCTCCACTGCTCTGTCTGCGGTAACAGAGCAAGCACATTAAGGCTAATGCCCCACGTCGCGGAAACGCTGCTTTTTTTTGTTGCGGCTTTTTTGAGTCAAAGCCAGGAAAGTAGACGTATAAGAGCTTCCTATATATTTCTCATTCCTTTTGTAGCCATTCTTGGCTTTGGCTCAAAAAACAGCAACGTGGGACCTCAGCCTAAGGCTAATGCCCCACGTAGCGCGCCGCAACCAAAAAGCGCTACGGAAAGAAAACGTTTTTTCACAGAAAGTATGCAAAGTTTTCCGCTGCGGACTTTCTGCTTCCATTTTATCTATACGGATGTGGATAGGTCATCCCGTAAAGATGGGAAGGGGTCCTACAGCCAGGCCCCAGCTGATCAGCTGTTTGAAGAGGTCGCAGCGCTCGAGTTTGAAGTCTCTTCAGTACTTACCAATCACAGTGCCATGCTTTTGTGCAGCGGCTATGATTGGTATCACAGCTCAGCACACTCACTTGAATGGGACTGAGCTACAATCTGGCCATGTGACCGATCAATGTGACACTATATGGCCATAGAGCTGATGTGCAGGGGTCCTGGGTATCAGACCCCCATGGATCTTCATTTCTGTGATTGTACGGCATCCATCACCCCTAACATCCCATATTAAAGCAATGTATACTGCGCAGTCAAAGATTTTTTTTCATGATTGCTGTAGAAAAAATCCCAAATTCGCCTGGAAACAGGGGAAATTTTGGAACCCATGCTGCAAAAATAACACTAGCCTTAGGTCTCATATACAGAGACAAACAATCCATAGCTTGTAGCGCGTCAGGAAAGACTTGACGTCTTTCTTCACCATTCTGAAGGTTTCCCTGAAGTTAAACAATAAACCTGAACATTCTGTGTTATTCCACGTTCTGAACCCGCAAGAATAATGTTGAAACTAACACGAACTGAACAATGTGAGCTGCGGCGTGCATACAGGTCTGTTCAGATTATTTATTCAGGACTCTTTAGGACACATTTAAAGGAAAACTCCGCTTCTGGACATTTCACAGTGTTACTCTACAGAAAATGTTTCTATAACTTATGGAACTGATTTTTTACATGGTGTTTTATTGGGGTATTACCATCATATACAGTATAGACCAAAAGTTTGGACACACCTTCTCATTCCAAGAGTTTTCTGTATTTTCATGAGTATAAAAATTGTAGATTCACACTGAAGGCATCAAAACTATGAATTACCACATGTGGAATTATATACTTAACAAAAAAGTGTGAAACAACTGAAAATATGTCTTATATTCTAGGTTCTTCAAAGTAGCCACCTTTTGCTTTGATTACTGCTTTGCACACTCTTGGCATTCTCTTGATGAACTTCAAGAGGTAGTCACCTGAAATGGTCTTCCAACAGTCTTGAAGGAGTTCCCAGAGATGCTTAGCACTTGTTGGCCCTTTTGCCTTCACTCTGCGGTCCAGCTCACCCCAAACCATCTCGATTGGGTTCAGGTCTGGTGACTGTGGAGGCCAGGTCATCTGGCGTAGCACCCCATCACTCTCCTTCTTGGTCACATAGCCCTTACACAGTCTGGAGGTGTGTTTGGGGTCATTGTCCTGTTGAAAAATAAATGATGGTCCAACTAAACGCAAACCGGATGGAATAGCATTCCGCTGCAAGATGCTGTGGTAACCATGCTGGTTCAGTATTCCTTCCATTTTGAATAAATCCCCAACAGTGTCACCAGCAAAGCCCCCCCACACCATCACACCTCCTCCTCCATGCTTCACGGTGGGAACCAGGCATGTAGAGTCCATTCGTTCACCTTTTCTGTGTCGCACAAAGACACGGTGGTTGGAACCAAAGATCTCAAATTTGGACTCATCAGACCAAAGCACAGATTTCCACAGGTCTAATGTCCATTCCTTGTGTTCTTCTGCTTGTTGCCTGTCCTTAGCAGTGGTTTCCTAGCAGTTATTTTACCATGAAGGCCTGCTGCACACACTCTCCTCTTAACAGTTGTTGTAGAGATGTGTCTGCTGCTAGAACTCTGTGTGGCATTGACCTGGTCTCTAATCTGAGCTGCTGTTAACCTGCGATTTCTGAGGCTGGTGACTCGGATGAACTTATCCTCCGCAGCAGAGGTGACTCTTGGTCTTCCTTTCCTGGGGCGGTCCTCATGTGAGCCAGTTTCTTTGTAGCGCTTGATGGTTTTGGCCACTGCACTTGGGGACACTTTCAAAGTTTCCCCAATTTTTCGGACTGACTGACCTTCATTTCTTAAAGTAATGATGGCCACTTGTTTTTCTTTACTTAGCTGCTTTTTTCTTGCCATAATACAAATTCTAACACTCCATTCAGTAGGACTATCAGCTGTGTATCCACCTGACTTCTGAACAACACAACTGATGGTCCCAACCCCATTTATAAGGCAAGAAATCCCACTTATTAAACCTGACAGGGCACACCTGTGAAGTGAAAACCATTTCAGGTGACTACCTCTTGAAGCTCATCAAGAGAATGCCAAGAGTGTGCAAAGCAGTAACCAAAGCAAAAGGTGGCTACTTTGAAGAACCTAGAATATAAGACATATTTTCAGTTGTTTCACACTTTTTTGTTAAGTATATAATTCCACATGTGTTAATTCATAGTTTTGAAGCTTTCAGTGTGAATCTACAATTTTTATTGTCATGAAAATACAGAAAACTCTTGGAATGAGAAGGTGTGTCCAAACTTTTGGTCTGTACTGTACATGTATGGCGTGCCCACTAGATATGCTCGGTCCTGCGGGCCCAGTTTGTTGATTCATACAGAAGTTGCCCACATCGCCTGCAATGGAGAGATGGCCGTAATACGCAAGGAACGAGAGAGAGCTGTCTTTTTGGAAATGCAACATGTCCTTAAAATGGTAGTTTTTTTTTTTTAAAGGGTTTTTTTCGGGACTTAGATAGCTTCTACTTAGGATAGATTATTATCAACATGCGATCAGTTGAGGTCCAACACCCGGAACCCAGGAGACTCCTATGCTGATGTGAAGTTAGCCTGAAGCAACTGATCTGTGGGGGTGCCAGGAAAAGTAATCAATATCAAAATACAAACAGAGCCACCAGTGGCATACATCCACTGCTGGTGTGCAGGAACAATGCCCAGCACAGCGGCCACAATCCAAATAGAGTAAGAAGATCCAGCACTCTGCACCATGGACATGAATGCTTTATTGATACATTAGAGCAACCCCGATGTGAGACTTCGAAAGTGTTAAAATCGCCCATGTGTTTCAGGTGCAGGACCCTAACGCTATGTAACACCTGTGCTCAGGTTTCCGTTCTTCGGACCTGAAAAACAGAAATCTTCTTCGTAAGACTATAATGTCTCCAAAAAATGCGGAGACAACAGTCCTGCTTGCAGGACTTTTCTCTCCGCATTTTGCAAACGGAATGGGGGACGGAATCTCCGAACAGGATGCAAGCGCAGATGTGACCCTAGCCTTACTTATGCCATGTAGCACTTCTTGTTCCATCAATATCAAAATCCTGGAAAACCCTTTTAATGTTGAAGAAAAGGAATGCTTCCCTTTAGGATCGAAATTGATCCGCCCAATGACTCTTGAGATGGCAAAACAAATATTATATTCTGTATACACACCACAAAATTTTGTATCAATCAAAGCCAGAATAACTGGTTTGGAGCGAGAGAGGCGCCGATAACAATCACCTCTTAATGAGTCATCACCTTTTACTCCGCACACACTGACAAAATACATTGTGAGAATCAGGTATCCTAATGTTCACATTTAGGTATCTGTGCTGATGAGGGTTCCCTTCATTCTTCTCATTGATGAGGTCTCAAATGCTATGAGCCACTCTTAGGCTAAGGCCCCACGTAGCTGCATGAAAAACCGCGGAGGCAACATGATTGCGGTTTTTCCCGCAGCGCTTTTCGTAGAAAGTTTCTGCTTCAATGATACCTATAGGGAAACCGCCAGTGTTTCCGTAGATATAATTGACTTGACGGTTTTGCAAATCACAGCGTGTCCGCTGCGCATATTTTTCCACAAGGCCTTAATGACGTTTTCTGGAAGTATAATATTGATGACCGTCAATATCAGACTGGTGGGGGTCCAACCCGATCAGTTATTTGTAGAGACTGCTGCATTGGGGTGAGCACTGCGACCTCTACACTGTATAACCAAGCACAGTGCCATTTGTTGCATAGAAGCTGTGCTTGGCATTGCAGCTCATCCCCATTCACTTGAATGGGACTGAGCCACAAATAGGCCACATGATGATTGAACGGACCCCTGCCAATCAGATATTGACTATAGTGAGAGAACCCCCGTATTTGCCGGGTGTACGGTCCAATGGAAAGCATGCTGTGCCTGGATGCCCACTCTGCTAGAATGTGTAAATGCAATGGCAGAAAAAGAAAAGACACCCACATTATACAGATTTTTCTACATAACTAATAAGCTTTTCAAGCAGGATGACAACTATTCACAACCGAATTCCATGCTATTGTTTCCAAGTATAATTATCTCCGTCTGGTATTCATGGCAGCTGCAGGAGTCGATGTTTCCGGAAACAATTACAGGTGAAATTCCTGGTGTCACTGCAGTCGTTTCGGAAATCAAAATGGCTACCACATCTGGTAAGTACCAATTAATGGCTCCCGTGGGAGACGACAGGAGATGACAGAATAAAATCTGGATAACAGCGGAATAGACAGAATCCTGCTAGGATAGTAGACACATTTATACAAAATTGTCAGTCATGGGCACCTTATTGACAGTGCAATGGGCCATTTCTCCAAAAATGTGTTCCTTACGCCCAATTGGCCACATAGAAAGCACAAAAATTACATTAAATAGTTATGGATACAAGTAAAAGGTGCACTACCTATGTGAATGGGAGTTTAATATGTAAAATATCACACTAAGCACCATACAAACATCCCCTTTGGCATGTCGCTATGATCTGAATGAACCGACCTCAGGACTTCTACTGATACTGACAGTCTTTTTACTTGTACGTCATTGCTCCCGATCACCAGCACAGCTCCATTACAGTGAACCAACGTAGGCCCTCCATTATGGTGCTGTATTCTGAAAAAGGGCTTAGGGTTTATCTGCCACACTCTTTCCATGACTGTCAGGCCAACTGAATACGTAAAAGAATAAAAATCCCATCAATATTTGGTGTGACCTTTGCCCTTTGGAGGAGGAGTCCTGGAAGTGATGATCCGGCCCCCACAGATATAGCCCTGATCTCATCATCATCCAGTCTGTCTGGGATGACATGAAGAGACAGAAGGATTGGACAAGCCTACATCCACAGAAGATCTGTGCTTAGTTCTCCAAGATGGCAGCGGGAACAACCTCCCTGCCCAGTTCTGCCAAAATCTGTCTGCAAGTACCGAGAAGAACTGATGGAAGGCAAAGGGCAAAGGTCACACCGAATATTGATGGGATTTACATTTCTCTTCTCTTCATTCACTTCATTTTGTTAATTGACAAAAATAAAATATTACCACACACATAATATATATATATATTACGATCCAGGAATAGTATCTATGTTTGCTCACCTGAACACCGCAGGTTACACACAAGGACATCATTCAGGGTATATACTATGGTGCTAATTACATCGATTGCAAAAGGCGAGCTCTTAGGGAAAAGTGTAGTCATAGGTAATGGACATCAATATTTTATCTTATGTCAACAAATCTAAAGGTCTTTCAATACATAAGTCAACATCTAACTAAGATAAAATCCTGAGGACAGCAGGGATAAGTCACCAGGGTATGTAAACCAGGAAAATGCTGATGAAAGCAAAATTTGGCTGCCATGCAAACAAAAAAAAAAAAAAGTGCATATTACAATAGGTTCACACCTGCGTTGGGGTGTCCGTTCTTCGGGTCCACTTGGGGACCCGAAAAATGGAAAACCAAATCGCTTAAAAACTGGCTACCTGTAAAAACCCGCGGCCCACAATGGGCCCGCCAGGTTTCCGCCCGAAAAATGCGGAAAAGATCAGTGCTCCATGAGCTGAAGACCCGCCCCCAGTGCACCAACTGCCTCACTTGCATAAAAACTCAAAGTGTTTTTTCTCCAAAAGTGACGTACATAACAGAGGTAGGGTGTTTATCCTATTACTGCAATGTACTCTGTAACACAATGGTGGCAGATGAATATGCTCGGTGGGTAGACTGCATTTAAGGTGGACTATTCAATTTTAATGAACAGGTTGGACAGATGTATGAGATGATAGATGATGGACGATAGATAGATAGATAGATAGATAGATAGATAGATAGATAGATAGATACTGTATTAGATAAAAAGCAAAAATGGTTAAGACTGCACATCCCAGTGTGAACAGGTGCTCACTGCAAAGGAATACATAAAAATTACAAAAATGCAGGGCACTCCGCATACATACTGTATTAGATATAAAGATTGATAGATAGATAGATAGATAGATAGATAGATATTGTATTAGACAGATAAGTAAATAGATACTGTATGCGAAGAGGCTGTTGCATAAGAAATCCCACATGAATAATCTTCTATGACATATTTCCACATATGTGTTATTTTAACTTACATGAGATCGCCCATATGTGTTCATTTATTTAGACAATTACGCAAATCACGTCTAAAATAAGTCTCTCTGCCATGAATCAGCCTCATTAGTGACTGCGGCACATTAAGTGAGTTGTTTCAGTGATGCTTAGCATTCTAGTCTGACAGCTCTATAGCAACACTACAGAAGCGGCTCGCACCGATTTACTGCACATCAGTCACCTGTAGTCACCAGCCATAAGGAATCCCAGGTATTATATCTGGCCATAGCCTTGGGTTCCCCGCACAGTTTAACCACAAAGCCCAGCAGAGCTTCCATCTGTGCCTATGAATTTGGAAATGATTATGCTTGCAATAAACTACATGTATTATACCTTTATAAAATAGAGTACCCTTTTAATTCCAGTCTTTAGGCAACTGTCTGGTACTGCTACGGTGTCATTTTATTATGTGGGCATTATATGGAAACATGGATGGGAGTTTATTCAACTATGCCATAAAAAAACTAATTCCTGGATGTTTTGTGGGTTTTTCTTGTAAATTAGGCAGGACTTAAAGGAAGTCTATCACCACCCCGAGCATATTCAGCTGTTGCCACTGTGTTACAGAGCACATTACAGTGTAGATTTGGAGAAAAACAACTTTGAAGTCTTATGGAAATGAGGCAGTCAGTGCAATGGGGGTTGACCATCAGCTCTCTGGAGCACTGCTCTTGCCACTCAGACCCCTACCATCTCCTGCCTGTATCACCACATAGAGTAAAAGTTGATCCTGCCCCTGCTATGATGTCACCCATCCTACTGAGCAGCAAGAGCAGTGCTCCAAGAGCTAAAGGCCCACCCCCAGTGCATCAACAGCGCACAGTTCAATATACTTGGGAGAGGTGGTAGACTCCCTTTAAAGTACTGTGATTCATATATTGGAAGATATGAAGAATACTTTTGAAGCGCATCTCTCATTTCACCCCTATTCTCTAATTCAACAGAGGTCCTAGCAGCTCGACCCCCACTATGACATATCTGCATCATATGGTAAGATATTACCTTTCATTTGTACCCTATTTATTGCTACCCTACACAACATATGCAAAAAGCGGTATCTACAGAATCAGACTACACAAAGTTTGTTTGTAGTCTGTTACCATGGACACACACTGTGGATACTTTTAATCAATTGCTTCTTTTTTTCATTTCAGATGCATTCGAGCAATAAAAAGAAGACAAAACCATCGGTGAAAAGTAACAGAAAGAGAGAAAAAAAAAGCATAAAAAGTTTTTTCCTCCCAGCAAAGAAATCGTCTTATTATGAGAATGAATGAACATACATTATAATGGAATGAGCAGAATAAAAGGCCAGCTGAGGGAGAACACAAGACGCCTGATTAAGCAATGAGGATGGCTTAAGAGAAGGCTGTCAGTTAATTATGGTTAGATCATGTACGAGCGCCGTAATACACAACCTCTTACATGGTAGCCTGGCAATTTAAATGTACTTACCCGAGAGTTACAGTGTGGCAGATTCTTCATGTATTATTTACAGTAATCATTTTGGTTGGTTTATCTTGAAGACAGCCTTAGACTTACTCAATTAAGTACCTGCAAGTTTGTGTCATGGCTTTCTATAGACAGATTCCTGCTCACCATCCAAATAATTTCAAGAATTTCTCGTGATAAAAATTTCCCCCTGTACATTAGCAAAGGTAAAAGGGCTTTCCCATGAACGTAACCAGATTTACATTCGTAGACAATTAAAATATTTTCGCAAATATAAGTAATTACAAATTTTGCAAACGGAACCTGTTAGTGCAGTTTAGGACACTAAACCACCCACACACAGGTCCTTATGGACTGGGGGTTTAGTGTCCCATATTGCCTTGTTATGGAGCACCCGTGGCTGCAATAAAAACAAAAAAAAGCTTTATACTTACCTAGAGATGAGTCTGTTGAGTGTCATTGGACTCACATCTGGTGCTCTCGGTGCCTGCGCTGTTCTTTAGTCAAGCTGGAGATTTATACATCACTGCGCATGTGCCCAAGGTCCAGCGCATGCGCACTGAAACTGAGGAGCACTCTTCTGGCTTCACTGAAGTGCGCCGGAGCAGGGAGTACAGCAATTGGGTAAGTATAAAGCTTTTTTAATTTTAATGCAGTCTCAAATTGTGTTGCAACAGGACAATTTGGGACACTAAATCCCTGGTCCATAAGGGCCTGTGGGTGGTTTAGTGTCCCAAATCGCCTTGACAGATTCCCTTTAAAGATTTTTGCAAACGATCTGTGACAGTCTTTGGTCTTGATCGGCTGCCAGTCGATACGACCATGACTACAGGAACCTTCTATGGTCAGGAGTGCAGACATGATTTCCTTATTGTGGTCGGTTATCTTCTGGTACATGTAGTGCCCTGACTGATAACCTGCCTACAATAAGTAAATCATGGCTGGATTTCAGACCATAGACAGTTCCTGCATTCATGGTCGTATCTATTGGCAACTGACCAGGCAACAGATGTCACCACTAAGATGGTTACAGAAAATCTTTCAAATTCTGCAACATTTTTACTTATTTATATTTGCAAAAATGTTTAACTTTAAATATGGATATTACCCTTTTAGGCTAATGCCCCTTAAAGTGGCTTTCTAGGATTTTTATCCTTAGGATAAGTCATCATCAATACCAGATCTGCTGTTTGAAGGGAGCGCTGCATCCACTTCACAGGCCAGTGACGTCATGTTCATTGTTCACATGGCCTGCTTGCAGATCAGTTCCATTCAAGTGAAAGGGATAGAGCTGCAGTACCAAGCACAGCCTCTATACAGTGATGGCGCTAGGCCTGACAAGCAGTGATGAGACCGCAGTCTCTTTATACAACTGATTGGTAGGGGTGTCAAGTGTCAGATCCTTATTAATCTGATATTGGGGATCTGTTCCTGTACTAAGGATAGGTCATCAATATCGTAATGCTGGAAAATCCCTTTAATTGTGGTCCCATGTCCCCATATGCAGTGGAGGAATGGCCATACATGTGCAGTCACACTGCGTATGGAAGTAGATGCACACGCATACTGGACGGTAGGGATCCAACCATCTGTGACTCCCACCAATATGTGAACAAGAACCTCCAAATTCCAGAGTCTAAGCCAGTTTTATAATGGAATTGATAGTTCATAAAAATTTTAAAAAGGGCAGTCATGGGACAACTGCCTAATGTGAACGCTCCTTTAAACCCGTGAAAGTTGAGTGTAAACCCTGCCTTAGAAAGAGAATTCATGCCACATACACACTAAATTGGATTAGAGTCTCTAAATCCTTGACGAAGAAGGATTTGGCAGAAAGAGTGATCATCGGAAGCAGCATCAAATGATGGGAACTAAAGCCACTTAAGTATATTACAAAAGGAGGTGAATGGGAAACTGATACAATCTATGCTCCAGGCGAGGCTGCTACTGCCACAAAGTGATATACGCTATGGCGTGTGGAATACGGGCTATGGTGACGCTAGCTCAGGTTAGAAGACCTGCAGTCGGGTATCTGCAGCCGTAATATAGAGATAATGTGCCTGCAAGACACTCGTGTGAAATCTATGCAATGGAGGTCTACTCATTGAGGTCTATGGGAGCTTTCTAAGCATGCTCGCTGACCTGTGCAGAGGTCATTGTGCAGGGAGGGGGAGTAAATAAAACTAATAAGCCACCTATTGTGATTGCTGGTCCCTATCTATATAGATCTATATATATAGATGACACCTGTCATTGTCTTGTCATCCTGCCTGTGCTGATAATGAGGGGACTGCTGCAAAGAAATCTCCTACAGAGCAGGTAGTGTCAGAATACTATTAGGCTTAGTGATCAGAGAGAAAACTGCAAAATGTTAGGATTTTAGATAGATAGAGATAGATAGTGACATGGAAAATGAAAAAAAAAAAATACCCAAAAATTCTTAAAAATATGTTTAACTTGATTATAAATAGTTCATTTTCAGATGACACACTCCCTTTAACTCTTAATGACCGACAATATGACTTTTACAGCAGTTATTAAAGGGTTCTATAAAATTCTATAGAATAATCCCTGCATGAGTGTCTCATACTGCACTCACAACAGCTTAAAGGGATTGTCTACAAACAAAAATAATAAAGCTATTTTTTTTTCCAAAAAGAGAGACACTCTTGTATGTGGAAAAGGCATCATGCATACAACCGAGTGTGCAGGCTGGGAGGTCCAATGCTCCGTTATAAAGCAGGTCCTATACTGCTCCATGGCATCAGAATGGAGCACCCCATTGAAGTCAATGGGGCTCAGATGGCACCCAATGTCACCTGGTTGCATTCTGCTATAAAATCGGTCCCCTCTTGGCCTGAACACTCCATCATCTCCATGTAGTCTTAGACCTGGTATTGCAACTCAGCCCAATTCACTTGAATCACAATGAACTGCAATACCAGGCACAGCCCATGAACAAGAGAGGCGCTGTTTATGGAAAACAAAGCAGATCCATTTTTCTATACCTGGAAAACCCCTTTAAAACTCTGTCTGGCAGGGATCATAGAAACTTCCTATGCCATGATCAAAGGAGACTAGTTAGATTATTCAGGATAACCTATATCCTATGTATCTATACAGCAGTGTTATATTCATTGAATGATATATAAAGTATTTTTATTTAAAAATTACAAAAAGATATCTGTGGCTCAAAAATAATTCTACAAATTACATAGTGATTTATATGTACTGACAAACAGTGCCTAAATAAAAATTATCTGCATAGAAGAAGCCTCATTCAGCCATGTAAATGAAAAAATAATAAGAGGCAAAAAAAGGAAAAAAATTACTGCGTCTTAAATGCCCAAATAGGGGTTAATCGCACCCCCGTCATGTAAACAGCAGCATACGACAATGGTGAATCTTCCGTCTGACAACCCGATGAAGGCTCTGACGTCAAATCTACATGTGCCTATGAAACCAGGTACATAGATACAAGCCAGTATTTTTGGAATCACAAACCCATAACAATAGCATATTAAAAAATCATTCAACCACAGTCCAATTATAGAGTATTTATCTGCACCATGTCCAGAGCGGACGGGCGGCCACTACAAAGCGCCTGTGAAGTGCTGCACAGTGTTATTTAATGGTTGCATAATAATCCTAATCAAATTATAGGGCAAAGTATTTGGAAAACAAATGATTCTGCGGAAGGGCCCGCACCATGAATAGGCGCTCTTGTTCTCCGGCAGAAAGGAGGCTACTAAACCTCCGTGCAGTAGGACAGCTCATCTTCATTATTAAACAAGTATGGGGCACGGAAATGATGACTTCTGACAGTGGCGGGTACGCTGAACCCCTCCCTGGTGTAGGCAGAGGTACTCCGTGGTTTCTAAAGTGCTGTATATCGACTGTCAAAGTAAACACCACAATACTCATCACTATTCATCAGCTATTTATGTAGGTTACTAAATAGTACATCCTGACTGTATACTTACTACCGCCATATGGTGTATCCTGCAACATGAAGAACTCCACAAGGACTAGCAACCACTACACTTCCTGTTTAGGTGACCACCTTACAAGCTCAAGAATAGGATTTTCTGGGCCTTTCAGGCAGGAGTGGAACAAATGCTACAAAGTAAGAATAATTTCAGATATAGAAGGGTTAATATTTTATTTTTTACAATTAACAAAATTAAGAGAATGAAAACAAGAGAAATGTAAATCCCATCAATATTTGGTGTAACCTTTGTCCTTTGGAGGAGGAGTCCTGGAAGTGATGATCCGGCCCCCACAGATATAGCCCTGATCTCATCATCATCCAGTCTGTCTGGGATGACATGAAGAGACAGAAGGATTGGACAAGCCTACACCCACAGAAGATCTGTGCTTAGTTCTCCAAGATGGCGGCAGGAACAACCTCCCTGCCCAGTTCTACCAAAAACTGTCTGCAAGTACCGAGAAGAACTGATGGGAGGCAAAGGGCAAAGGTCACACCAAATATTGATGGGATTTACATTTCTCTTTTCTTCATTCACTTCATTTTGTTAATTGATAAAAATAAACTATTAACCCTTCTATTTCTGAAAGTATTCTTACTGCGCAGAATTTTTCCAGCACAGTGCTGCAGCTCTCAAAATTGTTAAGGATTATCAAAACGGATTTAGGTAGATCAAACTTGGTTAAGAATTCTATATTTTTCATAAAAACAATTTAATACAATATCACAAAGCTCTGTCAAAAATTTTGGCAGGCTGCAATTCACAAAACAACCACTGAGTGGTCATCCATTGACACATATAGGATAGACATCTTGAGACAGAATATCACAAAAATGTTTTGTTTTTTTTAAACTTGGTCATCTTGTGACTCACATCTCAATATATGCTGAGCTAAGAGGCAAGGTAAAAATGGACACATCTGTAGATAGATAGATAGATATGAGATACATAAGATAGATAGATAGATAGATAGATAGATAGATAGAGGATAGGTAGAGAGAGAGAGAGAGAGAGATAGATAGATAGATAGGTAGATATGAGATAGATAAGATAGATAGATAGATAGATAGATAGATAGATAGATAGATAGGAGATAGATAAGATAGATAGATAGGGGATACGTAGATATGAGATAGATAAATAGATAGATAGATAGATATTATATTTTGGTAAACCTGTACTTGTTTAATGGCTGACAGTATTCCAGTACGTTCCAAGGTATGTCACCTAGATCGGAATCTGTTTATCCTCAGATATGTAAATATGATCTACGGATACACAATTAACTGTAATCTTTACATGCTGACACAATGTAACAAAACATAAATCCCAAGCCTGAGAAGTTCCATCAGACACCTGAAGCTTGGCTTGTACTAGAGGCATGTTATTTTCGTACCCTGGAGCGCTTGTGGCTGATTCCATCTGGCGTTACGTAGCTCGCCATCTGCCCCTGCACACCACATGTGATCAGTGACAGCACTAATGATAATAAAAGAGTCACACAGCGGAGTGACTAATTTCAATGGACAGAATGTATGCATGGGCTCAGCAATTGTGACTGCATAGAACAGTTTGTCTTTGAAATCTAAAATTGAACACATTGAGGGGGAGGGCGATTATTATATTGAAGAAGGCTTGTAGAAACCGCAAATCTGAGGCTGGGATTACAGAAAAATAATAATAAAGTATATGGAGCAGAGGACGGCAATCTCTAGTTCTGCAGCTGGCGTGACAATCCAAGTAGTTGGCAGGATAACCTGGACTAGTAGTTGCAAAGCGTAGATAATGAAATGACACTGGTTGTTAAAGGGGCAGACTCACAAAGATATTTGTCATCGGTCAGGAGAACCAAGGATCAGACATGTTGGAATCCAATCGGTGATCGGTGGTCCTCCTTCCCCTTCAACATGCTATTATTTCATACACATTAGATCTTGTGCCAATTCGCACTGGATTTGGAGAGTACTAAACAAAATACACAGGAATTATGCTCTTGTTAGAAGTGTTTCCTTCATGACTGAGCCTCACAGCGATCATCAGTGATCTGTAAGGCATCTGGCAGCAAGTATTCAATTTCCCCTGCAGTGCCCCCACAGGAAAGTTAAAGCATTACACCAATTTCATTAAACCCATTAGGCTGTCCTTATATTGCAAAAACATGCCAAGCCCTCCAGGGTGACATCTTTTTTGGTTGCCTTAGCTGTCAACAAGATTCCTGAAAAGCAGAGCTGCCTTACACTACAGGTGTATTAAGGAAAGGCAATCAATATGCCAACCCGAAAAACCCATTTATCCTGTCGCTATATCACAGTGGGAGCTATAATGGGACTGAATGTAGGCTTGCTCCATCTGGACTGGACCATCCACACTCCCATTCACTTCAACAGGGGCCGTGAAGATAACCAAGTACTGGACTTTGCATTAAAGTGAATGGGAGAGTGGATGTGTCTCGTCCATAGACAGAAATAGTCTGAAACCAACTCATTGAGCTTTCTAGGATGGGTCAGTGATTTTATCTATATAGGTGTTATCTTCTATTGCTGCAAAGTAAAAACCCCTACAAAATTAACAAGTGTCAGTCTATTATTAGGCTTAGAGGCCAGTGTAAAATTTTCAGAATTTAGTACTTTTTAAAAACATAGCTAGTGATATGGAAAAGTCTTTAAACATCATTAAAAATTCTTAAATAAATATGTTTAACATGAAAACTTCAAAAAATAGGTCATTTTCTGGTGACACATTGTTCTTAAAGACATAGTCTCATCATATACAACCTTTTTTGAGACTGGAGCAGCTAGTTTTGCTGCATCTAACTGGACATTTGCCCTGCAGTGGCCACTACAGGAGAAATGTAGTACTACAAGGTGTCCATTCATCTGAATGTAATACAAGGACATCTCAAGTCTTCC
Source organism: Leptodactylus fallax (assembly GCA_947044405.1). Taxonomy (NCBI): domain Eukaryota; kingdom Metazoa; phylum Chordata; class Amphibia; order Anura; family Leptodactylidae; genus Leptodactylus; species Leptodactylus fallax. The sequence goes on from CAMRHE010000006.1 coordinate 9,517,513, forward strand.
AAAGCAAAAGCCACTCATACAAAGTGGATCTCCATTTATAGCGGGGGTCCTGAGAAAAGGACCCATATATAATGATAATAATACATTTTATTTATATAGCACCAACATATTCCGCAGCACTGTACAATATGTAGGGTTCAAGTACAGATAAAAAAGATACATTACAAAGATGTCTATATTCACTAACAGGGCACAGTTGTGACATTCCGTCAGTGCCATGCTATGTTACTATATATGATCTGACATACATAGGGTAAAATACTTCGGCTCTTCCTGCTTGCCCGTTTCCGGCAGAAATCACTACTATTTATTGAACCCGCTGATCTTCCTGCATTCATATAATAATAAAAGGTAATGGATGGTAGGGAACTAAAGCACCATAAAACCTTATCAGCAATAAACCTGATGAGTCGGGATTACGGCCCGCTAGTGTACATACAGATAACGATAACGCTTTTATTTGACTACTCAGAATTAGCACGGGGATTTATAAACATAATCAATGCCGCCAGGACGGATAACCTACTGTGCAACAGAAACATACAGACCTAAGAGCGTAGGCTACAAAAACATCTTAATATTGAGTTGGAACCCGTGCCCTATTGTCATTTCCAGTATACAAACATTTATGGCAAATGGATATGAAAAGCTCCATAGAATCTACGGTGGAAAAATCAACATAAAGTTATCAGGCCATTGTGCATCTGTATAGTTCTGTGGGATAATAAAATGATCCCAGATAAAACAATGTATTAGCTTTTAGGTGAGCCCTGCCAAAAGCAAGGGACAAGCATTATCCGAAAAGTCCTTCAGGACCTCGCTCTTCTGTGCATGGTCCAAATCCTTAAAAACATACAAAAATATAAACAGATCTATCTCATTCTGTATCTATCTATATAAAAAAATATAGGCAGCACTCCAATATCAAAAAAACAAAGGGAATTTTATTGTCCCAGCGCAACGTTTCAGTCCCTAATGGAATTGCTAAACTCTTTGTCAACACATTTGCTCTGATTGGACAATCCCTTTAAAAATGACCTTTCACCACCTCTACCAACTCTTTGCTTCCTCTAATACTCGCCGCTCCACTGATTTCTCTAGCCCTCACCATTCCTGAGTAATTATCTCAGTTAGTTTCAGCACAATTATGCTCTCTATTGTCAGGTGGGCGGTCCATGTCTTTCTGCTCCAGTCCAGGACCACCCACCTGACAATAAAGAGCATAATTGTACTGAAACTAACAAGCCAATTGCTCAGGATCGGTGGGGGCTAGAGAAAAAATTCCAACTGCTCTGGAATCAGTAGAGCGGCAGCTATCGAAGAGTTGGAAGTGGTGGAAGGTGGTTTCCATTTCCAGCAGTGAGGTGGCTGTTTCTGTAGTGCGAATCCATCAGGTGGAGTCAACGGCCAGATCTGAGGCCTCTATAATACAGCAGGATGAGCTGTTTTTGTGCATTTTTTGGATCCATTAGTTGCGTCTATTAGGTTAAACAAGAGGCCGCAGAGACAATGAGAAGGAAGATATACTAAACCCAGTTTATGAATCACCTAACAACGTGTTAAACTATGTCAAAGAGGAAGTTGGCCACAAGTGTCCTATCTGGCTCTATCACCACTTACACCGAGGCTTAAATAGGAAGTATAGATCAATAAGTGCATTGTTGTTACCTGGAGGAAGCTGAGCACGTGAAACCGGCTAAAGCTATTCTGATAGAGATCTAGTGTCCCTATACAAAAGCCCTGCAAGCTGCACACACACAACGCGTCTTATATAACCCTATTACAATCCTGCTCATATCACTCACAAATATCTATGTAAATGTTCCTGCTGGCTCTCAGACCTGGACATATTACATATAAGGCAGGGATCAGCAGGGCAGGGAATTTTCTGCACTTCCTCTCTGTAATTCTATTAAAGCATGTTACACCCAGGATCTCCCTTGGGCAGATAACAGGGAAAAATAGATTGCATTCAGCTGTAGACTAGATATGTTTCCCATCACTAAGAACTTAGCGCATCTTCCAGCCATTTCCATTCTCAGATGTGAACAGGGTGGGGGCCTAAGTGGTTATTAACAGATTGATGGGATGTGTCCCTATATACCCTGAGGCTGGGTGTAGGCCATGAGGACGCCGTGGGGCAGATTTATTAAGACTGGCGTAGAGGGATTGATAAATTCCCCCCTAGTATGTCCAAGATGTGTTAGAAGCACGCTCCGATCTCCACGTCCATGTGTTAATGTTTCACCATATAACTGCAGCGCCATTAAACGGACCGTATCACTAATTTTTTTATTTCTTAAACCAGATAGTGAAATGGATCACTTTTTTTCTAATCTGTTTTTGAGTTTTTGTTTTAAGTGTAGATTTTTTTTTTTATTCTGTTTTGTGCACATCTTGAAATAGTAAAAAATTATTAAAAGATATGTACTAGCTTTAAAAAAAAAAGGTCATTTTCTGGCGACACATTCCCTTTAAATATAATGTGCGTTCAGCTGCAGTCATTTGCACATCCACAACATGTAAACCGAGTCTGACACCATTCAACCAGTGTGAACTGTGTGAGACTCTGTAGGGACATAAAGGGCATCTGTAACAAGCAATTCTTAATGTATTTATTCATTTCCAAAGGGAATAACAGAGGAATGGTTTAACTGAAACTGATACAAGTTCAGGAAGCATCACAAGTCCGATTTAAGGGCTCATACACACCTCTATATTGATGCTGTGTGCTGTACTTTGGCTTTCCCATTTAAATGAATGGAGCAGCAATGTACATTTCCAACCATCGCTGCACTGAAACTGGGGTGCAAAATAACCCATCTTTGTGATCAGTCGTGGTCCCAATGATTGGGGACTGGAATGCCCCTTGAGGCTAAGGTTCCACATGGCGTCCCGCAGCAAAAAAGCTCTACGGGAAAAACAGTGGTGGCAACGCAGCTCTTTCCACAGAGCTTTGGACAGAGGTTTCCTCTGCGGATTTTCTGCTTCAATTATACCTATAGGGAAACCGCCGGCATTTCCGTAGTTATAAATGACATGTGCGCGTCCGTAGCACATATTTTACCGCAAAGCGGGGCCTCTGCCTTAAAGGGAGTCTGTCATTAGGACCCACTATATCAACCCAGATAGGTAGATTAGGGGTCACCATTGTTGAGATATTACACTTTTTTATCAATATGAAAATTAGCTCTTTGGAGCAATGAGGGCATTATCATTGCTCCAAAGAGTTAAGCGTGAACACACTTGTTGCTCCAAAGAGTTCATTTGCATATTGACAAAAAAAAAAAAGCAATATCTCAGCAATGATTCCCAAGGGGAAAACACTGTTTGATCCAGGTGACCCTAACCTATCTACGTGCTAGGCTGAAAGACTCCCTGTAAGAGAATCTCTTCTGGAAGACAATCAATATGGCCACTACCACAGAAGGTGTCACTCATCTAGAGGTGACTTCAATGGCAATCTTAACTATTTTTGGAAAAAAAATATAGGAGTTGGGGATGTATAATTTGGCAAATTTTCTATTCATGACCCTAAACAACGTCCTCTGGAGCCATCACAGTAACCATATTGGTTGACACCATGTTTTCCCAGTATAGACCACCATTACTGCCCCCCATCATTTAGGTCTTCATCCATAGCTCTTGTAACTCTTGGCTTTGGAGAACTGCAGCTGCCCCTGGAAATAATGGACGCCTCTCTACTACAAGGACAGTAATGTGATGGTACGTGAACAAGACAGTGACATTTCCATCCAACTTTACATAGTTTATTGACTTTTTATAAACCTAAAAATATACTTTTGCCCTAAGAGGAGAAGAAAAGGTTATGCCGAGACCAAGGGAGCCGACGTGCTTGAAATGAAGCCTACGGACATCTTCCAAGCCTCGCGTCTATTGCATTTAATGAATACAAATGAATTTACTACATTGTACTGCAGGGTAATAAAGACTCACATGGACAGTGGTCTTCACGATACATCCAGGGTTACCGGCAATGACCTCGGCTCCATCACAAATCGGCTCTGGAATGTGTCCAAAAGTCATGTGATAGATTATTAGATTACGATAAGGGATCTAAGCACCGACACGGGGTGATTAACCCTTCAGCTGCTGTGAATTTCTTTGGTTTTCAGCGGCTCAGTCTAAGGAATCGCATCCTTCAGTTTACAAATCCTTACCATAGCTATTTATTGTAGACATATTCAACCTGGAGAATATTAATAGGCAACACAATTCCTGGTCTAGGATGAGACTTCAAAGCCACAAATTGAAAGATGATGCAAATTTAGGAGCAAATATCTGCAAAAAGAAGTAAAGAAAATCATCTCTTCAAGAAATCTATGAATTTGTGTCTTTCCTAAAATAGCCATAAAATAAGATAAGGCTAGGACTACGAGACGACTTGTCATGACGTGGTATAAGATTGCAATGTTGTGCTACTACTTCGCACCTAAGGATAGTGAATTGGTCAAGCTGCGACTAGAAAGTTGCCACAACCATGACATGACAGAATGCCAAAAATTCTGGATTTTGGCGGAACCTCATTGACTAAAATTTGGTGCAACTAGCACAGTGATATGTGCTATCGTAGTGTCATGCAGTCACAAGAAATGTGACACCAAGTCTAAAACTTCACCCAAAAAAGTGGAAGGATGAGAGCAATGGACATAAAATATTGGTGGTGTGAACCCACTTTTATGTTGGTTACAAGCAGATCAGTGAATTGGGTAAAAATGAAGACAAATTAAATATAACAATCCATTAAAAACAGATGCAAACTAAATGACCAAAAATGTCCTTTTTGCTGGATCCGCTTCTGGCTTTGGCTAAAATAAAAACTGCATAAAAAAACTACCAACCATAAATTGCCAATTGGCTGGTACAATTGATTCGTATTCACACTATCACTAAGACTTCTTCAATCAGGCAGTCCAACATTTTGATACTGCATAAAAAACGGCAACAAAAAATAAAATTTTTGCCAAAAGCGCTGAATTTAAACCCACACTTAGGGCATTGCAAAGGTTGAAAAACCGCGTCCGGACATTAAGCAAAAAGTGACATGCTGCAAGTTTAAAATCCGTAGTGCAAGACATTTAGTGATGCAACGCGTTTTTTCTGCAACGTGTGGATGGGATTTGTTTAATCGCTACACTGTTACTGTACATTTCAGCAGGTTAAGCATCGATTCCGCTGCAGATAACCCGCTGCAAACGGGTCCTGTATGTCCAGACCATTGCTGAGTTCAGACACTGCAGATTTAGTCAGTATATGGCTGAATCAGAAATATGTAACATCTATGGCCACCGGTAGCTGCATTACTGATGATCTAAAAGACTTGCTGATCAGCAGCGATCCCCAGGGCTCCACTTACTGATCATAACTGCTAGAAATGTACACAATTATTAAATAAAACATCTACAGACGTCACATTTCTGCAAACATTCATGATTTCACTCCAAGCACTGGACACAAGTGTCCTGCAGCAGGCAGCCTGGCTCGTACTTTGCTTCACAATTAGTCATAAGCAATTCCCAAACCCCAGGGAAGAAAATCTATGACCTGTGGGCGTCTAACACAGCAAACAAATGCCACTGACTTTACGTTTCCGTGCAGTAAATATTCTCAAAAATAAAATAAACAAATTAGCGGATAAACCCGGAGTATACATGGAAATATATTTGGATTTTGCATCCCATTTGGTTAAGTAAATGCAAACCTAAAAGTCACAGTTACATATGTAACAGAGTCGGGATTGTCGGTTGGCACAAGTCAATGCGATATCAGCATGTGTCATATTGTGGTTCTACACAAAGCTGCAGGTAGACATGTTGCATTGAGTAGGAACTGTGCAAATAAAAATCCACAGAGTGTCAATTTTTGCTGCATTTTTTTTATTACAGATTTTATCAATTTCAAGATAGGGGATGGGAATTACATATTCTAAGTCTTGACCACCAGGACTGACGGAAACTGCCGAGCAGTGCTGTTCTATGCTGTTTCCATAACTCCCATAGAGAGCAACAGCGCAGCACAACTGTTACCATAGTAGCACAATGACAGAAACAGTGTAGCTAAATGCACTATGCTGTTTCTATAGCTCTAATTCACCTCTATGGGAGTTACAGAAAGTTTAGCGCAGCACTGCTTGACTGTTTCCATAATTCGTGCACTGGTGGTTAGACCTTAGGAGCAACTATTCTCATTTCAGCAGGGATTTGGTAAGAAGGGACTAACCCTTTAAATGGGTATCTCCATCTGAGGCTGGGTTCACATGTGCACTGGAGTCTCTGTTGCACAAACCTGATAAAAATCGGCGGACAGAAAAGTCCTGCACGTTTCAAAACTGAAAGCGGTGGAAACCCGGAGGATCCCATTATAATATCAATATATACTGTCCATGTGTAACCGCTATTTCAGCGGTCCAGCCCTCCGTCATTTGGGTCCCTTGACAGACTCGAACGATGGAGACCTCAACGCTAGTGTGAACCTAGCTTCAGCCAGTCATGGCTAAGATAGGAATATAGGCTCTAACACCAAGCTACCAGGATGGAAGTTTTGGAATGGCAGTGCTATGCTGTTTCCGTAACTCCCATAGAAGTAAATAGTTTAGCACAGACGGCAATGCTGTTACTGTAACTCTTATTTACCTGTATGGGACTTACAGAAACAGCATAGAACAGCCACAGTCTGACCATTCCATGACTCCCAAACACAGCAGAAGGCAGGAGATAAAAGTATTGTCATCTCCACCATGAATATCCCTTTAAGGATAACGTCACATGGGACCCACCATGCAAAATGCACTGCAGAAATCTTCCTGCCCTCAGCAGAAAGATTTCTATTCCCATTCATTTCAATGGGAGGTTCAGATGGAATCTTTCTGCAGATTGGGCAGGATCCTAATTTTTTCAGCTAGGTAACGTTTTCAGCAAGTGTAATAAAATTCTGCCATGTGAACTTGCCCTAACCTTCTTTCTTTTGCTCCTATTTTGTCTCATATTTAATTAAAACTGAGAAATATATAAGAAATAGAAATATTATCTATAAGTTCCAGGAGATCAGTCATGTTGCTCCTCTCTTCCTCCTTACTGTCTTGTTTCTAGCTGCAGCAGGAGCCTCTCCCCGCTCTGCCTCCCATAGCTCAATGGAACAGATCAGCATGATATTAACCTGGGTATGCTCTGCAGAATTTCTACTAGACTGTAACTAAGTCCCTCCAAACAAATGGCTTTTTTGGGGTTTGAAATTAACAATAGGGTGAGCTTTTTCCCAAAAAAAGATGAGGGGACTATCCAGATGCACTGATTTGTTTCCGATTTTCTATATAAAGTTCATTCATATTATAAAAAATTTGCACAATTGTTTTTAGAGGACAAGTGTCCCCATCCAGATACTTACAGGCATTGTCTGGTTTAGAAAATCCATTGTCAAATACCATATTCTAAAAGCCAGTTTGAAAGAGTTCCCCCATTCTGTATCCTTATATTTTAGCAGCCACAAAGCACATCTCACACTGATGTAAATGGAAATAGCGTCATTTCCCCTGTGGTGGCGCTGCAAGGAAATCAAACACTTGCTGTCAGGCTTCTCCAGGGACTCCAGCTGCATGCCGAAGGATAAGTACCCGTATATTTTTGTATCCAGTAATTTTTTTAACATATCAATTATACAGTCATCTCTAATCAAATAATGTCCAGCTTGAACAGAAACAGCAATTAATTGAAAAAAAAAAATTGGTAGCAAAAGGGTTAAATTAGTCCTTATTAAAGCGCTATACAGATCTGGAATCCGATGTAGTAAAAACAGAATTGGACATTGTTATTGATGAAAGGAAAATTAGAGATGTAATTGCAGAGGTGGTAACACACGCAGGGTAACCATGGTATCCGTCTGCATCACAAGCTTACAAAAAATAAGCTAATATTAGCAAAACGTCTTCCGGGAGGAAAAAGATGAAGACTTGTGTTTAAACATACGTGAAAGGTACATGCATCCCTGTCCTTATTAACATGATTACAGTAGAGTACGAGTCACTGCCCCCACACATATTCAGCATCCTCTTCTTCTGCTGCTGTCATCATTCCTATGATCTAAATGGTCAGAGGGAATCAGAGGGGGTCACTGCTTCCCACAAGATCATTACACCCCTCTTCTGCTGCTGTCACATGTCATGATAAGGACTCACTTATCACAAGACATTCTTACACATATCCTTCTCCTTACTAACATAATAACATAAATGGACAGTCACTGCCTCCTGCGAGACAAAATCCTTGTCCCCTGCTGCTGCCAAATTCTCATGTTCACAGGGAAAACCCTTCATTTTAATAGATATCTATAGTCATCCAGAGCCTTGCATGGAAGTGGATCGGAGTTGCTCCAAACATGACTTTTTACTCCTTAGCTTTAAGTGTGAGGAATCTTAATAACCATGCTCCTACTTCTCCACCCAGCAATAGTCACCCCCTTCTCTGTAGCACTACAGTGGCAGATTCTGTACAGCACATGCATTTTTCACACAGGCTTCGCTCTATGGTTGGTATGCCTACCCACCAAAATCTGGTTGGGTCAGGGTTCTAGTTCAGCATCCACTCAAGGTCTGAGGTTGGGTCTTTGAACCTGACCCTGACATTGCTTGTTGCCTGTGATTACATCTTGTATCTTGGCTCTCTGTGTTTTCTGAACTCACTCCCAGCACCTGGTTTACCCATTTTGGCATATCTTCCTGGTTTCTGATTTGGCTTTAGCTGACACCTCCTGGACTCGACCAAGGCAATTTTTTTTTTTAGTAGCTAGAAATAGGAATTTCCATTGCAATTAATAGAAAGCTGCCCAAAAAGTTCCCAACCAATAATCCCTGGCACTGTTTGCTCCTGTTCTGACATATAACAGGGCTGTTTGACAACTCAGTTTAACAAATTATAGTCCAGTTGGGGTGTAAACTAAAACTTTACAGCTCCCTGCTGACACTGAGTCCTTAAACCCACAGGCAGTGGTTTGGGCCACAGGAAGCTATAAGCATGTTTTGTATTGTGGCTCAAAAGATTAGATTACACTGACCAAACCACAACTGTTGAGACACGACAACAGTGTTACACGATGAATTTGCAATCTCATTTTCTAATTTTCAGTTCCACATTTCACTACAGATTTATAAGGGCCCTTTTTTTCTGTTTTGTTTTTGTTTTTTTAAGAAATCTTTTTTGCAATATGCGCACATTGATGGCAATCCTCAGGTGTCAAGCAGCTGATGTATATAATAGTCTATTACTTGCATTTAGTATTTTGGGCTCTTTTTAATGTTCAATCTCTAAAAAGTTAAAGTGGCTCCGGCCATAGTCTTGCTCCTAAAATCTACATTATTTTATCCAAGTCTATTAGACGCGAATAAATCTCAATTGAAAAATTAGTATTTATCTAAGACGTGATCATTTTGGGGATTTGGGATCTAAAGTATACAGGTGCCCATAGACCCAACCAGCTGCCCATTCTTGGACCAAATAAGGATCCGATCCTCTTTTCCTAAGGTTGGGCATACACTTGAAGTCAATGGGGGACAGAAGACATTTGGATGATACTCGAATGTCAACCAAGTGCATTACATTATAAAAAAATCTCCTCCCTTTCGGCCTGCACATGTAGCCTCAGACTGGGGTCGCACATGGTGGTCCTGCTGCTGAATTTCCAAATCTTTTCCTGAATACCTCTGTCAAAAAAAAAAAAAAAAACACCAAAATTTTGGTGGCTTCTGCGGTGGCAGACTTTCACGAATCGCAGTGGGTTTCCTCCTGCTTTTAACCTTTCAAGGTCATTTTGGGCTATAAGGTTTTCTGTAGCATGTACATTAGATCTGAGGAAAACTCCGCACTGTGGTGTCCATTATAAACAGAAATCACAATGCAGTGCCAGACCTGGCATACGGTGGACCCTACTGATTTATAATGGGATCCTTCAGGTATTCTGATGCAAATGTGATCAAAGCCCGAGTCTGTCAATGGTGGCTTGTTGTTATACAGGTTACTGCCACAAAAAATAAAAATGAGAAAAAAAAAACTCATGTACAGTATAAACAATAGGTGAGTCTCAGATGACTTCCAGGAGCCAAGCATTTTAAGATGGTGACTACTTCCTGTATTAACACTGGACACTAAAAAAGTTAAAGGGGTTATCCAGTTTCTAATATTGATGGCCTATTCTTAGGATAGGTCACCAATATTAGATCTACGAGAGTCCGACATCTGGAACCCCTACAGATCAACGGGACAGTGCAGCTCCCGGTAATGTATACATATATTGAAGTCTATGGGGCAGCGCTGCAGTACCTACGTAAAGCCAACGCTAAACTTTGTATAGCATGTGGGCGACACAGTATGCAAACATGACCGGGAGCTGCACCGTCCTGCAGCAGTTAATCTGGAGTGGTCCAAGGTGTCAGACCTCACATATCTAATACTGATAGCCTATCCTACGTATAGGCCATCAATATTAGAAAGGGTATGACCCCTTTAAGGAGTTCTCCGGTTTAGAAAATCTATTTTTTTTATCCACCATTAGGTAATTCAGAGATAATACTGGTGGTTCTATTCATGATCCTCATCTCTTGACCAAAGTGTACAGTTACAAAGAGTGTCTCCCCCTCTGGAGGACCTGTCCTGTCCTGCACTAAACATACAAGCCATTGATTTGAATGGGCACTGTGTAATGCTTCATTTCACCCATAGTGGCGCTGCAGGGAAACTAAATACTTATTACCATATTTCCCCACAGATTACAGAAGATTGCTTAGGGCCCCTTGAAACAAATAAGAATTATCCAAAGCTGAGAACCCCTTTAGTGTGGCCCCCAGATTTCTCTGGCTCCTAAAGTCGCTTATCCTTCCTCTTTCCTTGATATATATATAACATGCTTAGGCACGTATAGTGAAGCATATACTAGCTACAAGTGTCTGATAAGTGTAGAGGCCGGCAAGTCATACCCCAGAGATCCACTACAAGAAGGGGAAGAAGTCATAGGTAAGAAAGTAATAGCAATTGAAAGGCAATTATTGTCCATTAACCCTTTACTAGGAGACATGTAAGGCTTCATGCAGTGGGTTACATTTACATATGTCCAGCATATTCTGTCAAGGTGTTAAAAAGTGACAACCAATAATAAAGAGGGTTGTCACCCAGCTTTTCTAGTCCTGAATGGCAGACCAGTTGTACATAGAATAATCACATGGGTACGTATCACTGCATAATGTTCAGGCACCTGGGTGTGAAACTCGTGGGAGTTGGAAAGGCTGACATATAGGTTATCGACCAGATATTCTTGACACAGGTGTAACTTAAAAACAGAAATAGATGGGACAGGATGGGGGATTTGGGTAAAAAAAAGAATCTAAGTCTACGCTCACATCTGCATTGGAGTCTCTGGTGCTGAGTCCGGCAGAAATCCCCTTACAGGACTTTTTAGTTTGCCGATGTCTGTAAAAAAAATCCTGGACATCCAGTGAACCCCTTTATAGTCAATGGGGTTACTCGGGATCCATGGCTGTCCGTCATTTCAAATGACTCTGACATACACCAGTTACATATAGAATGAAACATAAGTGATACATTATATGTATGTATATATATATATATATATATATATATATATATATGTGTGTGTATTTAGATATATATTTTATGCGTCATTTATGTTTCATTCTATACGTGTAATTGTAACACAAGATATCATGTATTCTGTATAATACCCCAACCCAAAGGTGCCAAATTCCTTCATTCCTATGACCAATGCTTATTACACAGGGCAGAGGATCACAGTGCTTGACTTGTGTCCCCATCGAGCTCAACACATCTTTACAGGGAGCAGACGGAAAAGCAAGAGAACAAGAGATCTGTCATTACTTGACAGAAGGATTTCCTTCCACAACCAGGCTGGAGAAAGCAAACACATGTTACCACTGGGCCACCGCCTGACCCATCACTGGGGATCACCCATGGTCATCTCTGACGTTCTCATCTCCTGTCCTTGACTGACACAGGAAAATTATAGACAAACCTCTAGTAATGTGTGCCAAGAGGTTCTGCATCATCTGCACATGCCTTTAATTCAACAGAATACAATCACTAGCAAATACAGGTCCTTGAGTTTCTCATGTCTGCCTAAATGTAAGCCTTTATGGCCACCATTATAGTTCCCATATAGGTCATCACTCAGCTTTCCCAGATTCCTGAATGACAAATCTGCTTAGGTATACAGTAATACTTCCTCTAACCCCTATTATGGCATAAATAATAAGACTTTTCATCCAAAAGTGGGGGAATACTAGGTAACAACCCTTGTGGGAACAATAAGGACAACCATGCTGGTAGCCACCCAGCTTTCCCAAAAACAGATATGACTGTATGCAATTTATATCCCCCTGACAGAGCAGGAGGACTGGACGACTTATATTTATTTATTTATCTGAATTCTTTTTGTATAGGGCCAACATATTTTGCAGCCTATGTATTCATCTCCCTGGAACTGGTGACAGGAGATAGAGGGTCAAGGTGGGGATAGATAGACAGATAGATAGATAGATAGATAGATAGATAGATAGATATTAGATAGATATGTGATAAATAGGTATTAGATAAATACCACAACAGAGCAGCACCAATGGGTTAAATTGTGAGAAAAAGTTAATAGATATTAGATACATGAGAGATAGATAGATAGATAGATAGATAGATAAATAATAGATATGAGATAGAAGATAGATATGGGATAGTAGATAGATAGATAGATATGGGATAGATAGATAGATGAGATAGATAGATATTATAGACAGACAGATAGATAGATAGATAGATAGATAGATATTAGATACATATGGGAGAGATAGATAGATAGATAGATATGGGATAGATAGATAGATAGATAGATTTAGATATGATAGATAGATAGATAGATGATGAGATAGATAGATATGAGATAGATAGATAAATATGAGATAGATAGATACATAGATAGATAGATATGAGATAGATAGATAAATATGAGATAGATAGATAGATAGATAGAGATGGATAGAAATATTTTACTAGTTATCAATTTGCTGACATTTCTGACTTTACCCCAATGTCATTCACTTTCTCCATGTCCCCAGTAATCAAAACCATCCAACCTATAGCCACCAATCATCCCCAAGTCCTATCACTACGGGCAGGATTTTTAGGAATGGTGCTGGTGGCAGATTTATACTTTTAGCCAATACTGAAGGCTCAGAGGTCAGTCCGGCCATGCTGGGGAACAAACCCAACATCTGCATGAAGTTTGCATGTTCTTCTTGCGCTGGCATGAGTTTTTATCCAGGTACCCTGAAGTAAACCTTGGAAGGACATAAGATTGGAACCCCTGAGACCTAACTTGCCACAGGACTGCAGAATATGTTGGTGCTAGATAAATAGACATAACAGCCATAGGTGAGCAGTGTGCAGACTGATTGTCAGGAGAGCCTTGGTATCCCCTGTTGCTCCCTCCCCCATGTATGTGATGTGTTGATCTCTGGGAGATGTGGAGTGTGCAGGAGGAAGAGCAGGGATGTGTGGCCGTGTCATTCCACACTAGAGGATTTCCTCCACACTCCAGCAGTAAAACAATAGCTCTCTGGACATGTGTGCGACAATCAAGCCTCCGACTACACAAGCCGCGGCAGCAGTCATCATCTGTCTTACCCAGTCCTCAAAGTGCCGGCTCCCATTCTGCAGCAGATCCTCGAACTGGATGGTGCAATTAGCCACAAAATCATCGTACCCTATGGGGGCATCATGAAAAACTGCCAGCTCGATCTTCCTGCCATTGCAGACATCAGTGGAGAAGTCATCATGCCAAGCTGGGCTGTTGGTCTTCTGCTTGGTGGAGGTCTGCCCTATCCTGGAGTCATCCACATTGACTGCAATGTAAGGGTCCAGCAGGAAGGTCTGGGGTCGGGGTCCCACCGCATGTCTCAGGGACCAAGCTGTGGGCTTCAGGTTCACAGCCTCGCAGATCCTGATTTTCAGCAAGCCATTAAAGACCACCATGGCGAGCGAGGGGTTAACAGGAGCCGATCCACCTCTCAAGTGTAAATCAATGGAGATCCAATGTGATCTGTTGCTCACTCCCACTCAATCCAGGGATTTCTAACGGAAAACAAGGAAAAGAAGGGGGAGGCGTCCTCTTCTTGCAGGCTGAGGCTCTGGAGATCCTCATGTAATCCCTGCTCCGGCCTGGTGAAGGGTGCTGTCCTCTACCTACCGTCTGGGATCATCCATGCAGATGTTTGGCTGCAGCCAGAAGCCTCCTCAGGCGTCCTACAGAGCGAATGGAGCAACCGCAGTCCTCAACTGAGTCCGCGCACAACACGTACGGCCGGGGAGCTCACATCCGCACCAGGACTGGGGTCGTGCTCACATCCCCAGGGACGGCTCCAGCTGCTCCCATGCAATATACATGAGCCTGGGCTGGGCTGGCAGGACCTGTGGGCAGATTCCCTAGTGAAGGCTGGTGCTGCTGTAGCTGTTGGTGCTGCTGATGATTAGTAACACCCCCCCTTCTCCTCCCCTCTCCTTGTAATGCAGGAAATGCACAAAAGACGTCACAGTGTGTGTGCCTGGAAGTGTGTGTGAGGCTCCTGACACATCCAGGCAATGGAGGCTGCTCTGCAATCCCTGGACAGGAGGCACTCACAAGATATTGTCAGATATCACTAGTATTATTATCATTGTCACCCAGGAGGGGGCACAGACCTGGCAGCAGGGCACTGTCACTGGGCAGACACTTTGTATCTTCATCCGACAGGTATGGCAAGTCAGGAATCACAGACTGTCTACAGGAAAAGCCCTGCAGAGGAAACAGAAGAACATCTCAGCTATAATATTATTATTAATACTGTTACATTGTGTTATTTCTAATCTGGATACAGCTGATAATAATAATAATAATATCACTAGTCATTTATTGTAATTATTATTAGTGTTGTCTTATTAGTATTATTACTGTTTCTAGTTTATGGTTTCTTTGTTTTTGTGAGCTTTTCTTTTCTGCAGTCCTTAAAGAGAATCTGCTACCAGAACCAGCATATCACCCCAGCCCTGCAGATAGGTTAGTGTCACCAGAACCAGCATATCACCCCAGCCCTGCAGATAGATAGGTTAGTGTCACCAGAACCAGCATATCACCCCAGCCCTGCAGATAGATAGGTTCGTGTCACCAGAACCAGCATATCACCCCAGCCCTGCAGATAGATAGGTTAGGGTCACCAGACCCAGCATATCACCCCAGCCCTGCAGATAGATAGGTTAGTGTCACCAGAACCAGCATATCACCCCAGCCCTGCAGATAGATAGGTTAGTGTCACCAGAACCAGCATATCACCCCAGCCCTGCAGATAGATAGGTTAGGGTCACCAGAGCCAGCATATCACCCCAACCCTGCAGATAGATAGGTTAGTGTCACCAGAACCAGCATATCACCCCAGTCCTGCAGATAGGCTAGTGTCACCAAAACCAGGATATCACCCCAGCCCTGCAGATAGATAGGTTAGTGTCACCAGAACCAGCATATCATCCCAGCCCTGCAGATAGGTTAGTGTCACCAGAACCCAGCGTGTCAACCCAGACCTGCAGATAGATAGGTTAGTGTCACCAGACCCCAGCATATCACCCCAGCCCTGCAGATAGATAGGTAAGTGTCACCAGAACCAGCATATCACCTCATCCCTGCAGATAGATAGGTTAGTGTCACCAGACCCAGCATATCACCCCAGCCCTGCAGATAGATAGGTTAGTGTCACCAGAACCAGCATATCACCCAGGCCTGCAGATAGATAGGTTATTGTCACCAGACCCAGTATATCACCCCAGCCCTGCAGATAGATAGGTTAGTGTCACCAGAACCAGTATATCACCCCAGCCCTGCAGATAGATAGGTTAGTGTCACCAGAACCCAGCGTGTCAACCCAGACCTGCAGATAGATAGGTTAGTGTCACCAGACCCAGCATATCACCCCAGCCCTGCAGATAGATAGGTAAGTGTCACCAGAACCAGCATATCACCTCATCCCTGCAGATAGGTTAGTGTCACCAGACCCAGCATATCACCCAGGCCTGCAGATAGATAGGTTAGTGTCACCAGAACCAGCATATCACCCAGGCCTGCAGATAGATAGGTTAGTGTCACCAGAACCAGCATATCACCCCAGCCCTGCAGATAGGTTAGTGTCACCAGAACCAGCATATCACCCCAGCCCTGCAGATAGATAGGTTACTGTCACCAGAACCAGCATATCATCCCAGCCCTGCAGATAGATAGGTTAGTGTCACCAGAACCCAGCGTGTCAACCCAGACCTGCAGATAGATAGGTTAGTGTCACCAGACCCAGCATATCACCCCAGTCCTGCAGATAGATCGGTAAGTGCCCCCCCCCCACCCTGCGGAATAGAGTGTCACCAGAACCAGCATATCACCCCAGCCCTGCAGATAGATAGGTTAGTGTCGCCAGAACCAGCATATCACCCCAGGCCTGCAGATAGATAGGTTAGTGTCACCAGAACCAGCATATCACCCCAGCCCTGCAGATAGATAGGTTAGTGTCACCAGACCCACCAGCCCCCCCATAGGTTAGTGTCACCAGACCCAGCATATCACCCCAGCCCTGCAGATAGATAGGTTAGTGTCACCAGAACCAGTATATCACCCCAGCCCTGCAGATAGATAGGTTAGTGTCTCCAGACCCCAGCATATCATCCCAGCCCTGCAGATAGATAGGTTAGTGTCACCAGAACCCAGCGTGTCAACCCAGACCTGCAGATAGAGGTTAGTGTCACCAGAACCAGCATATCACCCCCCCCCCCCCGAAAAAGGGTGGTGGCCCCGAACCACCACACCCCCCCCCCCCCCCGCAAAAAAAGGGGGGGGGCAACACACCCCCCCCCCCCCCAATATACGCCGCTGGAACCGCAAATGCCCTTGGAGTGACTGGGGTGTCCTGGTCAAAAGAGTAAGCAGCGCCCCAGCCTGCATTACAAAAACAGCGAATCTCAGCAACAAAGGGGGGGGGGGCACAAAAGGGAAAAAAATTGGGGGGCCCACCCCTTTATTAAAAGGGGGGGGGTGGGGTGGGGGGGTGGGGTGGGGTGGGGGGGGGGGGATTGGAATCTGACCAAGGGCAATATCTGCATGAGTTTGTATGTTCTCTCTGGTGTCCTCCCACATGCCAAAAATATACTGATGGGTAAATTGGCTTCCTGTACAAACAACTGACCAGTGGGGATGAGTGTCTGTACGGCTGCCATTAACCTCCCTGCGGTTTGAGTCCCTTGTGTGAGAAAAACCCATTACAAATGTTTGTCATATCTGTGGGGCCGGGTTGTGGTGACTCCCTAATGTCCTTTTTTAATGCAAAACACACAGCCCCATTGAAGTCAGTGAGGTGAATTTACTATTCCATGTAAGCCAATTTTATGGTGCAGATGTTGTGCATCTTTGGCAGTGATGACTGCCCATTGTGCACCAGAATTAGTGTAGGTTTTTTTTTATACCCATGACCTATACAGTGGACCAGACCTATAACTTGAATAGGAGCTTAGCGGCTTCCAGTGCAGTAATTTTCTGAGCCAGGACGCAGCTGGATCAACTGATTTATGTGGGGTCTGGGTGTCAGACCCCACCAATTAGATATTGATGACCTAGGTCATCAGTATAAAAAAAAACCCTCCTAGGATGTGGAAATGCCGCTTAAGAGACCAGAGCCTAGGAAGTTCTGGCGCATCTCATGAAGTAAGACTGGTGCATGAAATATCAGTTTTAATATATTACCCCCATTGGATCTATTCACATAGGCATTTTTTTATACAACCCATCCATGAAAAATTACAGCTTGTTCTATGTAAATTAGTAAGAGAATTAAATAGGCTGTACAGTTTTCTCTCTGATCACTGATAATGTCTGTAAAGTGCTTTGGAATATGTTTCCGCTATACAAGTAAGAGAAATAAATAGGGGCATATTTATTATGCCTTGCACATCAGTTTTCCAGCGTACAAGGCATAAAAAGTTGCAATTGTTTTGTGCAAATTGTTTTTGCACAAATCATTGCTACTTTTTTGCGTGGCCTTTGCCACTGTCATGAAAAGAGGGAGTGGCCATGGCGTGGAGGGGGTGCTGCCATCTTGGGCAATCTGGCATTAATGATGCTGGAAATTTCCCTGTAGGCGCACCCTCATCTGACTCAAGGGTTATGAAAACATCATAGATCTCTCCACAGACTCAAGTCTATTGGGATCTGGGAAAAAAACAGAAGCCACATGAATGCAAATTGGGCATGAAAAAGGGATCATCTGTGTTGCATGGCAGAGAATTGTCCATGGTCATGTGAATATACTTTTATTCCGGCAATGACTTACAGGTGCATCTCAATAACTTAGAATATTTTTGAAACGTTCATTCATTTCAGTAATTCAGTAATACAATCCATAATCAGCGTCTTCCATGATTGTGTGTCCTACTGAACCAGACTGAGGGACCATTTAAAGGCTTAGGAAACCTTGGCAGGTGACACTGAATTTACAATACTGAACTGAGCTTACAATATTCTATTTTTCTTTGCCTGTAATCCATAATCAACATTTACAGAAATAAACCACTTGAAATAGAACACTCTGTGTGTAAAGAATCTACAAAATATAGGAGGTCACTTTTTAAATTCAATTACTGAAATAAACGTTTCAAAGATATTCTAATTTATTGAGATGCACCTGTACCTGTAGTATGAAATATCTTATTATCTGTATAATCCGTACTAATATGACAATAATAATAATAAGGGCTCTTGCACATCACAGATCCATGTACATGGAGATTTAGACATACACAGTCCATACAGGGCAGCACAGTGATTCAGTGCTTAGTACTGTTGTCCTGCAATATCTATGTGGAGCTTGCATGTTCTCCTTATGTTTGTGTGGATTTCCTCTGGGTACTCCAATTTCCTACCACATATTCCACCAATGGAAACAATCTCTGTAGAGCACGGATGCCTTGCAGCACAGAGTCCTGGGTTTGAATCCAGCCAAGGTCAACACCTGCAAGGAGCTTGTATGTCCTCCCCATGTTTGGTGGGTTTCCTCCGGGTACTCCGGTTTCCTTCCACACTCCAAAGACATACTGATAGGGAATGTAGATTGTGAGCCCTATATGGGACAGTGACTGTAAGTGTCTGTAAAGCATAATATAATGGCGCTTTACAAGTGAAATAAATAAATACTTGCACTATGTAAATAACATATTAAAAATGCAGCTCCGCACTAGGGAGCCTCAGGTACTGCTTGTGCCACCATATTGGACTTCCATACAGCACCTCATTCTCCTTAGGTTATAATATGTCCCTGAATTTGCATCTGATGGATTTTTCTGCATTGTACATTGTAGGATTCTATATGTCTCGTTTTTAAAGGTGCAGTTTGGATATATATATATGGAAAGAGTGATTTAGTGTTTTGTTCTGCATATACAGGTGCATCTCAATAAATTAGAATATCTTTGAAACGTTTACTTATTTCAGTAATTAAATTAAAAAAGTGACCTCCTATGTTTTCTATATTCTTTACACACAGAGTCTTCTATTTCAAGTGTTTTATTTCTGTAAATGTTGATTATGGATTACAGGTAATGAAAACCCAAATCTAAGAAAATTAGAATATTGTAAGCTCAATTCAGTATTGTAAATTCAGTGTCACCTGCCAAGGTTTCCTAAGCCTTTAAATGGTCCCTCAGTCTGGTTCAGTAGGACACACAATCATGGAAGACGCTGATTATGGATTGTATTACTGAATTACTGAAATGAATGAACGTTTCACAGATATTCTAATTTATTGAGATGAACCTATATATACTGTATATATATATATATATATATTACACTAAATTACCCTCTCCATAAAGGTGAGAATAATATAAGTGTCAATACCCAACAACAGATTAAGGGATAAAGAAAAAACAAACGGGATCTTATGGCACTTACACGGCACACTATGGTAAATAATATATAATTCATTTATTAATAAGTACAAGATCATATACCAAGTTTTAAAAATAACCTACACAGCCTCCATATTATTCCAAGTATATGCGCACAGACATATATATATATATTATATATATATATATATATATATATATATATACAGTATATAGGCCATATATAATAATTATATAGGTGAGTATTGCATCAACAAAATAATTACCCATATAATCAGTAGTAGATAATGAATTATCAGGCAATATGACAATATACAGTGATAAATCACCATAAACCCCTGGAATGAGAAATCCTAAATTACATAAGGTTAGTATGGTCCTTAGACTGACTCGTCCATCAGCATGCTGCTACAGAACTCTAGATGCCTCTCCCAACCAGACAATATTTTTCCGCTGTTCTGTGATACACTTTTTGCTCTGTTCTGCCCACTGGAGTCTTGTCTTTCTGTTTCCCTTAGATAGTAATGGTGCTTGCACAGGTCGTCTGCTGTTATAGCCCATCCCTGCTAAGGAACAACATGTTTTTGCTATAATACACATTAGTTGGACACCAGATACAATTTGCTGGACTGTGCATCAGAACTGACCACAGGATCCCCTTTCACTGGATGTTTTTGCTCAGTCACAACAATCTCTTTATACTTCCTTCACACCGTTGTACGCGAAAAACTCTACAAGGTTGTCAGTTTTTGAAATCTTGGCCCCGGCCAGTCTAGCGCAGATGACCATGATGTTGGAAGTCACTCAGATTGCTCAACATTCCCTTTCTAATGTGAAACTGATTCACAGAAAACTTCCTCAGTTTGCTGCACCCCGGGGTTATGTGTCTAATGTCCATACAGGCAACATCCAGTCATGAAGGAGAAGGTATCTCTAATAAAGTGGCCATTCAGTGTATTAACTATTGTTCACTATTTTTGACCTATTTGGATGGAGTCAGCGATGTTAACAGTGGATGTTTCTTCCTGCCACAGCTTGGTCCACCATCTATGTATATATTCTAGGATACAAATACATTTCATTACATATGTGAACATTTTTCTTATAAATACACAAAAGCAAAAATTCATAGCAAAAATACAAGATGTCCCTGAACAGAGCATTGGAACGCAGCAGTATGGTGGCTCAGTGAGTAGAATGAGGGCTTAGTGGTTAGTACAACGTCTTTATGAAGTTGTATGCTCTCCCTGTGCTTGTGTGCTAGTTTTGGTATATTCTGGCATCCTAGTGCCCCTTCTGCATGTCCATGATTAGGAAAATAGCTTATAAGCATGGACTGATGTATGTAGATACATTGGAGGTCATGTATGAATATCAGTAATCTTAGTAATAGTGATCTTATTTGCCACATAGTTTTACAAGAAACTTATATTGATGTCTAAGGCTACATGTACACGACTGAGTGTTCCGGCTGAAGGGGGGGATGATTGTATAGTGAAATGTTCTCAGGTGACATCCAAGTGTCTTTCATCCTCCATTGACTTCAGTGGAGGGGTTCCGATTTCACAGAGCAGGACAGGACCTGTTCTATAATCATTGGAAAAGAACGGAGCATTGGACCCCCATTGGAATATATTAATAGAATTCTTATCTTGTAGCATTCACACCATGTTGGAGCCTTCTTGGAAGTATATACAGTGCTGGCCAAAAGTATTGGCACCCCTGCAATTCTGTCAGATAATACTCAATTTCTTCCAGAAAATGATTGCAATCACAAATGCTTTGGTAATAATATCTTCATTTATTTTGCTTGCAATGAAAAAACACAAAAGAGAATGAAAAAAGAGTCAAAACATTGATCATTTTACACAAAACTCCAAAAATGGGCCGGACAAAAGTATTGGCACCCTCAGCCTTATATTTGGTAGCACAACCTTTAGACAAAATAACTGCGAACAACCGCTTCCGGTAACCATCAATGAGTTTCTTACAATGCTCTGCTGGAATTTCTCCAGGTCCCTGAGATTTGAAGGGTGCCTTCTCCAAACTGCCATTTTGAGATCTCTCCACAGGTGTTCTATGGGATTCAGGTCTGGACTCATTGCTGGCCACTTTAGAAGTCTCCAGTGCTTTCTCTCAAACCATTTTCTAGTGCTTTTTGAAGTGTGTTTTGGGTCATTGTCCTGCTGGAAGACCCATGACCTCTGATGGAGACCCAGCTTTCTCACACTGGGCCCTACATTATGCTGCAAAATTTGTTGGTAGTCTTCAGACTTCATAATGCCATGCACACGGTCAAGCAGTCCAGTGCCAGAGGCAGCAAAGCAACCCCAAAACATCAGGGAACCTCCGCCATGTTTGACTGTAGGGACCGTGTTCTTTTCTTTGAAGGCCTCTTTTTTGTTCCTGTAAACTCTATGTTGATGCCTTTTCCCAAAAAGCTCTATGTGATGAACCGACCCTCAGTTTTATATCTTTCTTGGAAGTGTGTTTTACTTGCTTAGGTCAGTCCTTCCCCCACTTGGAATGCGGTGCTTTAGTTGAGTCCACATTGCTGGACGATAGGCTTCACTGGTTTTATGTGTGTTCATTGGAGATGGCTTGCTATAGCCAGGCACTTTTATTATCCCTGGCCAGATGGGATGGGGGATAGCAAGCCTTAACTTCACCCTTCTCTCCGAGGGTTCTGCAAAGGTGGGAGTAGGGGGGCTGCCTGGGTGCAAGGGGTGGATGGAGCACTAGCCATATGCTGTGGGCAGACCTGGATTCTGGGTCATTCAGCAAAGAGGCAGTAAGGAGCTCTGATCTGGGAGAAGATGAGAGGGCCTGCCCTACTGAGGAATGCTTTGAGGGCCTAGTTCTGGACAGCATGTAGAAGGATTGTTTTATGCAACTTGCTTAAGCTTGCGCCCTAGGCCCAAAACTCTGCTGTGGCCTAGAGAAACGGACTACAAGTCTATTGTGCTGAGCATGGAAGAGAGACAGCTAGGACAAAGCTGTGTGCTCAGGTATCTTTTCTAAACTTTTATTTTGTTTTGTATTGTATCATCGCCCCTTTGCTTGTATGTTTATGCTTGATCATATTAATATTGTATATTTCTGTATTTGCTATTAATCCATACCGACCCACTTGGGTTATTAAACATATAAAATTTATATCGCTCGTTTCATTTTTATCCTATGACCCGGTCTACTCACGGTGTGTGAGTGGGAGGTTAAGAAAGAAGTTTGATCGCAGGCGTGCCAGGCGGCTGGGCGAGGCGATATTCTTCACAGTGGTGGCAGCGTGGTGGGATATTAGGGTAACAGTGTGTGGGTGTGGTATCACGCAGACACTGGGGATTGCGGCAATCCTATGGAACGAGCGCGGTATGAGATCAAGTTTAAAATACGGTGAAAGTTTGGTACAGTACTGTTCCCTCCCTTCTTCTTTTTTCTGTTCTATCTTTTATTTGGCAACGGCTTCCAGTGGATGGCTGGTGGGACCAGAAGCATAACCAAACGTCTGCAGGACTTGGTTGCTGCTGAACTCCAGGAGATGGCGGATATGGAAGCTACCATAGCCATGCAGGAGGCGGAGCAAGGTCCTGAGAGGCTGGCCCCAGACAACATCACCATGCCAGACGGTTCCGCAGGTGCCCGGACCCCAGAGGTAATTGTGCCTGGAGGGACCAGTAGCCCCAGTTCTGTGGGGGTAACGGACTTATACTTGCAAATGGCCTTACAGCAGATAGACGCTAGTGACTCTAGCACCCGTCTGCAGGTGATTCTCCAGTACCGAGAAGCTGCAGAGCGCCGGGTGGAGAGAGAGGCCGCTGCTGCTGCTGCAGAGCGCCAGGCGGAAAGAGAGGCCGCTGCTGCAGAGCGTCGGGCGGAGTTGGAGCATCAGCTTGAGCTAAAAAAGCTGGAACTTTGCCAGCAGGCGCAACCTTCCCCTGCACCAACTCCAGGAGCCCGAGCACTAAAGATCTGATCCGAGGACTTTCCAATCTTGGAAGATAACGGGGACTTGGACTCGTTTTTGCAGGGATTTGAGCGGGTGTGTAAGCAGCATCATATTCCCCAGGCAGAATGGGCCCGTTACCTGTCTCCCCGGCTGAAGGGAAAAGGCCTGGATGTTTCCACGAGCTTACCAGTGGACGCGGACTATGAGACCATCAAAGCGGCGCTGATCCGGAGATACCGGCTCACGCCGGAGGTGTACTGCAAAAAGTTCCGGAATATCCAGCGGGGTCCCACAGAGAGCTATGCGGATGTTCTGCACCACTTACAGGTTACATTCTGGCAGTGGATCAAAGGACTTACTGTCACCACGTTTGAGGGAATTGGGGATCTTATGATAAAGGAACAATTTCTCCATGCGTGCCCTCTGGAGGTCCGCCAGTTCGTGTGTGATCGGAAACCCACAACAGCAGACAATGCTGCAGAGATTGCTGACGACTATGTGTCCACCAGGGAGCAAGGGATCAAGAGAGGAGCCACACTGCAGAGACCCCCAAGCGGGAAGGAGGGGCAAAGTTGGAGTTCACCACAGCCTGCGGTCTCCAAGTGGGGTAAGACAAACTCTGTCCCGGGTGCCCCCTCTACTTCCCCTGTCCCAAGAACTCTGGGCGCCCCAGGGACCACCTCTAAATCCCAAGGAGAGGTCCGGCGGTGTCATGCTTGTCACCAGCCAGGACATTTCAAGGCGGAGTGCCCCAACCGCTCTAAGAACCCCCCTGTTTCCCCAGCCACGGCAGCTGGCCCATCCGTATACTTGGTGGGGAGGGAGGGGTTGCAATCCGATGCCAACAGTCAACAGGTCATTGTGGGGGGTAAAGTGGTCATGGGATTTCGGGAAACTGGGGCGCAGATTACTCTGGTGCAACCTGACTTGGTCCCTGCGGACAGTATTATCCCTGGAAAAACTCTGACCCTGAAGGGTATTGGACAAGAACGCGTAACTGTGCCCATGGCTTGCGTCCATTTGGACTGGGGTGCGGGAAAAGGGATGCGTGATGTGGGGCTAGTGTCTGATCTGCCTGCCAATGTACTATTGGGAAGAGATTTGGGGCCCTTGGTGTCCCAATATGGGGTGGGAGCAGCCCCACCTCGCTGTGACAAAATGTCTGTACTGAAGGATGATTTTAATGAGGTGTTGAAGCCTGCCACACAGGCACAGACACAGGCAGAGGGAGGGGTCAGCCTTTTGTCTCCCCTTGCTGTGTGTCCAGCTAAAGTAATCAGTGAGCATGTGAATGAGGCATTGTGGAATGCTGACCTGGCTGTAGCCCCGCCCACATCTGCGGGTGATGAGAGCCCCCTCAGTGTGACCCTGGCTCAGCCATTCACCCATTCAGTTCACTGTGAATCAATGAATGAATGCAATGTCAATGTAATTGCTAATTCTTGCCTTGCAGGTTTACCAGGTAGCTCTTCTGAGATGCTGGGGGCAACCCCAACTGAGGACAATGTGCCAGGTGGTCAGGTGGGTCACGGGGATCTCAGGGCCGATCCGGATGAGGAACGGACTGCTGGTGTTGCAGTGGTAACCCGCAGCCAGAGTGCTAGAGGGGTGGAAGGCGCTCCGACCCCTGAGCCGTTCCCTCTGTCACCCGGAGATGGCACTGAGGCCGCCGTGACTAACCTCCCCACACTGGAGTCGGAGGAGCCCGGCGGGTATGTGACATGCACATCTCTTCTGTCTGGTTCCAGTCAGGAGTTCAGGGACACTGTCCAAGCTGACCGCAGTCTGGACGCATTGAAGGAGCGTGCTGATCAACCTTCCTTGGAGTCGGACAAGGACCGTGTGTACTGGGAGCAAGGGAGGTTGTACCGGGAAACGATCCCCACAAAGGGAAAAGAAAGTCGGCCCAGGGAGAAACATTTGGTGGTACCCCAACCCTACCGGGTGGAGTTGTTGCGGATTGCTCATGATATTCCACTGGCAGGCCACCTGGGGATCGCTAAGACCAAGGCTCGCCTCAGCCACTTATTCTACTGGCCTAAGATGGGGACAGATGTAGCTAAATACTGCCGTTCATGTGACACTTGTCAGAGTATGGGCAAGGCTGGGCAAGGCTCCAAAGCACCAATGATATCTATGCCCATCATAACTGAACCTTTCCAGCGGGTGGCTGTGGATCTCATTGGACCCCTTTCCATTCCCAGCCGCACCAGGAAATGTTTCATATTAACGGTAGTAGACTACGCTACTAGGTACCCGGAAGCTGTCGCTCTGTCTTCCACCCGGGCTGATGTAGTGGCCAAGGCTCTGGTAGGCATCTTCTCCCGTGTTGGATTTCCCAGAGAGATGCTCACAGACCAAGGTACCCAGTTCATGTCTGCCTTGATGCAAGGCCTGTGTAAGGTAACAGAGGTGCAACATCTGGTGTCCAGCCCGTATCACCCACAGACCAATGGCCTGTGTGAACGGTTCAATGGCACCCTGAAGCAGATGCTCAGGATGTTAGTCGAGTCCCACGGGCGCGACTGGGAGCCTTATCTCCCGCACCTGCTGTTCGCTTACCGGGAGGTGCCGCAAGCCTCAACGGGGTTCTCCCCCTTTGAGCTCTTGTATGGGAGACGTGTACGTGGGCCCCTAACTCTTGTGAAAGAGTCCTGGGAAGGAGAAACAGCCATCCAAGGTGTGCCAGTCGTGCCCATGGCCCAAGTGCAGACGGCATGGGGTGCTGGAGGTGGGACCCAAGAAGGGGGTGTGTCAAATGTATTACCTGTCAATGTATTGTGGAGGGATGGTTTGGGGAAGCATAATCTCAGTCATTTGACCAAGGTATCACCATCACCCACCCAAGTACAGGAGGAACAGGGTGTAGGCCCAAAGGGGCAAGACGTCTGGGAGGGAGGACAGGGTCCAAACATACCTGTGCCAGAACCAGATGTGTCCCTAGGTTTGGAAGCAAAGGGGGAGGTGCAGAATCCCCTAGAACTCTCCCAACTAGCGGCTAGTGTGGGAGAGACCCTGAGAGACTGCCGGGAAGGGGTCTCTAAACTGGTATCACAAGGGCCTGGGGTTGCGAGTGTGGATCTGCGGGATGCCAGCACTCAGCACGAGGTCCCAGTGCAGGCCGGGGGTAGCCAGGTGGGCGGAGACTGCCGGGATGGGGTCTCAGCACCGGTACCACAAGGGCCTGGGGTTGCGAGTGTGGATCTGCGGCATGCCAGCACTCAGAACGAGGTCCCAGTGCAGGCCGGGGGTAGCCAGGTGGGCGGAGACTGCCGGGATGGGGTCTCAGCACCGGTACCACAAGGGCCTGGGGTTGTGAGTGTGGGTCTGAGGGACGCCAGCACTCGGGGGAGGGACCCAGAGCAAGCAGGAGGTAGCCAGGTCTACTTAATTCAGAGCCTGAACCTTAGAAGAGTCTCCATTCAGACAGGAGAGGAAGAGGGTATCAGTACGCCAGGAATATGGTCAGGGACGAGCGCAGGTCCCGGCGGGGTGAGGCCGCCAAGGTGTCCGCGGAAGGCGATCTTAGGATCGTCCTTCCTCCCGACACGCTCTAAAAGGGGGAGGTGTGATGAACCGACCCTCAGTTTTATATCTTTCTTGGAAGTGTGTTTTACTTGCTTAGGTCAGTCCTTCCCCCACTTGGAATGCGGTGCTTTAGTTGAGTCCACATTGCTGGACGATAGGCTTCACTGGTTTTATGTGTGTTCATTGGAGATGGCTTGCTATAGCCAGGCACTTTTATTATCCCTGGCCAGATGGGATGGGGGATAGCAAGCCTTAACTTCACCCTTCTCTCCGAGGGTTCTGCAAAGGTGGGAGAAGGGGGGCTGCCTGGGTGCAAGGGGGTGGGTGGAGCACTAGCCATATGCTGTGGGCAGACCTGGATTCTGGGTCATTCAGCAAAGAGGCAGTAAGGAGCTCTGATCTGGGAGAAGATGAGAGGGCTTGCCCTACTGAGGAATGCTTTGAGGGCCTAGTTCTGGACAGCATGTAGAAGGATTGTTTTATGCAACTTGCTTAAGCTTGTGCCCTAGGCCCAAAACTCTGCTGTGGCCTAGAGAAACGGACTACAAGTCTATTGTGCTGAGCATGGAAGAGAGACAGCTAGGACAAAGCTGTGTGCTCAGGTATCTTTTCTAAACTTTTATTTCCCTTTTATTTTGTTTTGTATTGTATCATCGCCCCTTTGCTTGTATGTTTATGCTTGATCATATTAATATTGTATATTTCTGTATTTGCTATTAATCCATACCGACCCACTTGGGTTATTAAACATATAAAATTTATATCACTCGTTTCATTTTTATCCTATGACCCGGTCTACCCGGTCTAAGAAAGAAGTTTGATCGCAGGCGTGCCAGGCGGCTGGGCGAGGCGATATTCTTCACACTCTACTTTTGTCTCATCTGACCAGAGAACATTCTTCCAAAAAGTTTTTGGCTTTCTCAGGTAAGTTTTGGCAAACTCCAGCCTGGCTTTTTTTATGTCTCTGGGTCAGAAGTGGGGTCTTCCTGGGTATCCTACCATAGAGTCCCTTTTAATTCAGACGCCGACGGATAGTACGGATTGACACTGTTGTACCCTCGGACTGCAGGGCAGCTAGAACTTGTTTGGAAGTTAGTCGAGGTTCTTTAGCCACCATCCGCACAATCTTTCATTGAAATCTCTCGTCAATTTTTCTTTTCCATCCACATCTAGGGAGGTTAGCCACAGTGCCATGGGCTTTAAACTTCTTGATGACACTGCGCACGGTAGACACAGGAACATTCAGGTCTTTGGAGATGGACTTGTAGCCTTGAGATTGCTCATGCTTCCTCACAATTTTGCTTCTCAAGTCCTCAGACAGTTCTTTGGTCTTCTTTCTTTTCTCCATGCTCAATGTGGTACACACAAGGACACAGGACAGAGGTTGAGTCAACTTTAATCCATTTCAACTGGCTGCAAGTGTTATTTAGTTATTGCCACCACCTGTTATGTGCCACAGGTAAGTAACAGGTGCTGTTAATTACACAAATTAGAGAAGCATCACATGATTTTTCAAAGGGTGAAAATACTTTTGTCCACCCCCTTTTTATGTTTGGTGTGGAATTATATCCAATTTGGCTTTTTGACAATTCTTTTTGTGGTTTTCCATTGACGACAAATTAAATGAAGATATTATTACCAAAGCATTTGTGATTGCAATCATTTTCTGGAAGAAATTGAGTATTATCTGACAGAATTGCAGGGGTGCCAATACTTTTGGCCAGCACTGTATGCTGGGAGTCTGGGAGATTTTATAACTGTATACTTTGGGCAGAGGACTGTAATGTATGCCAATGAATAGCTATACAGTGCCACACATCACTCATAGCACCCACTATATGAATGGTATACCAAAATATACCATCGCAACAGAGGGGACAGGACAATCTTTTGATATCCTTCCAGTGATTGAAGCCCTAAGGATATGTTCACCATAAAGGGCCGAGAGCTCTCTTGGCACATACACAGAACATGGGAGAGAAGCATAGAGCAAACAGAACCACGGTCTTGTGAAGATCCAGAATTTCAGGTTTCTATCATGCTCTGGTTATAGATGGTGCCAAGGATCATTGAGTATTGAGCAATAGGGAAGAAGAGTCAGACTTACCCAGAACAATAAGATCCCTTCTGTCTTTTGGCCTTTTTGAAAATTAAAGAAGAAATGTAAAAAATCTCCTTATGAAGACAAATCCACAATATAATATACAGAATGTGTGGACATATCTGTGTAAGTATTTGCTGACCGGTGACGGCTAGAGTATAATATTTAGTATCCGCAGCACTGGGGCATTCAGTATACATAAACCTACAGACAACATGTAAGTGTATGCTCACGTCTTATGCTGTGTACACACTTGTCTCCATTACATTTGCTGTACTGAGACTTTGTAGCGTGAATGTTTGTTATCTTTGGAGCTTTGCCAGACAGATTATAGAGAAAACAACAATACGATTCTTATGGCTGACACAACACTTGTGTCCTAAACAATAAGGAGAATTACACATACTGTATATGTCTATAGGTGACGCTTTATAGCATAGGGATTTTAATGGCTATTGAGCCATCTCAAACAGGAGTGTACATCGAAGTGAGGGGACCCCAGAGCAAATATTAATGTAGGAACTCCTGTGGTCAACATCGGTATAATGGCCTATAGGTACATTTAACACATGTGGATAGGATTTGAGAATGTGTCCACGGCTGCACCTTTCAACCATCCCAGAAAGAACTGGACAGCCTCAGATTTTTGGTGCTGTCCTGCTGGCACAGGGGTTGGGCAGCATGTCGTGGCTTCAACTCTATATACATCCTCCTCCTCTTACAGGTAGAGTTGAGTACAATGGTCAACATGGGAGCCGTCATCTCCCATCTCCACCAGTCACCTCTGTTGTGGCTGCCAGTGGCCTAGACACAGGCATGATGTAATGACGTCCCAGTGGACTCAAGGGGAAGGGGGAAAGGTAAGAAGTACTTAATTTCTCTAGAATTTTACTGTGTGGGGGCAATATGGAGACATTATAATATGTGAACACAAAGTAAGGAGCATTATACTGTGTGTAGGCCACAAGGGGGGCCATAAGTAAAGGGCATTGTAATGTGCTGGTGCCACAAGGGTGACATTATATTGTGTGGGCACCAGAAGAGGGACATTATACTTTGTGGGAGTCACAAGGGGGATGTGTTTTTTTTAGATTTTTATGCTTACTTATATAGCGGCATCATATTCCGCAGCGCTTTACAGACAATGACAGTCACTGTCCCATATAGGGCTCACAATCTACATACCCTGTCAGTATGTCTTTGGAGTGTGGGAGGAAACTGGAGTACCCAGAGGAAACCCACCAAACACGGGGAAAACATACAAATTCCTTGCAGATGTTGGCCTTGGCAGGATTTGAACCCAGGACTCCAGCGCTGCAAGGCTAACCACTGAGCCACCATGTGGGCCAGAAGGTGGACATTATACTGTGTGGGAGCCAAAAGGGGAACAATATATTGTTCTGGATACAAGGTGGACATTATATTGCGTGGGCACCACAAGTGGCACATTATACTGGGTGTGGGCCACAAGGGAGATATTATACTGTGCTGGCCACAAGAGGAACATTATACTGGGTGGGAGCCACTGGGGGATTTTATACTGTGTTGGGACCACAAGAGACATGATGTAATTCTATTTTCCAGCTACAAGGGAACATGATACTGTATGGGGGCACTAGGGGGCATTATACCATGTGAGGGCCACTAAAGAGGCATTATACTGTGTGAGGCACAAAGGGACTGGGTTGGATTGGGCTGGGTCAAAGGGATAGGTGAGGTTAAAGGTATGGCTTCCGATCTAGTGAAGAGACTTGCAGCTGCTAACACTGCGAAGATCATGACAAGAAAGTGAAGGGGGCATGAAGAAAAGAGCCGGGGGCTGGATTCACACTATGACGCTGCTGTGCTCGGAGCACATTGGGAACGCCCCCTGTGCTCCGTGAGCTATATTTGCATATGTTAAAAGAAGAGATATTTCAAAAACAGCTGGGAGCAGGCGAAAAAAAAAAATGGTAGGACTAGAATAGCCTTTATAAAGGCTATTCCAATGTGGGCTTACTTAAAAAATGATTTTTAAATGATAGACTCCCTGTAGCCAAAGCCAGAAGTGGATACAAAAGGAATAGGAAATATATAGAAAGCTTTTATACTTCTCCCTTCTGCTCAATCCACTCCTGAGTTTGGCTCAAAAAACCACAGCAAAATCTGCAACAAAAAAGCTGTGTTTCCGCAAAGTGGGGCCTCAGCCTAAAGGAGTTTTTCAGGAAAACTCAGAGAGGGCCAGGGGATGGTGTATAATTAAAGAAAGTGAAGCTCCCCTAACCCTGGTCCTCCATTTGGGTGGCGCATCCCTTATCCCTCCAGCACTTGCACTCTCCGGGCCGAAAAGTGCAGAGGCTTAGGTGACCGCTGTGGCCTTAGGAGACACATATTGGGTACTGGTGATGTATCAGCAGTGACATATCCTGGCAAATTCGGGACAGTTGGCATTTATGCCCGAACCCTGCCCCTTTTCAGGCAAAGTTTATTTGGGACAAGCAGAATTTGCTGGGATTGTTTCTGGCAAATTCAGAACAGTTGGCAAATATGCCTGTTCTTGGGGACCCAGGCTGATCAGCACAATAAAGGGGCTCTGGCAAGGCTTCTATATACTTGGGTGTAGTAATTGTCTTTCCACCTGTGACCCAGTATTTTCTGTATATAGAAAGCTACTATCTGTCAGCCATATCAGCTCCCATAAGGCTTATATCTCCACCAGCCAGCCAAGCAGAGAGCCAATAAGTGAGTTATGTAGATGTAGCTTCACCTCCTCCCTCTGTATGTTCTTCCTGCTAACCAATCACTGTGAGACAACCTTAACAGTGCTCTGACTATGCAGAAAAGTGCTAAATCTATGCCTGGAGCTCAATACTGTGCATAGCATAAAGTTATAGTCCCCAGAAATAACAACAGAAGTTTAGAATCCTCAACTGAGGTGGTGCGAAAAAAAGGGCCAGGTACTATCCACAACTTTTGCCCAGTGGAAAGCCAAAAAAGGCGAGTAGAGTTGAGTATCATGGAGTCGGTACCAGGCAGTAGAAGAATGCTTTAGTAGATTCCTCATCTAACAAGGACATCTGTGATGGCCATAGCTTCCACATCTCCACCAATATAACTTTCTGATATTTTTGACAAACATGTCTGAAAGTTCTAATATCCTTTTGAGGTTCTTGGTTTGTACTTTAAATTTTGTCAAGCTCCCAGTTTATGGTGGAAACTTCCAAACATACACGGGGACACAGACAAAGATATGATCTGAGGTTTTAGGCTCTATTGTTGTGTGTGCGCAGGACTAGTACTATGAGCTTAGAGTTAACAGACGTGTGTAGCTGAGAGAGATTCCCGGAAATTCAAGAGCTCTTGACTTTGGAGGAATACGGGCATCTATGGATGGTATTGCATGGTCATTGAGTTCAGTGGGCAGCAAGTAATGTAGAGCATTCCACCAAGGATAGTAGCTCATTGTTGGGTTCGTAAGCAGTAAGACCCATAATAAAGTTTCTCTGCTTGAAAAAGGGTTAGTCCAAAGTAGACCATTCCTTTAAATATTGTTTTCACTGCCTTACCAATAGAGCTGATAAGGGTTAATTTGAGTATAATAGCATTAGGACTGGGCAGAGATGGTAGGTCAGCCACACACAAGTTAGAAACTGTGACACCCATGGAAATAGAATTAGCAAAGCCTATGCTTGTGCGTAACCCAAGTCATAGGGCTGCATCAACCAGGGAAGTGCGGTGTAGTAGGAGATATAATGATGGATTTGCCGCTGGTCTGGGAGTTGCTTGGTGTGGTTACAAGCTATCAGGACAGAGTGTTGTGGTCCTGGGCACAGCAACAGAGCTGGAGAGTCCAGATGGACATAGATTGAACCAGTACCAAGGTAAAAGGTGCAAGTTAAAGCTGGGTTCACTTCAGAGTTGGTGTCTCCGCTTGGAATCAGTTCCTGTCGAAAGATCATAAAAACTGATCAGAATGGATTGTTTAAAAAAAAATTTGATTTCAATGGGTTTATAAAACCATCCGCCATGTATTTGCTCTTTTGGACAGAGAGAAAAGTTGGACTTGTAGCACTTTTGTTCCGTTAAGGATACACGACGGGCAGCAACAAATCCGTTTTTTTTAACATTGAGGTCTATGGAAGGCAGACACAAACGGTGTGCCCATTTTGCAATCCATTTTTCACTCTTCATTCTTCTCTGCACATGCTCAGAGTGAAGAATTAGATGAAAGGGAAAAAAAAAACATATCCACCAAAAATGGACCCATTGACGAATGCTTCAAAAAAGACGCAGTGTAACTTTTTATGTCTGTTTTTTGACGGATCTGTTGTTTTTATAGAAGGGTTTGCAACGAGCAGACACCAGGCACAGATGTGAATATGGTGTCAGCTAGAGGCAGCTGTGCAGTGTGAGACGGGTACCTGCAGCTGGGAAGTTCTGGTCACAGAGTTAAGGACTGTAGCCTAGAGGGGTTCAGTAGGACTTTAAGAGGGTTGTTCAGGATTAATAAAACATGTCTGTTTTCTTCCAAAAAGAGAACCACACGTGGCTTGGGTTGTATCCAGTATTTTATATTAGGTCAATTGAAGTGGAACAGAGCGGCAATAACACACACGACTAGTGGACAGGTGCAGTGCTATTTTTTGGGAGACAGCAGCCATGTATCTTTATAATGCAGGAAAAGCCCCTTAAAATTGATGGTACTAACCAGTGTAAAAGAACTTTCCTAAACTGGCACTGCACTAGTTAAATGTTTATTATTTTCCTAATAAACCCACAGACACGTACACTACAATAACTTTTTCTGAAACCACCATCCTTCAGTTTGCTTAGCAGACAACTGACTTCCTGTCTGGGTGACCACCATCACAGCACAGGTAACCACATGTACCAAAGTGGTCAAATGGATTGAAATAACAAAAAAAGAAGATTATTGTCACAAATAAATGCAATTCGTTCTAATGAAACACCTCTCTATATCTATGATGGACTGGAGGAGGGGGGGTGTACCCAGCATTTCAGAGAACTGAGGGTGTAAGGTTTTCAGGGAGGGCAAATCACACAGGCTATAGGTAGGAAAGAACAGAGGGAGGGTAAATCACACAGGCTGTGTATCTGTGTACAGAGGGAGGAGAGAACTGGCTGGAGGAGGCTGATTACACACTCCAAGGCATCAGTGTTTGTCAGCACAAGCACAAGAGAGGGAAGAATAAACCAGTACAGGAATGAAACTGTGCTGATACATGAGAGCTAGTGAGGATGGCAACATCCTAGACACAAACTGCCCAATCTGACCCAAATTATAATGCCCCAACAGTATAATGCCCCTTACTGGCCTTCACACAGTATAATGTCTCCTTAGTGGCCCCATACAATATAATGCCCTGCAGTGGCCTACCAAACAATAAAATGCGCTTGTAAATGTCCCTCTGCAGTTGCCCCCACAGTTTCATGTCCCCCTCCAGTCACCCCCACCTAATACTCACCTTTCCCCTTTCCCATGTTCTCTTCTCTCTCTGTAGCTTCAGGGAGCAACAGGAGGATGTAAGTGACGTCAGCAGGATGTAAGTGACATCACTAAATCGTGCCTACTGCTCTAGAACAACACAGCATAATGGTGAAGAAGGGAGCGAACGGCCCAGAGGACGCAGACTGGAGTTGTGACATAGTGAGTGGCCCGGAACAGCGGGACAGCACTCTAACTGCAGGACTGTCCCACTGTCCCAAGGGGGCCCCCACTACCATAGGGCCTGGTACAAGTATACAGTAGGCCCTATGGCTAAAGCGGCCCTGATTATTGGGAGGAATATATTCCAAGAAGAAAAGTCTGAAACTAGGAATAGGATGCAAAGTGTATAACAGGGAATCTAAGAATAAATGGAGGAAGAGTGATACTGTACATAAATATGGGGCACGAGATCTCCCGAGAGGAGGCCACTAGAATTATTAAGAGGCCAGATCCATTTAACAGTTGTGACGTATCTCCTGCCTGCGGAAGAATGGATTAAGATTGGCGTAGGAAACATCAGTTATAATAAATTGTCCCCATTGTGAATGATCAATCATGGACAGTACATGTATAAGGGTCGTACGCTGTCCATGATTAACATGCGGACTTGGGAATAAGCCCTAAGTTCTCTTTTGAGCCAAAACCTGGAGTAGACTCAGCAGAAGGGAGACATATAAGAACGTCCTATATATTTCCTATTCCTTTTGTAGCCATTCTGGGCTTTGGCTCAAAAAAAATACAGCAAAATCTGCAATAAAAAAAAGCTGCGTTTTTCGCAGCCTTAATCCTAGAAATAGAGACAATGGCCGAACAACATGCAACCCTTATTAACCTTTAATTTGCTGGTTACAAAGTTCTTGCTTTGCTCTATTTCTCAGAAATATAATATAATATAGAATATTTGCAGCAAATACTATGTTGCCATTTGCGCCTGTCTACACAGGAGATTTCGTAGCTCGCTCGGCACTAACATTAACACCATATTCATAAATATTTGTGCAGCTCGCAGTATTGCAGGCTCCACTGTGTATAGGTGAGAAGTGCACTTTGATCTTTCACAAAAATCCAGTTTCCCAGCTGATGCCGACTACACAAATGAGGGGACATGTCCTTTCATAAAGAGCACACGTAAATGCGTGTAAGTATGAAAGGAAAACCCTGCAGGCATATTAGTACAGCGACTGCTCTGCACAAGACAAATGAGCTCTGGTTTAGTTGCTGTTCAATGTGCCTGTCACCCGCCTCATTCTTTTATACATCAGCAGGGTTCACATCCCTCAGCAAATACGTACATGCCATATATTCTATACTGTATAATGCTGCTATGTGGATGGCTGCCCGCTCAACCTGTGCACTGTGCACATCACCTGTCACTACAGAAGAGGGCAGCGCTGGCCCTACAGGAATATGCACCCAGAACCTGCACCCCTGCACTATGCTGGAACCTATAGAAAGGCAAATTGGACAATGTAATTTGGGCACCATATGGCAAAGTCATTTGGGTACTATATATATATATATATATATATATATATATATATATATATGTTTGTATTATAGAAGCAATCAAATAATAGAAGGTACAGTATTACACACAGTGCTTTTCCTTGCTCTTCCACTAGGGGCAGCAGTGATTTCCCTATTACTTGCAGCAGTCCCTCCCTTTTCCCTAGTAATCACAGCGGAGCAGAGAGTACCCCTGTTAACCACAATAGCAGTCATAGGGTACGGTGTATATTATGGGGCCATTATTGGTGTAATAAGGACACTGCTTTAGTGTAGTCTACTTTTAAAAATGGGCTTATGTAAAAAAAAATTTAGAAAGTGCTCCGCAGTTGTCCTCATGAATGTCTTATAAGGGGACAACGTGACTATTTTGCAATGGTGTTTGACGGTTTTATGAAAAGTGAAGGCTAAAATGGTCAAAATGGAACTGCTGGGCTGAAATTTCACAGTATTATTGTATCGTATACATTAAATGGCCACTTTATTAGAGACACCCATCTTTTGGCCCTTTGAACTTTAGCACTTTGTCAAAGCATACACACGTATTGGGATCCAGGATGTGCCAACATTACTTGACCACCCTTAGACAGCAGTGGTACTGGAACTGGTCATCTTCTGTTATAGTACATGCATGCTAAGGTACAGTGGGGGTATTCATCAAGACCGGCATATTGTACGATGGTCTTGATGTCACCTGCACCAGAAACTCAGCTACTATAGCTCATAGTTGGTGCAGGTATCTGTGGCCAATGACACCACGAAAGGGGTGTAAATGATAATGAATCTATTGCAGCCACAAACACCACTCAGGTCAAAACAAAAAGTGAGAAAAGTGGCAAGGTTGGTGCAAAAATGACACTTTTCTATTTAAGTCGCAACTGGCATTAAAACATCATAAACCAAAAGTTTACAAATTTTTTAAGCCACAAAATAATGAATTTCCCCAGTAGAGATGAGCGAAACGGTTGGGATTGAACCAGATTTAACCTGAATTTTCAAAAAGTTTCGGGATTGACCTGAATCCAAAACTTTGGGAGTCTCTTCAGACTCCGGAATATAATAGGTGGAAGCACAGGGAAGGTGTAAAAAAAAATAAAACAGTTTTCTCCCCTTTTTCGGGCATCCTTGTGGTCTCCAGCACTCCCTCTGGGTCCTCTTCCAGTCTCTTAGGTGACATCATGCATGCGAGCCACTCCTGAACCCAGTGATTGGGCCTCAGCAGTCACATGGAGTGTCCTGACATCATGACGCTTGAGTAGAACGATTCTTAACACCTTCCTCTGACCTCTTCTGTAGACAAGCTGTTTACATCCACAGGATCCCCTTTTGCTGGACGTTTTGCCTTGATCACACCATTCTCAATATACTCTCCATAACAGTGCACCAATAAAACCCACACAGTCGGCCATTTTTGGACATACCGGCCCTGGTTAGTCTAGCACCAATGACCATGCTGTTTAAAGATTGCTTGATTTTCCTGTTCTAATGTGAATTCACACTGAAAAAGATCCATAGAAACTTTCCACAGTTATGAATGGGTAGGGCAAGGGCGACACAGTTTTTCTGGCCACCACTCCTGTTGTGGGACCAAAGATTGCTGGGTCACCTTGTGACTCTTTCGCTCATTTTAGTGAACAGAGTTGCATTGTGACCCCGATGGTGCCGGGAATATTAGTTGCATTGCATTGTACTACTTTTTGCGACAGTCGCAGCACCTTTGGGTCATGAATGAAGGAGTCACAGGGTGGCATGGCGATCTTTGGTTACGTGACGGGAGTTGTGGCCAAAATCCCCATGTAGCCCTAGCCTTAGTGTTTCCAAAGTGGCCATTCAATGTATATATATATATACTGTATATACTGCATGCTAGTGTTTAAAGGTGCACATACAGGGCCAGCAAGTCGCGCAGAGCCCCGGTGTGTGACGAATTAGTAAGTACCTGGGTAATTCATCACTTCACTTATGCTAGGTTCATACTAGCGCTCAGCACTCTGTTGTTCGGGTCTGCAGTTACTCGCGGACACCTGCGGACTCCATAGACTGTAATGGGGTCTGCTGGGGGACAGTAGGGTTTCCACCGATTTTAGATGGAACCTAGCCTTACTAATATGGCACAAGGTTGCCATGATAACAAACCAGATTACCTTGGTAATACTAGTATACGTTTCCAAAAGATTACAGATATCACTGTCATTGGTGGTGATGTTTTCTGCATTAATGGGGTTATCCATGTTATCCATAGGACTTGCAGACCTGAGGAGGTTCGGCCGCTCAGACCCGCACTGATGAGGAGATGGTGGAGCGGTGGTTGGACAGCACGCACAGCTCCATCCACTACAATGGATGTGCCGGAGATAGCTGAAGTACAGCATCGGCAAATAAAAATTGACATGCTCACCTATCCCTGGTGCTTCATTCTCCTTTTCTGATCCTCTTTCTTTCCCGTGCCGAGATTTGCCATGTCAGAAGCGGAGAGGCTCACATGACCAATGGCAAGGAACTGGTGACGTATGTGGGTGACATCACCGATCTTCAGCAACCTTTGAGGTCACTGATTGGTCTCTGTGGTCATGTGAGCTTCTTTGCTCACATGGTGAGTCCCGGCATGGAAGGGAAAGGGGACTGGAATAGGGCAACAGAGCACCATGGGCAGGAAAGTATGACTTATATTTTTTTTTCACACCCACCCCAGCTACACCTGAGTTTGTTCTAAATCCTTGTCAACCCCTTTAATGACAGGCAGGGTGTATTACCTTCCTGATATGGCACTCATAGCTCTCTAAGTGGCCATACTGTACCTCCATATGCCTCCGATTTATATGGTATCTGAAAGTAAAACAATTGTGATATAATTCAGTCTTATATTCCACTTGAAGCATTACTTCTAGAGGAGAGTGTCCCCATAACATGTCCCCTTACTGAGCACTATAATGTGACATACTAAATGCCAATGGTGTATTCTTTAAAGGGTTAAAACTGGCATTGGCTTCCTGGAAATTGGGTTGAAAACCAGTGCAGCCCCCATTACATTTTCCATGGGACTTGTACGTGTGACTATTCTGCATCATTCTGCGACAGGGTGTTACTTTCTTCCATGCAGGTGAGTTATTCGGTGACTTTCTTTTGTAGCCCCTCTGCTCGGTGAATCGGTACAAGCAGATGTTGAGGAGCAGAGTTGTGACATTGCGTCTGCTGGTCTTCTCGCCTCAGGCGGTCTGGGAGGGAGTGGAAGGACGGCTCATTTCTCTGAGCCTGGAGTACCAAATTCTTGCTGACAAGAACACTGAAGACTAGATTCATTACAGTGTTATTGTTCTGCCATGTGAACTGAAGCCTGCACTAACTTGAGGCATGTCTTATTATATAGACAATACTGAGAATCCACAGCCACTTACTCCTGGGAGAAAACCTGGGCTTGCTGGTGATTTGACTGAAGCCTGGATTTTTACAGATGGACTATGGAGGAAGGATTTATTCTATATAGTCCAGTCTCAGATGACAGCAGTGTTATCATAGCAATGGAGGGTCCGATCACATCTGAGGCCTGTATTTGTCTGTTACATAGACAGATAATCTTCCTGTAATCACCGCTGGTCAATATAGTTAGACTCTGTGCACACTGTGCAACTGTATGTATTGTCCGTATGCAGATCTGTAATATCGGATAGCATCAGGCTCGGACTGACCCACCAGAGAGTAGATGAATCCTCATGTTGACCCCTGAGCTGGGCACCCCTTAGCAGCTCCCTCACCTCCTGAATGAGCGGTGCACGACACACTATATATCACTGTCCTGCATACAGAAAGGCAGCAGACAGCACGTCAGACAGCCTATGCGTCCATATAATTAACCAGGTAGGTCACTATTTCGCAAACTGCAAATTTCCTCCATACTGCAGGACTGCAAACTGCTGGCAATACTAATTGGATGTAGCAGAGCTGAGTGTGTGTGTAGGAAAGTTGAAGTTACAATGCTGAGTGTGTGTGGGAAATGTGTAGTAGCAGAGCTGAGTGTGTGGAGGGAAAATTGAATGTAGTAGAGCTGAGTGTCTGGGGGAAATGTGGAAGTATCAGAGCTGAGTGTGTGGTGGGAAAGGTGGAGTATCAGAGCTGGGTTCACACCTGCACTTGCATTACGTTCGGGGATTCCGTTCCCCTCTCACTATTAAAAATGCGGAGAGAAAAGAAGCTGCAAACAGGACTTTTCTCTCCGCATTTTTCCACCCTTTTCGGGTGGAAACTGAGCAGAAACCACACGGACCCCATTATAATCTATAGAGTCCGTGGGTTTCCTAAGGTAACCACTTTTTTATGCGGATTAGGTTTCCATTTGGGAGGTTCACAAAACCGAACACAGATGTGAACCTAGCCTGAGTATGTGGTGGGAAAGTTGAAGGTATTAGAGCTGAGTGTATGCAGGTAGCAGGCTATATGCAGGGAGGAAAGAAAGTAGCAGAATTGTGAGGGGTTGAGAAGGGGAGCATAAAGGTAGCAGAGCTTTGTGTGCAGGAAAGAAAACATGTGGGTAGTGGTGTTGTGTGTGGAGAGGAAAAACATGGAGGTCGTACAGCTAGCTGTGGGTGTGGAGAACATGGACATAACAAAGCTGTATTTGGGGATAGCATGGAAATAGCAGAGCTGTGTGTGTATTGCAGGTGTGTACAGTATGTGAAAGCAGAATAAACAGAACAAAGGCAGTATGCAGCTGAAAAGCAGAATAGAGCCCAGATATAGCTGACACAACCTAAATTCCCTATCAGTATGTCTTTGGTTTGTGGAAGGAAATCGGAGTACTCGGAGGAAACCCACGCAAACACGGGGAGAACATACAGGACTAGACTGCAAGTTACAATTGAAACAAAATCAGTGCTGACATAGTTTTAGAAATTTGCTAATAATAATAATAATAGATTTAGAATGATATTTAGGCTGTGTTCACACGGCGGAAAATTTTCCGCCCCTGGAGTTTTCGCCGTGGTCTGCTGCGACGGGATTCCGATGCAGTGCATCAGTATTCGGTCGTGGCATCCCGCTCCTGATTAGGCCTGGATGAATGGGCCTAATCAGGAGCGCATCTCGAGCCACGGACACCGCGGGCGGAATCCGCGGCAAGATAGGTCATGTTGCTTTTTTTTTTCCGCTAGCAGAAAAAAGCCGCTAGAGGGAAATAAACGCTACTGACACCCATTGTAATGAATGGGAGGAGTTTTTTCAGGAGGATTTTGAGGCGGATTCCGCCTCAAAATCCGCTGCCAAAAAACTCTGTGTGAACACAGCCTTATATATTCTATTTACAAAAATAATATATCAGATAATATTTACACGTACGTTCCTGTCCATTTTGCGGCTTGGTCTCAGCTATTCATATGATAGGGCTTGTGGAAAATATGTCACATATAGAAAAAAACAAAGCAAGCCAAAAAAATTGCTGCAAAAGACTGTACAAGGAATATGCAAATAAGTTCTTGGCAGAAAAAGAAAAACTTTCTGCAGCGCCTCCTTTTGAAAGGTAACTCCGTATAGATCATTGCATGGTTTTCTAAGAAACCTAGAGACTTTGTCTGGGATTACAGCCAAACCCCAAAACTGCTGTGTGCAGATGGGTCTCTCTTCCTTTTGTAGAAGATGTTTTAGTTTGGTTTCAATTCCAAATTCTCTTTCTTAGTAAACCAGGCATTGATTGATCTGTAGGGAGTTTCCTTCCAAAAGGTGGAGCTAGAGCAAGATTTCCCTTTTCTATAAAGGAGAATTTATTTGTATAATCCTTTCCCAGAATTCCTAGTAGAGCATGGATGGTCTGTAAGACTCTAAACAACACAAGGTGTCCTATAAACAATGACATCTACCTAAGGAAGACCACATGTAAATGCATACATTTGTGGAAATGCTGAAGGTTTTCCATGTTGATTTGCAAATGTTACAGTACCAGCCATGTAGATGAGATAGCAACAAATCTACATGCTGCAGAAATTTTCCAGCCAGAAACTGCGGTGCAGATTTCGGAATCCACATCATGTCACTTTCTGACGAGGATTTTCACTGCAGATTTTAACTGCATGTGAGGAGAGATAGTCACTGTCAAATCTGCAGCAAAATCTTCATGTATTGCAGTATTGCAGATTGGCTTCATTGAAGTGAAATGTACAATGAGCTCTCAGTGTAAAGACTACGTGACATTAAATACTCTTCATGGGGAACTTCAGGGCTACTGAATATTCAGACAAGCATCTAAGTGTCCTGGATTTAGGAAACAAAGTCTCAGTTTGTGTAAGGAGAAAATACTTGTCTGAACCTGGGAATGCCATTCACACATTACATGGATTAGGATAGAAAAACAGAAACATGCCTGGTGTAGGACTGATCTAATGTCCGTACCGCAGGATACCAATGTGTGACACAACATATCAATAGGTGTTATACACCATTGTGTGACAGACACAACGTATCAGTAGGGGTTATATACTACTGTGAGATACAACATATCAATTCATGTTATATACATGTGATACAACATAACAGTAGGGATTGTATACCACTGTGTAAAAACAACATATCAGTAGGTGTTATATACCAAAATGTGACACAACATATTGAAACTTGTTAAATACCATTGTGTGTGACACAACATATAAATAGGTGTTATATACCATTGTGTGACACATCATATCAATACATAATAATAATAATAATAATAATAATAATAATAATACATTTTATTTCTATAGTGCCAGCATATTCCGCAGCACTGTACAATTTGTAGGGTTCAAGTACGGACAAAAAGATACATTACAAAGAAATAGTCAATTCACACACTGGGACTGAGGGCCCTGCTCGCAAGAGCTTACAATCTATGAATGTTATATGATGCAATGTTTTTGATAGATTTTAGTTTTGTGACAGTTGCTGATGTCACTTCCAGAGGCGGCTAGGAACTCTGTAGTGAGGATTTTTATGTCCCACATGTTTCAGCACTCACAGCGGCCCAGCTCTGTGAGTTTATGTGGTTGACAGATTGATGGCTGAGCTACTGAGACTACTAGACACATCCAATTCACAATAACAGGTCACCTGTCACAAAGTGACATCTAGTAAAGGTGGCATCATATGACTTACACAGTAATCAGGAGGGGGGGTACATATTTTGGGCTATCTATCTATCTATCTATCTATCTATCTATCTACCTATCTACATCAAAGAAAAACTAAGCAAACAGCACCAAACCCAGGAAAAAATATTCTGCAAGCTGCGTGATGGTATCCAAAACGCCTCTTCAAATGTGATCCTGTGTAAGCTGATGTGTGCTGTTTCTGTCTCCAATAAACAGTATGCTGGCAAATGCATATTTTTTTTTAATCTGTGTGTATATTTACAGAATCTATCTGTTTGTCTATCTATCTATCTATCTATCACTATCTAATCTATCACTCTGTTTATCTACTGTATCTATCTATCTATCTATCTATCATCTATCTAATCTATCACTCTGTTTATCTACTGTATCTATCTATCTATCTATCTATTTCTCTATCACTCTATCTATCTACTGATCTATCTATCTATCTATCTATCTATCTATCTATCTATCTATCTATCTATCTATCATCTATCTAATCTATCACTCTGTTTATCTACTTATTGATTTATCTGTATGATACAGTATCTGTCTGTCTATCTACAGTCATATGAAAAAGTTTGGGCACCCCTATTAATCTTAATCATTTTTAGTTCTAAATATTTGGGTGTTTGCAACAGCCATTTCAAT
Organism: Leptodactylus fallax; assembly: GCA_947044405.1. Classification (NCBI taxonomy): domain Eukaryota; kingdom Metazoa; phylum Chordata; class Amphibia; order Anura; family Leptodactylidae; genus Leptodactylus; species Leptodactylus fallax. Next base: position 9,561,839 of record CAMRHE010000006.1, read on the forward strand.
TTGATATATCTAATAACTGATGGACACAGTAATATTTCAGGATTGAAATGAGGTTTATTGTACTAACAGAAAATGTGCAATATGCATTAAACCAAAATTTGACCGGTGCAAAAATTTGGGTACCCTTATCATTTTATTGATTTGAATACTCCTAACTACTTTTTACTGACTTACTGAAGCACAAAATTGGTTTTGTAACCTCACTGAGCTTGAACTTCATAGCCAGGTGTATCCAATCATAAAAAAGGTATTTAAGGTGGCCAATTGCAAGTTGTTCTCCTATTTGAATCTCCTCTGAAGAGTGGCATCATGGGCTCCTCAAAACAACTCTCAAATGATCTGAAAACAAAGATTGTTCAACATAGTTGTTCAGGGGAAGGATACAAAAAGTTGTCTCAGAGATTTAACCTGTCAGTTTCCACTGTGAGGAACATAGTAAGGAAATGGAAGACCACAGGGACAGTTCTTGTTAAGCCCAGAAGTGACAGGCCAAGAAAAATATCAGAAAGGCAGAGAAGAAGAATGGTGAGAACAGTCAAGGACAATCCACAGACCACCTCCAAAGAGCTGCAGCATCATCTTGCTGCAGATGGTGTCACTGTGCATCGGTCAACAATACAGCACACTTTGCACAAGGAGAAGCTGTATGGGAGAGTGATGCGAAAGAAGCCGTTTCTGAAAGCACGCCACAAACAGAGTCGCCTGAGGTATGCAAAAGCACATTTGGACAAGCCAGCTTCATTTTGGAAGAAGGTCCTGTGGACTGATGAAACAAAGATTGAGTTGTTTGGTCATACAAAAAGGCGTTATGCATGGCGTCCAAAAAACACAGCATTCCAAGAAAAACACTTGCTACCCACTGTAAAATTTGGTGGAGGTTCCACATGCTTTGGGGCTGTGTGGCCAATGCCGGCACCGGGAATCTTGTTAAAGTTGAGGGTCGCATGGATTCAACTCAGTATCAGCAGATTCTTGAGAATAATGTACAAGAATCAGTGACGAATTTGAAGTTACCCGGGGATGGATATTTCAGCAAGACAATGATCCAAATCTACTCAGGCATTCATGCAGAGGAACAATTACAATGTTCTGGAATGGCCATCCCAGTCCCCAGACCTGAATATCATTGAACATCTGTGGGATAATTTGAACGGGCTGTCCATGCTCGGCGACCATCAAACTTAACTGAACTGGAATTGTTTTGTAAAGAGGAATGGTCAAAAATACCTTCATCCAGGATCCAGGAACTGATTAAAAGCTACAGGAAGCGACAGAGGCTGTTATTTTTGCAAAAGGAGGATCTACTAAATATTAATGTCACTTTTCTGTTGAGGTGCCCATACTTTTGCACCGGTCAAATTTTGGTTTAATGCATATTGCACATTTTCTGTTAGTACAATAAACCTCATTTCAATCCTGAAATATTACTGTGTCCATCAGTTATTAGATATATCAAATTGAAATGTCTGTTGCAAACACCCAAATATTTAGAACTAAAAATGATTAAGATTAATAGGGGTGCCCAAACTTTTTCATATGACTGTATCTGTCTATCTGTCTCATTTCTGAATTGTCCAGACATATCTAGATAAGGCTCAGAAGATATTACTCAGACTATTACAGATGCGGCTCTATCAGACAATGTCAAATTAAAATCCAGGTTTTCACCACTGAGATTAGGACATTGCAGGTTGCTGCACTACTTCTATAGGTGGTTGTTCCCAACTGCTGAGGGCAGAGAGAGATACAGTAACTTGAGTGCTGCATGCAGAATTCAGTGTACAGATGTACCAAACTTTACCATAACACTGATAACCTGCTGCAGCAAGACATCTTATCACAGAACATAACAAAAATCATTGAAAGAGTCGAGTTAAACTTCCGTGTAAGTAATGTGGTAAATGTCAAGCTGAACTTTGCTATATCTGCTAGTGAACAAGGTGATGGGGAGCTGGCCCAGGTTCATGGAGACTGTACTATATAATTTGAGAAGTCTATTGGGCACCCTCGCTTCTGTGCACCCCACTATTACAGCCATTTTCTATTGCTCCAAATGACGCCATTCAACTGTCATCTTATAAAGCTGACTATGACAACTACATTATCCCTCATTCATTATCCTGTCTGTATTATTTTGTAGAAAATGAGGTTTATAAAATGGCTAATTTCTAAAAATTCTATTTAGCAAATTTGAGCGACAGCCTAATACGTAACCCTAACCCGGGAACGAATGGAGCCGATTTTAGGGGATGAAAGGGTTAATTGCGGATTTCAATGCTGGTCAATTATTAGAACTGCGCCTATGTTTCAGAATATAATAAAATGTTACACTCTGAAAGCCTGCCACTTATTCTTTGTTATAGAGCACAGCTGTATAACTTATGTGGGAGGGAGAAAAAAAAACGCTAACACAGAAGGGAATATGTGTTATATTGTAAAGTAATCCAGTTCTGCAGCTTCACGTAGCGCAGGTACCCGATGATTGGAACGGATGATCACAGGAATACTTGGATTTTTTTTTTTTTAGCCCATGACCTTTATGTGCCCTGAGAGTTCTAAAGGTTCTATTGTAGAGAAACTGTGCAACCTAGTGGCAGCAATGTGCAACTGCAAGTGCAGAGGAGACCGTGCACTGAGCACATCTGCCCATAAAACTCACCTTACATGCAGAAGTTTACACCAGTCCAACTATTTTTATGCTATGTTTTTGCTTTTTTTTTTTATTGTGCTCAAGATATATGAGGTTGTTTGTTATACACTTAAGTATGTCTATAAAAAACACTTCTTAAAGGGGCACCAACAACATTTTTATACGGATGACCCATCCACAGGATAAGCCATAAGAGTCTGATCGCTGGGGGTCCCACACTCAACCCCCGCACCAATCAGCTGATCCAAGTGACCAAAGCTAGTGCACTGGACGGGACTGCACCAGCTACATTTCTAAAGTAATAGGTGCAGAATTGCAGTAACCACCACTATACATTGGGCGGGCGGTAGGTATACACCTATTACTTGAAGTGCTTCCAGCCCTGTCCACAACTGGAGGCAGCCGGATCAGCTGGTCGCTGTGGTGTCGGACCCCACCAATCAGATATTGATGACCTTTCCTGTAGATAGATCATCATAGAAAACACTATTGGGGTCATAAAACCCCTTTAATAGCCTGTAGGGCACATGAACATCACAGAGGTGACTTCTCCACAAACTGCTCAGTATACTCAGTACACATTATAGGGTTATTTAACACTAGAAGTCCCAGAGAGGGGTCATTTAACATTTCTACCTTTGGAACCCAGAGACGGGTGAATGACCTGAAGGATTTAAGCAAACAACCTATAATCACCGCTTTTGTTCTGTAATTAAGGCCATTACTGTCACACCACAGGATTTACAATAGGCTGCTGTGGGGGGCTGTGTGTGTGTGTGTGTGTGTGTGTGTGTGTGTGTGTGTGTGTGAGTGTGTGTGTGAGTGGCATGTCCTTCTTGTGTGACTCACTCAGTAACTGCGATTTTTTTGCGATTTTTTTTTTTTTTCTGCACCCATTGACTTGAATCTAAATATACAAAAATGTAAATATACAAAAGAACAACTGTTATTTGTTTCTATGCTTTTTATTTTTGTTATGAAAATAATAAAAAAAATACAAGGAATAAAACAATTCCACACATATTTACAATAGGCTTCTGTGGGGGGCTTCTGTGTGTGTGTGTGAGTGGCATGTCCTTCTTGTGTGACTAGCATTTCAGCACTCACTCAGCAGTCTGTCTGCACTGTCGGAACATACCTGGCACTGCCTGGGTATGTCCCTGGTACATTTGCCACACGTGTATTTGTAGCAGTCAACACATCTCTCAGTTGCACAATTGTTCGTGCATCGATGGTTGACCTGACACTTCGCCCTTTTGCCAGGGCTGGGAGTGGAAGGTTGTTGCCGAAGGAGTTTCTCCTTGCATGCCTTCTTTTTAGTCACATGAGAGCCACCTAACTCTTTTGCAAGCTCAACCAGGAAGTCCACCCGTCTCTCCTGCACCCCAGTGCATGCCTGATAAAGAACATGAGCATTCAGTGCTGCCATGTCAATCATGTTGTAGAACACGGCGAATGGCCATCTCCGTGTTCCTGCACGCACGCTGTACTCCCGCACCATTTGGTCCATTACATCCACACCGCACTTTGTGTGGTTGTATTGTGTGACCGTGTTTGGCTTCCTTTTGTTGGTATCCTCAGTCTCAACCACGCTGTGCATGCTGCTGAGAATGTAGACGGCCTTCTTTCGTTTGGGTGCATACACTGTCAGTGTGGCACCAGTGGTTGAAAACACCTGAGTGGTGAATTCAGTGCGGTCCATCTGTCTAGCGGATTGAGGAATTTCCCGGCGACTCTTGTTGACTGTGCCGAGGATAGTGGTTTTCCGGCTAAGCAGTCGTTGTGCAAGTGACAATGATGTAAAGAAATTGTCCGTGGTTACAGTTCTGCCCTTGTCCATGAATGGTTCCATCAGCCTCATCACTACAGTTTCGGACAGTCTCTCCCCGCTGGGACGACTGGGGTCCTTGCCAAGATATGGGAGGACATTACAGATGTACTTTGATTTCAAGTCGCAAGCCACCCAAAACTTGATGCCAAACTTGTCTGGTTTTGTTGCAATGTATTGCAGAAAACAGCAGCGAGTCTTTGACGGGAAAAGCTGTTCATCAATAGTGATGTGTCGACCAGGGTTGTAGGATGCGATGCAGTTGGTGACAAACGATCTCCACACATCGGAGATTGCAGCAAACTTATCGGTCTCCACTCGCTCACTGCGTGTGAACATGTCATCAAAGCGTAGGTGTTGCATGATGTCTTGGAAGCGGTTTCGGGTCATAGTTACAATGATCCTTGGGTTTGCTAGGTTTGCTGACCAGCTGTCATGTAGTGATGGAACCTTGGTCACCCCCCGCAAGATAATGACTGAAATAAATGCCATTAGTTCCGGGAGACCCATGAACCAATCCACCTGCTCCGTGTGACGTGCATGTTGAGTAGTCCATTCTTGAATGCTACGAAGCATGTCAAGAGTGATAAAACAGAGGAAGCTCTGAAGGCGACTCCGGACACTTCGTCTGGCCTTAGCACTTGGCTCTCCATCTGTAGGGTACGGTTCTATTGGGGTGAAATGGAGACGTTTCCCCACTTCTACTTCACGCCACACTGTGCCATCTTTTGCGGTCTCTGTCGGCTCACTCGCCAACCGAGCTCTCTTTTTTGGTAGAGGAGTCTCCTCATCTGCAAGATAAATAATTTCAAATTAACATTTTGTTTTGGTTCTAAATAAAAAAGATAGTCAGGAAATAAAAATCGGTAATTTGAAAAAATCTAACCTGAAGACAGCTCAGAGTCCGAATCCAGTTGAAGGACTATGTCTTCTCCATCTGAGTCAGAAGGGTTGGTGTTGCTCAGGATCAGTTCCAATGCCTGTTGAATGGTGTGCCTTCTCTGCATTTTGTTTCTTGTGAACAAAATAGGTGAAGCAGTCCCTTCACATCCCCCACAGCACAAAAGGCTGCATGCAAATTTGCTAAGGTGTTAGCAACCTTATGCATATTCCCAGCACAACAATGCAGCTGGGGGATGGGCAGACACACTCAAGAGCATCTTACATTCTTTTGTTTACACTCTCTTACAAGACCTGAGGTGGATCAACACAATTGCCCCCTGCAGATTCCTCAGACAATGGCCACATTTACAAATGAAAGGATGCTAATTGGAGCCATCAGAGTTGTCTGTTTGGACTAAGGGTCATTTGACCCTCTTTCAGGACTTCAAGGGGGAGCTCGAAATTTCTGGGATTTCTAGTGTTAAAGGATTGTCCTACAGACATAACTTATCCCCTACCCACAGGATCAACTGCTGGGACCCCCTCCCAGAGGTATAACTAGAAAGACCAGGCCCCATAGCAAGCTATTGATTGGACCCCGTGGCCCCACACAGTATAACGCCAGCTTTACTGGCCCCCCACACAGTATATAGCCCCCTTTCCTGAACCCCATATCATATAATACCCCTTTACTGGCCCACACACATGATATAACATCCCCTTTACTCACCACACATGGTATATTGCCCCTTTATTGGCTCCCACATGGTATATGCCCCCTTTATTGCCCCATACATGGTATTATGCCCCTTTTACTGACCCAACACACTGAATGGGAACCTTTTATTGGTTCCCATATAGTAAGTGCCCCCTTTACAGGGTCTCATAGAGTAAGTGCCCCCTTTACAGGGCCTCATACAGTAAGGGCCTCCTTTACAGGGCCTCATACAGTAAGGGCCTCCTTTACAGGGCCTCATACAGTAAGTGCCCCCTTAACAGAGTCTCATACAGTAAGGGCCTCCTTTACAGGGCCTCATACAGTAAGTGCCTCCTTTACAGAGTCTCATACAGTAAGGGCCCCCTTTACAGGGCCTCATACAGTAAGTGCCCCCTTCACAGGGCCTCATACAGTAAGTGCCCCCTTTACAGAGTCTCATACAGTAAGTGCCCCCTTTACAGAGTCTCATACAGTAAGGGCCTCCTTTACAGAGTCTCATACAGTAAGGGCCTCCTTTACAGAGTCTCCATACAGTAAGTGCCCCCTTTACAGAGTCTCATACAGTAAGGGCCTCCCTTTACAGGGCCTCATACAGTAAGGACCTCCTTTACAGGGCCTCATACAGTAAGTGCCTCCTTTACAGGGCCTCATACAGTAAGGGCCTCCTTTACAGAGTCTCATACAGTAAGGACCTCCTTTACAGAGTCTCATACAGTAAGTGCCCCCTTTACAGGGCCTCATACAGTAAGTGCCTCCTTTACAGGGCCTCATACAGTAAGTGCCCCCTTTACAGGGCCTCATACAGTAAGTGCCCCTCGCCCGTGTGCCCCCTTTACAGGGCCTCATACAGTAAGTGCCTCCTTTACAGGGTCTTATACAGTAAGGGCCTCCTTTTACAGGGCCCCCAGGCTCATACAGTAAGGACCTCCTTTACAGGGCCTCATACAGTAAGTGCCCCCTTTACAGGGCCTCATACAGTAAGGTCTTCCTTTACAGGGCCTCATACAGTAAGTGCCCCCTTTACAGGGCTTCATACAGTAAGTGCCTCCTTTACAGGGTCTTATACAGTAATGGCCTCCTTTACAGGGTCTTATACAGTAAGTGCCCCCTTTACAGAGTCTCATACAGTAAGTGCCCCCTTTACAGAGTCTCATACAGTAAGTGCCCCCTTTACAGGGCCTCATACAGTAAGTGCCTCCTTTACAGGGTCTTATACAGTAAGGCCCCCCAGGGCATCAGTGCCTCCTTTACAGGGTCTTATACAGTAATGGCCTCCTTTACAGGGTCTTATACAGTAAGTGCCCCCTTTACAGAGTCTCATACAGTAAGTGCCTCCTTTACAGGGTCTTATACAGTAAGTGCCTCCTTTACAGGGTCTTATACAGTAATGGCCTCCTTTACAGGGTCTTAACAAACCCCTCTTATACAGTAAGTGCCCCCTTTACAGAGTCTCATACAGTAAGGGCCTCCTTTCCTGGCCCCCACACAGTTATTGCTTCCCCAGACTGGCCCCCGCAGAGTGACATTACTCCAGCAGGTAATGGCTAATATTCACTTAGCCCTCCCTGCTCCTGTCTAGGGCCCCCTCCGCTTCGGCTTCAGGCCCTGCAGACGCTGTTCAAGATGTTTGGTGCCTGCAAGGCGTGGTCACTCCTGCCGGAGCACCGGTCTTCACCTGTAGTCCCCTAACATAAAGACTGACAGGTCCCGGTATGTAATGGCAACCAGAGATGAAAACAAGTTCTCTGAAAGACACAACCATGCCCCGGTATTGGATTAAAAGCTGATTTTCTCTACAGTAGGATTGCACTTTGAAGAAAACAAAGGGTATATTCACGATGTCACTGAGTGCCCCTACTACAGCATTTAAGGGGTTTAGAAGTGATTTTGGTGATGCATCAAAAACTGCACGTGTGAATCTGGTGTAACCGTATGTTTTCATGTTAATTCCTATTGTCTCTTTTCTGTTCAGAAATGGATTATAAATCATTAACAAAAAATATGTTTGCTCTCACACACCCATTTACATGGATAGAACGGAAACGCAGGCAACAGATGCGCAGGACGTCAGGGGATCGGAAAGAAGAGACTGCAATCCAGCTCCAGTGTTTACACAGGTAAGATGGATATGGAAGGTAAGCTGTGGCAAGGAGCAACATTGTAATGGCACAATGATATATTTTATTAGTTACACGAAACTGTGACATCAACATAATAGAGGACAATACAAATACATTCAGTGAGGGAAACTAAGAGCGTGTTCACACAGAATCGGCCTCAAAATCTGCTTCAAAAAATGCCTGAAATCTGCTTATCATTCATTTCAATGGGGGGCAGGGGCAGTTTCTTACTGCTAGCAAAAAAAGAGAAGAATCCTGCCCAAAACTCCCATAGAAACGAATTGGAGGCAGAAAATCTTGAGGCAAAAACCAGTAGAGGTTTTAGGAAACCTGCTTCAGGCTGAGGCCTCACGTTGCACAAACGCAGCTTTTTTGTTGCATTTTTTTGAGCCAAAGCCAAGAATGGCTACAATAGGATTGGTAAATATCTAGAAGTTCTTATATTTCTCCCTTCTGCTCAATCCACTCCTGGTTTTGGCTCAAAAAAACACAGCAAAATCTGCAACAAAAAAGCTGCAACGTGGGGACTCAGCCTCAAAGTCTGTTTCCCTGAAACAGAATTTTTCTGGCTGACAAAAAAACTCAGTGTGAATTTACCCCTATTAAGTATGGCTTTTCCTCTACACCAAAATGAATAGGTCAGTGCCTCTTAGTAATTCTTATGAAAGTGTAAGGACATTGACAGAGACCAAGACGGGTCAGGGTGGGGATGTCTTAGTTCTACAAACTTACTGTAACTCACTCCAGAAAACCGACCTGAAATCAGTGCCAGTTTCTCGTGCCAGCCAGAACTTGATCAAGACCAGTGTCCTGTACGGCAGTCTTAATAACCCCCCCCCCCCCCCACACACACTATTGTCACATCACCACTATGTATAAACTGGTGTATTATGCTGTCATGGGGACTTCAAGCCCCCTCAGCCTCCAGGGCCCAATAGCAACCGCTACCTCTCCAGCCTTTAAAGCTAATCTCCTGCTGGGGGAAATTTACTAATCAAATATTAATTTGGCTCCATTTGCAACAAAAACAACTGGTATATGTTTGTACACAATTGGTATACATGTCTTGTATCACTTTTATTAAGTGTTTTAAACAATTTGTTGCCTTATCTGACAAGGGAGCGTGGCTTAGTGGGAAATGGATATGGCTTGCCTAAAACTGGTATGGTGCAAAGTAAGCCAAATAATAGGTGGTATAAAGTGGGGGAGACAGTCTTAAATTGAACAAGATTTACCATCCGCCATCAACCACTTTGATAAATCCGGTGCATTTTAAGACTGTTGGGTCTAAATGTATAAATATTAGATAGTAAAAGTAGATTTGCCCCAGTGTTGCACACCTTGGATTGCTCCTAGTCATGGGCATTCTAAGCACTACAGACAGCAGATGTCTCTGTTGCCAAGGTATGGACCTTGCTCCAAAGAGACCATTGCTCCAAAGAGAATTAAGCAGCAACACCATAACCTTTGCATAAGGCTGTCTTGTTCCATCAGATTTGGAAAATGAAGAGGAATTTGAGGTAGTCTTCTGGTTTAGATTCCTCTCCACTTTCCAGTACTTTGCATTCTGCTGCGGAAAACCAAAACAGACCTTGTCCTTCTTCCATGGATTTACTCACTGACTAGCCTCAAAATCAATGGGGATCGGACTCTGACGACTGCTCTCTTTTTGCAAGAGGTTCCTCTTGACCCTCTTCTTTATCTCCTGAACCTTCCCCCCAGACACCTGAGCAATAAGTCATCCAGGCTTTTCTTGCATCTTTGTACTGCAGCTAAAACTCTCATAGCTAGAAACTGGAAGAAGGTGAGTCCCCCATCTAGTCTTGAGCTTGTGGCTAGAATGAAGGATGTGAGGAGTCTTGAATACCTGACTGCTGGCCTACATAATTCACGGGAAGCCTTTGGGGCTATTTGGGCACCCTGGGACATGTATTGTACATCACAGGGTCTCTGATCTCTAGTCCTCTCCTTCCCTCCCCCCCTTCCCTTTGGTCCTACCCTTGTCTTCTTAACCCCTCCATTCCCCCCTCCCTTGTTCACTGCTTAATTTAAATGCATATTGCTTAAGGGGGAGGAGGCAGCCTCTATTTACCTCAATGCTTCCTGTTTGTTTGATTATTATTGTTTTTTTGTTTTTTCTTTATTCCTTGTTAATGAAAATTTTTTCAATAAAATTACAGTTATATAAAAAAAAAAAAATCAATGGGGATCATTAGCCTAAATATTATGCCGCAGGGATCTGCCTCTGAATCAGCTGTGGAATCCGTAGGACGATCCGATGGGAAGCTTATTTTTTTCAGCGCCCCGCTTTGGTCTTTGTACACAATGGGAGGCAGATTCAGGACAGAATTCAACTCATATTCCTCCATGTGAACATACCCATAGTGTGTCTGCCACCAATTGGTTACTACTCTGGTAATCCATTCCAAGGAATGGGGAATACATGGAGATTTCACAGCTCAGTATTACTGCACAACACAAAAAATTTTATCGTATCGATGTAGAGCACAGACTATAAATACACAAAAGAAATATTATGACATCAGTGTACTGTGATATCACAAGTGCACACAGACAGAAACACTATTGTGACATCTCCACAACTGAGCATCAAGCACTATTGTGACATCATCCCCATAGAAATGAGACACACAAACTATTGTGATATCAACACAATAGCTCAAGAGCTCAGCCTATAAATACACATGTACATGTTTGTGACAATGAGCACACCCAAGAACAATTGCGACTTCATAACGGAAGACAAACTATAACTAAGGAATACCATTGTGAGATCACAGACACAGACCTGGTTCCTCTGCTTTAATCTGCGGAGTATTCAAATCAGCAAGTCATACTTATTGTGACCAGCAGGTGGCAGCATTGCACAGTTATGTGTGTGGCTATATGAGGTGCACTAGTCAAATAAAATTGAATTTATAGCAGTTTTCAGGCTAAATACATAGAAAATGTTGGTGTGTAGGGTGAGGTAAAACACTTTCTGCATTTTGCTATGGGGTTTCATGAAGTCCGTGTTCACCCCTGGTGTGGGGACCACAAAGGGAGCATTATATGGTGTGGGGACATTATATGGTGTGGGGACATTATATGGTGTGGGGGCATTATATGGTGTGGGGACATTATATGGTGTGGGGGCATTATATGGTGTGGGGGCATTATATGGTGTGGGAACATTATATGGTGTGGGGGCATTATATGGTGTGGGAACATTATATGGTGTGGGGACATTATATGGTGTGGGGACATTATATGGTCATGGCGTAATATAACTTTTTTCTAGACATTCCCCTTTTTGTGTCCCTGATATTTTGATAAAGAAATTTTCCATGATTAAATGTTTTTTGTTCTTTTCAGGAAAAAAAAAAATCTATTTGCAGGAAATAAAGTGTAAAATAAAGTGTAAAATAAATAGTATTTTTTTTTCCAAAAAACCCAACCCTCTGTGTTAAGCTATGCCCCCTTTTTGTTGTTTTTTAGTGGTAACCCTAAGAAGAGCTGAAAAAATAAACATATGACCTAAAAGACCTAAAATACACAGATGTACAGGTACTGCAGCATGTTTATTAAAGGGGTTTTCCGTGACCGTATGTGATCCAACTCCCAGGACCCCCACAGATCAACTGGATGAAGAAGCCGCAGCGTTCAAATGAGTGCTGCGGCCTCTTCACCGAATACTAAGCCCAGCCCTGTACATATCATAGTGGCTGTGCTTGGTACTGCAGATCAGCCCCAGTCATTGATAGGACTGAGCTGCTGCTGTACCATGTGACCAATGAACGTGACGTCATCGGCACAGGGAAGAAGCTAGAGCGCTTGTGAGCACGACAGCTTCTTGAAACAGGTGCTGGATCCCCACCCAATATATATTGCATCGATATGTAAATCCTAAAAAACTGTCATTGTTTGCATGCTGGATGCTGCGCTGCTCACACACCATAGCGGTAGTATTTATTGGTATTGCAGTATTGTTCCATTCAAGTCTATACTATTCCACGTCAGTACCGATAACCAGCACTACTAAAAGTATGGCACGTGAGCAGTGCATCAATGTACACAATACCAGGAGCTGGCAGGGTTCCAACAGTTGGGCACCCACCGATCTAAAATTCATACCTATCTTATGGATAGGCCATCACTTTTTAGAAGATGGATAACTCCTATAGGCCGGGTTCACATAGCAGAAACTGAAGAAGACTATGAGATGGTCTTCCTCTTCAAATTCTGGCCCTTTGTAACCTGCAGAGCTTTGGCTTCCTGCAGAGCCAACACAATGAGTCTGAGTCTCGCACCGCAGCTTCTGCAGCTGAATGAGACACGGAATCTACAGCAACATAGAATGGGACACTTCTGCAAAAAAAGTGTCCATCGCTGCCCCCATTAAACACAACAGAATGCAGATTCTGGTGGAATCTGCACAAATTCAGTTGTGTGAACTTACCTTTAATGTGTAGGGGATATTCACATGAATGTGCCATGCCCTTGGCCGTGAAAAAGTATGTTTTTTTACAGTCAAGTGCACACTTAGGGTAACCTGATTTCCTGGATCCCTCATAGACCTATTGAAGTGTTGGTGACAACTGCCCAGGAAATGCGTGTTGTATTATTTATTGGATTTGTTACACTGTTGTTAAAAAAAAAAAAAAGGGCACATGAATAAATCCATTATCTTCTATGGGACTGCATTGTTCATAAAACAGTTAGCACACGGCCGGCAAACACTGTCTTGCCCTAAAATTCTAATAGCGTTAAAGGCCACGTATGAGGCCCCCATCATGTATTGGCTCCAACTAAGCACGACCACTTATGTGGCACCATAGTAAGTGTATGCAGTGTAAATGATTATCCTGTATACAAGGCATTGCTATAGGGTGTAGCAGTCACTACTGGACCCTGAGGGCGCCCCAAAGTCTCTCTACCACATAGTAAATATCACTATTCTGCATTACACACGGGCCACATTATAGATTTTGCATTGGGGCCCAGAAGCTTCAGGTGACGCCTCTACCTATTTAGTTTACAATAAGATAAATTCAGTTGGCCAATAATTCTTTGGAGTACTGAATATTCCCCACATATTATATACATATTATATAAGCCCCGTCCCAAAGAGTGTGAAAAAAATGGCAAAAACATTTAACTTTTCCGCACAGGTGAGCGGGGGTGCGACTTTTAGCACCACGACCGATCAGCTGATGAGAAGGTTCTGACCAAGTACCATGTCCCACTGTTTACCAGGCGCGGTGCTGTACCTTTATTAGCAGCTAGGCTTGGTACTGCATTCACTCAAGGCCTTGCTTGGTACATGCAGGATTCAATGGGGCGTAACACGATGTAGCTCAATAGTTAAAATCAAGTAGCACTGCTACAAGAAGTCAGAGTGTAGCCCAGGCCTTAGATGCAGTATAATGTTGTACCGTGTTAGCCATTGAAAGTAGTGGAAGAGTGAAGAAATCAGGCGATACCTTTTAGAGGCTAACTGAATATATTTGATAAGTAAGCTTTCAGGAGTACAAGCTCCCTTCATCAGACATGGTGTTATACAAGAACTGAAAATTCACAGATTTTTATACCCTATACACATGATCTTCAAAGGATTTTAGATTCCTTAAAGAAATCAAAACAAAATGCAATCTAAGTAGAGAAGTTATTTACAACAGGTCAAAAAACAATCTGGAAAGTTGTGGTGCGTGACAGAGGGATCTGTTATCTGTTTGCTATTAGGAGGTAATTTGTGACCCTCACAGTTCATACATAGTGTGACATGAAGCTGGCATGAATATTAAGTCCAAATTGTCTCTGTTAATGGCTGCCGCTTTGTTTAGTTGGTTGTCCGTCACTTTTGGTTTGTATCCCAATCGGAGAAATTTCGTCCTCAGATCCAGGAGGTGCTTGTCCAGGTCTGCTTTGTCGGAGCAAATACGATTGTATCGTATAGCCTGGCTGTAGATAATAGATTGTCTTGTGTGCTTGGGGTGGAAGCTGTCGTTTCTCAGGTAGCCCGGTCTGTCTGTGGGTTTGTGGTATATCGATGTGAAAGTCATTGAAGTCATTATGGAATTGAAGTAGGGCCTCCTCACCTGCCGTCCAGATGACAAGGATATCATCGATATAACGAAGGTAAATCATAGGTTTGGTGGTGCATGTTGATAAATATGTTCCTTCCAGTTCTGCCATAAAGAGATTTGCATACTGGGGTGCACATCTGGTCCCCATTGAAGTTCCCATTCGCTGTAAATATAGATCACAGAATTAGGGGGACATTTTCCTGCAGGTCTTCCAATGTGGTGTATCTCATAATGTGTGTGCAATGTCCCACCACAGGCCTCTATGTTGGGGAAACAGGGCAGAGACAGTCAACGAATGAACTCACATAGATCCAATATTAATAACAGCAGAACCGATCTCCCAGTGGCTGCACATTTCTCCAGAGAAGACCACTCTATTGAAGATTTGCAGGTTGTGGTTTTAATGGGACAGTTTAAGACGCAAGAGAAGAGGAAAGAATGGGAGTGCAAGTTTATGCAAAAATTTCAAACTCTGCAATTTGGACTTAATATTCATGCCAGCTTCATGTCACACTATGTATGAACTGTGAGGGTCACAAATCATCTCCTGATAGCAAACAGACAACAGATCCTTCTGTCACGCACCACAACTTTCCAGACTGTTTTTTGACCGGTTGTAAATAACTTCTCTACTTAGATTGCATTTTGTTTTGGTTTCTTTAAGGACTCTAAAATCCTTTGAAGATCATGTGTATAGGGTATAAAAATCTGTGAATTTTCAGTTCTTGTATAACACCATGTCTGATGAAGGGAGCTAGTACTCCTGAAAGCTTACTTATCAAATATATTCAGTTAGCCTCTAAAAGGTATCGCCTGATTTCTTCACTCTTCCATTAGATGCAGTATGACAGGGAACACTAGAGGGCAGTCACTGATAATAAAACAAATATAACCTAAAATCACACGAATTCTAAGATCAACTTTAGTAAGTAAATTGCACCTTTCTTATTACTAGGTGACTTGTCTTTTTATAGTAATACATGTCTCATACCCTATTGTTATCACAACGAGATATTACATAGTTATGTAGTTAATACAGGTTGAAAAAAGACCATCAAGTAAATAAACACAGGAACGCAAAGCGACATCAATGTCACCAACATACTGAGACTCCTTTGAAGACCATGTGTATAAAGTATAAATAATCTGTGAATTTTCAGTTCTTGTATAACACCATGTCTGAAGAAGAGAGCTAGACTCTTGAAAGCTTACTTATCAAATATACTCAGTTAGCCTCTAAAAGGTATCACCTGATTTCTTCGCTCTTCCAATACTGAGACTCCGGTACTTAAAGAGGACCTTTCATCACCTTCACCAACATCAACTCTTTCCATCCTCCAATAGGTGCTGCTCCACTGATATCTGCATTTTTGTTCTAGTCCCTATCGTTCCTGAGCAATCAATTCTGTGAGCTTCTGCACCAAATGTTGAACTTAACCTCTCAATTGTCAGGTGGGCGGTCCCAGATTATCTGCTTATCTTAACAAAGTCCATTAAATGCACAATAAACAAATGGGAGGTGCTATAAATATTTGTAACTGGGCACTATTCATTTGCTTGAGAAAGGTCTATTTGTACTGGACGGAAAGTCGCTGTTGTACATGGAATAAACAATTCACTTTGTTAATTTCTTTTTTTTTTTTTTTTTTTATGATCTTGGAGTGCGGCTATTTTCTTACTGTGATTGTAAGCCCTTGTGGGCAGGGCCCTGGATCCCACTGTGCCAGTTGGTCACTGTTAGTATTATATTTGTTTTGTATATTTTGTGTACCGTATGTAAACCCTCAAATGTAAAGCACCATGGAATTAATATAATAATGTACAGCACCATGGAATTACTATAATAATGTACAGCACCAAGGAATTAATATAATAATGTACAGCAGCATGGAATTAATGGTGCTATATAAATAAACAATAATAATAATAATGTGATGCAGGTTCCTTTACCCAGACCCTATAGAAGCTTGCACCCCCTCATCTATCTATCTATCTATCTATCTATCTATCTATCTATCTGTCGTATATCACTATCTAACTATCTGTCTATCAGCTATCTATCCATCTATATACTTCCAATCATAAATCTTCATGTCAATCAGAAGATAATTTATTTACTATCAATGTCCCTTTAAGAAGACCTCCCGATACACATTATTCCCACATATAAATTATTCACATGACTAATGTGCAGTCCGCAGACTTTATTTTACAGCCAGGTCTTTGATTAAGGTTCATTACTTTTTCATTTCTTGAAAGCATTCCCTCATAGACATGAATAAGACATTTCTGCTATGTCTTCCAGTCTGCATATGTCCTCACAACAGCAGAAGTGAAGCTCGGATGACGTTGCTTCCATTAAGAATACTGAGAAGTGAATCCCATATTGGACTCTACCAATGAATGAGATGTCATTTTGTAGCTGTACTCCTTAGGGCCCATGCACACAGGCGTATTATCGTGTTGTACGGCCTGAACGTAGCCTTAATATGACACCCATAGAATTATATGGAACTATACCTCTACAGTGAGGAAAAAAAGTATTTAGTCAGCCACCAATTGTGCAAGTTCTCCCACTTAAAAAGATGAGGCCGGCCTGTAATTGTCATCATAGGTAAACCTCAACTATGAGAGACAAAATGAGAAAACAAATCCAGAAAATCACATTGTCTGATTTTTTAAGAATTTATTTGCAAATTATGGTGGAAAATAAGTATTTGGTCAATAACAAAAGTTCATCTCAATACTTTGTTATATATCCTTTGTTGGCAATGACAGAGGTCACACACTGGCACACACTGTTGCTGGTATGTTGGCCCATTCCTCCATGCAGATCTCCTCTAGAGCAGGGATGTTTTAGGGCTGTTGCTGGGCAACACGGACTTTCAACTCCCTCCAAAGGTTTTCTATGGAGTTGAGATCTGGAGACTGGCTAGGCCACTCCAGGACCTTCAAATGCTTCTTACGAAGCCGCTTCTTCGTTGTCCTGGCGGTGTGCTTGGGATCATTGTCATGCTGAAAGACCCAGCCATGTTTCATCTTCAATGGCCTTGCTGATGGAAGGAGGTTTGCACTCAAAATCTCACGATACATGGTCCCATTCATTCTTTCATGTACACGGATCAGTCGTCCTGGTCCCTTTGCAGAGAAACAGCCCCAAAGCATGATGTTGCCACCCCCATGCTTCACAGTAGGTATGGTGTTCTTTGGATACAACTCAGCATTCACTCTCCTCCAAACACCACGAGTTGTGTTTCTACCAAACAGTTCTACTTTGGTTTCATCTGACCATATGACATTCTCCCAATACTCTTCTGGAATATCCAAATGCTCTCTAGCAAACTTCAGACGGGCCCGGATATGTACTGGCTTAAGCAGGGGGACACGTCTGGCACTGCAGGATCTGAGTCCCTGGCGGCGTAGTGTGTTACTGACGGTAGCCTTTGTTACGTTAGTCCCAGCTTTCTGCAGGTCAGTCACTAGGTCGCCCCGTGTGGTTCTGGGATTTTTGCTTACCGTTCTTGTGATCATTTTGACCCCACGGGGTGAGATCTTGCGTGGAGCCCCTGATCGAGGGAGATTATCAGTGGTCTTGTATGTTTTCCATTTTCTAATTATTGCTCCCACAGTTGATTTCTTCACACCAAGCTGCTTGCCTATTGCAGATTCAGTCTTCCCAGACTGGTGCAGGTCTACAATTTTGTTTCTGATGTCCTTCCACGGCTCAGGGGAGGATACAAACATAAAAAACTGTGTTACTTACCTGTCCCTGGCTCCGCCGCACTCCTCACTTCTTTCGACCTTCTTCAATGTTGGACAAGACGTCATGGCTGGCTCGCAATGCATAATGACGTCGGCCTGGACGTCACCAAGGAGGCCCAAAACCTGCCGGAGCGCAGGAGAGGTAAGTAATGGTGTTTTTTAATGTTTTCTCACCTCCCCTGGGCCTCCGTTCATTATACTCTGGGGTCTGTAAAGACCCCAGAGTATAATGATAGCAGTGTTTGTGGGATTCGCGGCCTGTGGCCTTACTTACCGATCCCCGTTCCTGCTCACAGCCACCTCCACTTCTGCAGAAGGGGAAGCGCAGGCGGCCATGAGCAGGAGTGAGGATCGGTAAGTAAATAGGGCCGGTTACCTGCTGGGGTTACTCCAACAGGTAACAGCCTATTAAAAAAAAAACATCAGGGGCCCGTCGGGCCCCCTAATGTCCCGGGCCCTGTGGCAGCCGCCACCGCGGCTGCCCCAGTATTTACGTCAATGGTCAGGGACTATGGTGCAGCACACTAAGAAGTGTCTGAATACTGGTTGAGGTCATGGGTGACAACATATACGTACAAGGTTTGTTCTCGGGGAGATGAGAGCCGTCTGGCACTCTCCTTCCTTCTCCCCATTGAGGACACATGCACTGTTCACCCAAGCAAAGTGTGCATGTACAGCTAGGTCCAGAAATATTTGCGCAGTGACACAATCTTCATGATTTGGGCTTTGCGTACCACCACATTGGATCTGAAATGAAACAAGTGAGATACAATTGAAGTTTAGACTTTCAGGTTTCCTCATTTGTGATGCTTTGCCAGATCTTTACTGCAGTGTCTTCAGTAGTTGCTTGTTTGTGGGTCTTTCCGCTTTAAGTTTTGTCTTAAGCAAGTAAAAGGCATGCTCGATTGCGTTGAAATCTGGTGATTGACTCAGCCATTGCAGAATATTCCACTTTTTTGCCTTAAAAATTTCCTGGGTTGCTTTTGCAGGATGTTTTGGATCATTGTTCATCTGTACTGTGAAGCGTCGTCCAGACAACCTTGCTGCATTTGGCTGAATCTGAGCAGGAAGTCTATCCCTGTACACTTCAGAATTTATCCAGAAGCTTCTGTCTTCTGTCACATCACCAATAAATACTAGTGACCCAATGCCATCACGCTGCTCTGTCCACAGAATGCTGTTCCAGAACTGGGCTGGCTTCTTTAGATATTTTTTGGCAAAGTCTAATCTGGTCTTTCTATTTTTGAGGCTGACGAATAGTTTGCACCTTATAGAGAACCCTCTATACTTGCTGTTATGAAGTCTTTGCTTTATGGTAGATCTAGTACTGATACACCTACTTCCTGGAGAATGTTCTTCACTTGGGTGGATGCTGTGAAGGAGTTTTTCTTACCATGGAAAGGATTCTTCTTCACTGTTGTCTTCCATGGATGTCCAGGCTTTTTTGAGTTCCCAAGCTCACCAGTGTGCTTTTTTTTTTAACCAGAATGTACCAAACTATTGATTTGTTCACTTCTAACATTGCCGCTATCTCTCTGATGGATTTCTTCTTTTTTTCAGCCTAATGATGGTCTGTTTCACTTCCATTGGGAGCTCCTTTCACCGTTTGTTGTGGGTTCACAACAACAGCTTCCAAATGCAAATGCCACACCTGGAATCAACTCCTGATCTTTTACCTGCTTTATTGATGATGGATTAACAAGGGAATAGCCCATGCAGACCATTACATAGCTTTTGAGATAACTGTCCAATTATTTTTGGTCCCTTGAAAAAAGGCAGCTACATATTACAGAGCTATATATAGTTATAGCTGAGAATCTGCACTTTAAGCCCATATTGATCATGTAACTTCAATATGTTTTGGTAAACAGATAAAATGCCAAAATTTGTGTCACTGTCCAAATATTTCTGGACCTAACTGTATATACTGGTGTCAGGTGGGATAGCTGTTGGTTGAAGGATCTTATGGGTATGGTCAGCTTAAAAAAAATTCAAGGTAGAGGAGGGGAGAATAGTAAAATCCATGTTGTTTTTATGTATCACATTTTTGGTGAATAACATACCTCCCAATCGTCCCCGATTCAGCAGGACTGTCCTGGATTCTGGGCGCTGTCCCACTGCCCCAGTCAATGGGAGCCATGTCCCAGCTTAAACTCAAAGTTGCATACAAAGATGAAGCAGGGAACTGTTTCCACTCCCTGCTTCACCATTTGGCCCCTGTCTCTGATCTGGGAACAATAGGTGCAATGTGGTGACTTCACTTACATTGCGCCCGCTTCTCCCTGTAGGCTCCAGACCAGAGATGGAGCAAGGTGAGTATTAGTGTTTTTTTATGTTTTTTTTTATATTGTGAGGGTACCAGTAGAGGGACATAACAATGTGGGGGCACCAGAAGAGGAACATAATAGTGTGGGGACAACAGCGGGTGGAATTTATACTGTGGATGCAGCTGGAAGGGGACATTAAACTGTGGGGGCAGCTGTAGGGGGACATTGTACTGTGAGGACAACTGGAGGGGGGCATTATACTGTGGGGGCAACTGTAGGAGGACATTATACTGTGGGGTCAGCTGTAGGGGAACATTATACTGTGGGGGCAGCTGGAGGGGCAAAAGTTAAAAGCTAAACTTGATTTCGCTGCAGTCCTTTTAAAGTTGAGATGTATGGAATAGTGTATTTCGGGTGGAGTGTTACATTACTCCCTTGTATTGTACCCTACTGCTATCACACCATAACAATTTCCCTGTTGGGATTAATAAAGTTCTATTCTATTATACCAAAAACAAATGCAGAGGAAAACCAGAAGTCCAGGCTGTGGTCATGTTCTGGAAAATTCTATGCAAAACCATCTCTCAGGTAGATGAAAGAAGATGAAAATTTATTTAGAAGTCAGATTACAGCAAAAACAGCTTTAGAAATAGAAACAGTAGATGTGACCACGGAGCTTTCTGAAGAGGTAGAGAAAAACCTGGCTCATGTCCCAAAAACAGAGGTTCTTAAGCCAAATTTCTGGCAACCACCAGCCATGAACGTCCTCTTACAATCAGCGTCTCTGTGATAGGAAAATTAGCATAATTATAGATGTGACATCTAGTTAACTCTAAAAAACATGATGTGGTCTAAACATCAAGCTCCAAAGCAGCGCTTATCTATTTATTTTGACTAATATATAAAACAAGGTGTTATGATAAATTCTCTGGAGCAAATATCATAAATTGTAGGAACTGGCTGACAACAGAAAGCAGTTGAACTAGCTGTTTAAATCTTATACAGCACTGAGAGATAGATCCCAGATGCCCAAATGCCTTCAGCAGAGGCAGCTGTAAAGCCAGATGGACTTGTGCTGAATTTGGGGTCCAAGTTATCACCACAGAAACTGGTAGAAGAAATAAAAGCTACACAATCAGAAGTCAACCTAGAACCCACAATAAACTTACTAGGCAGATCTGAATAATTTTCCAGTATGAAGCTAAGGAGTCAATTCCTAGAGGTAACATCAGAGCCAAAATCAGGAGACATGCGGTTTTCCAGTATGAAGCCAAGGGTCAGTTCCTGGAAGTAATGTCGAAGCCAAAATCAGGAGACAGATTTTCAATATAAAGCCAAAGGTCGGTATAAAGCAGTGCAGCACAAACAATCAGGTTATGAAATCCATACTAGGTGCAACCAATAACAGGCACCTGGGTGAGGAGGAAGAGGGTTTACATAAATATGCCTCATCAGCTGTTAATTGGATAAGCATAGGAGAGACCTAAAAGCTGCAGAAGTTTCAAGGGTTGGCACTGTAACCTTAACCCCTTCCCACCGGTGATATTTTTCGATTTTCGTTTTTTGTTTTTGACTCCCCCCCCCCCCCCCCTTCCAAACCCCATAACTTTTTTATTTTTCCATCTCAGGGCCATATGAGATCTTAATGTTTGCGGGACAAATTTTTCTTCATGATGCTACAATTTATTATTCTGTACAATGTACTGGGAAGCTGGAAAAAAATTCATAATGGGGTGGATTTGAAGAAAAAGTGCATTTGTGCGACTTACGGGCTTCATTTTTATAGTGTTCACTCTGCAGTCAAAATGACAAAATTGCAAAAAAAATTTTTTTCTAAAAGTCACCATATTCTGGCACCCGTAACTTTTTTATACTTCCGTGTACGGGGATGCATAGGGCGTCTTTTTTGTGGGGCAAGGTGTACTTTTTAGTTATACCACTTCGTTCTTGCTATTGCTTTGATCACTTTTTATTCAAATTTTTATCAGAGATGAAATAGAGAAAAAACGGCAGTTTTGCACTTTTGATTTTTTTTTCCCGCTACAGCACTTACTGTACGGGAAAAATATTTTTATAGATTTGTAGACCAGGCGTTTTCGGACACAGGGATACCTTAAGTACTTTTATATGTGTTCTAGGGAAAGGGGGGGTGATTAGAATTTTTAATATTTTTTTTTTTTTCACTTTTTTTTTTTTTTGCATTTATTAGACCCCCTAGGGGTCTTGAACCCCAGGGGGTCTGATCACTAATGCAAATGCATTACAATGCTAATGGATTGCAATGCATTGTAAAATATCGGCACTTCTATTGCAGGCTACATAGACCAGCCTGCAATAGAAGTAAATGTCAGACAAGCCTTGGAGCCTTCAACAGGCTCCCGACTATCATGCTAATGGGATGCCAGCCCCGGAGATTGTTTCGGATGCCAGCAATCCCCAGCACAATGGTGCCTCGGTCAGCTTTGACCAAGGCACGGGGGGGGGGGGGAATTAATGCCCGCGATCAGGTGTCTCCTGTAAATTACCCAAGCGGCCGCCATATTTAAATACCCGACATCCACCATACTATTACGGTGGATGTCGGGAAAGGGTTAAAGCAACAACAGCTAAACAGAGATTTCTGACACAAGATTTCTGGACTCGGTAGGTTCTAAGCAATTAGATCATAGGTGAACATTTAGTAAACCTGGAGATTAGCAGTAAAACCGAATAAGCTACTTCAAGTGAGTTCAGAGAACACAGGAGCCTAGACACCATGTGTAATCACAGGCACCTGAGCAAGTGTCAGTATCAGATACCCTGTCTCAGCCATTTATTGGATTCTGAAGCACAGCCGAGATTGGCTCTACATCTCAAAACTCTGACTGGCTGAACAGACCCTGCCAAAGGTTTGTTTGCATAGCAACCTTAAAGCAACAGCAATGTGACAAATGCAGATGCCATACAAAATCCCCACCAGCAGTGCTGCATAGAAGAGAATGACGGCTGCTGGGTGGAGAGGTAGGAGCATGGATATATAGATTCCTGATGCTAACATTTCCCAGAACTGATCCTTAAAAAACATGACTCCATGCAATATTAAATATGAACAGAGTCTTACTGTGCAATTATTACCTACTCTTACGTAGGTATTTTATATCCTCAAGGACAGAGAGGGATGGAGCAGTAGATACAAGTAGTGAAGAACCTGTGTGATGTCACTGGCATGTGACCAGTGTAGAGAGGGATGGAGCAGTGGAGGGAAGGGGTGAAGAACCTGTGTGATGTCACTGGCATGTGGAAAGTGTAGAGAGGGATGGAGCAATGGAGGGAAGGGGTGAAGAATCTGTGTGATGTCGTGTGACCAGTGTAGAGATGGATAGAGCAGTGGAAGGAAGGGGTGAAGAATCGGTGTGATGTCACTGTCATGTGACTAGTGTAGAGAAGAATGGCACAGCACAGAGAAGTAGTGAAAAACCTGTGTGATGTCAGCATCATATGACCAGGGCAGAAATGGATGGTGCAATGGCTAGAAGTGGCAAGGGAAATTTGTGATGTCACCATCATGCAGGGGAGTAGTTAAATACTCACTGGCCCACTTCAAGAGTTCATCTAGGGAAGAGTTTGATGAACATTTTTTAAATATACTTTATTAACCTATTGTACTTTCTTTTATCAGAAAACAAGTTCTAAAGTTTTCCCTAGCAATGCTCTAACTACATGCTGCTAGAGAGATCACTCTCCTATTCACCCTGTATTGCCAGTATATACAGATATAGCAAATACTAAAGGAGGGGGTTCACTTTAAACAGCTGTATCTCAGATTGTACACCACCTACAAAAGTGCTTCTGGTGTCATTTGAAGGCTGAGAGTCTAGCTGCAGCTCTAGCTATAAGGCTATTTTCGCCGCAGTCTGCCTTGATGGGATGCCGATGCAGTGCATCAGCATTCCGTCGCGGCATCCCACTCCTGATTAGGCCTGGATGAATGGGCCTAATCAGGAGCGCATCTCGAGCCGCGGACACCGCGGGCGGAATCCATGGCAAGATAGGTCATGTCGCTTTTTTTTTCCGCTAGCAGAAAAAAGCCGCTTGGGGGAAAAAAAACGCTACTGACTCCCATTGAAATGAATGGGAGGCATTTTTTCAGACGGATTTTGAGGCGGATTCCGCGTCAAAATCCGCTGCCAAAAAACTCCATGTGAACACAGCCTAAGAAATCAAAAGTTAAAGCAACTCAGTAATATGATTTTTATATGATGCAGTTAGAGGCGTAACTTGAAACTCATGGGCCCCCGTGCAAAATATGTAATAGAGCTTCTACTAACCTTGTGCCATTTAGAATAGTGGTATATTTTATTTGGTGGAGGTACCTTTGGGGCCCCCTCAGTGTCCAGGGCCTGGTAGCGACTGGTCCCTCTACACCCACTATAAGTATACCCCTGGCTATAACTTTTACCTTCTGATATGCATTATATGTTTTGTTGTGTAACTTTCACCTTCTGATATGTGTTCTATGTCCTGTTGTGTAACTTTCACCTTCTGATATGTGTTCTATGTTCTGTTGTGTAACTTTCACCTTCCTGATATGTGATCTATGATGTGTGTTCTGTTATATAGTTTTCACCTTCTGATATGTGTTCTGCTGTGAATAAAATATGGCTATATGAGATTTCCATATTATTCCATCCGTGTTTACATTTTACACAGCGTCCCAATTTTTTAGAAATGGGGGGTTCTTATATTGATGTATTATCCTAAGAATAGGCCATAAGTGGACAACTTTTCAACAAACTTTGCATCAATCAATAGTATATATGAATATAAAAAGCTTTGTAATGTGGCTCAGTGGTTAGCACTGCAACCTTGCAGCGCTGGAGTCCTGGGTTCGAATCCTGCCAAGGACAACATCTGCAAGGAGTTTGTATGTTCTCCCATGTTTGCGTGGGTTTCCTCCAGGTACTCCGGTTTCCTCCCACACTCCAAAGACATACTGATAGGGAATGTAGATTGTATGACCTATATGGGACAGAGACTGACAATATATCTGTAAAGTGCTGTGGAATATGATGGTGCTATACAAGTAAGCATAATAAATAAATAAATATCTTATAAGAGAAAAATGCTTCTTTCTCCAGTTATATGACTCTTTCCTGCTAAACTGACATTCACTGTGAAATCTCTCCCGAATTCCGCGAGACAGAAAGAATCTCAGAGAGGTGTCATATTATTCCTCACAATAGAAATCTATGGACAGGGGAGATGGAGGAGTGAGCAGGAGTTGAGTGAGAGAGAGGAGAAACACAGATGAAAACTGATGCAGATAAAAGTAGCTTTGTAAGTCACTCCAAGTGCTTTATTCACATCAGTAGAGAACACTATTTCTCTATAATGTCCTATCTGATCCTGTTGCTTCTAAGTGAGAAAGTTATGGAGAAGATTATACTCTAGACTAGTGTATGAGAGGCATTATAACAGATAGTTTTCACCCACGAGCTGCAAGACAACTAATATTTAAATTGTCACTAACTTTTCTAACAATTTAGGATAAATTATTAGAGTGTGTTATCCTAGACCGAAATGTAATGCACTTTATTACAAATGTTGCTGTTTTCTGCCTGAAAAACCTGCCAGTAGGTGTCTCCCTCCTCCTTAATTTGTTATTCACAACCTGTTACTAGGGAAGGTCCGTCTTTAGAAACTAATAGTCTCAAGACTGAACATAGGAAGTGGGTGAGGAGGGAGGTCTCTCTTCACAGCATCATTTACATGTTTCATCACAAATTTGCTGCTCTCTGCTCCCGGAGCACCGTGGAAAAGTGAGTGTGCATTTGTTTTTATTTTTTTCAATGCCACCGGATGATTTAAAAGTTAAAAGTGTTGTCCGTTTTTGCCTGGACAACTCCTTTAAATATTAAATTTGTCCTGCAAAAATTAAGCCCTCATACTGTGAACAGAAAAAAAAAAGTTATGGCTTTAGGAAGGTGGGGAGTCAAAAATGAAAATTGAAAAATACCTGTGTGATGATGAGAGCCCCAGTTATGGATTTCCAGTCAGATATTGAGCTTTCATGTCTTATCACTTGGTCATAATAACCCTTCTGGCCCCAGGAATGCGGTCATTCTGCTCTGCACCAAGTCCCTTTGTTGTTCTGTCTCTGGCTCAATTAGCATATCCTTGTTAATCTCATTATTCCAACAGGGGGTTCCTGCAATCCTGTAGCTGCAAAGATCTCAGAATACACAAAATGCAGACTCCATGTCTCTAGGCCACAGTACAAAGGGAATATGGTTTTATGGCAATATTTCCCCAGCAGAACCGCCTATCGTTGCACCGATAAATTCCTCGGGTGCGCCAGGCAGAGACAAGCGCCCCAAATCTAAACTCAGTACCATGGAGCATAGGGAAAAGGTCCAGACTCTGATATCATTTCCCAAGGGGATTGGGATGTCATTCTTGGTGTCTACACGATGGGGATTCCGCCCTGAACCCCATCACACCCCTTGCCTGACACTGCAGTCATCAGGCAAGGAGATATGATGAATAATAGATTGTAAGCCCTTACGGGCAGGGCCCTCTATCCCACTGTGAGTATTATATTTGTTTTGTATATCTTGTGTACTATATGTAAATCCTCAAATGTAAAGCACCATGGAATTAATGGTGCTATACAGTATAAATAAACAATAATAATATTGGGATTTCAAAATGGAGGGCGGGAAATTCCCAACTAGTGACATCACTCAGGGAGGAGACTGGGGATAGTTATCTGGGGGAACAGGGGGAGTTCTCTTCCTGGGGGGATGTGAGGGCATGTCGTGCTGTACTGTGGAATTAAGCCAGTGCCATGAGGCCTAGCAGCCAGGCCTGAGACTTCTCTTTGTTTCTGGACAGCATGTAGGAGACACATGTCCTTTTAATAATAATAATAATACATTTTATTTATATAGCGCCAACATATTCCGCAGCACTGTACAATTTATAAAGCTCGTTTCATATTATCCTATAAACCCGGTCCACTCACGGCGTGTGAGTGGGAGATAAAGAAGGGTGATCGCAGGTGTGCAAAGAAGCTTGGCATAGTGAGATCCTTCACAACCTGTATCAGGAAGGAGTTAAAAAATTGAACTTGAAGTGTCAAGCTGCTAAAAAAATATAAAATATAAATTAACGGCCAGAAATTGTTCTATTCCTCTTGTACACACTATACTATTGAATTATGCAAAATTTGTTGAAAGGTTAGGTGAAGAAAATTTGGCCTCAATAAGGTTTCCCACTAGAAAACCAATGTATCAATATCAGATTACAGGGGGTCTGACTCACCGAGTGCCACAGCTGTTTGGCCATCAACTTTCTACTCGTAAAAAACCCTTTTAAGGCTGAGGCCCCACGTTGCGGAAACGCAGATTTTTTTGTTGCAGATTTTGTTGCGTTTTTTGAGCCAAATCCATGAGTGGATTGAGCAAAAGGTAAAAGTATTTTATATTAATCTCCAATTCCTTTTGTAGCCATTCTTGGCTTTGGCTCAAAAAAACCGCAACAAAAAAAGCTGCATTTCAGCAACGTGGGGCCTTAGCCTAAGTGCCAAGAACTTTTGCATCACCATATTTCATCAAGCATACCTTTTTACATTTACATCTATGTAGTTATTTAAGACCATGTTTTTCTGCATATGATTTGTAGATTTTTTTAGGTATTAATTTGCATTCACATTAACAAAGATCACGTAATATAAAGTACATAATGTCCATCTGTCATGATATTAAGCTCAGATATGGTCTTATGATATCAATATTGGTCTATATTACTGCACAGTGGGGGTTGGTGCCTGAGACCAAGCCTAGTGGGGCAAATGGAATGTGGTCAGACTACTATCTAGCTCAGGCCTATTGTCCTGTCCCTGAAGCAATCATCCATTTGGTCAAAAGCCTGTATCTGCATAAGACTGCAACCCTCATTAACCCAGCGGGGGTTCATTTAGACAGGATGTGTTGTATTAACGATCTGCATATCACTGATAGACACACCGGCGCCACTGTTACTTCAAAGGGATTATGGTTTTATGACAATATCTGGCCTGGGGAACATCTTACAGTTGCCCCGATAAATTCCCCAGATGCGTCAGGTCAAGGTGCACACTCAGAATATACACATGTCACAGTTCAGAGCCCAGGAAAGGTCCAGGCACTGATCTCCTTACCCAAAGGAAGATGGAGTGTCGATCTTGGAGTCTATGTGTTGGGGATCTCGCCAGGAACCCCATTATACTACCAGCCCGACTCTATAAACATCCGGCAAATAATTATACCGAAAAATTATTCTGAGTGAGGTCACCAGGCGGAGGAGGCTTTTGACCAAATGGTTGATTGCTTCAGGGACAGGACAATAGGCCTGAGCTAGATAATAGTCTGACCACATTCCATTTGCCCCACTAGGCTTGATCTCAGGCACCAACCCCCACTGTGCAGTAATATAGACCAATATTGATATCATAAGACCATATCTGAGCTTAATATCATGACACCTCCTCTTTTTAGAGCGTGCATGGAGGAAGGCGGATCCAGAGATCACCTTCCGCAGGCACCTCAGTGGCTCGACCCCGATACCCTTCTCCTCTCCATTCTGAATGGGGACACTTCTAAGGATCAGGCTCTGAGCCATGTACACCTGGCTACCTTTGGCCTGCTCTGGGTTCGCTTTCTGAGTGCTGGCATCCCGTAGATCCACACTCATAACCCCAGGCCCTTGGGGTACCAGTCCAGAGACCCCATCCCGGCAATCTCTGCGCTCCTGGCTACCCTTGGCCTGCTCTGGGTCTGCTTTCAGAATGCTGGCATCCCGTAGATCCACACTCATAACCCCAGGCCCTTGGGGTACCAGTCCAGAGATCCCTTCCCGGCAATCTCTGCACTCCTGGCTACCTTTGGCCTGCTCTGGGTTTGCTTTCTGAGTGCTGGCATCCCGTAGATCCACACTCATAACCCCAGGCCCTTGGGGTACCAGTCCAGAGACCCCATCCCGGCAATCTCTGCGCTCCTGGCTACCCTTGGCCTGCTCTGGGTCTGCTTTCAGAGTGCTGGCATCCCGTAGATCCACACTCATAACCTCAGGCCCTTGGGGTACCAGTTCAGAGACCCCATCCCGGCAATCTCTGCGCTCCTGGCTACCTTTGGCCTGCTCTGGGTCTGCTTTCAGAGTGCTGGCATCCCGTAGATCCATACTCACAGCCCCAGGTCTTTGAGGTACCAGTTCAGAGACCCCATCCCGGGGGTCTCTGAGGGTCCCTCCCACACTAGCCGCTAGTTGGGAGAGTTCTAGGAGATTCTGCACCTCCCCCTTTGCTTCCAAAACTAGGGGAACCTCTGGTTCTGGCACAGGTATATCTGGACCCTGTCCTCCCTCCCAAACACCTTGCCCCCTTGGGCCTACACCCTGTTCCTCCTGTACTTGGGTGGGTGATGGTGATATCTTGGGCAAATGACTGAGATCATGCTTCCCCAAACCATCCCCCCACAATACATTGACAGGTAATAAATTTGACATACCCCCTTCTTGGATCCCACCTCCAGCACCCTAGGCCATCTGTACTTGGGCCATGGGCACTCCTGGAATAGAACTAGACTGAAGAGACATGCGTGTCTCATACCCGCCGGACTCCTCTGGCTTCAAGGGGGTGAGGCTAGTCATGGCGGTCTCAGTACCGACTCCAGGTGACCGCATAGGAGTCAGCGATCTGTGCCACTTGGTCTGCTGTCTTGAGTTCACAGTCACACACAAACTGGCGGACATCCTGGACTTGGTTCTGGGTAGAGCTGCTACTCCTCTCCAGCCGGGCCATCGCCAATTGATGCTCCCGCTCGGCCCGCTGTTCCTGGGCCTCAGCAGGTTGAAAATGGCAGATCACCTGTAGGCGAGCGTTAGAGTCTTTGGGGCCTAGCTGCTGTAAGGCCAGTTGCAAATAGAAGTCCATTCTCCCCACCTGGCTGGGGCTACTGGTCCCTCCAGGCGTAGTGATTACGGGAACAGGGCTAGTTGATGCCCCTTCTGGCCTGGCAAGGATTGCTTGTCCCAACACCTCAGGACTCTGCTCTGTCTCCTGCATGGCTATGGCACCTTCCATATCAGCCATATCCTGGAGTTCAGTAGAAGCCAGTTGCTGCAGACCTCTGGTTCTGCTTCTGAGCCCACCGGCCATCCACTGGAAGCCATTGCCAAATAAAAGATAGGATAGAAAAACAAAGAGAAAGGGAAGGGAACAGCACCGTGCTAAACTTTCACTGTATCTTATAGCCTGCCCTAGTACCGAGCTCGCTTCGTAGGATTTTTCCGCAAATCCCCAGCATCTGAGTGATACCACACACAAACGCTGTTTATCCTCTATCCCACAACGCTGCCACCACTGTGGCACATTCAGCCTGGGCGGAGACCTTTTGACTCTCCTGGTCCCCTCCCTCAGTGAGGTCACCAGGGGGAGGAGCCCCCGCCCAGGCTGAACCAGTCTCTTTTGTCTGGTGGCCTTAGTGATGTGCAATTCCTAGAAGAGAGAGTTGGGGGAAGTCAACCATGTGATGACCATGTGGTTGACATGCGGCCTAAGCAGCGAGGCTGGAGGCCATGTGGTGAACCTGAACAAGGGGTAACCGCATGTAGGCAACACATGCTTAGCTCAAGACTGTACCCTGAGCCTGCCACATGGGCTCAAAGAAATGGACTAATTACTTGTTCCAGAAGGTCTTCTGCCCTTTGCTCTGCTAGGATCATCTGCTACTGGACGTTCATAAGATAAGTGCCCTGGCGCAGCATCTGGAGGCCAGAGAAACCATCACAAGATGGTGTTGGTAATATATATTCTTTTCTTTCTGTTATTCCCATTTTTATTTTATGTACCGTGTTATGCTGTTTTTCACTTGTATCTGCTTGCTAATCGCTGCATGTATTCTATGTATGTGTTAAGTATCTAGTGCCGACCCATTTAGGGGTTAATAAATATATAAAATTTAGAAGGCCCGCCTTGCGTATTATCCTCTGTTGGACCAGCACTCACGGAAAGTGGGTGTGAGGTAATCAAAGCGATCTCAGGTGTGCCAGAAGCAGGTTCTGGTAGGACGAGATCCTTCACACCATCCTAGATAGTCCTAAGAATAATAGGGCCTGACAAAACAAAAAATCATGTCTAGTTGCCCTCTCATTTTGTGTCTACAGATCCTATGGTAGTTTAGAGGGTTTACAAAGTTGCTTTATTTTTAATTTTAGATGCACTGGAACAATGTAAGAAAATTGTTGCAAAGTAGAGAATATTAGTTGAGTAGGACGCAGAAGGAAAAATAATATATCCCGATGAAAATCTTTTTATTGATGCCTGAAGAAAATACCAGCGCTGGGTGTAATACAGATTCCTTTGTGCAATACAATGAGGAACGTTCTGAATAATACAGATCTCAATTGTCCTGAAAATTAGGCTCCACTTTACCGAGTGATTCAGGTAATAGAGGTGTATTAAGAGAATTCTTCATAATGTAAATCTATGATACATTTGTTATCAACGTTCCCTGGTCAGAACTATTTGGCTGGAGAATCGCGGTTATTTATAGTTGTATTATTCTTCACTTATGTTACAATCCGTTTTGCGCTGCTCAGATTGATCCTGAGCTGTTTTTGTCAATCTGAGTAAGTTCCTTCTCTGAAGGCAGATGCAGCAATGCCCAAATGGATGACAAGAGAAGTCTAGCATCCCCCCATGGTTCAATTTTTGGTATCTACTGATGTATCATCCTCTGAAACCCAACATTATAATTGCTGGGGCCTGACGTATGACCGCCCCCAACCACATGAATAGAGTCTGACCTCCAACTGTGCAACAAATTGCAACACAGCTCCATTCAAGTGGACGGTGCTGCATTGCAGTAGCCTGCATAGTAGGTGGCTTAAAGTGTCACCGCTGTGCAGGGAAAATCTGTGAAGTATCAGCAGGGGCCCTCCAGTTCTGCTGTACCTTCATTCAGATCGCTGGTGGTTCCTGCAGATAAACCCCAATTGTTACGTTTATAAGGGGGCTACCGATTGGAATGACGCATACCTTAGCAGTTCAGCAAAAAATTATTTATTTTCCTAAACAATTCCCGTTCCGCACCATAATATTACATTGCACTGACACTATCCGGGTTTGGCAGTCGGAAACCGAACAGTGTCCCCTCTGGACCTGCTATGTATGGAAGCCTAATGGGCCCAGTATGAAGGCCAATGCTAAGAAACTTACTACATTGTAGAACTACAGTGTACTGTACAAGCGATCAAGTCCCCTTGTGGAATGGAAAAAAAAAAATTCTAAAAAAGTATGGATTTTTACCACAAAGTGAACAAAACCCGTATAACAATGGCAGATGTACTTTTTTTTTTTTTTAAACAGAAAAAAAAAAGTTTTGATGAAATTAAAGCCAAACAATACATTATATGTACTTGAAAATAGTGGCATCTAAAAATGCAACTCATCCTGCAAAAAAAAAGCAGCCTTCATACAGATGTCAGTGGAGAAATAAAAAAGATATGGCTTTCAAAATGTGGAAATATGAAAACAAAAAATCACAGCATCCTCAGACATTAATTAACCTATCCCCCCCGGAACCCCTCAGACATTATATTATACTGTCCTCCACTAGTTGCACTCACAGTATAATGCCCCCCTCTGGTTGCTCCCACAATATTATGTCACTCTCCAGTTGCCTCCGTAGTATGAAATCCCTCTCCAGTTCACCCCTCAGCTTCAGTCCCTCTACAATTGCCCCCACAGTATACAGTTTGCCCTATGGTTAAAGTGGTCCTGATGCCAGACAGTGATGTCACAGTAAAGGAATAATGCACACAGTGATGTCACAGTACAGGGATAATAAACACAGTGATGTCACAGTACAGGGATAATTGACACAGTGATGTCAAAGTAACAGGAGAATAAATACAGTGATATCACAGGATAGCGATAATAAACCCAGTGATGTCATAGTACAGGGATAATAAACACAATGATGTCACAGTACAGGGATAATAAACACAGTAATGTCACAGTACAGGGATAATACACACAGTGATGTCACAGTACAGGGATAATACACACAGTGATGTCACAGTACAGAGATAATAAACACAGTGATGTCACAGTACAGGGATAATAAACACAGTGATGTCACAGTACAGGGATAATAAACACAGTGATGTCACAGTACAGGGATAATAAACACAGTGATGTCACAGTACAGGGATAATAAACACAGTGATGTCACAGTACAGGGATAATATACACAGTGATGTCACAGTACAGGAATAATAAACACAGCGTTGTCACAGTACAGAGATAATGCACACAGTCATGTCACAGTATAGGGATAATGGCCACTATGACAACATAGCACAGAGATAATCGAGACATCAAACTGGGACAACCCTAACTGAATATCCAGACCCTATAATAATATTAGACTCCAGGTTGTTACTAGTTAAATAAAATAAACAATTGTGCCAGTTAGTGATCATGTTAAACATTGTGTTAATTTTATTATTTGGTTCGTAACAGTTAGATTGATACCACAATATGTCTATTTTATGCTAGGTTCACACTAGTGTTGGGGTCTCCATCATTAGGGTCCGCCAGGGGACCCGAACCACAGAAAGCCGGACCACTAAAACAGCGGTTACACACGGACAATGGGGTCTGCCGGGTTTCTGCCGTTTTAAAACTGAAAGTGGCAGAGTAAAAATGTCCTCCATGCTGGTTTTTTCTCTCCACCCACTGATTTTCAGCAGTTTCTGCGAAGGTGGAGGCCCCGGTACAGATGTGAACCCAGCCTTACTTACTATGTTTTGTGACCATTATTTAATAAAGTGCATTACTAAAATGGGTTTATTGTAAGTTTAGTTACCTCTAATAAATACTGCTGCACCCCTTTAGCTACGCCCCTGTGCGGGACAAGATGTAGTTTTTATTGATGAAAGAAAACAGTGTATCTGCAGGACTGGACCACACTGGGAGACACTGGAGCACCGGGGACAGATGAGTAATATTTTTTTAACATTTTTTACACCTTCCCCAGCCTAAAAAAAAAATTTCCTGGACAACCCCTTTAAGTAGGGCCGACCATGGAGTGAGGCGTAATTTGAGTTTATGAGACGTTCTACTCGTTTCCAATGTGCTGTGGCAGTAGGGCATGACCACCATACATGGGCCATAGTTCCGACTCCACATCAGTTTCTGAAGCAGGAGACAGAATGTGTGGGGAAAACTTTGGATAAATCAGGCTGGTGTTAGGTACCATCTTGTAAGAACTTTGTATGATGTGTCTTTGATATTATTAGACTGTGAGACAGAGCTGGGTTTGTGAGTGTGTTCATTCTTAGGAATTTTAAGCAGATTTTTTCTGCTTGTCATAAACCGACGAAGATTTTGAAGCTGAATTTCGAGAAGAGTGTCACTGTGCTTAGCCTTTTATTGGATAGGGTCCAATTCCAAATTCCGTACCAACGGAAAAGGTGTATTTTCCACCTCTCATTCATTTTAATGAGAGTTCTCAGGCAGAATCTGCTTGAAGAATGAGCAGGACGCTTATGTTTTCCACTAGCTAAAAAAAAAATCATCTACTGCCTCCCATTGAAACGGACTCCACCTCAAATTCAGGATCAAATTCCTACATGTGAACACCTCCTTAAGACCATGGCCCTACGTGGCGTAAATGCCGCAGGCAACGCAGCGGAAAAAAAAGGCATTTTACAGTCACAGCGAATCCCATCCCCACTTTGAGGAAAAATACACGCAGTGGACAGGCTGTGATTTCCAAAATCGTTGCGGTTATGCAAATTGCAGCTTGTCAATTATACCTACGGAAACGCCAGGAATTTCCCTATAGGTATAATTGAAGCAGAAAATCCACATAGAAAACCTCTGTGAACTTTTTTTGTGAAAAGCGCTGCAGGACACTATGTGGGGCCTTAGCCTAAACGGGTTTTCCAATACTTGTAAATTGATGTCCTAGCCTTAGGATAGGTCATGGACTGAAGATCTGTGGGGGTCTGATACTTGTCCTAAGGATAGATCAATTATTTAGCCTTGAAAACCCCTTTAAGGCCAAGGCCTCACATTGCGGAAACGCAGCTTTTTTTGTTGCAGATTTTGCTGCAGTTTTTTGAGACAAACCCAGGAGTGGCTACAAAAGGAATGGGACATATATAGGAAGTTTTTATACTCCTACCGTCTGCTCAATCCACTCCTGGCTTTGGTTTAACAAAATCTGCAACAAAAAAAGCGGCTTTTCTGCAACGTGGGGCCTTAGCCTTAGGATCCTGCAAGAAACATAGAACCCAGTAATATATATTAATATATGACAGATACCAACAACAATATTTGGTGTTGGGGTTATCTGCTATGTCTTATTGTACTTTATATACTCTTATTTTAAGGGTGTTTTTCAGCCCCAAATAGAATTTTCATACTGTGGATAGGTCATCAGAGGGGGTCTGGTACCTGGACCCCGCACAGATCAGCTGCAGTCTCTGGGTGCTGAAAACTGGTGCAGTGGATGGGGAGCGGGTGCAGGCT
This sequence comes from Leptodactylus fallax, assembly GCA_947044405.1. Classification (NCBI taxonomy): domain Eukaryota; kingdom Metazoa; phylum Chordata; class Amphibia; order Anura; family Leptodactylidae; genus Leptodactylus; species Leptodactylus fallax. Next base: position 9,597,711 of record CAMRHE010000006.1, read on the forward strand.
GCTTCTATTCAATTAATTCCCTGGAACCACCACTACTCAGTGGCTCACCTCAGTACTGCTCCAAAAACCAGCCTTGTGGAACCCAAGCTGAATTGGGTTTGCACGCTGATTTGCCTCATATACAATAGGGCTAATTCAGGCTGCATTCACATCTGTTAGCGTCTCCATCGCAGTGACTGCCGAAAATCACCAGGTTAGAAAGTCCCAACAGACCCTATTATAGTCAATGGGGTCTGCCGGATACCTTTGTTGTCCGCTGTTTTAGTGGCCGCCTGTCCATTGTTCTGGTCCTCCGACAGACGACACGACGCAGATGTGAACATAGCGTAACAGAATTAAAAATGATTAAATATTTTATTTTGAAGTTGGAAACTTTTTTTCCGATTCTACAACTCCGACTCCACAGCCCTGTGCGGACCACAGCAATGGACTGCACAACGCTGATGTGAATAAGCGTGAGTTTTGCGCCATAGTTTCTTTTTTTTTTTTTTTTATGTAACTGTAATTTTATTGAAAAATTTTTCATTAACAAGGAATAAAAAAAAAAACAAAAAACAATAATCAAACAAACAGGAAGCATTGAGGTAAATAGAGACTATCCGCTTCTTCTCCCTTAAGCAATATGCATTTAAATTAAGCAGTGAACAAGGGAGGGGGGAATGGAGGGGTTAAGAAGACAAAGGTAGGACCAAAGGGAAGGGGGGGAGGGAAGGAGAGGACTAGAGATCAGAGACCCTGTGATGTACAATACATGTCCCAGGGTGCCCAAATAGCCCCAAAGGCTTCCCGTGAATTATGTAGGCCAGCAGTCAGGTATTCAAGACTCCTCACATCCTTCATTCTAGCCACAAGCTCAAGACTAGATGGGGGACTCACTTTCTTCCAGTTTCTAGCTATGAGAGTTTTAGCTGCAGTACAAAGATGCAAGAAAAGCCTGGATGACTTATTGCTCAGGTGTCTGGGGGGAAGGTTCAGGAGATAAAGAAGAGGGTCAAGAGGAACCTCTTGCAAAAAGAGAGCAGTCGTCAGAGTCCTGACCTCCCTCCAGAAACCGAGGATGAGAGGGCACGTCCAAAAGATATGGTGCAGGGTACCCACCGCAGCTCCACAGCGCCAGCACCATGGGGGAACTAATGGGTTTAAAGCATGAAGGAGAGCCGGAGTATGATACCAATGCATCAACAGCTTATACTGCGCTTCCCTAAACGTAATGCACTGAGATGATTTCTGGGCCCGAGACCACACAATCCGCCACTGTTCCTGGGAGATGGGTTCACCCACCGCCTCCTCCCATTTAAGCATATAGCGATGATTAACAGGAGAGCCTGTAGTTTGTGAGTTAAGAAGTTGGTAAATAGAGGATATAAAGCCCCTAGTGGACGTGCCTGCACGGCAAATCTTTTCAAAAGCGGTGGGAAGTGACACCTTAAGAGACCCATGGAGGGAGTGGACAAAGTGAACCACCTGCAAGTAATGGAACCATTCAGTACCTGGCAGGTTTTGATTAGCTGTAAGATGAGCAAAGGACCTGAGTTCCAAGGTTCCAGGGTCAACCATGTCAGCAATCCGGTAAAGGCCAGCTTCAGACCACACTTTAGTCATGGCAGAAGTCAGGCTCTCCGGGAGAAGGGGGTTGTATAGTATGGAGACCATAGATGAGCGCGGGGACATCAGGGAGAATCTAGCACAACAAGTAGACCAGATAGATCTAGTAAACCGAATGGGGCCCAACAGGTACTAGGCAGGGGGGGGGGGGGGGGGAGCTGACCCACAGAAGCGCGTTAGGGTGCATGGGTGCCAGCCAGAGCTTCTCTATCTGCACCCATCTGGTGTATGCTGGCATAGCCGCCCAGAATGGGATATGGCGTAAGTGGGCCGCCCAGTAATAATGTAACAAATGTGGGACAGCCATACCCCCAGACCCCCTATCCGCCAGCATAACAGATCTGGGTATTCGGTGTCGTTTTGCTTGCCAGATAAACTGGAAGATAGCTTTCTGTAGGTTCCGTAATTCTCCCCGAGGTATCGCGACCGGGAGAGTCTCGAAAAAATACAGTAGCTTCGGGAGGAGAGTCATCTTGACCGCAGCAATTCTCCCCAAAAGGGAGATAGGCAAGGGTTGCCATTTGTCCAATAGGGCTCTTAGCTCACAAAACAATCGCGGGTAGTTTGCCGAGTAGAGGGTCGCATAGGAGGTGGATATATGGACTCCCAGGTAGCGGATAGAGGACTCCCGCCACTGGAAATCGTAATTACTGCGGAGGAGAAGGAGAAGGTCCCGTGGGATGTTGAGTGGGAGTGCCTCAGTCTTCGCGGGGTTCACCTTATACCCTGAGAGATCACCATAGGTCTCCAGTGAGCGCAGCAAGTTTGGAAGGGTAGTATGAGGGGAGGTGAGAGTGAGGAGTACATCGTCCCCGAAGAGAGATACCTTAAATTCCTTATCTTGGACCATGATCCCCTTGATATTAGGGTCTCGCCTAATCTTGGCCGCTAGCGGTTCAATGCAGAGGGCAAATATGATGGGTGACAGGGGGCAACCCTGCCTAGTGCCATTTCGAATAGGGAAGGAGGGCGAAGATGCATGGGGAAGCTTAATTGCTGCTGAGGGTAAGGAGTAAAGGGCCTGGATAGCTGTGAGAAAAGGTCCCGTAAGCCCGAACGCCTTAAGCGTAGCATGCATAAACGACCAATTTATGCGGTCAAAAGCCTTTTCAGCGTCCAGGCTCAAGAGAAGGGCCGGGGGTAGAATAATGATTGGCCACCTCCACCAAATCCACAGTCCTCCTGGTGTTGTCACCACCCTGACGACAGGGGATGAATCCCACCTGGTCCTTATGGACAAGCAGAGGGAGCCAAGCATTCAGTCTATTGGCTAGGAGTTTGGTGAAAAGTTTCAGGTCCGTGTTCAGCAAAGCAATCGGTTGGTAGTTAGCACAATCCTGCAAGTCCTTACCTGGTTTAGGGACCAATGTGAGTAGTGAAGAGAGCATAGTCGGGGGTATAGGGGAACCTGAAAGAAAGGAATTGAAGAGGGACAATAGATGAGCAGAGAGTTCACCCTGGAAAACCTTATAATAATTGTAAGTGAACCCATCTGGGCCTGGGGATTTCCCATTTGGGAGGTCCCTCAGGAACCCCTCTAGTTCCTCCTTGGTGATGGGGGTGTTCAGGGAGGTTAAGGCCTCAGGAGGAAGGCGTGGGAGACAACAATCCTTTAAATAGTCTTCCAGCAGTGTTGAGTCATCCCCAGGGAGTAGTGCTCGTGGGGGGGGGGTAAGTCATACAGCTTAGAGTAGTAAGAGTGGAACGCCAGCGCCACAGCATCAGGGTGATGTTGAAGAGTACCCGCGGGGTCACGGACAGAGCGTGGTGTGGAAGAGGCCCGATGATCCCTGAGGGTTCTTGCCAGGAGGGTATGAGATTTATTACCTCGTTCAAAAAACCTCTGACGGGTATAAAGGAGAAGTCGTTCCACATGGCGGGTCTCCAAATCACGGAGGTCCGCCCGGGCCAGGACCAAACGACGAAGAACCCCCAGGGATGGATGCGCTGCCAAAGTTGTCGTAAGGGACCGAATACGAGCTTGGAGGAGCTGTTCCTGGGCCTGTCTGTCCCTTTTAAGCCTAGAAGCCAATGCGATACAGCATCCTCTCATGACCGCCTTATGGGCTTCCCAGAGAATGGCAAGAGAGTCTACCGAGCCTAAGTTGTCCCTAAAATAATCTATCAAGTGTGTGCGCAGGGTCTCGAGGGAGGTCGGTGATTTGAGCAGTGTTTCGTTAAGACGCCAATGACATTGACGAGTAGGCACTGGAGTCGTAGATAAGGTAACCACGACTGGGGCATGATCAGACCAGGTGAGAGGGCCAATGTTCGTGTCCCTAAGCAAACGAAGAGCGGGAGCATTTCCAAAGAAGTAGTCAATGCGGGTGCGAGTGTTATGAGGGTGAGAAAAGAAGGTGTAGGAGCGCGCCGTAGGATTGTCCACTCGCCAAAGGTCATACAAAGAGTGGGCGCGGATCAGCCTGCGGAACTCCCTTGCAAGTTGGGCCAACCTATGGGGGGTTGGGCCCTGGGGTAACGCCAGACGATCCGCCCGTTCAGAGAAGACCATGTTAAAGTCTCCCCCCACCAGCCAAGCTGATGGTGGGAGAGCGCGCAGACGGGAGAATACCCGACGCAAGAACGGGATCTGCGCTGAATTGGGGGCATAGACATTGCATAAAACAATCGGGGCACCATAAAGGAGCCCCTCCAAGATAACAAACCGGCCACCTGGGTCTATGTGGGAAGTCGTCACTGTAATTAGGCAGGATCGGGAAAAAAGGATAGCCACCCCAGCTCTGCGTCGATCGTGGAAGGCCGAAAAAGCTACGGGAAAATAATGCTTAGCGAAGGCAAAAGTACCAGTGCGGTCAAAATGAGTCTCCTGAAGAAACGCCACATCCGCTCGTAAGGAGCGGAGTTCTCTAAGGACATGGCGCCTTTTAATGTTGGAACCCAGGCCCTTGACATTAATTGTCACGCACCTAACCATTGGGACTCAGGATTGGAGGACAGTGGCGTATTGTAATAAGCTCACCCATCTCACATGACGCTGGCAAGTTTCCCTCGGAGAGGCAAAAGGGCAATCCACAAACAGGAACCCAAAGTTGAGGCAGGGTCTCTAGATCAGGGAGGGGGGGAGGAAGAGAGGGAGGGAAGGAGGCAAAAGACATCATAAATGACAAAGTAAAATAAGGACAGTTAAACAATACTTTGTGGGCGAGGCTAAGTCACTCGCCTGGGGACCAATGAGGGCAGCCAGAGGTCCAATCAGGATCAATGGCTGCATAGTCCAAGTATCCCCTTAGGGGAGAGAGCGTGGACAGGAGGTCGGAGGGGGAGGCGGTGGATCCCCAACCACCAGTAAAAAGAAGGATGGAAGGGGAGTCACCGGGACCCCACCCCGCTAAAACAATCCAATAATAAACATAATAGATGAGACCCGTAGACCTAAAAAAGAAAAAAGAGAAGCAAACATAACATTAAGGCATGCAGATTCCAAAGCACCACCGAGAAAAGGGAGAACGTCTCAAGGGGGGGCAGCCTCCTCAGGGATCAGTCTCCAGCCGGGGCCTCCGAGTGGTCACCACCGCGGAGGGTGCATGACGTCGTCTGGGCTCCAATCGTTGCCAAACCGGTGGTGGGGGAGGGGGTGGAGAGAATAGCTCCCAATCTGTTAAATCCGGCAGGGGAACATCCAATAGGTCACAGAAGAGAGGCAAATCCACAAAGGAGCGAAGCGTAGCGGAGCGACCATCCCTACGAGCAATGAGAGCAAACGGAAAACCCCACCGGTAAGGAATTTGGTGCTCCTGAAGAATCTGGAGGAGGGGTCGGAGATGGCGGCGTTTCTGGAGGGTGATTAGCGACAGATCCTGATAGAATTGTAGTGGAGCTCCCTGAAACTCGAAGTCTTTGAGTTTGCGCACTTTGCTCATTATAGCCTCTTTAAGGGTGAAGTCGTGGAGGCAGCAGATGACATCACGGGGTGTGGCGGAAGATCCTCTGGGTCGAAGGGCTCGATGTGCCCTATCAAACTTAATTTTGTGGGACGGGGGCTCCTGCAGTATAGTGTTGAAGACAGCCTCCAGCAGAACAGGCAGATCCTCAGATTGGTCAGCCTCTGGGAGTCCCTTGACGCGTATATTGTTGCGCCGGCTCCTGTTGTCAAGATCCTCCAAGTGGCGTTGCATGTCCCGTATAGCTGAACCCTGGTCAGTGGTAGTATCATGCAGTGAGGCAACATAGGCCCTGGTAGTGTCATGGTCATTCTCCAGCGTGTCCATTCGGTTAGCAATGGAGTGTAAATCAGTGCGGAGGGTAGCAATTTCAGATCGGAAGGATGCTGTGATTTCCGCAACCATACTTTTAAGGTCTTGTTTAGTAGTAAGTTGAGGAAGAAAGTCCGCCATGGATGATGGTGCTGAAGATGGGCCTGGGATACAGCTCTGGGGGTACAGGACTGGAGGGGGGGAGCCATAATCCTTGGGAGTGTGGGGCAGAGGAGCCCCTACGCCAGCGTCCTTCACCACGCCATCCCCCTCTGAGCCATGGAGGGGGGGGGGTGATGGGGGAAGATAGTAGCCGGGGGGCCACAGAGACCAGCTCTGTGGCCACAGGCTGCAACTCATCAGCGGTGTAGGAGGGAGCAGAGCCACTGACCTCAGAACTCCTTGAGAAGCTGGAAACATCCGGGGTCCTCTCATGCCGCTCTGCCAGGAGTGCTGGTGAAGCAGAGTGTAGTTGCTGGGACATCCCAGGGTGAGGAGACTGTGGGAGTACTCGTGCTGGGGAAACTCTGGGTTGCCCAGGCGCCGACAGGGATCTCTGTTGAAGCGGCGCTCCGCTGGCTGACAGGGGGAGCGCGGGAGGAGAGAAGCTGCGCTGCGACCCCTGTGCCTGGAGAGCGGAGGAAATCCAAGATGGATGCCCCGCAGCAGCCTGGCCCGGTAGAGAAGGCCGCTGGGCCAGAAAGGCGTCCAGGGTGGCCCCCCCCCAGACCTCTCCACGGGCGCTGGGGTGCCCGGGGCCACCTTCCTCGGCAAGCGCTTGCCCATACTGCGCTTGCTGGAGGGGTCCACGGGTCTCAGTAGTGAGCGGAGGAGCGGAGAAGGACCTGCGCGCGTCCTACTCCATATGCGTCCAGGCCACGCCCTCTTCGCGCCATAGTTTCTGAGGTGATTCGGCCACAGAAACTGTGGCAAGATGCTCCTTTTCCCAGTGCGCAGATATCTGAATTAAAGGGGTTGTCCAGGATATACAATTTTTCACAAAGACGCCGGGGAAGGTGAGAAAAAAAAAACTCATAGTCACCTGTCCCTGGTGCACCGGCGGCCCGCTCCTGCCGCTCCCAGGGTCTTGTTCCAGCGGAATTCCTCGCTGAAGCCAATCAGCAGCCTCAGGAAAGGACCCGGGACGTCACAGGTGACGTATGTGAGTGATTGGCCTCAGCGGTCAGGTACGGCGAGGATTTCCACTGGAAGAAGAAACGGGGACGCCACTGTACCAGACAGCAGTGGAGACACTAGAGAGCCGGGGACAGGTATGTTATTTTTTCATTGTTTTTCACCTTCCCCGGCCTCCTTGCAAAATAAGTGTAAATCCTGGACAACCCCTTTAAAATCGCCTCGAATTTCCTCTGTGTGAACATGCCCTAACTTTATTTTGACCGTATGCCGCGGATTAGTTTAATGAAAATCCGCAAAGGCGTTTGTGCCTAGGAATGGTAATGTGCATGTTTTGCCACAGAATGTACATTTTTTTGTAATATCCCATTTTCTATTATAAAATGACAGCTATGATGTTAGAAAACGGCAAGATGGGCAATTCCCTGAAGTAAACCTGGAGCATTTCTTCAAGCACATTGCTTGAATGATGCTATTGAGGAGACTAGCACAGCATGTGGGTGCTGTACAAGGAGCCCTTTATAGCCGCCAGCCTGCTGTGTGTGTATGCAGCAGCACCAGGGACATGGGGCACACAGCAGTCCTCTTCGGCCGGCGCTGCGGCAGGCTCTTTACACACGGTCCCTCCAGCCGCACATTAGCAGCCTGTGCTCTCTCCCTGCACCCCCCCACAGCCAAGCTAGGCTGAGACTGCAGCGCCGGAAAGTGCTGTGCCCTCACAAGTTGGGGGAGGGGGGACAAGTGCACACTTTGGAAGAAATAATCTTATTTTACAGGAGGAGGAGGAGAAGGAGGAAGGATCGGTGTGTGTGCCCGGCCAGCAGGGCAGTGACGCCGAGAGATGCGCTGCACAAACTTCCCGGCAGTGTCACCACCATTGTGTCATCTGTGCCAGGGCTGCTGCTGCTGCTGGGGACTCACTTTTGGGAAGGCTCTGGAGGGCATCATGTCATGCAGGGCATTGTGACCTGGCTCTCCCCCCTAAGATGAGGAGGCTCCATGGCGAATGGCAGTGGAAATAGCATGCTGAAATGTGTGGTGGTGGGCGACGGGGCGGTGGGCAAAACTTGTCTGCTCATGAGCTATGCCAATGATGCCTTCCCGGAGGAGTACGTGCCCACCGTGTTTGACCACTACGCCGGTAAGTCTTACTTTACAATCTGTGTATACGTATAAGCGGCCCATGCCCCCTGGCATCTAATAGTAGGGCACAACTCATGGGACTCAAGTGCGCTACAATTTTTTTTTATTTGCCATGTTGGTTATTATATAGACGGCAACTTTTACGCAACCTGGTCGAAATGTGTAAAAGTTGCAGGGTGTGCGTGAGATACTTTGTGTCACTTTTGTGCAGTTTGAGATGAGATATAATGTCTCTGTTACGCCATGGCGGTGAACAGAGTGCCGATGGAGGGCGACTGACCATGGTGGAGTGCGGTCAGTTGAGGCTATTGGTGCCGGTAATGTTATATTAGCCTCATGCATAGAAACTGTTCCAAATTATTATTTCCATGCCATAGATGCCAGTGGTGCCCATAGCAACATGCAGCTGTAGTTGCCCATAGAAAGAGCCACAGTTGCCCATCAGTCAATAAAGATGTCACATGGCGGACAATTTTAAGTGCCGATGGAGAGCGAATGAGCATGGTGGTGTGCGGTCAGTTGAGGCTATTGGTGTCTGTAATGTCATATTAGCCTCGTGCGTAGTAAGAGTTCCAAATTATTATTTCCATGTCAGTGGTCCCATTGCTCCATGTAGCCATAGTTGCCTATAGATCATGTGACTGCACTTGCCCATAGTAGCATGTAGCCGCAATCGCCCGTAGCAATATGCAGCTTCAGTTATTCCCATGGAAACAGCTACAATAGACCATAAGTCATGTCACATGGTTGCCATGTCAGCAAACGATTTCAAGTGCCGATGGAGAACAAATGACCATGGTGGATTGGTGTTCTGGTGCCTGTAACTTCATATTCACCTCATGCATATACATTGTTCCAAATTATTATTTCCATGTCATAGATGCCAGTGGTACCCATAGCAACATGCAGCCGTAGTTGCCCGTAGAAAGAGCCACAGTTGTCCATCAGTTGACAAAGATGTCACATGGCGGCGAACGATTTCAAGTGCTGATGGAGAGCGAATGACCATGGTGGATTGCGGTCAGTTGAGGCTACTGGTGCTTGTAATGTCATATTAGCCTTGTACATAGTAAGAGTTCCAAATTGTTATTATTTCCATGCCATAGATGCCAGTGGTGCCCATTGCTACATGTAGCCATGTGACTGCACTTGCCCATAGTAGCATGTAGCCCCAATTTCCCATAGCAATATTCAGCTGCAGTTATGCCCATAGAAACAGCCACAATTACCCATAAGTCATTAGACATGTTTAATGGCTGCCATGGAGACACAATGACCATGGTGGAGTGCGGTCAGTTGAGGCTACTGGTGCCCAACATATTTTATTGTCCTCATATGTTGAAAGAGTTCCAAATTATTATTTCCATGCTATAGATGCCAGTGGTAGCCACAGTTGCCCATGGAACTTGTAACTGCAATTTCCCATAGCAGCATGTAGTCGCACTTGTCCATAGAAAGACCCACATCCAACAGAGGGCGCATGAGCTCCCCAGCTCCTTTCCCATAATGCCTTGTGGTATGTAGATGCTAAGTAGAGGGCAAAAGGCAATTAAATCTCTACACACCTTCACTGGTGCTCTCCTCAATGTGAGAGATTCTTGTCCCTAACCCACAGTTGTCCAGTCAATAGAGATCCCACAAGACTGCCATGGCAGCAAATGACCATGTTGGATTGTGACCAGTTGAGTCTGTTGATGCCCATCATGTCGTATTAGCCTCATGTGTAAAAAGAAGACAGCATTATTTTCTCCATTGAATAGATGCTCATAGCGACAATAGCAAAATGTAGCCACAGTTACCCACTGAGAGAGCCATAATTTCCCAAACGTCAATCGAGATGTCACACGGCTGCCATGGCGGCACACAATATCAAGTGCCAATGGAAACCAAATGACTGTGGAAGACTGAATCGCCCACAGATGGCATCATGCACCCACAAAAAATGTGTCATTGCTGTCTACAGCAGCAAAAGTTGATCATGGTGACTCAGTCGTGATAGACGGGGCCCTTTAGGTGACTAGCTGCCCATCTCTGGCAGGTCTGTTCTAGCCCTTTACCTTGAGACCCCATCTACACGGTCAAATACAGTCTGGAAAATGCCCATATTTACTGAACCGCATCTGGTCCAGAGACTGGGAGTCCTTCCATTATAGTGACGTGATTCTAGGAGTTGTTACCGCCTCGCAACTCTACTGTCCACAGTATATACAGTAAAGGACAGTGGAGCCGAGTACAGGCAGGGACTCCTGGCCAAAGTCGCTGTGTAGCCCTAGCCTAAAGGTGTTGTAGAGACAGAGCTGTGGACTCAGTAGCCCAAATCACAGACTCCGACTCCTCTGATTCATTAAAAACCCAATGATTGATTCCTAGGAAAGTAATTATGTAACAAGCTATACATCTAATTCATTATACCATATTAATAATTCTATGAGGCTGGATTCACAACTGCGTGGGAGTCTCCATTTGGACACTCCGTCGTAGTGACCATCGAAAATTGACGGATGAAAAAGTCTTGCAAGTCCGACTCTTTCATTTGGTGGTTTTAGTTTAAAACAGCGGACACCCAACGGACTCCATTATAGCTGTTTTAGCGGTCCGTGTGTCCGTTGTCCTGGTCCTTCGACAGACCAGAACAACGGACACCCAGGCCCAGATGTGAACATAGTGTAATATAATTATTCATTTTATTTTGAAGTTGGAGTCAGTAACTTTTTTTCTGATTCCACAATTCTGACTCCACAGCCCTGGGTACAGGATAAGAGAAACATGGCTGCCTTTTATAAACCATTCCATGGGTTGTATCTGAATTAAAGCTAAGCCCCATTCACGTTAAGGCTGGGACTTTCCTGTTCCACGACTATAGACCCCAGTGTCACCCTGCAACACCTGTACTAATGCAAGTGAATGAGGTCACGTTGAAACCCCATTGTTGGCACGATTATAAGGATGGATCTCTGCTCAATGTTTTTGTGACTCAGCCACAGTTGCGATTCAACCCCTTTCACATTTATTTGTGCAGGAGTGTCAGGACAAGGCGATCTTTGGTTAGGCATCAGTAGTAGCGGCTAAAATCACTGTATAGCCCCAGACTAATGGAGCAGAGCTGTAATACCTGATACAACCCATGGACAAGTGAGGTGCTCTTTTCGGAAGAAGGCAACTATGTTTTTCTGATTGCGGATGACCCCTTTAAGCTTGTATTGTGCTACTTAGTGATGGTGCACACTTGGATGGGCCTTTGGCTGTGCATTTTTGCGGATTATGCTACACTCACATCTGCGTTCTCCTATCTGCTCTTATGGTCCGTCAAAGGACCAGAAGATTGGAAAAACGGACAGCAATGGATGCCGAAAGCCAGTAACCAATAGCAGCTAATAGTCAGTAAAGTGAAGACCTTGATGAACAGGCCGAGCATATGTACGGAGCCATTTCGTGTTTCTTCACCTTTGTACATGACTGTCATGATCGCCTGCGATTCATATTGGATAGAGCAGAACGCAACTGTTGTGCAACACCATCAATGTGTATAGTCGTCCATCAAGTACCAGTTAGCAGCAAAGGTCTGGTTATCATTCTGTGGCCATGATCTGCCGCCTTCCCATGGTACATCCTAGTGTACATTGGAGAGTAACATTGGGGATCTGACAAATAATTGCCAATTACCTCGATTGGCGGCGGAAGGGACTAACAACCCAGCGGGCGGAACTTTTCTGGAACACTGGGTCCATCATCATCAGCATCCCTGGACCAAGCAATTCAATTTCGGGTTAACTCTGCTACATCTGTATGGCACCTTATATGGGTAAATTTGGTGTGTAGCACAGGTTTTTGCATCATAAACACAACTACATGTGGTAGGATGGTGTCTGATTGGCCGCTTCAGAAAAGAGCTTCTGCAGCAGCAGTGCTACTGCTTTTGCCCTTAGACAGGCTTAAAGCCAGGGGTGGATCCTGCAGGAGGGAGAAGTACAAGTCACTCCTTTGGATCCACTAACTTGGGTTCAATAAACTGCATCAAAAACTGCTTGTGTGACCCCATCATTAGTCCTCAGTTGTGGAAAAGCTGTTTTTTTTTTTTTTTGTTGCAGATTTCTCAGCTTTTTTTTTTTTTTTTTTTGAGCCAAAGTCAGGAGTAGATTTAGCAGAAGGGAGAAGTATAAGGGGGGCGACTTCTTTCCCACAGCACTGGAGTCTCACCAAGACCCCAGCACTGCACTGACACTTAAAGGGAAACCGAACCTCTCCTCAACCAATGAAATAACGGTTGCTGGGGCATAGGTTGTTTCCTATACCCCCAGCAACCAATCAAAACCATCTCCAGGCTAGAGGGAGAATCTTCCCTCTAACCTGCATTTCATTGGCTCACTCCTCAACCAATCAGAATATCGTCACTGGGTAATTACCATCTGCCTAGTGACCAACAGTAGTTTTATTTCCCGCCAAAATTACTTTACCTCAGGAAGAAACCCAGAGATTATAGTAATCCCATGGGTCACCTTCCTCAGGGTCCAGGTTGCCACATTCCTTCTGAAAAAACTGCAGCAAAATGTGCAACAAAAGCTTTTCCACAACGTGGGGCCTTAGCCTAATGGAGCTTCTTCTACTAGTGACTGCAGCTCCTGGGCTTTACACTAGCGTTCTTCTCTCCGTCATTCAGGTCCGCATGGGGACCCGAAAGATGGTGAGCCCGTCTGCTAAAAAAGCGGTTAGCTGCGGACCCCATAGACGATAATGGGGTCCGTCAGAAAACGGCAGACAGAAAAGTACTCCGTGCAGGACCTTTTTCTCTGCCGATTTTAGACTGAGTCTTCTACGGAGACTCCGACGCGGAGGTGATCCTAGCCTGAGGCTGTCTCCTGACTGTCAGCAGCTGACCCTAGTTTCCCTGACATCTAACTCACATGCACCATAGTCTAGTTGTCTGCTCTGTGTCCCCGCCCCGTGCTTTCCTGGAAAGCGGTGGAATAATCCATAAAGATATTTGTAATGCCAGTTGTGTCATCCCTGCCATATGATGACTGTTCACAATGCTAAGCAGAGATAGACATAGTAGGTATATGCAGTGTGGAGTTTGATATGTTAGGCTACCGTGTGCATGTAGCCGGGCTGTGATTGAACGGTATGGACGGCACATGGATGACGTATACCGCCCTTGCCCCAATATCACCATTCACTGATCTCAGTGAGCCCAGGCGGCAAAAGGGACAGGAATAGGACCTGTCCTGAGTTTTGCCTCGAGTTCACAGCTCCATACATGGGCCCATAAAAATACACAGCCGTGTCTATGGGGATATGAATGAAATGAATGGGTCAATGTACTAGCCATGAAAAACATGGCTAGCACACTGACCATACACATGGTCGTGTGCATGATGCCCTATAGCCATGCTCAGACTTTTAGTCTAGGACTACACAACTGCTTCAGCTTCAACTCCAGTCACACGACCTAAGATCACTGTGTTGCCCTTTGACTCCTTCACCAGTAAGGTGAATTGAGTTGGACCGTGACTGCAAATTCTAGTGACAAAAAAGTTGAACAGCGTTTAACTTTTTCTATTTTTTTTTGGCATCTAGAAGTGGTGGTCATATCCCCTAGGTCGCAACGTGAATCGATTCCCTTACATTAGTAAGGTGATCTTTGGTTGCGCGAAAGGAGTCATGTAGCCCTATAATATGTCTTCATTTTACAACTGTAAGATATGTAAATAGACTTGGATCACCATAGGGTGTCCGTGGATATACAGGCCCCTCATACCACTAGTAAAGGCAATGTTATTTAGTTTCCTAATTAAAGGGATTTTTGGGATCAGGGCAGCCATAAATCTCAGTTAAGTGCCAGCCAATTATTTGAAGGGGTTGTGCGCACGTGCAGTCGCTGCGGCCTCTTCTTTGTTTGGCTTGGTCCATATAGATTCACAACCTACATTTAGTAGCTGAGGTATGGTATTGCAGCTTGGCCTCATTGAAATGAACAGGATGAAACTGCAATACCTGCACTTCTACTAGTTTGTAGATGCAGTACATGTAGATGGATCAGACTAAACACCGAAGAGGCCTTAGTGCTAGCATAAATGCCACAGCCCCATCAAACAGCTGATCGGTGGGGAGGTTGAAAGTGGGACCTCAGTACTCTGATATTAAAGGTGTTTTATGGTCTATCCTTAGAATAGGCCATAAATAGCTGAACAGTGGTACTGGGGCCGCCTGTTGGCCACTCAGTTAGCTGTACGGGGCCACTTCTGATGCCCGTACTATACATGGAGCAGTAGGCTCTGTGCTCTGTGTAGTAGCCGGTGCCAGTATTGTATCTCAGATCCCATTGAAAACAATGGGGACTGAGCTGTAGTAACTTACGCGGCACTTCCAGGTGTAGAGTGACATCACGCACATGTGCATTGCACTTGCCGAAGTTTCCACGAAGCCCAAGCCCGAACAGAGGCCTCGGCTTCATCTTTAGTTGGGTGGACATTGGCCTGTACATTGGCTTTATAGGTGTGTAATAAACGCATCACCGAAGCCCAAAGCGAATATTACACGCCCCTAAAACCCATTACAGCTAATTTGCATATTTTTAAAAGTTGTTTTTTTTCTCAATTACGGAGCCACGGATGGAAAGAAGAAAAACATCTTGCAAAGCCCTGCAAGGTACTGTGTGTAGCTTATTATGCTATTTCTTGCTGACAGACTCCCTTTAAGGCTGGAGCTACGTGACAACGAAAAGTCTTGTGAAAACTGCGGTCGTGGTACTTCTATCATACTATCGAGAAATCAGTTGTATAAGTTTTGGCTGGCTTTCTTAGATCATTCCCAGTTCCATGTTTCGATGGTCTTGAGGTAAAACTTACCCTTGCATTGTACTTGGCTGTGCTGAGACTTCCTCTTTCTAGGCTATATTAGGATGTGATACTGTGCACCGTCTGGCCCGGCCATCATGGGAAAGCTGAACAAGTGTATGACATTGAGCCAGTGTTCTCACGTACTCCGCACAAGAGTCTCATATGCCAGGGAAGCTGTCAGCTGGCGTGCAGGCTTTTCTTGGAGAATGTCGCAGCTTAAGTTTTGGTTCATATAAAGACATCCAACAGTTTGATTTGACTTTTAAAGTGGACCTCCGACTTTAGGAATGTATATAATATAAAGGCATTTTGCATTGTGTATGTGTGTGTATATATATGATCAGTACATCAGTGGGGTTACCAGCACTTTTACTATATGTCAGCAATGTGTGAGTAAGGCCTTTGGAGTCTGGAATGGGTAGGCCAAACCATTTCCACAGCCCTATATAAATGATCTGACAGCCATGGTCAGACAGAAGCAGTGACGATCCTCTAATTCATGAAATAGCAGTGATTGATTCCTATGAAAGAAAATCTGTAACAAACTATACATCTAATTATCTAATATTAATAATTGTATAACATAATTAAAATTGGGCCAGTGGGATACTTACTGCCTATTGCGAGGTCTCTGACGGCCTTCCCACTGCCCTTCTTTTCCCCTTTTGTGTTATCCTTTAGTTCATTCGTTTTCAGGTTTTTTTTTCCTTTTTTTCTTCTGCCTTTCAATTTATTATTGAATGTTGTTTGCACTTTTATAAATACTGGAAAGTGTTTGTACTTTTCTATATGAAAATGTAATAAAATTACAGTTAAAAAAAATAATCATTTTATTTTGAAGTTGGAGCTAGTCATTTTTTTCGACTCCGACTCCACCCAAAATTGACCCCAATTCTTGGTTCGTAGTGGCTGAAGGCTGTGTTTAGCGTATACACCATGGAAACTTCGGCTATATGTACTAAACATATCCATAGGGGTCCTTTGACCCAGTGGAGATCAAGAGAGTGTGCTTTTGGCCTCCATCGGAGTGCTATTTTTGTGTACACAGCCTTATTTCTTCCATTGAGGTACATGCTCAATAAAGTCTTAGGGTCCATTCAGACATCGGAATATAAAGAGGAATTTGAGGCAGACATCCACCTTGGATTCCTCGTCACTTTCCGCTTCCCACAGTGGAATGCCGATACAGAGCATCTTCATTCCGTCACGGGTATCCAACACTGATTAGGCTCAAATGAAGTGGAGAGTCTCGAGCCGTGGACTCCGCGGCCAAATCAGCTGTGGAATCCGCAACAAGATTGAGCAGGATGCTTGTTTTCTTTACCGTCTTGCTCCGATCTCAGCCTCCCAGAATCTGCCACAAAATCACTGGCGATTCCGCTGTGTGAACGGGGCCTTATTGTCTATTCATGACAGTGATTCAAAGCCGTGTGCTGTCCGTGATCCGGGAAGAAATGGGACATGCTCTAATTTTTCATACACACAGGTCCAATTCACAGGCTCAGCTCACCTATAGAAGTCAGTGGATCTTTAAAGAGAAATGGATGCCACACAGGACTGAATGGCAGCGAAAAACATGACTGAGAATCGAGAATAAGATACGTTTTGCGCTCTTTTTTTCAATGTGAAATCATGGCTGTATGGAAAGCCAAACTAGGTTGAGGAAGGCAATTTAAAACATTTTGTTGGAACTGGATGGGTGGTATACACCGGAGCACCGGGGATAGGTGAGTATGGGTTTGGATTTATTTACACCTTCCTTGGCCTCCTTGCGCCAAACTGTATAACCTGAACACAGAAGGGATTGACAAATTGTTAGTTCTTTCTCCATTCTGTGGATGGTGGTGCATGGCTGTTCTTAGTTGGTGGAACGATTTGCCTGCATAATTCTGATAATGAAGAGACTCCCCCATGCCAACTAGTTACGCGACCCCCAGCTCTGTTGGATTTCTTTGAAATTTGGCGACATTTCTGATATGACTCTAATATTCATATAAAATAAAAATAAAACTACAGGCAGTATTTTCTGTGGAGTGCCGTCCTTCTTGTTTGCTATTTATCTACTTTCGGGAGTTTGGTAACTTCCTATCGGGATCGAATTTATTCAGCTAATAATGTGACTTTTGACATGAAATAGACTATCAATTATAGATCATGGGGTGCTGACTGTTGGGGCCCTCGCGGATTAGCTGTTTCCTGGAGAGCATGGCTGCCGGCATTGTTTACATGCTAGGTGCTGTGATGCTCACTTACTTTATCAGTGGTTGTCAGTACTGCAGCAGTATCCCACTCCAGTCTATGGGACACGTACCCATAAAATCTGCTGCTAAAGTATGGCAAGTGAGCAGCGCAGCACCCAGCATGTAAACAATGCCAGGAGCTGCGCACTCTGGGAACCACTGATCGGCGGGGTGCTTAAAAATCTGACCCTTATCAATATAAAATTGTTGACCATCCACATATCCACAGGACAGAAATATCTGGCAGTCCCATAGCAGTGAACGAAGCAGTGGTCACGCAAGTGCAGTGCTCCTTCATTCACATGGAGGAGGAATGGGGGACTTTTGGGTCCCCATTCCCCTGATCGGGTTGGACCCTCCATGATCTGACAACCCTTTTAAGCATAAGACATTGATTTCATAAAGGTGTAAAACCCCCATAATGGGGTGGTATTACATTTTAATCTTATCACCTATTCTCCCACCAATCATAGGGTTCCCCCATATGAATGACGCAATGGTACAGCATGCTATCCTCCACTTCACTGACTTTAGAGCAGAGCATTGTATGCAGCTTCGGCAGTGCCATAGATATGAATGGAGTGGCAACGTACATGTTCAACTGCTGTTCCAGTTATATTCGGGGAGGCATCCCAGAAGTCGAACCCCCACCAGTCAGACTTTTATCACCTTATATCCTGTACATAGACGACATGTCAAACTCGTGGTACAACCCCTTAGGGACATACTAAATTATTCCGCCCATAATATAATTTGCAGTGAGAAATTTTGGATGCACTTAAAAAGTAACGCAAAACCCAAGTCTACGCACAAGGGGGTCTCAGATTTTTGGCTGACACTATATGTTTCTTTAAACATTTTCCAGGATATCGACTATTGGATTTTCTATCGTTTTGTCTAATTTTCTAGTTTTGTGTAATTCTGATGACAGAGAGTATTGAGTCAGTCTGTGAGTCAGGGAATGGACACGTAAGCAGCGTTGTCTCCTACAATGGTAGATTTACAATCCGCTGAGTAAAAAATAACCGTAGCGTTCAATCAGAAATGTCTAATTAAGTGAATAAATCATTGTTGTGATGAAATAATAATTCTGAGGTAATCTGGTTTTAGCTCAGATTACGGAGAAGACTATTTTTTGCAATCCTTAAAGTAATAAATTAGGATTTAATAATGGATTTTTACGGTTTTGTTGTGTTGGCCTCTTTCTCAATTATTCCCTCTTCATCAGTTCAGCGAGGACCAAATTGACATCTTTATACCCTAAAATGAATGTGTTGGCATTTCTATACTGTGTCAGTTCAGGATTGGTTCTGTGTGGGGTAAGCCGTAGGGGGCGCTGTCCTTTACCCTGTGTCACAGTCACCTTTTCTGAGGTCCAGAGGGTCATCCTTAGAATAGGTCATCGAGTGAAGATCAGTTGGGCTCTGACCCCCACAGATCAGCTGTATGAAGTGGCAGCTGATCCCGCTTCACAGGCCATGTGATGTCATGTTCACTGGTCACATGACCTGTTCACAGTTCAGTCCCTTACAAATGAATGGGCTGAGCTGCAATACCAAGCACAGCCACTATATGTATACTTACAGCGCTATGCTTGGTAAGTAGTGAAGTGGCTGCAGCGCTCACCAGAATGGTGCAGCTTCTTCAATCAGCTGATCGTTGCGGTCTTGAGTGTTGGACTCCTGTTGTTCTTTAATTGATGATGGATCATCATTTATGAAGCTTGGAAAACCCCTTTAATGCCTATGGCCTCTTCCATGCACTGATGACATCACTTTCATTGGTCACATGGCACAGCAGCAGCAGTAGTTCAGTCCCATTCAAGTAAATTGCACTGAGCTGCAGTACCAAGCTCATTCCCTCATATGTACAGCGCTGTGCTTGGTATTCAGTGCAGAGACCACAGTGCTCACCCGAAGGCCTCTTCAGCCTATCCACAGGACTGGGGATAAGTGTCTGATCGCTGGGGGGCCCGATCACCAGGTCCTCTGGTGATCAGGAGGATAGGGGACTGAAAGTCTGCCTAAAGCCTCCTTGTGCTAGTGCTAGTATGCTTGCATGACTGGTGCACCATTCACTTCTATGGGGCTGTTGGGACTATAATCTTCAGCAGCGCCCGCAGCCCTATAGAAGTCAATTCAGCACCGGTCACACAAGCACTCTGGTGCTTCATTCACAGAGGCCTTAGGCTGTATATAGAGAATCTTATCGACTGTCATATAATGACATGGCTCACTATCTCTTACCATGTTCTGTCTGTTTGGGAAAGTATTTTGCGGGAAGGTTTCATTACACGCTGTATGTAACCCAATATTGTGTGTTTTTTTTTCAGTCAGCGTTACCGTCGGTGGTAGACAGTACCTTCTTGGACTTTACGACACAGCCGGACAAGTGAGTATTATACTCTGGATGAATATTTGCTTTTTTCTTCTTCTTCAGTGGTTCTCATGTATATGTATTTTTGCCTACTACTACCAAAATGTCCAGAAGCCTCCTGAAATGGACGCGGCCTATTAGAAGTGAGGGACATTATGAGCTAGAATAGAGTCACTCTCTTAAGAGTTGCTTCTGCTCTGGCGGACCAAAGTCCCCCCCTACGGCCTCCTTATGAGTGGCGTGTCAGTGCACTTGTGTGACTGGTGTTCCATTCACTCTATGGGGCTGTGGACACAAAAGCGCACTGGTGCTCCATTCACAAGGAGGCCTTAGGAGGACTTTCGGTCCACTGTCCTTCTGATCACTGGGGAACCTGGCGAACGGCACAACCCCTTTAGAATTTTAGGGGGAATATCCCTTTAAACAGCAGATGAGATTTTCTCATACAGTCCATGTAAATTAGACTCGATCCGAACAGGCAGCCACGTGGTTATATAGCTTAATCCTTGTCATCTGTCATTGTAGTCGTTGTTATAAATGAATGGGAGGAATGTTTTATTACCAACTGCAGTGGAAAAAGGAATTTCGACAAATGCATACAAGGATCTCATTTTGGTTGCCGATTATACCCTCCGCTGAGCAGCCCTGCCATCGGAGAGCACATTATGCAGGGCCGAAGCGCAGTCTTTCTGAATTGCTGGGCTTTACATATTGAAATGTGCAGCGCTTATGTATCCGCTATGTTACTGGAGTTTGCAGCATGGCAGACGATCAGTTGTAAGTGGATTTCTCCGATGATATTCCTCGAAGCTCTGGCATTCGTTCAAGGTTGGAATATAAGTTGCAGTTGCAAAATGTAAGGCTGCCAATCCTTGGGAATGTTTTCCACTGCTGTTTTTGGACCATTAGTTTAGTGTTGATATATGTGTTTTTCTTCTTATCATTGCAAATAGTTATGTGGTGTCATTTATCGGGGTTACCTAAGTCCATGGGTAGAGGGGGTGAGATTTCTACACATGCGGCATATAAAAAAAAAATCACATCCCCGACTGATAAGTAGTTTCTCCATTTTTGTTATATCTACAGTAGAGCTGCAGTATTGGTAGCATGGACAAGCTGAGACTTTCAGCCTTCAAATGACACCAGAATGTCACCAGATTTTGTAGATGGTGTAAAACTGCAGTTTGCAGTGACCATCCCTTCTTTGGCAACTGCTATATTCTGTATATACTGGCAATACGGGTGAATTTGGGACAGATCTCCTTCACAATGCTTCGATAGAGTGTCGCTAGGGAGAACTTTATAACCTATTTTCTGCTAAAAGAAAGTACAGTAGGTTAATAAAGTATGTTATAAAAATGTTCAACAAACCCCTCCCTATACAATTAAAAAAAGTGAAACAACAATTACACTTTAACCCCTTGCCAACATCCACCATTCACACTTTAACCATGGCTCTGGCACTACTATAGCCACCGGGTCTCTGCTGTATTACAGGTAGCAATACCCATGATCATGGTCCTCTTTGATACGCGATTGTTTTAATATGAGGCTGGGGAAGGTGAAAAAACATTAAAAAAAACATACTCACCTGTCCCCGGTGCACCTGTGTTTCCCAGTGCGGTCCGGTCCTGCTGCTGTGGTGTTGTCTTCAGGCATAAGTCCCCGCCGCACTGTGATGTCCTATGTCCCTTTCCTTAGACCACTGATTGGCCTCAGTGGTCACGTGCGGCGGGGACTTCTGCTGGAAGAAAACACCGGAGCAGCAGGACCACGGTGGGAGACACTGGATCATCAGGGACAGGCGAGTATGGTTTCTCTTTTTTTTTTTTCACCTTCCCCGGCTTCATATTATGGTTACGCTGGACAACCCCTCCGATGCCTCGGTTAAAAGTGACCAAGACATTGGATCACCAGTGGTGCAGGGCACCACCATGTTTAGCATCACCATACCGGGAACAAGAGCCGGGGTCGGCTAGATAAATTTGGTATTGGAATCGTAACAAACCGCAGAATATAGGTAACGTCCATTTGGCTGCTCATTGAGCACCGTAAAAACAAAACTCATAAGAAAATGGTGCAAATGCAATTTTTTTTTTTTTTTCTAAATTCACCCAATTCTGAATATTTTGCAGCTTCCCAGTAGATTGTACAGTATAATAATTGGTACCGTTATGAAGTACAAACTGTCCTGCAGAAAACATAAGGCTTCATAACTGTGATGGGAAGGGGTTAAAGACAATCTAGTCAATCCTTCTCCAGAGTGTGGCTGATAACAGAGAACAACAGGTTGTATCCAACTGCACAGCACATGTATTAGATTTTCCTCTTAGTGCTCCTTTAATCAGAGTACTTGATATCAGAGTCTATCAGATAAAGATTAGAGGAAATAGAGAAGGGGGTGAGGGCCGCAGGAACGCCTGTGGTATTCTTGTGTATGTAAACAAATGGTCTTATCTACACCGAAATCTCTCTGTAGGAAGGATATAAAAAGACAATTCTGCACATTTCATTTCCTAGCACTAATCTGGGGTAAAGCTGTCCAAAGACACGTTCGACTCATACTTATTCCTCCTGACTGCCCCAGACACATGCATGCTCAGCTTGGCCAAGAGCCAAGGTTTTTTTTTTCTGCAGCATGAGTTTGGATTTTTGAAAGTCCAAAGCAGAAGACTAGCAAGGTCCAAAAATCTGCTGCTTGTGAATCATGCCTTTGTGGCCTGGGCCCCGCGTTGCGAAAAAATGGAGAGACAACAAAGCAAAAAACGCTATATTTTACATTACCTGCAAAGTGAATGGGATTCTGGCTAATCCCATCCACACATTGCAGAAAAGAATACGTAGCGGAAAAGCCACATTTTCAAAAAAGCTTGTGTTTTTGACAATCGCAGCCTGTCATACCTACGGAAACTCTGGAGTTTTCCGTATAGGTATAATAGAGACAGAAAGTCAGCAGAGAAAAACTGTGAAAAACGAGGCGGAAAAAAACACGATACGTTTCCGCCGCAGGTTTTTCTGCAGCATTGTTTTGCTGCGTCTCGCTACATGGGGCCTTAGCCTAAAGGGGTTTTCCTGTTTATTTTTAATGATGACCTATCCTGAGGAGCCGAGACCCGTGCTGATTAACTGAAGGGGTTGTGACATTCATGCGGCTCTTCAGTTTACATTGCATATAGTCCATTTCATTGGGGCTATTTATGGTGTATCCAAGGGGTCACGGCATTCATGTGATTGCGTGACCTCTTCACAGTTTACATTGCACACCGTCAGTTTCATTGGGGGATTATTTATGAAGACTGGCGTATTCAACTCTAGTCTTTATATCCCTGTAGCCGGTGGAAGTGTCGCTTTATTTATGACAACAGACACACCTCTTCATAAATGAGGTGGCTCCTCCGCCTGGTCATGCTCCTCTGCTGAGATTAATAATAAATGTAGCACAACCCCCACGCCACTTTCATGAAAGCCAGAAAACAAGGCTCAAAAATGCCAATTGCAGCAATTATAGTGAACGGTTGAAACTTTTTTACGCCACAAATCTGGTATTGCCACCATAATAAATCTGCCCCATAGTGTCTAAGCAATTGGAATTACAACTTCCTCGCATAGAACTGAATGGAACAAGTTTTTTTTAAGAGGTTGGGGTGCTCACAACTGCGGCAACCTCTTCCCTTTGCAAATGACTTCATATTATTCACATGGCTCCAGCCATCAGGTGAGCTGCAATACCAAGCACAGCCATCATACAATGTACGGCGCTGTGCTTAGTATCCAGTGAAGAGTCTGCAGTGCAAGCTGATCGGCAGTGGTCCAGTGTGTAGGGCCCCTAGCAATCCTATATTGATGACCTATATCAAGGACCTTAAAGGGATGGCATATCTTATGCTTTCGCTTTACAAGAAGAGATTAATCTGTTAAGCTTTTTTGTAGAGTTGTTTCATTTTAGATGCAGTGGAGCAATAAAAAATGTGAAAGTGGACTTTCCCTTTAATTTCTGTATGATTTGCTTTATTTCCATGCCCGGAATCGTTCCCTGCCCTATCTATCTGCTCAGTGCACTTCGCCTATGAACAGGTTGTCTGAAGTCCTTTCTGACCTTGCTCTGAAACTTGGACAAGTGACCTCATCTTGTGATAATCTGTGTAGCTTGCAGATATTTTGCTGGGTGTGTAGATTTGTGCCGGATCCATCCCTCCGATACGTGATGATCTTGTACTATAAAATGTTTCTATTTCCTTCCCTCGTGTTTAGGTTACTCAGCATTATCAGTCAGTACGTTCCTGCCGTCCCTGGTCTTTTACGGGCATTATATGGGCACAGAGTAGACTGAATTCAACTTGAGACTGGGCAAGGTTACTAGACATGAAACCCAACCAGTGTTTTCAATACACCACATAGTAGCCCTTGTGCATTGCACACGTGTTCATACCATACACTATAGGCTGCACTTAGCACTGGCCTTTCATGGTTAAACATTGGAGTGGTGCCCAGCATTTATTTTCGGCTATACCGGACTGTGTCGCTCGGAGAGGCAGACTAGAATTTCTCTTTAAACCACAGATGTAGCAGATGGTCTGTGATTTAAGGATCAGAAAGTACGAGCTGCCAGGTTGTAATATTACTTGGATGTGACGCCTCATAACTATTCGCAACTATTGAAGTTCTTTCCTGTGTATGGATAGCATTCGGAGCGCCTGAAGACCAAAGAAGTAGGTTACAAGATGGAAAATCACAGTAAAGACTAATTTCTCTTTAAAGAGGAGTTCTCACCAGGTCTGAAAAGCCCATCATCTGATCGGCGCTGTCACTCTGAGCATGTTGGTGTTTTGTTTATCCAAATCCGTTCAGCCATTCCAAAGATATAAGCCCGTTTAGTGTTGATACAAAATTAGGGACCACTAGCCAAGTGGGTGGCAACACTGCATGACATACAGCACATAGAGAAACAACAGTGTTACCGCCCACTTGGCTAGTAGATCATTAAAAGGGCTTATATCTTTAGAATAGCTGAACGGATTTGGATAAACAAAATGCTCAGGGTAACAGCGCCGATCAGATGATGGACTTTTCAGACCTTGTGACAGGTCCTCTTTAAAGCTAAAAATTGAGTCTTGACTGCAGTTGATCCCAATATTCAACTCCACCTACCCTGATTATGGCCCATGTCACGCTGGTTCGGGAGCTGAGATATGGAGAGTTGTTTGGTGAAGTCCTCAAAATGTAGAGCTGCTTTAGTTGTCATAACCTCTGACTGTGATATGGGGAGACTCTGTGGACACCAGGGATTTCTTTTACCCCTTGGCTAATATCATAGCATCTCTTTTGGGACCCTATAAAACTGTTTGCTTATAAGAAAGAGAAAGATCGGTGGTACCATTTTGTTCATTTGAGGGAAGACTAAAGCAGCCACAGACAACCTTCCAAATCTTATCTGCCTGAACGTATATGTATTATTGTAGTAGCATATTGGGCTAAGTGGAATTTTCTCCATAGACTTATGTGGGAAGGGGACAAAAATGAAAAACTCAAGCGTTTTTGCTATTGATCTGTTAGCTTTGTCTCCATCCATCAGATTTACAGTTTTGGGGGAAGATGAGAAAGAGAGAACTTTCTATCCTACCGACTCCCCATAAATATGCTGACTATTGGCCAGGCATGCATGTTAATATCAATAGGCATAGGATGATAATCTTCAAGTCCTCAACTTTTGGTTGTTTCTGACTCTCCGATTCATTATTAATGTGTCAGCATGAGCGACAGTGAATTGTTTATGGACTTTGGGATGGCGAGATTGTCCACTCCCTACTTGTTAAAAGCGTCCCATGACAATAAGCTGATCACAAAGTGACTCCCTGCTGGGACCCTCAGCCATCAGCTATAATTTGAGGGAAAACATGGCAGTATATGTTTAATTTACTCCAGAGCGAGAGGTACTCTTTGTAAAGCAGGACAGGTCCTCCAGAGCGAGAGGTACTCTTTGTAAAGCAGGACAGGTCCTCCAGATTGAGAGGCACTCTTTCTAAAGCAGGATAGGTCCTCCAGAGTGAAAGACACTCTTTGTAAAGCAGGATAGGTCCTGCAGACAGAGATACTCTTTGTAAAGCAGAGCAGGACAGGTCCTCCAGAGCAAGAGATACTCTTTGTAAAGCAGAAAAGGTCCTACAGAACGAGACATACTCTTTGTAAAGCAGGATAGGTCCTCCAGAATGAGACATACTCTTTGTAAAGCAGGATAGGTCCTCCAGAACGAGACATACTCTTTGTAAAGCAGGATAGGTCCTCCAGAACGAGACCTACTCTTTGTAAAGCAGGATAGGTCCTCCAGAACGAGACCTACTCTTTGTAAAGCAGGATAGGTCCTCCAGAACGAGACATACTCTTTGTAAAGCAGGATAGGTCCTCCAGAACGAGACCTACTCTTTGTAAAGCAGGATAGGTCCTCCAGAACGAGACCTACTCTTTGTAAAGCAGGAAAGGTCCTCCAGAATGAGACATACTCTTTGTAAAGCAGGATAGGTCCTCCAGAACGAGACATACTCTTTGTAAAGCAGGAAAGGTCCTCCAGAGCGAGACATACTCTTTGTAAAGCAGGAAAGGACAGGTCCTCCAGAGGGAGAGACACTCTTTGTAACCTCTCTCTTCTGTGGCTAATATATGAGGATTCTAAACGCAGAATTTCCTAATAGGGTGTTTGGCAATGTTTTCTAGGCCAGAGGACCCCATAAAGGCCCCAGCACATTAAGACGTTCACGGTTGATCTGATGACCCTACGTCTACACACGACTATTCAGTCATCTGCCTCAGGCAGTAATCCCAGTCATTGCATCAGTCACTGTCACTCTAAAAATAGCATTTAGCTTTCCAGTCACTTTGTCCTTGTTTGTTTACCACCCATTAAAAATCAGATTGGTCGTCTTTACATTAGCAAACCGTAAAAATGTCCATTAAAATGCGTTCTCGCTGCCCTTTATGTGCTGACGTCTGAGGCTTGTGATTGTCAGTAGGTTCACATGTTATTCATGGCTCTGCTTATCAATACACAGTTTATTGCATGAGTTCGAGAACTACTGCTAATCTGCATTGCTTGCATCCTGGAGTATGTAGGGTTAAATGGATATCTTATATCAATATATAGCAGTCTTGTACTTGTCGCAAGGTTACAACTTATCACTTGACGTTATCCCTTTGGCGAACTACATCAAATTCCCAAACTGCAACATATTTTGGGGTAGATAAAATATATTTAGTGGAGATTTTAATACTTATAAGGGTTTTTCAGCAGTTGAAAATTGATGATTTATGTATATCTGATCAATGGGGGTCCGACACTCAGGACCCTCACTGATCAGCTGCTCAAAGCAACAAAGGCAGTTGAGTGAACGCAACTTCTACTTCACGGGCCATGTGAAGTCACATTAAATGGTCACTTGGGATTATATGACCTACTCATATACCTTAACTAAATTTAACACGTATAAATTAAAGAGGACCTTACACGTCCTCATCGATGTGCGGTATTATATACCACTAGAAAGCCGACAGTGCGCTGAATTTCCCGGTATGCGTCCCATTGCTGGAGATATCGGTGCCGTTAATTTTGGCACCAATATCTCCCCACTGTCAGAAGGGCGGGTCTTACAGCCTAGGGTCATCGCTGGGCTGTGAGGAACGTCTGCCCTGATAGTACTCTAACATAGCCTTGTACTGTCAGGGCGGTATTCCTCACAGCCTAGCAATGACGCTAGGCTCTAAGGCCCTCCCCTCTGACAGAGAAGAGATGGAGCACATACTGGAAAAGCCAACAGTGTGCTGAATTCAGTGCACTGTCGGCTTTCTAGCGGTATATACACGTGGACAAAATTGTTGGTACCCCTCGTTTTAATGACAGAAAAACCCACAATGGTCACAGAAATAACTTGAATCTGACAAAAGTAATAATATATAAAAACATGTTGACAAGCCACAAAGCTTCTGGGAGAATGTCCTATGGACAGATGAGCCAAAAATCGAAATTTTTGGCAAGGCACATCAGCTCTATGTTCATAGACGGAAAAATGAAGCATATCTTGAAAAGAACACTGTCCCTACTGTGAAACATGGAGGAGGCTCTGTTATGTTCTGGGGCTGCTTTGCTGCATCTGGCACAGGGTGTCTTGAATCTGTGCAGGGTACAATGAAATCTCAAGACTATCAAGGGATTCTAGAGAGAAATGTGCTGCCCAGTGTCAGAAAGCTTGGTCTCAGTCGCAGGTCATGGGTCTTGCAACAGGATAATGACCCAAAACACACAGCTAAAAACGCCCAAGAATGGCTAAGAGGAAAACATTGGACTATTCTGAAGTGGCCTTCTATGAGCCCTGACCTAAATCCTATTGAGCATCTTTGGAAGGAGCTGAAACATGCCGTCTGGAAAAGGCACCCTTCACACCCGAGACAACTGGAGCAGTTTGCTCATGAGGAGCAGCCAAAATACCTGCTGAGAGGTGCAGAAGTCTCATTGACAGTTACAGGAATCGTTTGATTGCAGGGATTGCCTCAAAAGGTTGTGCAACAAAATATTAAGTTAAGGGAACCATCATTTCTGTCCAGGCCTGTTTCATGAGTTTTCTTTTTTAAAAAATTCTGTTGAAGCCTGGTTGAAAAGCAATGTCTGACTTTCATTTGTTCATTTTCATAGAATTTTTATATATTATTACTTTTGTCAGATTCAAGTTATTTCTGTGACCATTGTGGGTTTTTCTTTCATTAAACGAGGGGTACCAACAATTTTGTCCACGTATGTAATACCGCACATCTATGAGGGTGTCCTCTTTAAACAGGACATGACAACTTGAATGGTGGTGAAAATAACTTGTGGCCACGCCCTTTATTAAAGGTATAAATAACAATATCGAAAACATCTAACTTTAAGCTCAAGCCTTACTAACACCGCAGAACATCTGTCCACTTATTTAATGAGCGACTTCTAATAAGGCCGTGACATCATTCACAAAAAGACAGCAATATGGGAGGGTGGGCCGGCAGCTTCCTCAAGGCCATGCTGGAGTCTGACCAAGACCCTAGCGCTGTTCCTGTATTTATCTTCCAGCTGTGGCCAGCTTCTGACCAATCACTGTACGTTGCCGGGGTACACTGAAATCTCCCTGTGACCCCGGCAACCAGTCATGACCTATCACTAGGTCAAAGAGAAAATCTTCCCAGAGTCATTGGTCCCAGCAACAGCCAATCACATTCCAGTCACTGAGACCAAACATCCGTCCAGCTACCAACTTTCCCGCCAATATAAATTACCTCAGGAAAGGTGACCAATGGATGTCAATAATCTCATGGGTCATCTTCTGAAAAGTCCAGGTTCACCCATGACCTGTTTTCAGCTCAGTCCCATTCAAATGTATGGAGCTGAGCTGCAGTTCCAAGTACAACCCCAATGCCATGTTTGGGTGGTCGCAGTGCTCACTCAAACTGGGGTCTGTGCACTTTTATATCAGTTTTATAAGGAGTATACTATATATTTATTATATTTATTCTTTAATTTTTATTTTTTTTTTACTGTTAAATTTAGGGGTTAGAAACCTACTGTTGTGAAACTATAACTCCCAGCATGCACATCTGCTCAGCAGTTCTTGGAACTCCCATAGAAGTGAATGGAGTATGCTGGGAGTTGTAGTCTCACAACATCTTATATGTGTCTATATGTAGTCACATAAGTAGATGTGGTCCTGGGGATAAGGGACCACATTGACCTATGGTATATAGGTGACATTCCTGAACATAGTATATATAAGGGTGGGTTCACACCTGCGCTTGCTATCCGTCCGTTGCCAATCCAGTGAAAATCTCGGCGAACTAGATTGGCATCGGATACAGACCGGTCAGCGACGCATTGGTTAAAAACCCATTCATTTGAATGGGTTTTTAAAGCAATGCGCGGGTGTGCGCTTACACCCTCTGCGCTGCGAAGCCGTTTTTTTCGTCGGACACAAAGTCCTGCGTGTCCGACTTTGTTTCCGACGAAAAAAAAGGATTTGCAGCGCAGAGGGTGTAAGCGCACACCCGCGCATTGCTTTAAAAACCCATTCAAATGAATGGGTTTTTAACCAATGCGTTGCTGACTGGTCTGTATCCGATGCCAATCCAGTTCACCGAGATTTTCACTTGTTTGGCAACGGACGGACACCAAGCGCAGGTGTGAACCCACCCTAAGTTGTGTCCTGCATCAGCAGATTCCCCGTGGTACATGCACATCATCCCATTTGCTCTTGGTATGTGCAGACTTTCTCTTCACACGTGCTCAGTAATGTCTTCCTCGGTCAGGGCAGGATGATATAATCTTCAGTGTCTGGCCATGTTTTCTTGTATCTGCTCACAGCATTAATCATTCCTTCTCCTTCTCCTTCTCCTTCCAGGAAGATTACGATCGCTTGAGACCATTGTCTTATCCCATGACCGACGTTTTCCTGATCTGTTTCTCTGTGGTAAATCCAGCTTCATTTCAGAATGTGAAGGAGGAATGGGTGCCCGAACTGAAGGAATATGCGCCAAATGTGCCATTTTTACTAGTGGGCACGCAGGTGGGTTTTGGTGGCATTAGCTAATGTGATCAGAAACTTATCCCCTATCCTGCATTTAGACCCCCACTGATCCAAGACTTATCCCTTATCCTGCGGTCAGACCCCCACTGATCAGACACATATCTCCAATCCTGCGGTCAGATCCCTACTGATCAGACACTGTCCTATACCCTGCAGTCAGACCTTCACCTTTCAGACCCCACTGATCACTCTTATCCCCTATCCTGTGGTCAGACCCTGACCATTCAGACACTTATCCCCTATCCTGTGGTCAGATCCCTACTGATCAGACTTTTATCCCCTATCCTGCGGTCAGACCTCCACTTATCAGATATGTGGTAGAACCTCTATAAACATGTAATAGATGCTGGGTGACTGCCACTAATGGCCACTATTACAGGGCCCATGCAGTATGCCACCCAGCTTTACATGGCCATATAAATCTGCATGGGTATGTGGTATATACCACAGTTGCCTCGCTTCGCCTGCTATGTCCATGTGT
Source organism: Leptodactylus fallax (assembly GCA_947044405.1). Classification (NCBI taxonomy): domain Eukaryota; kingdom Metazoa; phylum Chordata; class Amphibia; order Anura; family Leptodactylidae; genus Leptodactylus; species Leptodactylus fallax. Next base: position 9,628,332 of record CAMRHE010000006.1, read on the forward strand.
CAGTCTTCACTCCAGTTCTAGCATTCTGTTCATGAACAGGTTTATAGGTTCTGCCTAGATCAGCATTTCTTTCCCCCTTTTTGTGTAAAAGCGCAGATTAAGAAATGATATCCGTCTTATGTGCAATTCTCATCAGTATGTAATGGCACAGCTACGGCTGCCGTCAGTCATAGTCATCGGAATAGCTCTTTAAATGTATGCAGAGCGGATTTTAGCGTCGGTAAAATATTAGGTCAGGTCATTTTGCCTGGCAGTGCCCGTTCTTTTTGCTTCTCATTAAATGTGTTATTAAAAAAAAAATCTTCACTACAGAGGGCACGGGGGCATAGGATGTTCTCTCTGTCTGTGATGTCTCTCCGCTTCACACTCCTATTTGCTTTTTCATGTTTTAGAATACAAAAAAATGCAAAAAAAAAGTGATTTTTATTTTCATGACTTGCAGATCGACCTAAGAGATGATCCCAAGACTCTAGCAAAGCTAAATGATGTGAAGGAAAAACCTATTACTGTGGAGCAAGGGCATAAGCTGGCAAAAGAGGTAAAGACGCTCGTGTTTTCTTCTTTTCCCTTCATTTTTTTTTCTGCGGCTTCATAGTCAGAGCGGCAGAAAGATGGAGTCATTATCTGAGAGGTGCTTTAGTGATCCTTGTGTAAGTCTATGTGATCTGTACTCCTGTAATGACATTTTTATGCCGCTCCTGCCGCCCGACTGTTAATGGGAAGGGACATTATACTGAAAATATTCATTTCTGACAAAATAACACGCAGTATTATTATAAGAGAGGATACAAAGAGTGAGCTCCGCTCTGGAGTCTTGTACTTCTCTGTTATCCTTCCAAGTAATGCGACGACCATTGTCCACCGATGTGTTCGCGTATACCTAGAGGAATATAATCCAATTGGTTTATAGCAGTGATTCTTAAAGGGGGTTGTTCAGTTCTGAAGTGACAGGGAAAGGCGAATAATAAAATTATCCCCTCTCCCTGCACGGTCAGCTGCTCGTGTTCTCCTGCACACTGGTTAAAGCGAAGCTGTGAGTATATGCATCTCACTTTAACCAGTGATATCTCTAAATCTAGGTAGGTTACAGGCATGCTCTTGGCCTGTAAGATTGTGGCTCCAAAGTTAGAGGCATTTAAAGTGACTGCCATCTCTGCAGTCTCCCTGGACGTATCCGGCTTGGGGAAAACTGTAATGTACTTTGCTCAAGCCCGAGCAAGGTTCGTCCAGAACTATTAAAGGTGTGCAGATTATCTCTCTTTCAGAGTAAGGCCCTATTGACATGATTGTCGAAAATGGCCGTCACACGGCTGCACTAAAATCAGTGCATTCTATGGTCCTATTGACATGTCTGTCTTTTTTATGGGCCATGTGAATGGTTCATCCAAGTAATTGGATGTTCTACTTTTTTGCCATTTTCACAGATCACTGAATACACTCAAGTCTATGCGGGATCTGTGAAAACAGGGGCCACATGGATGCAAATCAACCATGAAAAATGACCATTTGCATCACGGTCATGTGAATAAGTTGTGTCTTTAGCTACGAGTACCTATCCCAACCCTCTGAAGGCCCTTCGAATGATGGGTGGTCACCAGCCCTGTGTCTATAAAGGAGTCTCAGTTGAGATTGTGCCGCCTCAGAAACATAGGGGCAGGGGTTGGAGTGGGGTGGGGAAGATATGACCACACAACACCCCTCTCAGGAGGGACATCCTGAAGAACGTGCGATATTCTGAGCGCTATCCTTGGACACCTCCCATACACATTTCAGGGAAATGTGGCTATAATGACATCATGTAACTGTAAGCATGGCCATTTACTGCCAACCTATCATGCAGTTTTACCAGCTTTGGAGAGTGACATCAGTTCTCTGCCAGGAATCTATTAGCGGGCAGATTATCAGAATGAAATCGGAGATCAGGTCATTAGATATTGCTCCGAAAATAAAATGAAGAAATCTGCATAAAACATGAGGTCACAATGCAGATTCACAATGTGACTATTTCAGGAAGGTACGGTATACATGGTAGTTCTTTAACTTCTTTTATTAAAGGGGTATTCCATCATACACCTTTATGGTATATCCATAGTGTCCCTTTACCCCCTTCTGCCACTGCGTCCTGGAGCTTGTCTATATGAGAGGTGGCCAGCTTGGCTTTTACTGTAACTCCCAAGTGGAATAGGGCCCACTGCCCTGTAGATGGGTAGAGGGCCCAAATCTTTATGGTGTGAAAACCACTTTTAAAGGACACACAGGAAAAAATGATTTTCACATTGTAATGAATGGAATCATTAAAACCCTGGAGGAGGGGCAACACCTCTATGCTGTGGTGTCTTCACGGAATACCAAGCACAACGCTGAACATAGTGTAGGGGCTGTGCTTGGCATTGCAGTTTAGTTGAATGGGACTGCGCTGCTGCTGTATTATATGACCGATGAATGTGACATTATCGCACAGGGAAGGGGCCACGGTATCTTCAAACTGGTCTCGAATCTGGTTGTCGGACAAGATACTGATCACATATTGAGGACCTTTCCTAAGGATAGGCCATCAGTATACAAGTCCCGGAAAATCCCTTTAATATGAGAGCTGCTACAGCGATCAGCTGGTTGATGGAGATCTAGGACCACAGACAAACAGCTGATTTGTCCCCTGCAGCAGGATTGTCACATGGCGGCCATTCAGATGAATGACTATCCATGTAATACATGGGTGATGCAAGTCCTCCAGCATTAGAGCCACTGCTTGTCACCTGTCCATCTATCTGCTCCACTACCGCTATATGCACGTCCGTGTCGGATCCGTGAACAGAGCCTTAGACCCCATGTACACGACCAAGTGTGCGTTCGGAGTTGTGGCCGATTTTGCAGCAGAATGCACTCTGGTGAAATCTGAGAGTATTCCGTTAGGAACTTACCTCTATGGCGGCTTCCGATCCATTCTGTTCCGATGAAACAGAGCAAGATAGGACCTGCTTTATTTTCATCGAAACGGAATGGTCCATTGGACGCTCCCTAGGGTGGCACATTTGGACATGTACATGAAGACTACTGTCATCTCACAGATGATGTCTGACAAGTCAGCCCATGACACGGCACATTCCTAATATGACATGGCTAATTATTAGTGATTTTATCCTATGCTCCTGGATGTATTTCTGCCTTATAATGTATCAGCTTCCACAACATTTTGTCTACAATTTCTATTCTACGTGTATCCCTCAATGAAGACGCATTGTGCATAGGTGGATGAGAACCGCCGCTTGCAATTTTTGCTGCCTACTGAACAGGAAGATAAATTGTCTTTCAGAAAAATGGTCCCATTTCAAGGACAATGTATTTCCTTTTATCCTTTCCAGGTAATTTAGCTTTAGCATCCTCAGACAGCTATTCTGCACCCACGCTTGTGTCACATTCACCAGACTCGTCCCCTCATTTAGCTTTGGTATCACTGCTGCAGTGGATACAAGGTGTGTGTATACTCTCCAAAATGTACAATAATTTACTTGTAATTTTGATGCAAATTAGGACCTAATTTTCATACCTTTCCCCAGGGTGCATTGTGTCTGTAAGATTCCTGTACTAGCTGGTAATCTCTGCATGGAGATTTGCCTCAAAAAACCACAGCAGAATCTGCAAGAAACACAACTTTTCTACAAACTGTGAACTCGGCCTTTGACACTTTTTCGTTTTGGTGGGAAGGGAGATGAGGCTTTAGTAACAACAATGGGGGTATTTTTCACAAGGGGAGTTTTTAAAGTGAGTTTTGCTGGAGTCGGTGCCAGGCTTGGTTCACATCACCCAGAGGACCCTATTAGGCTGTGTTCACACGGCGGAAATTGAATTCATTTTCCGCTGCCGGAATTTTCGCCGCGGTCTAGCCACAACAGGATGCCGATGCAGTGCATTAGCATTTCGTTGCGGCATCCTGCTTATATGCCTGGATGAATGGACCTAATCAGGAGGGGAGTCTCGAGCCGCGGGCGGAATCCGCGGGAAGATTGAGCAGGACACTTCTTTTTTCGCGTCCTGCTGCAATCTCTGCCTCCCATTGAAAACAACGGGAGGCAGATTCGGGAGGAATCTGCTCCGGATTCAGGGGCGGATTCCGCCCCCAAATCCGCAGCAAATTCCACCCTGTGAACACACCCTTATGGTCTACAGTATTACTCCACTTTCTATACCACCACATTTTTTGCAACTGATGTAGCTGATGCACACACAGGTCCGCAGGCTAACCAAGACCACTTTCTCACTCATCTTTTCAAGATGTTGTAACTTTTTTACGCCAGAATTCAGGAGGACAGGGCTTGAAAATTTCTCTCAATGTGCACCAAAATTCTGGCACACATTTCAGTCACAAACTAAGGCCATAGTTGTGTGGGGGTCCATAGAAAATGGAACATACTGCACATGGATGGCAACCGCGTGAAGTCCATGTTGTCCTACAGACAGGAGTAGAACTTGCTACATATTTTGTGTCTCAGTCCTATGGGACCCCCCCACATGGATCCCTAAAAATTATGATCGTAATAGGTGGCATAAACTAAGACTAGACAGTGTAAACACGTATCAGGTTTATCATCCGGCATCAGCCAATTTTAAGACAAGTTTTCATTGTCCAACTATTAGACAGGAGTAGTAAATCTGCCCCATTGTGTAGCGGCCATGCCAGGTAAGGGTAAGATCACATGGAGGAATTCACCACGGATTCCACCCAGATTCTCCCTCCCGTTTGTTTTCAACAGAAGGCAGAGATCGCAGCAGGGCACTGAAAAAATAAGCGTCCTGCTCAATTTTGCCGTGGATTCTGTGGCTCGAGCCTCCCTGCTGATAAGGCCTATTCATATGGGCCTAATCAGCAGCGGAAAGCCGCAACGAAATGACAATTGGCATCCCGTCACGGGTAGAACGCAGCCAGAAAACAGCGGTGGAAAATGAAAAGGAATTCCTCTTCATTTTCCACCGGCTGAACTTACCCTTACTGTACCTCAGCCCCCATTCACTTGATTGCGCTGTAGTACCCAGAAATGGCCACTACTAAGGATTGGTCATCAATATCAAATCCTTTCATTTGGTCGCAACGGCCTTTATGAGCATGTCAAGGGGCGTTCTATGCCAGCGGACTACAACAGACACAAAGATACATTTCAGTAAAAGAGAAGAATAATATCAAATGCTAGAGATGCAGACCGCTTACATAATAGTGATATTAAGAAATCTAACCGTTACACATAAGAAAACTGACACTTCTCATTTTGTGGCCGCATTTTTGCAGTTTACTCTGAGTAAACCCTTTTCAATTATCCAAAGCAGATCTGAAAGATAACCAGTCACGTTAAAGGGGTTGCGCCATTAAAGACACTTATTCCCTATCCACCAGATAAGTGTCTGATCGCTGGGGGGCCCAACTGACTGTTTCCTTGTGAATGTAGCACCGGTGCGCTTGTGTGACCGACACTCCATTCACTTACAGTCCTGGCAGCCGCATTATAAATTTATATAGTTTTTGATATGTTTTAACACCTTATTAAAAATCCAAAACTTCCCAAAATTTTCTTTGAGTCACCATATTCTGACACCTGTAACTTTTTTTTTTTATATGTCTGTAAACAGGGCTGTGTAAGGTGTGTGGGTTTTTTTGTTTTTTTTTTTGCTGGGCCATTTATATTTTTTATTGGGGAAATGTGTGACATTTCAATCCCTTTTTATTCAAATTTTTGGAGAAGGCGAAAAACTGTGGGGGAAAATATTTTTCTATATTTGTATCTTGGGTAGTTTCGGACATGGGGATGCCTAATTTATATGTTTGTTTTTATTTGTGATCTAGGGAAAAGGTGTGGGGGGCTGAAGATAGATAGATAGATAGAATTTTTTTTTTTTTTTTTTTAGCTCCCCACTAGGGGGCTTGAACCTACGATCTTTAGATCACTTGTCCCATAGACTGCAATACAGCTGTCTATGGAGAAATCCTTATATACCTTTGGAGACTTGCCACAGGTAAGCCTGGATATGTATATAGCTATGACAGGCCTCAGAGTTTTCATAGGGCTCCCAGCTGTCATGAACACTGGATGGCTCCCCTGATCGCGCCGTGTGGGAGCCATCTTGGAAAAAGAAAGTATGGGGGAGGGGGCACCAGAGGAAGGGTATTTGTCAAGAGTTTGGGGCGCCATTTGCTCGTGATTGGAGCGGCCTCCGATAGCGGGCATTACCGCCAAGTCTCTGCAGTATTAGAAGAGTGGGCACGATATTGAAAGTAGTGATGTGTCATTGGCGAACAAATCGTCTCCTGGCTAAGAGAAATATATTTTTTTTTCACATTTCCTGTGCGGGTGATATCTAACTTCGCCCCCTACATGCCCTGTTCCTTTTAACCTTCTCATGGCTGTCTGCAGAGCAGAGACAAGCACATTAAATAAGAAGCCAAATATTCCATCTCACTGAAAAAAGCCGAAATTCCCATCACTAACTGAAAGACCCGACATTTGTTGTACTATTACAACGGATGTTGACAAGTGGTTAAAATAAAGCAGCAGTCTGGAGTCAGTACATAGCATGAATATACCGTTAGCTTACAATATACATCCCCCTTGTTCTGCAGATCAGGATATCATTGGAATAAAGGAGGCCATCCTGGGAATATTAGGGAATTGCTATACATGCAGTGAGCACTTCTGATGTCTGACCTCTGCTGGGTTACCTGGGATCCTTTGGTTACCTCGCTAGGAAGTGCAGCTCTTACATTTGCCTGCAAAATGATGTAAGCAATGGATGAAGCCTCCCTCCTCCCGTCCTCTAGCACACAGTGACTCACAAGCTGCAGTCTGTCTGACTATCACAAAGAGAGAAGCCAGGGGCACAGCAAATATAGAAATCATTTTACTGCTATACAGATGGTCAGAAGGACTTATGGAAAAACTGCTAGTGCTGCAGAATGGGTGGGTTAATAGCACAGCCTGTATCCTCATGACTGAGGACGTAAAGGCCTACCCACCGGGCTAGAACCACCGGATGTCTCTGCAGGCTGTATGCACATGGTGGCAGAGCTGCAAACAGCTTACGGCACATTTGCCTGCTTAGTATACTTACTACATGTACCTGATATACTGTGCCAGAGATTTGGATGCAGCTTTGGATGTGAATGGAGGTAATCGTCATGATCTTTTCAGTAATGGCAGCGACAAACACTTGTAATGCGCTTTTCTCACGGAGAATATATCAGTATATTTTTGGCACATGGGACGAAAGACACGCAAACACGGGAACACACACAAACTCCATGCAGATGTTGCCCTTGCTCACATTCAAACCCAGAACCCCAGCGCTTCAAGGCATCAATGTGTAATCCCACAATAAAAATGTATCACTTATCCACAGGATAGGTGATGGTATTTAGATCACATGGGCCCCACCATTGGATTCCCCTTAGGGTGCCAATAAAGGGGTCCTAGCTGTTTCCATTACTGCCATATTGTTTATATGGAACGGCAGGGTGGTTGCTTGGTCATCACTCCATAAGTACTGTTACTATGGTCATGCTGTTGAGGAGGATGAACCCGTTTTACTAATCGGTTAGGCCCCCAGGGATGTTTTTTTCCCACTGTGTTTCTGTACGTGGGGCCTCAACCTTAGGCTCTTTTCACACTAGTGATATACTCAGGAAAGTGCTGCCCATGATCCCTGAAAAAGTGGAGCACGATGGGAAATATGGCAGAGAATCAGCATGGTTGTGTGAATATAACATTAGGCTATGGTCATACATGGTGGCTTGCTGTTGGTCAGACCTGGCCATAGCAAAAAAAACGGCTAGTTTTCTGCATGGTTTAATCCCTACAGCTTGAGTTTTCAACTTTTGCTTTGGACGGAAGCCCCAGCTCTCCACATCTCTGATTAACAGCTGTTTACACAAGCACTGTGGTTCCTTCAAATAGCTGATCTGCGAGGGTGCAGAGTCAGATCCCACTGATATTGATGTCATATCCTGAGGTCATCAATATCTGCATCCTGGAAAAGTCCTATAAAGGGTGTTTCTCATCCTGTAGTTTCAAGGATATCCCACTTCTTTATGATTGATGGAAGCCTATTTTCCGGGTCAGTCAGGAACCAAGAGGTCAAAGTGGCTGCAACGTACGTGATCTACTTAGTAGTGGTGGTGCAGGGTATTACAGCTTTGTCTCAATCACTTAAATGGATTTTGCAGGACTTCGAAAAAAAACGGCTGCTTTCTTCTTCTCAGGAAGTGACATCATGTCATTGGTCACATGGCCATGCTGCAGCTCAGTCCCATTTATTTTAATGAGATGGAGATGTGACATTGCCACGTGACCTACATTACTTCACTAAGTAAATGGCTTGCAGGAAGTCGAACCCATGTAAATAATGAAGGGGCTACAGTGCTTGGCCGTGCACAGCAAACCCTGCTGATAGGACAAGGTGCTGAGATTTGGGCTATATACACTCTCCTGATGGATCTGCTGAATGTGTCTTTAGCCTTTCTTGTTCCCATGTTGACATACATTGGATTGTATGCGCCAACAATACCTTGTTTTTCTGTATTGAGAGTCATGGACTATTCCAATTAATTTCCATAAAATTATATTCAGTACTGAGCAAAGGTTTTAGTTTGTCAATTCACAAAATGAAGTGAATGAATAAAGAGAAAAGTAAAGCCCATCAATATTTGGTGTGACCTTTGCCCTTTGCCTTCCATCAGTTCTTCTCGGTACAGACAGTTTTTGGCAGAACTGGGCAGGGAGGTTGTTCCCGCCATCTTGGAGAACTAAGCACAGATCTTCTGTGGATGTAGGCTTGTCCAATCCTTCTGTCTCTTCATGTCATCCTGGATAGACTGGATGATATCAGGGCTATATGGTGTGTGTGTGTATGTACATATAAGCATTAATCACACTGAGAATGTATAGCCATAATGTATACCATATAGTTACATAGGTCACCCAATGGAAGAAAAAAAAAATTTATATATAAATTAGTGTGATACCGTATGTGTAAATTCACTATATATATATAACACACTAAACACAGTACCATATAGTAAAAAAAAAAAAAATCTATATATGATATAGATATAATTTTTAATAGGTGACCTATGCAACTGTATGGCATAGATCAGGGCTGTGTTCTTGGTGTGTACAGAGCCTTACACTTAATAAAACTAGTTTGTGTCATTTTACAACATTGTAAACCAAAGCTTTATTGAAGATTCCCACACACAAATGGCTTTTGTTTCCCTCTTGACAGATTGGGGCGTGCTGCTACGTCGAGTGTTCAGCTTTGACGCAGAAGGGACTGAAAGCAGTCTTTGACGAGTCCATTATAGCTATTTTAACTCCAAAGAAGAATCCCATGAAGAAAAGAATAGGCTCGAGATGTATAAACTGCTGTCTCATCACGTGAGACGTGCACCCCGCTCCTAGGGTCTGGGCCCCGTGCCCACGACAGTTGTACCGCCGCTGCACAAGAAACTTTTATTGACCTGCTTTACGGATACGTTGAGGACACGATGGCTCACAAACCTTCTGAAGGAAAGATGTGGTTTCTCAGGGTCTACTTTATAGCGACGCTACGTGTGTGCAGTGTGGTGGCTGCGCTTGGTCTAGTTTCGCACTTAATGTCCCATTGCACAAACAGGAGGCAGAGTCACCCGCCCGCTCTTACTATCTGCTTTTGTATGTCAGCCGTTTCCTGTTCCAGTAAATCCAGAATGGAGCCAGAAGAAGACCGGCAACGTAACCGAACGTAGCACCTAGTGAGCAGGAGATCGGCCATACCTGCCGGAAGAAATAAGACAAGCTTTATTAGCACAAAAGGAAGGAGCACAGATACAACCAGTGAATGTTAGTACAAGATATATCCACTACATACAAGGACTGGCTTCCAATTACTGCTGCACATTTAATACATTGTAAGAAAACATTAAAGTCCTATTTTAGTGCCGCCAGGATAAGGCCGGAGGTCATGATATGGACTTGGGTGGCTGGAAAATAATCTGCCCCTGCGTGGTCCCTTCTACCAGGATGGCTCCATCAGGGCCCTTGATGGGGAATCATTTAGTACCCTGTTATAACACCAGTAAGAATGAACCATAACATGTAGTGAGTGGTATGTATGGATTGAAGCTGTGAGCTCGAGAGGATAACCTGGACCTCCACCCTAACAGATATGAAGAGACAACCCTGCATAAAGTCTCCAAAAGAAGTTACTAGGAAACCTTGTCTTCCCCATGATATAGCAATTCTGGAGCATCATTTCTCTTATCTCTGCGTTGTACTGTTCCTCTGTTATTCCTCCTAGAATTGTATGAATAAACTGACCGTTTCCCATGGTAAAGGTAATTGGTAACACCCAGTTGTTAAAGGGGTATTTTAATCTTAGGTCTCAAGTTTGAGTTTTTATGGTATTTTACAGTACCAGCAAAGTGAATGAGATTTCATTAATCTTATCTACATATTATGGAGAAAAAAAAGGCTCTGAAAAGCTACATAAAATTGCAGCGTGTTAGTTTTAACTTGGGAAATTGCAAGCGTTTTTGCTAGATTTATACACCATTTTTCTAGCCTTAGCCATAGGCTAAAGCTAGATTTATACATCCCATAGGATAGGGGATAACCTGTAGTTTGGTGGGAGTCCGACTGTTGAGACCACACCAATCAGGAGAACGGGGGAAGTTTTTTTTTCTAAAAGGAGGGGTGGTCGGGATAGATGTGCATCGCTCCATATACTTCAATGGGAGCGCCGGAGATAGCCGAGCTGAGGCCATGGACCACCGCACTATTCACAAGAAGGTACAAAATGCCCTGTTCTCCTAATTGATCTGCAGGTGATATTCTCTATACATAGGATAGGGTAACTTCTTAAGATGGGAAACCCTTTTAAATTGTTCATAGACTTCTAGGAGGAATATAGGAGGAACGGGACAGAGTTATGAGAAAAGATGCTCCAAATTTGTTACATTATAGGCAATTCAAGTATTTACTAGACATGATCGGATGATGGAGGGGCAGAAAGGTCCTTTGCAAGTTATTAAAAATTTTGTTCAGATGTGTCTTAGGCTAGAAACTCCGCTGCAAATTCCTCCAAATATCCGCAGAGAGAAAAGTTCTGCACTGCGGACTTTTCTCTCCAACGATTTCAGTATCAACCTGACAGGCCCCGCTGTAGTCTATGGGGTCTGCAGGTGTCGCAGGTAACCGCTGTTTTAGTGGATGGGCTCGGTCGTTTGTGTTCCCAGGCGGAACCAAACGACAGAGAGCCCGGAGCAAGTGTGAACGTAGCCTTAGCTTTACAGCTATGGTGTCCATGATCTAGGAGCCACAGGAGTAGTCGCCCAGCTCTTCCAGACTACAGCAGTAGATGCCTAACATATCATGGACCCTTCCAGCAGACATAGAAGGAAGACTTACCAAGCTAAATACACCAGAATTCTGGCTTAGGCCAAGGCCACACATTTAGCCAATTTTTTGGCCATTGTGGAAATGTAGGAAAAACAAAAACAGCTTTTTGCAATACCAGCGAAGTGAATGCGATTTTGTGTAATCTCATCCACACATTGTGGGGGGAGAAAAATAACAATGCAGAAACGCAGCGTGTACATTTTATCTGCGGAAACTTATATGGGAAGAAATTTGCAGAGTTTTTAGCTGCATTCCCCGATATGGGGCCTTGGCTCTGCTTTGCAACATGTTTATTGATTATGATTTTTTTTTTTTAGACATTTTTTTGTGCCCAGCTTGACAAGGGAATGCAGTTTTGCAGCATTGTATGCCACAGTTTTGCCACAAAGTCAGACAACGAATATCTCTTGCAATGACAAGTGTGTAAAGATGTGCCATATTTATCAAGGTGGTTGATAGATGATAAATCTGGTCCATTTTTAGACTGTCCAGTTCTGTCCCAGTGTTTCAGTCCTACTGGATTAACTCTTAATGAACTTGTATGATGTGCCAGACAGAGGTGGAGACCCTGATACCCCATGTAAAGGGTGTGTTTGGCGGATCCAGAAAAAAAATCTAGTTGTACTGGACACACATTTACTGCAGTCTCTGTAGATTTTTCTTGGACATGACATTCACTGATTCCCCCAGATCTTCCTTTATACACCGCCTACCTTATGGTGTGCAAGAGAGGACTGAACTTCTGACATGTCTCTCATTGTAAACACTTATCTTTAGAATTCTATGCTGTGTTGTTCCTCTGCTACTCCTCTAGGAAACATATAAATGAATAGTGAATGGAGACAGAGGGTGCTCGGTCTGCATCAGTCTGTCGGCTTTTCTGTCTGTCGTTCTTACTGTTGAATGACACCAGTGTGAACTTTTATTGCTAAAACTGACATGTCAGGAGAGACAATATTCTCTTTAAATGGATCTGTCTCTCCTAAAAAGTCGCCACATGGGCAGCAAGCTATGTAATGTATACCCCACCCAAATTCTGTTTTACCTATGGGTTTGTGACAGAGGGGTGACAGCAGTGCAGATGTAGGAATAGGTCCTGGATATAGAATACTACTTAAGACCCCCATGATGTGATATTGATTAGGTATCAATATAAACGTTTTGAAATACAACTTTAAATATTACATTATTTTGGTAGATCAGGAACATATTATATATTTAACATTTTCCATTTTTTTTTTTTTTTTTTTAAAGCATTGTCTGGATATCGCTATTACATACTTGTTATGGCGCCCCCTGCTGTTCTTTTGAACCCCTTTCACAACGTCCACCTGACATGTTCAGTGCTGGTGACAAGAAGCTTCTAGGATTTTGGCAATGGAACTGAGCATGTGTGACCTCCAGCACTGTTAACATTATATGGACATTCTGCAAAGGAATCAAAACAGCCCCAGGGGGCGCAATAACAATACTGTAACAGTAATATCTAGAGAAATATCTGGAGCATTTTGTTACAATGATTCCAATTGAAAAAGTGTCATGTAGCCTGTCAGGGTAAGATGTCATGTCCACGACTGTGTACTAGCCATGCTTTTTATGGCTAGCACACTGACTCATTCATTACTCTGGCCCCATACACACAACTGTACAGAGCTCCTTCCAGCACCCGTCCTATAAACAATATGGGGCCAGAACCAGAAAGCATTGGGAGCAGAGCTGCAGTGAAGGCGCGGAGCACTACACAGTGGTTGGCGCTTTCTGCTTCTGGTCTTGTATTATGTACTGGATGGGCGGCGGTAGCAATTCTGTACAGATGATCAGTACAGGAGGGTCAGGTATCGGCGGCCCCCTATCAATCATATATTATCATAAAGAAAATAAGCCCGGACAACTCCTTTAATGGGTCAGTGGAGGCACGGTCGGCACACAGACCTCATCCATGGACCTGGGTGATGCGCATGAGGCCTAAGATGGGACAACCTTTAGATATACATATATCTTTTTGCAAAATATCAGACTTCCATAGCCAGACCTGTGAAGAGTATGTATGGAAAACGATGAACTACACCATCTTGACTTAGCTATGGCTGTGGACTTGTATCTGATGTATGTGTGTAGGGACATGAAGGGGTATATATACGATTTCTGATAGGCTCCTCTCTATAATAATACCAGTGTGGCTTTTGTAGAGCGGCATTTTGTAGACTGCTGCATGTTGTACATTTTAACTTAGATATTGTGTCAAGGTATTTTCTATGGGTCTATAACAAGGCACTGTGTTTTTAATATTGCTTTTTTACATTTAAGCGGTACAGAATCAGAGACAAAACGCTGGTGAGAAACCAGTATATAGCATACAAGGACTGGGAGGAAGTATCTTTTGTATGTGTTACTAGTAGGAGGAGACCGCATTGCCTAGAGCCGAGGTATCGTCGATGTCTTGTGCAAATGCATCACTTCTTCACTCGCGGGCAAGCTTAGGAAATAAACATTAACGCGAGCCTCTGCACAACTTGATCACGCCGATGTGCCTCAGTCTTTCTTTGGAGCAACTATCTCCGATGTGATGAGCAGAGATCATTTATCATTGCCTAATAAACCTGTGCAGTGTTTACTACCAGTGTGTACAGACTCCTGTTCTTAGTAAAATATAGGCCACGCATACACAATAAGGCCTTGTTCACACAACATAGAAGGACGGCCGTTTTGAGAACGTATTGATTTCAATGTGTCTAGTCACAAGTACAATTTAGACACACTGTTTTTCATGGCAATCAAAAAAAAAAAAAAAAACCTGACACGCACTATTGTCCATTTTCACAGACCCAATAGAAATCAATGGATCCGTTCTTAACACATGTTTAAAATGGATTTCCGTCTGTTGTACGTCCGTTAAAAACAGATTAGTGGGTTGGGTCAAAAAAGACCAATGAAATGCATCGTTTTTTTTTCCACTGAGTTAAAACGGACGACACTGCCATCAAAAATGGAATGAAACAGATGCAAAATGGTTAAACAGATCCAGATCGATTACGGTCGTGTGAATAAGGCCTAAGTGTCCTTTCACATAGGATAATCAAAAATGATATAGCAAGTCAATTGGACTCATTAACATTATTGCGCGTTTTTGTAAAAGGCCCTTAAAAGGGTTTTCTGGGTTTTGTTAAAGGGGTTGTCCAGGATAACCCGTTTTTGGCAAGGAGGCCTGGGAAGGTGGGGGGGGGGGGGAAGAAAACCCACCACCCCTGTCCACAGTGCTCCAGTATCTCCCACCGCAGTCTGGTCCTGCTGCTCCTGGGGGTCTTGCTTTGGCAGGAAAGGACACAAGACGTCACAGGTGATGTATGTGAGTGACGTCCCATCTCCTTTACTTAGACCGCTGCTTGGTCTCAGCAGTCATGTGCGGCGAGGACTTCTGCAAAAACAAGACCCAGAGCAACAGGATCAGACCACAGTGGGAGACACTGGGGACAGGTGAATATGAAGGGGGTTGTTTGTTTGTTTTTTTTCACCTCCCCCAGCCTCCCTGCCAAAAACAGGTTATCCTGGAAAACCCTTTAATTGATAAGCTATCCTTAGGACAGGTCATCTATTGAAGATCAGCGGGGATCTGACACCTGGGGCCCCCTGCACATCAGCTGGTTGAAGCGGCAGTGGTGCTCCCTGAGGGCCAATACTCCTTATAAAGTGCTCTGACTGATCATCAGGACCAGAAGGATACGCCACTACCTCTGCAAATGCAGGCTAGTAAATAGTGCTGACTGCAGCCTTCCCTGGGCTAGGGGCCAGCAGTGATCACAAGTCCTGAGCGATGCGCAATATACAGGTTGTGTCTAGAACTGCTAAGCTGGCCAGTCCTGTAGGTACAGTTTATGTCTATGTGAAATAACACTGAAAACCTGTCCGGAGATCCCAATAGCCATCAAACCACAGTAAAAAATAAGCTATTAGGACACTAATAATTACAGCAGAGCCTCGTGTCCTAATCCACAGCCTATTCTCAGCCTCTGGTCATAACAGATTAATATTTTCTGACCTTCACAACATATGAGGAATATATAAGAATCTACCCAGAAGTTATCAACTTCAATAAATGCCAAAGAAACAAATAGAAGGTCAAATTTGTGAAGGAGATCTGCCACTGAGTACATAGCACAACACGTACTATACTGTGCGTTAGTATTGTGGGGCCACTATGGGACATTATACTGTGCGTTAGTATTGTGGGGCCACTATGGGACATTATACTGTGCGTTAGTATTGTGGGGCCACTATGGGACATTATACTGTGCGTTAGTATTGTGGGGCCACTATGGGACATTATACTGTGCGTTAGTATTGTGGGGCCACTATGGGACATTATACTGTGCGTTAGTATTGTGGGGCCACTATGGGACATTATACTGTGCGTTAGTATTGTGGGGCCACTATGGGACATTATACTGTGCGTTAGTATTGTGGGGCCACTATGGGACATTATACTGTGCGTTAGTATTGTGGTTGTCTTTCTGGAGATTCGGGGGGGAATTTATGACTGGCGTTTCTTACATCAGTCTTCATAAAGTCCCTAGACTGGCAGGAGGCACACCTGAATTTTTAAGATGTCTGGCTACATTCACACCAACACTGAAAAAAATAAAAATGGACGATCGGTCTGTCTTTTTCACAGCCGTTTTGCATCCATGAAAACAGACAACAATAGGACATGTCCTAGTTTTTGACAGTCTGTTAAAACAAAAAAAACCCCGTCATGTGTACAGATCTGGGTCAGATTTATCAAGACTGGCCGGCCGGTCTGTGCCTGACGGGTAAATGTACGCCAGCCTTTTCAGAGACAATCACAGCACTGAAATGAAAAAATAAAAAAAGTCACAACTTTTTTGCGCAAAATGCTGATTTGCAAAAAATGTGCGACTTTTTATGCCTTGTACGCCAGAAAACTCCCCACTGAACCCAATGTGGGACGTTTGTGTGAATAGGACCTTAAATCAGGCACAATCCTCTATGCTAAAATTTAGATCTACAGCAGTCAGGATTTGGTGTAGTTTTTCTGGATGAAAAGCCCCCAGTCCACAATGCTCTCCACCCTGCCCAATTTCACAAAAAGTGAGTGAGGCGCAGGACAAACGATGTGGCACATCTTTGGCGCAATAAAGGACTGTGCACCAATGATGCACCACAATTACTCCCATCTACAACAGAAAAATTATGTAGATGTGTTAATAAATTGCACCCAATGTGTTTAGAATTCCAACTTAACAGTGAAAAAAAATACAGTACTTAGTATGGTGCCCCCTGGAGTTCAAAGTATATAGTAATAAGAAAGTCCACCCAATGAGCTGCTGGTGGACACGCATGATCAGTCACTCTCCATGTCAGGTCTCCGCACAGTGATATATTCAGAGCCTCCACCTCTCAACATTTACATCCATCAGTAGTGGTGCTCATAAAGATTGGAGGAATTTTCCATTAGCAGTCGTAATAGATATGTCATTTATAGGAATAGTTCCACATAAATTATCTAGAAAAGCTATTAGCTACAGTTATTACTAGGGGAAACATTCACCATTAGAGATTACCAACCAATTTCATGCAATATTATAGCCTAGTACAAGAATAGATAAGTGATTGGCCTGTTCACCTGGCGAACCCGAAATGCTGGATGGAGTGGTGGAGCGTTCAGCAATATTCAGTGACTACTGAAGCTTATGACCGGTGTACCACAAACTAAAAACTTAGCCCCTATACACAGAGAGGGACTAAATGTCTGATTGGTAGGAGCTTGTCTGCTGGGACACGGTCATGAAAATGGGAGCCTGCAGTATACCCTATGAATGGAGAAATGTGCATGCATGGTCCACAGGATAGGGCATAAGTGTCACATCGCAGGGGGGTCCGACCAGTGGGTCCCTCAGAGATCAGAATGGGGGACTGAAATTTTGCAGTCCCGGCAAACCCGAATCAGTGAATGGAGCGCTGGGCATGCAAGTGCATTGGAGCTTAATTCGCAGGGAGAATGCAAGAAGATATTCAGTTACCCATTCTTCTAATCCCTGGGGGACCCATCTGTTGGACCCCCAGTGATGTGACACTTATCCCCTATCCACAGGAAGTAGATAAGTGTCTGCAATGAAAAAAATCCTTTATAATCTGTGGTATAGCCCTTTTAAGTGCACCTTGAATTATATAAAAGAAGGATTACGGTGCAGGAGTGTGCACAATAATGTTTTTTTCTGAACATTTGCATAGCAGATTCTGCTTCTAAATAGCTGCATGGGCTACTCTCGTTCTGTGCTGCAGTGTGCTTACAGCTATGTACTAGGAGACAGCCCAGGTCCTATCTCCTAGGCTCCATATACAGCAGGGATCCAGCGCTGTAGAAATGTATTAGGGCGGGTTCACACTTGCGGCGGAGTCTGTCTGCCGCGAATGTGACTGAAAATCTCGGAAAACTGTATAGGGACTGGATAGTGAAAGGTTAGCGACGCATTGCTTAAAAACACATTCATTTCAATGGGTTTTTAAAGCAATGCGCCGGTGTGCGCTTACACCCTCTGCGCCGCGAATCCAGTTTTTTTCATGGTCACATGGTCGTCTTGTCACACTGTGCAGCACACAATGTACAGATAAGGGAGGGGGGGGGAGCAGTGTAGGATAATATTCTACATACAAATGAAGAACTTACCTGCCAAGGTCTATCCCAGTCCAATGGTATAGGAAACGCTCCCAGCCAGGCTCCTATTATACTGCAGATTGTGGTTATTTGTAGACTGTGGTCCCAGACTGACATCGCCCTGAGAATGACCAGAAAAGACAGAATTTTTTTTTTTGTAATAAACAGCCAGGGAGTGTGCAAACACTTACTTCATCCATGGTTCTTTATATGCTGAACTTAAGGGTTTTGGGCTAGTTCCGACAATGACTCAGAACCAGCACGCGGTCCCCAAGTGGCACCACCTCCTCCCTAGTGTTCACATGTAGTTACTTGTACTATGAGGGCTGTCTTCACATTATAATGATGTAGTCTTCCAAGAAACTACTTGTGAGCACAGGAGCAGTAGGAGAAGTCAGAAAAACTTGGGAACAGGTGCTGGGTCGATCACGTGACTCAGGGTTGGAACCAACCCAGAACCCCTAGGTTCAACGCATAAAGAACCCTAGAGGAAGTAAGTGTTCACAAAAGCTATGGATAACCCCTTCAATAATTCAGTAATCAAATCCATAGCAGATATAGAACTATCATAACTGCCAAAGGGAGTTTTAAAGGGGTTGTGCAGAACCCAGAAATTTTCTATTTAATGCACCAATTAAATATTCATACCATCTAAAGCAACTTTGTAATAGATTATTACCAGAATGGACTCCTTAATCTCGTTCCTGATGTGGTCATGTGATCACCAGCAGTAGTTCCTGTGACGTCACATATACCTTCTCACATCCTGTGCCTCACTGTCCAGGCATGCCGTCAGTATTCCCTGATGTGGGATGGCCTAGCTATGCCTCCCCCCACCCCCTCTCCTGTGAGGGCTGCTTCACGATGCCAGCGTCTGGATGCATGCACAGTAATCTCTGCTCTTACTACATGGAGAGGAGAAGTGAGGTAAGGCAGAGCTAGGCCAGCCCACATGCGGGAACACTGAAGTGGCAGCAGGACAGTGAGATGCAGGATGTGAGAAGTTAACGGTAACATCATAGGAACCACTGTTGGTGATCACAGGACCACATCAGGATCGGGAGAAAGGGGTCATTCTGGTAACAATATATTACAAAGCTGCTTCACATGCCATGAATATTTAATTGGTGCAGTAAATAGAAAATATCCTCCTGGACAGCCCCTTTAACATGACCCGGGTTAGGACAAAATTTATAATATACACAGGTGTGTACCTATCCACTCTGCTGCCTGATGCGAACTATAGAAAGGTGCCCCCCCCCTTCAAAATAAGATACGCATATGGTACACAGAACTTACCCATCTTTACTGAACACTCTGATCCAAGCATGAAAGTTTGGTCCTAGGATACAGAGGCAGCGAGAGGAGGTGAAAGATGAGAGCAGGACTGCAAATAAGAAGGTTTCCCCCACTGATCTGTATGGAAAGCAGAGAATGAATAAACTCAGTATCTCAAAATCTATACCTGTGATCACAAAGAATCAAAGCTGCAGGTGCCTGATCCTTTACTACCTGGCAAACAATACACCTATATGGCAATCATTAGTGGGCCTTGTTATACAGAGCTGTGTTTGTCAGCGCAGCAGAATAAGCCTGCCTGGGTGCCCCCTCTCCGTTCTGGAGAGAGTAGTTAGCTGTCTAATGGCTGAAGGTCTCCTGATTTAAAGAGGTTTTTATGGTCCCAAATGGATTTTTCATACTGATGACCACAGGATAAGTCATCCATGTGTGATTTGTGAGGGTCTAACACTTGAATCCCACACAGATCAGCTGTTGCTCCCTGTCCAAACTGGTGCAGAGTGAGTTGCTGCAGCCCTGTCCATTGCACTGTGCTCAAGTCATCGGTATTAAAAATCCATTTGAGGCCAGAAAACCCCTTTAATGACTAGGATCGCAACCTTTTAACCCTGAGAGTAACTATGGCATGATCATAGAGTCTTTCTGCTCCACAGAGTCACTAGGTTTCCATGGAACACATCTGAGGACTGGGGAAACCCTGTGCTAGTCAGCCCTGGGATCTTTTCTGGGTTCTCCAGTCAGGTCACATGAAAACCCAGTGACCTGATCAAGGCTGTTCACTATTACCATGCTCACATCTACTTCAGAAACTCTGTCACAGGTTCAGTCGAAAACACCAAACAAAACAGCACAGCAAGCTGCGCCATTTTGTACAGTAAAATGCTGGGCACCATGACAGCATCCTGAAGGACCTCATTATAGTCAATGAGATCTGTTGGAGTCTGTCATACATCCCCAGATATACTGCCAGATATAACTAGAACAGATGTGAGTGTAGTCTTAGTGTGCCCTAACAGCAGGCTAAGTGTCATGCTAACAATGACTTGTGTCATAGTGAAACTGGAAATAGTATATACAACATGATATACTCACTCTACAAGAGGAGCACCATACAGGACTATGATCCCATGGAACAGCAAGCAGGAAACAAAGAAGTACAGACAGGATCTGTACAGTTTATTGACCTGAAATCAATAGAAAACATTACAATTAGCTCCAATGTATTTGGATAAGCCCCTCTTTCAGAAACAGCGCCACACTTGGGCCGTGTCTGGTATTGCAGTCTTCACTTGAACAGTCTGAAATGCACTACCAGACACAGCATATAGGTAGCAAGGGCGATGTTTATTAGGGGGGAGGGACATTCTTTAATCTCAGACAACACATTACAGGTATTACCTTGTGTGCGAATGAACTTCTTTTGGTTGAAGGATTTGGTTTCAGCGTTAAAAGTAATAAAATGTTAACAGTAACAACACAAAGGGAGCAGATGAAGAGCCAAGTGAGGTGTGTGCCCAAAAGCGAGAATTCATCTAGGAGGAGTGGCGGGACACAAAGAGAGAAGAGAACGGCCAGACCGCACAGGACATGTCCGAATGAAAGTCTCCTGATCTCCGTTTCATCCATGATCCTACCATTAAAAAAATTATGAGAAAAATGTAAAACTTTAATATACACAAATGTAGCATTTACATAATAATGGGTTCAGGTTCTAATAAAGATACATCACATACTGATGACGTACCCTGTGGACAGGTCTACAGTATGACAAATCCAATTCAAGTCAGAAAACCCCTTTAACTGGTTTAACAGGTTTTCTAGTATTTACTTCCTTCTTAGTAAATGCTATTTCACTGCATTTTACTGTGGCTGCCTAGGACTCTAGAAACATGGCTGCTTTCTTCCAAGAAGATCAAAACATTCTTACATTGCAGAATTTTTTTTTCCTGCTGAAAACTTTTGTATAGCACTATATTACCTTGAGTGACAACACTCCTTAAAGGCTGGTTTCATACAACTAAGTCTCAGACAGGAGACTGTTCTTGTGTGAGTCGGATTTACTGGTCTGTACACTATGCTGAGAGATGGACTCCATTACATCATAGTTATCTATTCTGCGAGGCGTCCCTGCCTGTGTGTTGCATACTGTGCTGCAGAGATTACAGTGCAGGACACTATTGTTGTAGGAAATACCACTTCAGACTTCAGTATTCAAGAAGTATAAGTCTTTATTCACCTCGAGGTGGGAGAAAATGATACATGTACAATCAGCAGTAGGATGTTATCAAAATCTCAGAGACATCCAGGGCTTGTCTCTCCTTTATTCAATAAAATCTCCATCTATGACATCATTCTAACTTCCTATTGGATGAAGTTTAACATCAATCCCTATAAACATTAGTATGATTCCTAAACAAAGGCTTACACATGAGCTCAGACAGATATTTATCATCTCTGGGGCCTCTCTAAGGCCTGTCCAACATTTCACTAGACAAAGATAACCCTTGACATCAGCTAATGGCTACCCCCAACTTAGAATGTCTCACAGGATATAATATTTCTTAAAAATATATGGTTACAATCACCCAGTATGAGAATACATGTATACATTAGAACACAAAGACTTCATTACATTGCATTATCTAATGTGATAATATGGCACTACAAGTGGATATACATATCTTTTTAATAATTTCTCTTCACTATGTAGCAGAGTGTCAAGGATTCCTAGCATCAAAGAGGACTATAATACTAGGAGTCCCTGCCTGTGTGTTGAATACTGTGCTGTAGAGATTACTGTACAGGGCACCACATAGCAGAGGGGCAAGCAAAGGTGACTATAATACTAGGAGTCCGACTTCCAGCATAGTGTACATTAAATAAGGCGCATACACAAATCAAGTCTCGCATCTGAGACTTGGTACTGTAAAGTCAGCCTAAAGGGGATGTTTTATCTGCACAGCCCATCATGGCTCCTATATAGGTGTGAACAGAATTACATGTTACAGCGCTGCAATATATCCAAGAGCTGAATATTTATAACTAACAATGATGATGCTGGCCGAGATACAACGTAACATAAAACATGTGGACAGTTTTTGGAAGAAAGCTCCTGTGTATTTGTAGTCCTGAACAGCCCCTATAAAATGGCAAAAAACAGCATTTACCAAGAAATCTAATAAATGATATGGGAGATTGAAGTGAAAGCTAAATCTTACTGCTCTATCCATCTATATACTGTATTATATAAATATACACTTTAAGGCCTCGTGAACACTCCCCGTGCAGGCTGAGCGGGCACTCAGATCATACGCAGATGTTATCTGAATGCCTTCCATACTTCTTTCTATGGGAGGTTCAGTCCCATTCCAATCCGATATCACGGAGCAGCACACTGCTCTATACTTATTGGACCAAAATGGAGCATCAGAGCAACTCTCGGACGACGCACGCTGTCATGTGTATGGGGTCTTAGTTGGAATAGCAGCTCCCATTGACATTTTGTAGCTAATGTTCTGAGCTAATTGTTGGATGTCTTAGGCTAAGGCCCCACATAGCAAAACGCAGCCAAAGCTTATACTCCGCAGCGTCCGCCTGAAATTGTCAGCCATAGAGGTGAATGGGTCGTGTGCGCGGGGCCATAGAGGTGAATGGGTCGTGTGCCCGGGGCCATAGAGGTGAATGGGTCGTGTGCCCGGGGCCATAGAGGTGAATGGGTCGTGTGCCCGGGGCCATAGAGGTGAATGGGTCGTGTGCCCGGGGCCATAGAGGTGAATGGGTCGTGTGCCCGGGGCCATAGAGGTGAATGGGTCGTGTGCCCGGGGCCATAGAGGTGAATGGGTCGTGTGCCCGGGGCCATAGAGGTGAATGGGTCGTGTGCCCGGGGCCATAGAGGTGAATGGGTCGTGTGCCCGGGGCCATAGAGGTGAATGGGTCGTGTGCCCGGGGCCATAGAGGTGAATGGGTCGTGTGCCCGGGGCCATAGAGGTGAATGGGTCGTGTGCCCGGGGCCATAGAGGTGAATGGGTCGTGTGCCCGGGGCCATAGAGGTGAATGGGTCGTGTGCCCGGGGCCATAGAGGTGAATGGGTCGTGTGCCCGGGGCCATAGAGGTGAATGGGTCGTGTGCCCGGGGCCATAGAGGTGAATGGGTCGTGTGCCCGGGGCCATAGAGGTGAATGGGTCGTGTGCCCGGGGCCATAGAGGTGAATGGGTCGTGTGCCCGGGGCCATAGAGGTGAATGGGTCGTGTGCACCATAGAGGTGAATGGGTCGTGTGCACGGGGCCATAGAGGTGAATGGGTCGTGTGCGCGGGGCCATAGAGGTGAATGGGTCGTGTGCACCATAGAGGTGAATGGGTCGTGTGCACGGGGCCATAGAGGTGAATGGGTCGTGTGCACGGGGCCATAGAGGTGAATGGGTCGTGTGCACGGGGCCATAGAGGTGAATGGGTCGTGTGCACCATAGAGGTGAATGGGTCGTGTGCCCGGGGCCATAGAGGTGAATGGGTCGTGTGCACCATAGAGGTGAATGGGTCGTGTGCGCGGGGCCATAGAGGTGAATGGGTCGTGTGCGCGGGGCCATAGAGGTGAATGGGTCGTGTGCGCGGGGCCATAGAGGTGAATGGGTCGTGTGCACGGGGCCGTAGAGGTGAATGGGTCGTGTGCGCGGGGCCATAGAGGTGAATGGGTCGTGTGCGCGGGGCCATAGCGGTGAATGGGTCGTGTGCGCGGGGCCATAGAGGTGAATGGGTCGTGTGCACGGGGCCATAGAGGTGAATGGGTCGTGTGCATACGATCTAAATGAAATGTCATCTGCTTTGCAGGTACTATAAGAAAGTGTTCATTATCGCTGCCTTTCCACAACATGGGGCCTTAGATTTGGGGTGTGTTCAGGATTAAAGGGGTTGTGCAGATTTACAGCCCTCTGAGGGGGGTCAGGGATAAGTGTCTGATGGATGGTAGTCACATCATACACACATGTAACACTACAATAGTAATACAGGAGAGGACAAGTCAAGGACCACTGTGCCTTACAGCAGGATAAGGTGTGACCACTAGAACACACCATGTGATATACACATTGTTATCCCTCACATACTGTGTGTGACAGGGCAGCACATACAGAGCGCCACCATATTCCAGTGCCCTTCGCTGTGACTACCTGTATCCCCCAGCCCAGCACCTGCCTCTAGTTAAGGTCACCATGACGAGAGGAGACTAACCTGCCGCTCACCGCTCCTCCTCCATTACCTGATGCCCAGCCAACCTGGACAGCCAATGAGCACGCGCACCTGCCCGCAGCCAATCACGGCCTGAATATCACAGCACGTGATGCGGGTGAAGCCGACGGAAGTGACGACACCGGACGTGCGCATTGTTTACAGTCCTCCGCTGTCTGGATTATAGAGGAAGAGAGGAGAAGATGGTGTGTGATAAATGTAAGTGTCACCCGAGTCAGTGATGGGGCTGGGGCTGTAGATAGGTCTGTTCTCCCTATAGTCAATGTTTACTGTGATGGGCTTTACTGGTCTCCAGTCTGTGGCAAAAACTACAAGTCCCAGACTGTCAGGACATCCAGCTGGAAAGCCCCAGCGCTCTCTTAATTATAAGGCTATGTTCACACAGATACTAAATGCAGAAAAAATTGGGAATAGCACTGATAATCAACAGCTACACGTTATACATAGTCAGTATCAAAATGTATTCAAAAACAATAAAATACAATAACACAAAAGTATATAAATAGATGAAGCAAACAACACAGATAGGTGTCAGAAACAGCGGAGGCCAAATATGCATATGGGATAAAAAGGGTAAATCAGTTAAGTAACCCACCAAAGATGATGTCTACCATAAATATATTACACGACATACAGCAACTGCTCACAAGATTGAAAGTAGAGGTAAACATACCCATTAGAGTGTGTGTAGAGTACGGCCTCTGCCCGCTGACACCGCCGGATGCGCATTTTGGCGCACTGTCTTCACCTGGGGTGGTGCCAGTGGACCATTGATGAGGTATGTGTTAGGGGCCTTTTGACTGACAGACAGTCCATACACGCCGGACCATCATTACTATAGTCAGACCGGTTTATAGGTCACGTTCTGTACCACTGGCACCACCCCCAGGCAAAGGCATTGTCCCGCAACGCGTGTCCGGCGGTGTCAGCGGGCAGAGGCCGTACACTATACACACTCTAATGGGTATGTTTACCTCTACTTTCAATCTTGTGAGCAGTTGCTCTATTTTATATATATATATATATATATATATATATATATATATACACATTTATATTTTTAGCAGTTTATGAGTTCTGCTCTGTACCTATTTTGTGTATATATTTTTATACCTTTGACTTACACACTATTGTTCCTTGACTATTTATTGGTATGTCGTGTTTGATTGAGAACTTCGTACCGTGTAATATATTTATGGTAGACATCATCTTTGGTGGGTTATTTAACTGATTTACCCTTTTTAATCCATGCACATTTGGCCTCTGCTGTTTCTGACACCTATCTGTGTTGTTTGCTTCATCTATTTATATACTTTTGTGTTATTGTATTTTATTGTTTTTGAATACATTTTGATACTGACTATGTATAATGTGTAGCTGGTGATTATGAGTGCCATTTTCTGTCTTTTGTGCTATGTTTGTGTTGTATGTTGACACAGAGCAGTTTATTACAATAATAAATAGGAAACAGGAACACGTAACATACTAAAGAGGACACTCAAATATATATATTTTATTACACCACATAAAGGGCACGAACAAAAGGAAGTGCACAATTAATAACAACAGAGACAAGGAACAACTGAAATATCAGACGTCTACCCTTAAAGAAGACTTTTCACCATCTGTTAGTAGTTGCTCCTCTACTGCTTCCGGCACTGGTGGAATTTTCTCTCTGGCTCCCACCATTCCTGAGCAACAAGCACAGTTAGTTTTGGTGCCTGATATACTATTTAAGGGAATCTGTCAGGGCGAATTTAGAAACGAAACCACCCACAGTTCCTTATAGATCAGGGGTTCAGTGTCCCAAATTGCCCTGTTATAAAGCCATTTTGTGCCTGCAATAAAAATAAAAAATCTTTATGCTCCCCCTGCCGCTGTACTTCTCGCGCCAGCACAGTTCTTCACTGAAGCCAAAGGAGTACACCTCCGCTTCAGTGCACATATGCTGTACCCTCCAGTATTTGTACAGTGAAGCTGGGGTGTACTCCTTTGGCTTCACTGAAGAACTGGGAATCACCAGACTCATCTCTTAGTAAATGTAAAGGTTTATTTTATTTTTTTTAAATGCAGGCACGGATGGATTTAAAACAGGGAAATTTGGCACACAAAACCTCCGGTTTATAAGGACTTGTGGGTGGTTTAGTGTCCCAAATCACCCTGACAGGTTCCTTTTAAGCTTTGTAATGTCAGAAGGGCAGTGTCAGGCAGAGGGGCGTGATTCTGAGCTCCAATCAGAGGCAGCCAGTGTCAGAGCTCAGAATCACTCCCCTTGTCTGCTCCTGCCTGACACCGCCCTCCTGACAGTACAAAGACTAAATACACTGTGTGCAGAATTATTAGGCAAATGAGTATTTTGATCACATCATCCTTTTTATACATGTTGTCCTACTCCAAGCTGTATAGGCTTGAAAGCCAACTACCAATTAAGTAAGTCTGGTGATGTGCATCTCTGTAATGAGGAGGGGTGTGGTCTAATGACATCAACACCCTATATAAGGCGTGCTTACTTATTAGGCAACTTCCTTTCTTTTGGCAAAATGGGTCAGAAGAGAGATTTGACGGACTCTGAAAAGTCAAAAATTGTGAGATGTCTTGCAGAGGGATGCAGCAGTCTTGAAATTGCCAAACTTTTGAAGCGTGATCACCGAACAATCAAGCATTTCATGGCAAATAGCCAACAGGGTCGCAAGAAGCGTGTTGAAAGAAAAAGGTGCAAAATAACTGCTAACGAATTGTGAAAATCAAGCGTGAAGCTGCCAAGATGTCATTAGCCACCAGTTTAGCCATATTTCAGAGCTGCAACGTTACTGGAGTATCAAAAAGCAGAAGGTGTGCGATACTCAGGGACATGGCCAAGGTAAGGAAGGCTGAAAAACAACCACCTTTGAACAAGAAACATAAGATAAATCGTCAAGACTGGGGCAAGAAATATCTTAAGACTGATTTTTCAAAGGTTTTATGGACTGATGAAATGAGAGTGACTCTTGATGGGCCAGATAGATGGGCCCAAGGCTGGATCAGTAAAGGGCAGAGACCTCCACTCCGACTCAGACGCCAGCAAGGTGGAGGTGGGGTACTGGTATGGGATGGTATCATCAAAGATGAACTTGTGGGACCTTTTTGGGTGGAGGATGGAGTGAAGCTAAACTCCCAGACCTACTGCCAGTTTCTGGAAGACACCTTCTTCAAGCAGTGGTACAGGAAGAAGTCGGTATCGTTCAAGAAAAACATGATTTCCATGCAGGACAATGCTCCATCACATGCATCCAAAGACTCCACAGCGTGGCTGGCCAGTAAAAGAAGAAAAAATAATGACATTGGCCCCTTGTTCACCTGATCTGAACCCCATAGAGAACCTGTGGTCCCTCATAAAATGTGAGATCTACAGGGAGGGAAACAGTAAGTCCACGTCTCTGAGCAGTGTCTGGGAGGCCGCGGTGGCGGCTGCACGCAATGTGATCGTAAACAGATCAAGCAACTGACACAATCTATGGATGGAAGGCTTAGGAGTGTCATCGTAAAGAAAGGTGGCTATATTGTCACTGATTTGTTTTTGGTTTTGTTTTTGAATGTCAGAAATGTTTATTTCTAAATTTTCTGTTGTTCTATTGGTTTACCTGGTGAAAATAAACAAGTGAGATGGGTATATATTTGGTTTTTATTAAGTTGCCTAATAATTCTGCAAGTAATAGTTACCTGCACAAACAGATATCCTCCTAAGATAGCCAAATCTAAAAAAAAAACCACTCCAACTTCTAAAAATATTAAGCTTTGATATTTGAGTCTTTTGGGTTGATTGAGAACATAGTTGTTGTTCAATAATAAAAATAATCATCTCAAATACAATTTGCCTAATAATTCTGCACACAGTGTAGTATCAGGCACCAAAACTAACAGCATGGATCATTCAGGAATGGTGGGGGCTAGAAAAAAAAATTCCAACTGTGCCAGAATCAGTGGAGCAGCAGCTATTAAATAATGCATAGAACTGGACCTGGTGGAGGTGGTGGAAGGTTCTCTTTAAATAAATTTCATTCACACATCCTGCTGCTAAAACTCCCCAGCTGGGATCAGTTGCCCAGGAATTATAGGTGAAAAACAGAAGTAACTTTAAATGGCTCTTACTCTGGACCCACAGGGGGAGGATTTGAGGTGAATTCCACCTCAAATTCTGTCCAGAATGTGCCTGCCATTGTTTTCAGAACCTGCGGCGTGAGCCTCGAGCTGATGTGCCCCAATCACTGAGTAAACCCACAGTGGGATACACAGCGCTGGAAAGGGGAAAGGAATCCGAGGAAGAAGACCACCTCAAATTTCTCTTCACTTTTCCCAGGCCATTATGACCAAAACAAGTTATCCTCTAATCACAGGATAAGGGGTGATCAGTAGAGATCTGACCGTTGTGCTTTAGCGATCTCCAAATTCCAGTTGAAAAGAATGAAGCCGACGCATTGCTGACCACATTTCCATTCACACTGGGATGCAAGATGCATTTGTTCTCATGATCTGTGCGAGTCGCAGTGGTCAAACCCCTATTGATCAGTATAGGGCTAGGCAATTAATCGAAATTTAACCAAAGCAGACCGTTAGTTTGGTTATTATAGTATTCATGAGGTTCTACCTGCTGTTTGGTTTGCGCTGAACACAACAGGGATTGCTGAGATGAGTGTGACACTTTTTCTTCTTGTACACAATTCTGAACTGTTTTAAAATTATTTTTTTTTTTTTTTTGTCTGGACAACACCTTTTAATGTCTGAATTCTGTGCTGCCAGTTCCATGTTCTTGCCACATTTTGCTTTAGATGACCTATAGGTAACATATAGCCACAGAACCTATGGCATCATTACCATTGTTATTGACACAGATGAGTAAACCTAGCACTAGGCAGGATGGGAAACGATGGTTGTATCGCAATGACTAGTACATGACAAGATGTGATGTCTGCTTTCCAGGTGAGAAGAAGCTGGGCACAGTGATCACCCCAGATACATGGAAGGCCGGAGCCAGGAATACCACAGGTAATTTTACAGCCATTGTTTTTGTTTTTATGGTTTTCACTCTGCATTAAAAATGACATGGTGCCTTTGGCAGGTCATTTCGATCACGGTGATAACATATTTATATTGGCTTTTATTATGTATAACTATTACATATTACTGTCCAACTTTTTGTGGGGCAAGTTGTTTTTATTGCTACCATTTTCTGGTATGTGCAACTTTTTCCTCACTTTTGATTGCCTTCTTTTTTTGGGAGTGGGAGGGAATGAAAATATTTTTGAATAGCGTGGACTTTCAGGCTCCATTCAGATCACATTCTTGTGTCCGTTTAGAAGATCCATTTACGTATGCCAAAAAACAGACACAAATAGATGGCCATTTAGATGGAGATCGATTTAGAAAAAAAAAAATGGATCCGTTTGGATGGACATTTTATTTTACTAACATTTGCATCCGTTTTAAAATGTGATATGAATGGAGCCTAATACAACCATGTTACCTAAAAAAAAAAATTTTTTTCCTTTATTTATTTTTGCATTGGGAAACTTTTTTTTCTTTTTTTGCATACAAAGCCTCCCAAGGTGTAATTAGGAAAAACAGCCAGGAGGCATACCATTGGACCTGAAGGGGTGGGACAGGGTTGCTCATGCCTCCCAACCACGCAGATGTCACGATTGCTATTAATCGCGGCATCTGGGGGTTAAACTATCGGAGTCTGAACATTTTCCTCGGTCCTGGCTGTATAATACAATCAGAACCTAAAAGCCATGTAGCTGGCTAACTATACGCTCCGTGCAATATAATAGTATGGCACTGAGTGGGAAGGGGTTAATGCAGGCCATACACCTTAGATAGCTGTTGGCCAAACAAGCCTTCTATTCCTTCCAACCCCCTCATACACATGGTTGGCCAAGTGACCGTTTGTTCTCAGTGGAAAGAGGGGAAAAAAGTTGAATATTACATTTTGTTTGTGTGCATAAGGTAAGTCTAGAGACTGAATGTATCTGGAGTAAAATCTGCACGTGCTGCTTTGGATGTACTGCAGATTCCTACCGTTACATTGAAAGTGATGAAATATGTAGTAAAAATCTATGACTAGTTTGCAGCATTTAAAGGGATTGTCCATGGAGTTAATATTAACTTGATTCATCTTGGCGGTTTCTTGATGATGGACCCAGAGGTCCTAACCCCCAGGTCATGCGATTGGAACTAGCCCCCGACCTCCGGGTCACTCTGTCCCTCCCTCCGCTCCTGCTCTCACAGGTAATTTTTGTGCTATAGCATAGGTAAATTACCTGTGAGATCAGTAGAGGAGGGAGGGGATGGAGTGACCTGGTGGTCGGCGATGGTTTCCGATCACGTGTCCCAGGGATTGAAACCAGATTTTCATCTGGGAAAGATAAATGTTCTTTCTTTGCCTTATAGAGCTGTGTTTCTACTGAGCTCTGGAGTTAACCCAGGATCAGCCCCCTCCCCCCATTTCTCTCTGCCTGTCTGACCACTACGTCATAAAGCCAGATCTGGTGCACAGGCAGGAAAAGCATTTCATGTCTGATCCCTCTCTTTTGTATACACACATATACCACTGAGGTGGATTGCTAACACAAACTTAAACAAAACATTCACTAAAGATATATGACTAAGATGATTTAGTAATAAGACCTACACAATAATACATAGGCTCCTTTCATCACACTCACCTAGCCCCATTCCCAAGGAGCCTGCAGCAGACATCATCAGCTGGAGTCTGAATGGTGGAGCAGGGAGCTGATGGATCCATGCTCCACCATTATATTCAACTCTCTGCATCTTAAGGAAGCAGATAGAGTTGAAATTGCTACCTCTGCCGTGGGACAGCACCTGAAATTCAGGACTGTCATGCTCGATCCGGGTTGACTGAGGGGGCCCCACTCCCACAATGCTCAGTGGTTTCCTTATGGTTAAAGTGGCCCTGCCTGGTGATGTCATCAACCTTCTCCAATGTCATAT
The DNA here is from genome assembly GCA_947044405.1 of Leptodactylus fallax. Taxonomy (NCBI): domain Eukaryota; kingdom Metazoa; phylum Chordata; class Amphibia; order Anura; family Leptodactylidae; genus Leptodactylus; species Leptodactylus fallax. The sequence goes on from CAMRHE010000006.1 coordinate 9,659,952, forward strand.
TTTGTTGTCTCTGCTGAAACGTATGTTGTGAAGATGGCGAGGGCAGATCCATTGTAGACAGTAAACTCCACCCAAGGCCTTATGCACACGGCCATGCGATAGCCATTATAGAACCCATGATTTTCAATGGGTCTATTCAGATGTCACTGCCTGTGTCCATTTTCACAGACATAGCCTGTCTTATTGATGACTGTGAAAAACGGACATGTGAATAGACCCCTTAAATTCAATATGTTAGACATGTGATGACCATTGCTAACATAGCCCTTACACGAAACAAAGAACGATCACATGATAAAGTAACGGCTGCCTGAGTTGTGCTCATGTATTCAGCCCTGCTATTATGCTTTAGATACCAGTAGCATTATCTTATATGTAATTTTATGTTGGCCTCATATAGTGTACATGTGCAGTAAGAGTGGTCGGGATGGTTTCTGACTTGTTTACATGGATTTTTTTTATTTATTTATTATTTTTTTTTCTTCAAAGGTGTATATACCGCTAAATAACTTATTTTATCATTAAACTTGCAGAAAGTGGTGGCCGAAAACTGAATGAAAACAAAGCCCTGACGTCAAAGAAAGCGAGGTGAGTGTTCAGAACGCCAGTCTTTATATGAGCGAATCACTGAGAGCATGAGATTGTACTAGTGGAATGTCTGATGGATGTAAAAGCCCATCAAACTACAACAATGTATCCAGTTTTACCTAAGGTAAATGTTCTTACATTATTTTCGTGAGGATGTAACCTTGGTAACAAGTAATCGTTCTGGTACCAGTAAAGGTTACTGCTATTTTTGGCCCTTAGAATAGGACAAAGCTTCGATGACTTCAGATATCCTTTTATAGACCTGAACATTATGAATCTCTTACAGTGATTTACATTAAAGCATGATTAGAAGATCTACAAGAGCACGAAATGTCACACGTGCAAAGAACAATTCAGTCTCCATTACCATTTCTGTTTCTAGTCTCCTAGAAATTGCAGGAAGGTTTTGGCCGATGTGCACACTGTCTGTTCATTGCTGACAATGAAGAGTTTAAAAAAGTATATTATAGAATTTGTACGCTATGAGGAATATGTGTGTACTGAAACCAGCATGTCAGGAGTGTGGACTGGCCCTGTTAAATGTATATTATATGTACAGCGAAACCTCTCCAAACACCACCTCCTCACTCAGACCACATTTTCTGTGATGGATTTTTGGACTAAACATGTCCAAAACAAAACTGATGATATTATACTGTGGGGTCTGAGGGGGAGGGGAAGTGAGCAAACATTAAAAAAAAAAAAAAAAAAGTGTTACTCACCTCTCCTGGGCGTGAATCCCTGTTCCTTTGGGTCTTCATGCTTGGTCACCTCCCCTGGGCCTCCAATCATTATTCCCTGAGGTCTGAAAAGACCCCATAGTATAATAGCAGTTTCTGTTAGGACGTGGTCTAAATCTGAACAATGCCACCGGGTGAACCTCATGAGATGAATCTCACGAGGCTTGCCTAATACATACTCCCCTCCTGTAGGCTCCCGTGCCCAACAATAGCAATCAACTTTATTGGCGGATGCCAATACAGTTTATTACGAGGTCGGATTATAATGGGGGCAAATGGGCAATTACTTGACTTTGGGGCCCCTGGGCTACACTAATTTCACCCTTATTATAACCCACCCCTGGGGATGTGGCTTTTAAAAGGAGGCGTGTCCTAATATAATTGACATTAATCGTAATTGAGGTAAAAAGGTAAAATGTTCAATTAATTGTAATTTTTGTGATATATATCTCATTCAAGAAGGTGGAGCATGACTGATTTCACACATAATGTATTTGTTATGAGTTTATGTATCTACACACTGAATTGTAGATGCACATGAATAGGGGCTATATCTTTACAACAATTTAATTTTGCTATACCATGTAGATCCTTGGTTAATTTTACACACCATTCCCCTCCATAGGCTGTAATGAGTGTCTTCCAGCTATTTCTGTTGTCTAGTGCAGTTCATAGTAAAATGTGAGTCACGCTGCTTTTGGGGTGTTCTATAAGTAAGCACTATATGGTTATGCATGCATCATATGTTATCACAATTCTGATTGGATATGATGTCATCTGGTTTGAACTGTAAGGCCTGACACTATAAATAAACAGATCACTGTGGGGTCTCTGTAGAGACTTCATACATATGCCATGCATCATGGCTGACTGTCTTTCATTTGGCTGAACTTTACCTACCCCAAGAGTATTTAAGAATTGAACGCTCGCAGGCAATGAGTTGGGATCCCAGTTTAGGATCTCATAATGTTGTGAGAGGTGAAACCCATTGCACATGTTTACATGGTCCTTGATACTAAGGACTTGATTTTTTGTCTTTCTTAGGTTTGACCCATATGGAAAAAATCGATTTGCAATATGTCGTATCTGCAAAAGTTCTGTTCACCAGCCAGGATCTCACTACTGCCAAGGATGTGCTTATAAGAAGGGTAAGTACTGAGAAAGGAAACCCTTCTGATTCTGAGGAGCTGCATAAGATAATCACGAGCTGAAACCCCTGGAGATGAGCGGTCATTGCCTTGGCCAGTAGAGGGCGGCCACTACTGGTGAAACGCAGACATAGCACCATAAATAAATGACCAATGCAAGGTCCTGCCAAACCCTCCAGAGCAGAGCACATATTGTAGGAGCTCTTATCTCTGGTTGATAGACGGGCGTCTTGCATAGAAGGTTAAAATAGTGAGTGTCTCAGGATAAGCGATAAATAGATGATCATGTGGGATCCAATTTTCTGGGATCACCACTGATCCCTGAGTTGCCGGTGTGAGTGGAGCAGTAGCGCAAACATATCTGTGCAGATAGCCATGTACAGTACTCCATAGAGGTGAATGGATCGGTGGTTGCACATTCCCTCTACTGTGCTATTCACATAGTGGACCCCATATTTGTGATCGATGAGGGAGCCAGCAGACTCCCAGTGATCATACAGTTATCACCTATCCTGAAGGCAGATGATAAATGTCGTTCCTGGGCCAATGCTAAAGGGATTGTGAAGGTTAGAAAACTCATGTTTAGTTATCCTATTTAGGAGTCCTAAGTTAATAGATGGTGGTCCCCTATTTAGGACCCTTATCTTCTGGCATACAGGTTGTGTCTCGCTGTGGAGGACTCAGCAGTACTGGCACATCCATGCATTACAGACATCCCATTGAGTTCAGTGAGAAATTTGTAATACTTAATTTCCCCTGTGGTGGCGCTGTGGGAGTACTTAAAGGGGTTATCCAGCTTCCAAAAGTTATCTGTAAATACATCCATAGCAGTGCTTAATCCTCACTGTTCCTTTGTACAGCCTTTTCTTGACTTTATTTGACTTGCTGCTCCTGTTATTTACATGCAGTGAACCTGTGGACAAACTACATTTCCCATGATTCATCCCCCTGCTCTCACTCTCTGTGTACCTCTCCCTTCTCCCCTGCAATGAAATCACAGGTATTAATTAATCCCATGTCCGAGGTCACATGATGCTGTGATGTTTCATTGAAGCTCACTCCCCCCTCCTCCCGTGAGTGGCAAACCTACAAAGTGAGAGCAGGCAGATGAATCATGGGAAATGTAGTTTGTCCATAGATTCACTGCATGTAAATCACAGTGATACAAGGAGCAGCAAGTAAAATAAAACAAGAAAAGGCTGCACAAGGGAACAGTGAGGATTTAGCACTGTTGTGGATGTATTTGCAGATAATTTTTGGAAGCTGTGTAACACTTTTTGTTGGATTTCCCTACATCTGTACTTGTATAGATGTGTGTTAATGTCCGTTGCTGTCTTCTGTCATAGGATGACAGCAACGGACACTGAACTATCGCAGAGAACAGTCACAGACTGACTGTGTCTGTTCCCATTGACCTTAATGTAAAAAACATGATGGAAGCTATCTTCCTGCATGCATGACTTTATCGTCCATTACAAAAGTTTAAAAAAAAAACATTAAAGTGACAGTAACCTCTAAACTCCCTCACATTTCCTCTCTTTTGTCTTCTAGGGATCTGTGCAATGTGCGGAAAGAAAGTTCTGGATACAAAGAATTATAAGCAGACCTCAGTGTAACAAGCTGTAAGGACTGTATACTAAGAAGCAGACTGTCCACACTGATCGGGCAGAGGATTCACTTGTGTATTATTCTTGTAAATATCTCATGTCACTCTGTATGCTCTTAAGATGCTGAATTATACAAGGTTTTCATCGGCAGACGAATTCTCAGTTTATCATCTGGTGATTGTTTAAAAGGAGTGTCACCAGACCCCAGACCCGCAGATAAATAGGTTAGGGTCACCTGAATCAAATGGTGTTTCCCCTTGTGAATCCGTTGTTGGTTTTGTCAATATGCAAATGAGCTCTTTGGAGAAATGTGGGCGTTACCGCTTACCTTTTGGAGCAATGACAACACTCATTTGCAACAGTGATCTCTCGGTAACGGAGACACCAATTTACAAGGGGAAAACTCTGATTCAGGTGACCCTAACCTATCAATCTGCGGGGCTGGGGAGATATGCGGGGGTCTGGTGACAGACTCCCCTTAAGCTTCTATACATTTTCTTTTTGCTTTAGGTTTCTTATGTTATTACATTGTCATTTACATGGATCACTTGTGTTTTATTTTGGGCAGGCTTAGGCGTTGTTCACACTGGTATCAGTTCTAACAAAACTATGATGGATCTCACTGGCTTATAACGTGATCCTTCAGATCTTAGGATCTGGGGGTAGGATAGTCTGTATCATGAACAATAGAAATCTGATGAAATAAAACCTGAACATCAGTGTGAACAGAACCCAATATATATTAAACATTCTGATCCTATGTGCTAAAAAAATCCTCCACGGTCCAGACTTAAGAGTTATGTAAATTAAAGATAATAAATGTTTTTAACCCCGTGAAGTGTGATGTTCAATATAGGTGACACTCTTGGATAGACTATTTCTAGTGTTTATGAATGCAGTTACGACTCTTATGATACTATTTACACAGCAGTTACATGAGATTTCTATGGGATTCCTCTCCTGGGGATTATTAGCAGATGCCAGTAGAGAAGGGAAATCCCAGTGATCATCATTGGGATTTCCTATAAAGCGGATTCCTTGTTAGTGTTCCTTAGTGGTAAGGCCTGATATTCAGGTCTGTTATATGGCATGCAAGTGTTAAAATCAAGGTAACAATAAAAATCGAAAATGAATGCAATGACATAGATTATCTATCCACACACACCAATATATACAGCATATCTATATACATGCACCAGTCAGCCATAATATCAAAACCATCTGCCTAATATTGAGTAAGCCCTCCTTGTGCTAACAATACAGTTCTGAACATTCAAGGCATGAACTACACAATACGTCTGAAGGTGTCTTGCAGTATCTGGCATCAAGATGTTAGCAGTTTTGAAGAGTACCTGAGTTTTCAGAAGTTGAAATATGTGCCAGGTCTTGCTGGGCAGTCTGTTTTCTGGCTGTCTAAGCTGATATACATGATATCTTATCAGTCTTTCTGCTGATAATAGTCCCATTATGGCTGCAGCACTCTTTTCATTTATGTTTGAATCAGGAGGCATGTAAAATACAGAGCAGTCTGTGCACCCATCCATTATTTCTACTGGTCTCTTTACATGTAATTCCGCCAGTTGTAACTAAAATAGCTGAGAAAAGTCCAAGTGACCTTTAATATAGGAGATCCAGGGGCACTGGACTGTAAGTCCAGGTTATGTTGCAGCTAAAAAGATCCCTAACAAAGAAAAAGAATAATCTGCGTACAATAAGGAAAGCTGCTTACTGTCTATGACTAACATCAGCCATAACACAAGCAGCTAGTCAGAAGTAGATAACAGTACAGAGACTTTCCTTATACTGCTGGGGCTGTAAGAAGCTGCAGCCTCCTCTCAGAGCAGTATACAGGCAGGGAGCACAGAGCAGAAGATCTGTGTGTGGACATGCAGAGGTTTTAAAGAGAGACCTGCCCCTCCCCACTCCACTTTCTGTGTTCCAGCCTTGAGCCTTCTGGTTTCTAAAAACAGAGCTTCCTTAGTAACAGAAAGTGAACAGCAAATTAGTAACAAGGGAGACACCTAGTGGCAGGAACTTAAGAGAGCGTTTTCAGTTAGCAAGCAGCATTATTTTTAATTACAGTTCATTAAATTTTGGTCCAAAATCACATGTTTTATTAAGGCTAACTTCTCTGTTGGAAACTCCACTGCCTAAATCGACAGAGAGAAAAGTCTTGTACGAGGACTTTTCCCTCTGCCGATTTCAGTATAAAAATGGCGGACACCCAACAAACCCCATTATAGTCAATGAGGTCCGCGGATAACCACTATTTTAGCAGTCAGGCTCTCCGTCATTTGGGTTCCCTGGCAGGAATTTTAAGCAGGTTTTTTTTCTGCTTGGCAAAAACGGACACAGATTTTAACGCAATGGAGAAGAGTGACACTGTATTTGGCAGAGTTGAATTCCAAAGTCCGCGCCGATGTAAAAGATGTATTTTCCACCTGAAGAGCGAGCAGGATGCCTATTTTTTTTTCTGCTAGCTGAAAAAAAATCAGCTATAGCATCCCATTGAAATAAATTGCAGGCAGATTCCGCCTCAAATTCAGCGTCAAATTTGCACGTGTGAACCCCTCCCCTAAGAATGGGTGCATTAAAGGGGCTTGTCCTTTAATAAAACCTACCTATACCATAGAGTATGATTTGCAGAAGAGTGGTCTGATGGCTGATACCCCAACGACCAATTGAAGGGGGCTGGAGTGGCGGTCGTGCTAGGGCGCTACCCCTCCACTCATTCCTGTGCTGCTGCCAGAGACAACTAATAGTACATAAGACTGCCAGTTCAGTATGTTAGCTATCCGACTGTTCGGGAGATCACTGCTCTGATCTAGGGATGAGCTGAGTGCCGTTTCATATGGCCGTGAATAGTGCGAGAAATACGGGCTTCTCCCAGACTCCATTTCCAAGACTGAACATGGTCATGTGATTATGGACTTACTGTTGACCTATAACCAAACACACTTCTATTCTAGCTCTTTAGATTAGGGCCACCTTTTCCTCCAGAAATCCTTTAGCGTCACCATTTTTAGGGTATGTTCACACAGAGGGATTTTGGAGCTGTGTTTGAGGCAGGTTCCACCAAAAAAATCAGCTCCAAATTCCGCCTGAAGTCTGCCTCTGATTCACTTCAATGGTAGGCGGACTCTGCCTGATAACCCCCATTAAATGATTGGGAGGTGGAAAAATACCGCCTGACGGGTGCAAAATTGTGAAATTTGCAAATTCTACTGCGGATTTAGTAAAGCCAAAAAATTCTGCTTCCGAATTTCTAAAGCAGAATTTTTCAGCTTCTACAAATTTCACTGTGTGAACATAGCCTTAGGCACCAGGCTTTACTGCTAGACCGCTACCCCTACTAAAAACAGAATTTTTTACCCAAGATTCCCTGTAATTTTAATTATTACCACCCTGATATAAGTGATTCCATTACTATATAGACAATCCACCACGAATCCCTGACAGATATTATTAGGGAAAGTGCATTGTTTTATTGTTTTTTGTTTTTTTTTCCCCATATAAACACATTTTTTTAATTTTTTTTTTTATTAAAGTTGAGCACCATTTGTCAGTGAATCACCAGTTTACTGCTGGTTGTGTTCAGTGTAATACGTTATTGCTGATGCTTCATTGTTTGATCAGCGAGAGGAATTCTTCTCGGGTCTTGGGGTCATCTCTGAAGATCCCGTACATTGTGCTGGTGACCGTCCTGCTGTTCATCTTCTGTACGCCTCGCATGACCATACACATGTGCCTATGACCAAAAACACAAAGCAGACTTTATCCTTGGGCCTTGGATGTGACTACATTTGCTTTTTTTGTGATACAGAGCACCAAACCATGTGCATAGACAAGCGCTAAAATTACTGTAGATTTCTAGTTGCTCACAGTCACCACTAGAGGGAGCTTATTGCATACCATGTTATTGATTTTAAAGGGGTTGTCCAAACTTGCTTTTTTTATAGCCTATCCTCAGGATAAGGCTATAAATATATGATCGGTACAGCCCCCGGACCAATCATCTGTATTGAACCATTTCTGCCGCCCATCCAGTACACAATACGGGGCCAGAAGAAGAAAGCTCCGTCCGTTGTGTAGTGGCCTGACGCCTGGGATCAGAGCTGCAGGATAGGCCATTAAAAAAAAAATAAGCCTGGACAACCCCTTTAACCCCTTCCCATCGCAGTCAGTTTTCTTTATCTTTCATACCTATGTTATTTTCTCATTGATATAGCCATATGGGAGCTTGTATTTTGCAGTGCAGGTTATGTTTAATTGCCTTATTTTGGGGTATATACAAGGTATAGTCAACTTTCAACTTTTTTTGGTGGGGGAAGAAGGATGTGGCAAAACCCAACCTCCAAGCATTTCCGCAGTTTTTGGGGGATTTGTTTCATGGGTATTGTTTTTACAGCATGTACAGTGTGGTATAAGTATCACAATACCTTTTTGGTGTCCAGGATGACACCAAGTTTGTATAGTTTTGTTTTTTTTTTTATGTTTTTCTACTGCACAACTTTTTAAAATATTCTTTTGTTTTTGTGTCACTGGACTCAGAGAGCCAGAAATGTTTTTTATTTTTTTTTTTTCTTAAATGATGGACCCGTGTGAGGACTTGGTTTTTGCAGAATGAGATCACATTTCCATTTTTACTATTAAGGGGTACATATGACTTTTTACTTCATTTTTTGGGACTATAGGTGACCAAAAAACTGAAATTCTGGCATTTATTTTTTTACTTTTTTGTCTACTCACATTGAAAGATAAAAACCATAATATTTTAAAGGCGCCTTCACACGCAGCAGATCTTGTTGCAGAAATTTCTGTCAATGAAAATCAGTTCCATTAAGACAACCCCATGAATGACACTGATTTGAAGTTGTAGAAATTCCCGCAACAAAATCTGCTGAAGGCAGATGCAGTAATACCAATAATGTGTAGCTTTTACATTTTTTTTCCAAAAATAAAGGACTTGATCAAGAAAAAAAGATTGGTTTGTTGGCTTCCAGCTTTCTAAAGCCTTTTTAGGCTGAGGCCCCACGTTGCGGAAACGCAGCTTTTTTTGTTGCAGATTTTGCTGCTTTTTTTGAGCCAAAGCCAGGAGTGGATTGAGCAGAGGGTAGAAGTATAAGAACTTCCTATACTGTATATTTCCCATTCCTCTTGTAGCCATTCTTGGCTTTGGCTCAAAAAAACGCAGCGTTTCCGCAATGTGGGGCCTCAACCTTAAATAAAGGAATAAACCAGAACCACAAAGATGCGACTTACGAAGCTTCCATAACTACTGCCACTCCCATTGGCTGCAGGGCCTCATTGATCGCAAGGGCAATTTGCTTTGTGAGACGTTCCTGAACTGTAAGAAATAAAAACTTTATTATCACTGCAAGTTACAGATTTGATAGTAGAATATAAGAGCAAATATTGGTCCAGATTTATGAAGACTGGCATTCCTCACACCAGTCTTCATAGCCCCTCTGCCGGTGGAGGGTGCAGGTCATTTATGAGGAGGCGTACCCTCCTCCTGTCCGTGTGCTTGGAGGGGAAATGTACGCCAGCTCACCGATATCTGGTGTAAATAATGATAAATCTGGCGGGGCCGATGGCCCCAACCCATTCCTGCCCCCTCCAGCTCCTTTATACAGAAGTGGCAAAGGTGCCAAGAAGCAAAAAAGTTGCAATTTTTAATGCCTTGTAGGCTAGAAAACTGGCTTAAAGGCATAATAAATATGCAACAATGTTCTTAAAGGGGAATGTCACCAATGTGTGTGCCTGTGTAAAGTATGATTGGTAGTATAGGTTAAAGGGGTTGTAGAGGATTATAAAAACATGGCTACTTTCATGAAGAAACACCACCAACAGGGGTCCTTAGATTGTGTCTGATACTGTAGTTCAGTTCTATTAAAGTGAATAGAGATGAGTTGTAATACTAAACATCACCAGTCTAGTGGTGTGGCACTGTTTCAGAAGAAAGCAGTCACATCTTTCTAATCCCTGCGAGTAATATTGGAAATATCTTATATTATTAATCTTGTGAGTCGCAGCCTTCAGAGCTGCATTCACCATTCTGAACTTTCACAGCTGAAATCTCCAAGCATTTCCTGTTGGCTTGATGATTTACAATCTGATCTAAGACAAAATGACTCCCTACAATAGAAGAGCTGAGCAAAACTGTTAGAGATGCGTCTGACAACAAGATTGCTGACAGTTTCCATTGACAACTTGCAGATTTATGATTGCAGCTCTGGAGTATAAAAAAAAAAAAGCCAATAGTCCCACAAGGGGAAACAGGGTACAGCAGCAAAGAAAGCAGAACAAAACAAAACAACGACAGGAAATTCCAAGGGAGAGGCAACAGATAGCAGACAGACAGAAGGGCGAGCAGGGGGGGGGGTAACAGGCAGAGAGAATCAGTTCTCGTGGTAAGATCCCGCAGGCGGGGGTGACAGCCAACCGCGGTGGGGAGGAAAGACCCGAAGCGCCCTTCTCACACCTAGGGGGAGCAGCGGCACGACAGACGCTCAGCGCGACACAGCTCATGCAGGGATGGGACTCTTCTCGCAGGAGCTCACCACGGACAGTACCCTGTCACCCACCACCGCACGGGCCAGGGGCTCCCCAGGACAGAGCGGCCCCAATCAGCGCAAGTTATTTCTGTCCCTGGGATAACGCTCCCCCAGCAGGCCACCCAAAGAAGATGGCTGATGCCACACCGAGTGAAGAAAGCAAGAAGGCCCCCGGACCAAAGGCTCCAGCTCCAAGCAGGAGAGCCGCGGGCCTCCGACAGGGCCTCCAAGATCTGCCCAGTCCAGCTATATAAGGAGCAAACCCAGGTACATAGGTGTTCACAATCTCGATGCCCGTCCCCAGGATGTCCACTGGTTAGGAGGGCTCTGCCTGCGGAAGTCCACCACCATCTCCTTGGTCTCCCCGCGTTAATCTCAGGTGGCCGGTGGCACCAGTCCACAAAATCCCGGTTCAGTCTCTGTACTCCCTGTCATCATCATCTGTGATGAGACCCACATGCAGAGTCGCAGAATACCTGTAGGTAGCAGCTGGATGAGTTGCACCTAAAATCTGCAGTGTACAGTGTGAAGAGGAAAGGGGCGAGAACCGTACCCTGAGGTGCCCCCGAACAGATCACTGTACCTGACACACAGCCGGGCCTCACGATTGAGGTCGATTTGTGAGGTAGTCTAGGATCCAGTGGAGAGGTGGTGGTCCACTCCAGCAAGGCCCAGCTGTCCCCAATAACCTGGGCTGTATGGTGTTAAAAAGCACTGGAGAAGTCAAAGAACATTATTCTCACTGTGTTCCCTGGTTCTCCAGGTGAGACAGAGCCCTGTGCAGAAGATGGATGATGGCATCATCTACCCCAATGCCCGGCCGATAAGCAAACTGGAGTGGGTCCAAGCGGGGCCACTAGAGGGCGGAGATGTGTGAGAACCAATCTCTCCAAGATCTTCATCAGGTGGGATGTCAGTGCTACAGGTCTGTAGTCGTTGAGGTCCATAGGGTGGGGTTTCTTTGGAACTGGTACCACACAAGAAGATTTCCATAATCAGGGACTATTCCTGCCTCAGGCTCATATTATACATATATGTAATTATACCACACAGCTGGTCCCCACAAGTCTTAATTAGCCTTGCACTGATGTCATCTGGCCCTCCGGCTTTCCTCGCCTTGATCTTCATCTCCTCCTCACCTGGGCCCGTGTGAAGGTCAGACTGTGGCCAGATAAAGATGGATTTCTGGATTTACTGGTCTGTTGGGAAGTGGCCGCATGGGGAGAAGTCATTGTGGTGGGGGGAGCTGAAGGACATACTGGGGTGGGAGGAGCTGGTGTGTGATCAAATCTGTTGAAGAATAGGTTTAGTTCATTAAGCCAGTTAACATCTGCCTCAATCTGGCAGACAGACTGTTTATGACCCGAAATTGACTTAGCCCCTGACTGTAGCACACGGTAAGTATTGCAATGCTTTTACACAGTTTATAATGCAGATTTTATTTGTTAATAAATATATTAAATTAAAAAAAAAACAAATTTAAATAAATAATAGATACAATTAATTAATTAATTAATTAATTAATAAAATTCATTAAATAAATTAAATGAATGCATTTTACTTATTAATAAATATTATGCATTTTTTTTACCCTTTAAAATCTATAGACATATTTTATGTTTAGATTCCAACAATTCTACACATATAAAGTAGGATCACTTTACCTTGTAATCTCCGGCTGAAGATTTCAACAATTCTGAAAGAAAAAAAAAAAGAGTTAGCAAATGTCTGACATATTGAAGTGTCACTTATGAGGACATGGCTGCTGGTGATGGTGAGGTTTCGGTAGTGCAGAGGTGCTCAGTGTTTTCCTCTGGCTGACAGTGGTAGCGGCCTGTGCTATAGAAGTCAATAAGTAACGTTCCCAGCTCTTGTGTCATGGTGAGGCTGATGATGATTCTTGAATTAGAATGGATTAAGGCCATACTTTCCAAAAATTTAGAGAAAGCGTCCGGGAGAATGGCGAGCACAGTATGCCATGAAACTTTTTGGTGAGGCCTCATCCCATATGGGGGTAACTACACTCCTTCTGTACATCATCACATCCCAAATGGGTGTGACCTATGAATAGGGCACGAAATGTGCTGGCCACACCCCTTTGTCAAACATGACTGTCACATAAAGTGCCCAAGTCATAAAAAATGATGGACCTAGGAGGTTTGCCTTCTTTTTTGGGAGTTTAGGAGGTCACCAAACAAAACATACAATGGGACATTGAGGCCCCATGCACATGAGCGAGTGTGCATCCAATGTGGGGCCGAGTTTGCAAAACAATGCAGTCAGATAAGTCCATTCCTTGATGCATTCACCTCTATGGGGGCTTCTAATGTGCTACGTTCTGATGACATGGAGCAGGATAGGACATGCTCTATAATGGAGTGGATCCAGAAGCCACATAGACGTAAATGCATTACAGAATGCACTCCGATGACACTCTGCTGCAAACTCGGCCCCACATCGGATGCATACTCGGTTGTATGCCTGGGGTCTAGGAGTGACAGGTGTCACAGTATGGCAGTTATTACAAGCCTGCCAAGTGTATACAGTCTGAGCATACAGTATATTAGGACATCTACAAGATGGTCCAGTAGGGACAATGCAGTGTGGATGTATTACACCTTATGGGACAGTAATGGAGCTATAAACCAGTAGTGAACACAACCTCTCACTGCTCATCAGAAGATCTATTATGGCTCCTACAGAGTCCTGGTTTACACAGAGGTTCACATGTTGGGATAAACATAGGAATATATCTGACCGATGATTCTTTCAGGCTTACCTTGCCAATTTGCTCAACCCGACAACTTTTTTATTTGGTAAGTAGCCGATGTGCACCTAGAAGTACAAGAAGAGAAAGACTTACTACCATTTCCTTCTACATAAGACTATGATCAGTGAAGTTGGATATTGATTTGAAACCTTTGGGTATTGATGCCTGGAGACCAGCATTAACATGCCTCCATTCTTGCATCATGGCCACGTCGCATTTTTTGGATGTAATGGGCACACAAAGTGCCTAAGTTACATATAAAATGACTGAAGCATTCCACTGAGCCCAGGAGATTTGCCAACTCATCTGGGAGGTCACATCTTATTTCAGGAGCCTCCTGGACAATCCAGAGGAGCTGGTTGTATAGCAGTATGGATATAGCGTACAGAGGATTAATTTGCACCAGGACCCTATACCTTATAGGTGCAACACAGAACCCCTGCCATATAACAGAAGAGCATTGCAGTTAGTGATCTGGATTCAGATATATTACTTCACACAGGCCAGTAACCATGACAAGGGGGCACCCTCTACATCTACAGGAAAAAAGGTTTCAACAAGGTTTCAGCATTGTATAGACAGGGATTCTTTCCAGTAAGGGCAGTGAGATTATGGAACTCGTGCTCCACAGGAGGTTGCGATGGTTGATGATAGGTGACTGGATTGGGACTGCTAAAAGTAAAATTTCACAAGTTATGTGGGCTATTATTTTGAGATGTGACGTTGATCCAGGGATTTATTCTGATTGCCATAGTTGGAGGCGAGAAGGACTTTTTCCCTGATGTGCGGCAACTGGCGTCAGCGTCATGGGGTTTTATGTGTTTCTCTGAATCGACATGGTAGGATTATAACATGGACTTGATGGATGTCAGTGGAAAGAAGGATGAGGCATGTTGGATTCCAGTATGCCCAATTTTTTGCTCTTGGTGGAGATAATCTGTTGCCAATGGAGGTTGTCTCACTATCGACGCTTGTCCAATAAAGGATACGTGTCTGATGCATAGGGGCCTGACCGCTAGGACCCTCAACGATCATGGCAACCTAAAAGCATTGATGTGCATTTGTGGCCACCACTCTTTTCATGCATATGGGACTACTGGGACAGCAATCCCATAGAGGAGAATGGAGCAATGGCTATGTTTGTACACCACTTCTTCATTCGCAATGGAGCACTTATGGGAAGTTGCAGGCCCCATTCTCCTGATTGCTGGGGGAGGGGTGCCAGTGGTCAGACCCCCCACCATCATAATAATAGCTGCTATTCTATGGATAGAGCCTACAGGGGGGAAATCCCTTTAATAGTATCAGACGATTTGCCTCTTGGATCAAAAAAAGGTATGAGGTAAGTCCTCCTGTCGCTTCTTAGTTGCCCATAGCAACCATTCACAGTACAGCTCTAATTTCTTATGGAGCACCTGAAAAGTAAATCCTTTACTGCAATTGGTTGCTACTGGCAACAAAGAGATTATTTTTTCAGAAATCTGCCCTTTTATGTATTGATTTTAATGGTTTTATTACATACCTTTCCAAAAAATGGTACCAAGTGGTGTTCACAGAGTGAGAAAACATCAATATCCTTCACAATGACAATTTCATCATGGTTTTCATCAAATATGGCGTTGTTGAGTATATCTGCAATGTACCAATACATAAAGCAAATGTGATTAGGACAGAAATGTATCTTTTTATGTAGAAATTGCGCATTAGTTCTCAGCTTCGGCCATACATCTAGAGAAGAGGATGGAAAAACAGTACACGTGCCTTAGGCCGGGATCACATGGCGGAAAGGGAATAGGAAATTGTGGCCATCTTCTGTCTAGGTCAGAGAGTACAGTCATGGCCAAAAGTTTTGAGAATGATACAAATATTAATTTTTACAAAGTCTACTGCTTCAGTTTTTCTAATGGCAATTTGCATATACTCCAGAATATTATAAAGAGTGATCAGCTTAACAGCAATTACTTGCAAAGTCAATATTTGCCTAGAAAATGAACTTTATCCCCCAAAACACATTTCAACATCATTGCAGCCTTGCCTTAAAAGGACCACCTAACATCGTTTCAGTGATTGCTCCATTAACACAGGTGTAGGTGTTGATGAGGACAGGGCTGGAGATCAATCTGTCATGATTAAGTAAGAATGACACCACTGGACACTTTAAAAGGAGGCTGGTGCTTGCCATCATTGTTTCTCTTCTGTTAACCATGGTTATCTCTAAAGAAACACGTGCAGTCATCATTGCACTGCACAAAAATGGCCTAACTGGGAAGAGTATTGCAGCTAGAAAGATTGCACCTCAGTCAACAATCTATCGCATCATCAAGAACTTCAAGGAGAGAGGTTCCATTGGTGCCAAAAAGGCTCCAGGGCGCCCAAGAAAGACCAGCAAGCGGCAGGACCGTCTCTTAAAAGTGTTTCAGCTGCGGGATTGGGCTACCAGCAGTGCAGAGCTTGCTGAGGAATGGCAGCAGGCAGGTGTGAGTGCATCTGCACGCACTGTGAGGCGGAGACTCTTGGAGCAAGGCCTGGTCTCAAGGAGGGCAGCAAAGAAGCCACTTCTCTCCAGAAAAAACATCAGGGACAGACTGATATTCTGCAAAAGGTACAGGGAGTGGACTGCTGAGGACTGGGGTAAAGTCATTTTCTCTGATGAATCCCCTTTTCGATTGTTTGGAACATCTGGAAAACAGCTTATTCGGAGAAGAAGAGGTGAGCGCTACCACCAGTCTTGTCTCATGCCAGCTGTAAAGCATCCTGAAACCATTCATGTGTGGGGTTGCTTCTCAGCCAAGGGAATCGGCTCTCTCACAGTCTTGCCTAAAAACACAGCCATGAATAAAGAATGGTACCAGAATGTCCTCCAAGAGCAACTTCTCCCAACCGTCCAAGAGCAGTTTGGCGCTCAACAATGCCTTTTCCAGCATGATGGAGCACCTTGCCATAAAGCAAAGGTGATAACTAAATGGCTCAGGGAACAAAACATAGAGATTTTGGGTCCATGGCCTGGAAACTCCCCAGATCTTAATCCCATTGAGAACTTGTGGTCAATCATCAAGAGACGGGTGGACAAACAAAAACCAACAAATTCAGACAAAATTAAAGCATTGATTCTGCAAGAATGGACTGCTATCAGTCAGGATTTGGTCCAGAAGTTGATTGAGAGCATGCCAGGGAAAATTGCAGAGGTCCTGAAGAAGAAGGGTCAACACTGCAAATATTGACTTGCTGCATTAACTCATTCTAACTGTCAATATAAGCTTCTGTTACTCATAATATGAATGCAATTATATTTCTGTATGTGATAAAAACATCTGACAAACACACATAAAAACCAGAGGGCAGCAGATCATGTGAAAATAGAATATTTGTGTCATTCTCAAAACTTTTGGCCATGACTGTACATTCGCATGTAGGAATTTGTCACGGATATGGGGGCAGATTCTGTCCCCGAATCGGCGGGTGATTCTGCCCAGACTCTGCCTCCTATTGTTTTCAATAGTCCTACTTGATCTTGCCGCCTATTCCGAGGCTCGAGACTGGGCCTAATCAGCAGCGAAAAGCCGCGACAGAATGCCTCTTCATTTTCCTTTGGGTGAACATACCCTAAGTGGTGGAGATGGGTGGGGCACTTATGAAACCGGCGCATTGGCCCAATATTGTGCTGAAACAGCCCCTTGGCTCCCATTCAATTCATTGTGTACAAGACCTTATGGGGTGATCCCGTTGTTTTATTTATCTGTTTTATTAGTCAGTCTGTTTTTATTTGGTTTTGTCATACATACCTACCTACTCTGCTACTAAGTTTATTACTTAAGGCTGAGGCCCCGCGTTGCGGAAACACAGCTTTTTTCTGTTGCAGATTTTGCTGCGGTTTTTTGAACCAAAGCCAGGTGTGGCTACAAAAGGAATGGGAAATATATAGGAAGCTCTTATACTTCTCCCTTCTGCTCAATCCACACCTGGCTTTGGACAAAAAAAATGCAGTAAAATCTGCAACAAAAAAAGCTGCATTTCCGCAATGTGGGGCCTCAGTCTTAAGGGGTTTTCTGAACTCAAATCCAGCGTAGATCACCAGTATGTGATCTGTGGGGTCCGAAACGCAGACCTCACACAGATCATCTGTTCTTGTAGTCTTCGGGTGCCGGGAAGTTGTTAGTGAACAGGGAGCATGTTCATCACCGCTCTTATTCAAGTAATAGGAGTAGCACAGCAGCCCCATCCACGGCATATAGGGCTGCTTTAACCATAGGGCAAATGGTGCAACTGCCCCAAGCTCTATGGTAGTGGGCCCCCTCAGCCAACTGAGATCGAGAGGGACAATCCTGTATTTTCGGCACTGTCCTGCTGTTCCAGGCGACAGGTAGTGTTTTCAACTGCTGATGATGTCTGCAGCAGGGAGGAGTGATGAGTCCTGGGCCAGAGACAACACTATAGCCGGAGCCTGCAGGCAACTTCGTGGGAATGGGGTTAGGGGAGTATAACTTTATTAAAAAGTGTATGTAATATATTCATTGAATGGTTACTGAGGGGCAGAGGGCATTATGTGGGGGCTACCTGAGGAGACACTATATTGTGTGGAGCACTTGAGGGGTTATTAAATTATGTGTGAGGGGCACTTATGAAACCTTTGAACAGGGCCCACTAGAGTGTTAAATGGCCCTGACTGCATTGGTGTGGTTCCAAGGAAGTGCAACTGTGCTCCTATTACATGACTAGAAGCGGCACCGCACGTGCTTCCCATCCACTCGCAGCTTCCAACACCTGGAGGCTGCTGAAACAGCTGATCTGTGCAGGGTCTGGGTGTCGGACCCCCACAAATCACATACTGATGACTTATCCTGTGGATAAGTTTAGACTTCTGTTCAGACATAAAATATCATTTGAAATTCTGCTAGAGAGTGGAACAATAGTGACATGGCTCTGCGAAGTTCTGACAAACCACATTCAGAAAGATTTTGCACGTACCAAAAGAATTTATGTTAATTTGGGTGTGAATTCTAAATAAAAAAAAGTTTTTACAAATGTACTCAACGTTTTAGGTAGATATTATCTGAACTGGTGGTGAAAAGTGGTCATTGCTTTAAGGTGTTATATATTTACAGCAATGAGCTCACAAGGGTTTTTCCATTTGCAGCAAATAAAACTTGCAACTTGGTTGTATAATGAAATTTATACAATTTTCTAATAAAACTTTGTGTATCAATTTTGCAATAGTTTCCAGATCTCTGTTTGCAGATCTGAATTCCTCTTTTGCATTATTGCCTGATCAACAACATTTCACACACAGCTTACAAAAACCAACAAGACACTGCAGTTTTTATGCAGTTTTTTGAGCCAAAGCCCAAAATAGATTCAAAGTGAATTGCAAATAAAAGGAAGGACTCATGCTTCTTACTGCTGGATCCACTTCTGACTTTGGCTAAATAAAAAAAAAGCGCTGCGGGAAAAACCGCGTCGGGGACAGCTCTTTAGACAAAGTTTGCAGAGGTTTCCTCTGTGGACGTTCTGTTTTAATTATATCTATGGGGAAGCTGCCAGCGCTTCCGTAGGTATAATTGACATGCTGCGATTTCCAAAACCGCGCTGGCTTGGGAAATCGCCGCGTGTCCGCAGTGCGGTTTTTACTGCAAAGTGGGCATGGGATTCACTAGAATTCCATCCACTTTTCTCTGACTGTAAAACATCGCAAATTTTTCAGCAAGTGGGGCCTCAGCCACAGAGTAAAAAATTTGCATGGCCAGATTTATTGCAGAAATTTCTCTTGGTAGCAAGCATATGGATTTTTGCATTCCATCTCTCTGAATCCTCATTTAAATGTTCAATAACTTTTCAACAAAATTGTAGATATCAATGGTACATGTGAAGACAACAAACTAATATATATATATTTGGAGACTAACGCCTCTTTCTCCACTTATCAGGGTGCTGAATCTATCTTGGTTTCCCAAGATGGACTGTGAGCTCCCTGAAGTATCAAATTACATGAGCTCACAGACGTCTATAGGGAGGAGAGGAGTTGAAGCAGAGTGAGAGGAGCTGAGACACATATAGAGATTGCTGAAGCTATTAGTAAGTATTTTAACTATAATGTTCTATATGGTGCTTCTGCTTCTAAATGAGTGAGAAAGAGTTATGGAGCAGAATCTCCTGTGATCTCTATGTGCAGTGTATGGAAGATCTCATGGGACCTAACCAAATCTAAGACAGCTGAGAAGGGGAAACTTTCAAAAAATTCAGAATGCAAGTCATATAATAGAAAGAGTGTTAATATTCATGTACATACACGTGGCAGCTTATCCTGAAAAGTCAGCTCAAAGTTTGCCCTAGCAATGTCTTCATGGACTCACCATAAATGTTCTCCTGATATCCCTTGGTGAAGAACTGCATGGCTTTGGCAGCTCTAAGAGGAGTCTTCAGCAAGCCTTCCCTTTCGGGATTCTCCCCCAGTTCTTTTAGGATGGTGGTGTAGGCGGTTTCTAAAGTTGGCAGCTTATCCTCTTCATGGTGCTCCTTATTGCACTTCTTCAAACTTTGTTGCACCAAATTCTTTTTGATGTCCATGGATCCATTGTAACCGGTGATATAGTTGCAGTTAACTTCTCCATTCATATGGTTGTTCATGGTGGATGTTATTGCTCACAGGGCAGCGAAATGACAGCTCTGATGGATCAGGTACCAGAGTCAGTCAGGCAGTGTTCAGACTTAGATTCATAGAATCTGTGTATTTATACATCCCCAGAGCACCAATCTCTGATGAAAATCTGTGACGTTGAAGCCTTCAAATGTTACATTGGAGTACTATTTTCCAGTGGCATGGCCTCTTCTCCCTCGAGCTAAATTGCAGATGACTGATACATATGAATGGAAGTAAGAGGGTGTCTGATAAACATGTTAGCTATGCTGCTCAGATCAGCTGGCCATATGCCATCTCATTCATTATGCTTTCATGGATTTTGTCATTAACACACTAATGATATACATATAGAACAGAGCAGAACATGGACAAATTACAATCACCATCCGTAATATGGAGACTAGCCGCAAATATGCAAGGAAAGACATTAATAATGGAAAGAAAATCGAGTATCATGTATAAAGTGAGGAAGACAATAAAAATGAATGTTCCAATACCATGTTTGTTTAAGCAGTGTACCCCAGGGTTCAGTGTTGGGTCCTCTGTTATAAGTGGTGTACCCCAGGGTTCAGTGCTGGGTCCTCTGTTATATATGGTGTACCCCAGGGTTCAGTGCTGGGTCCTCTGTTATATGTGGTGTACCCCAGGGTTCAGTGCTGGGTCCTCTGTTATATGTGGTGTACCCCAGGGTTCAGTGCTAGGTCCTCTGTTATATGTGGTATACCCCAGGGTTCAGTGCTGGGTCCACTGTTATATGTGGTGTACCCCAGGGTTCAGTGCTGGGTCCTCTGTTATATATGGTGTACCCCAGGGTTCAGTGCTAGGTCCTCTGTTATATGTGGTGTACCCCAGGGTTCAGTGCTGGGTCCTCTGTTATAAGTGGTGTACCCCAGGGTTCAGTGCTGGGTCCACTGTTATAAGTGATGTACCCCAGGGTTCAGTGCTGGGTCCTCTGTTATATATGGTGTACCCCAGGGTTCAGTGCTGAGGTCCTCTGTTATAAGTGGTGTACCCCAGGGTTCAGTGCTGGGTCCTCTGTTATATATGGTGTACCCCAGCGTTCAGTGCTGGGTTCTCTGTTATAAGTGATGTACCCCAGGGTCAGTGCTGGGTCCTCTGTTATAAGTGGTGTACCCCAGGGTTCAGTGCTGAGTCCTCTGTTATAAGTGGTGTACCCCAGGGTTCAGTGCTGGGTCCTCTGTTATATATGGTGTACCCCAGGGTCAGTGCTGGGTCCTCTGTTATAAGTGGTGTACCCCAGGGTCAGTGCTGGGTCCTCTGTTATAAGTGGTGTACCCCAGGGTTCAGTGCTGGGTCCTCTGTTATATAGGTTTACTCCAGGGTTCAGTGCTGGGTGTTCTGTTATAAGTGGTGTACCCCAGGGTTCAGTGCTGGGTCCTCTGTTATATATGGTGTACCCCAGGGTTCAGTGCTAGGTCCTCTGTTATATAGGTTTACCCCAGGGTTCAGTGCTGGGTGTTCTGTTATAAGTGGTGTACCCCAGGGTTCAGTGCTGGGTCCTCTGTTATAAGTGGTGTACCCCAGGGTCAGTGCTGGGTCCTCTGTTATAAGTGGTGTACCCCAGGGTTCAGTGCTGGGTCCTCTGGTATATGT
Source organism: Leptodactylus fallax (assembly GCA_947044405.1). Classification (NCBI taxonomy): domain Eukaryota; kingdom Metazoa; phylum Chordata; class Amphibia; order Anura; family Leptodactylidae; genus Leptodactylus; species Leptodactylus fallax. Next base: position 9,681,610 of record CAMRHE010000006.1, read on the forward strand.
GGTGTACCCCAGGGTTCAGTGCTGGGTCCTCTGTTATAAGTGATGCACCCCAGGATTCAGTGCTGGGTCCTACTTTATAAGTTTAGTTGTCACTTATTCCTCACGTGTCTTCAGATTTCCAAACTTAGGTCCTGATTTTTGATCATTTCCATGGTTTAATTTTTTGTGAATTTTCTTAGGTTTGCAGGTTGAGACTCCGACTTTCTCCTCATGTGATGAACCTTTCTTAATAAGTGCTAAGCTCACATGTTACTGTAAATGTAATGCAGTTCCTCCTTGGCAGGGCAGTGCTATCACATGGGTGGATTGGTAATGTACCTTTACATCACATGAACATCATTCACATTCTCTTTAATACAGTAGTTTCTGCATCCAGGATTCTACTGAAACCCAATAACTGCCATGTGTTAATGGAGTTTTCAAAGAATCAGAAATATAGTATCTCCAAATGGGCAAAATACTTAAAAATAGAAAAGTAAAAAAAAAAAATCTACATCACCAGTCCTCTGTGACATCATGACCCAGTGATGTAACATATGTGGCTGCATTGTCTACCCGCTGCTGTAGGATATTACATATCAAGTATGGACACATTGAGAAAATGGGTAAGATTATTGGTGTGTAAGCTCAGGATTCATTATCTATCACCTGACAATAGGGGGCACCACCATCCTTGATTGTATGATTGCATTATTTGAGCAGCACTACACATGGCACACCATACGGAGGTTGTAAATAGAAGGTATTGCACAGGGCACCAACCAACCTAAGGCCAGTTTCACATGGCCAAGTTATCTTCATCCACATATCGGCTGGATTTATCAGCTCAAATGCAGCCCAGCTAACCTGAACTCAGGCATCTCAATTTAGCTGAGCCGTGTCCGGCCACTAAATCCTGCTGATACGTGGATCATGCTTCCCGGCCCATCATTTACATCTTTGCTCATTCTGGGCTTATTAGTCCAATAGGCGGTCTTAAAAAGTGATTGACAGCCTTCCCTGTATACACAGAAACCTAACTGTCAATCACTGATTAGGACCGCCCACTGGACTCCTAAGCCAAGAACGGGCAGAGAATCAAATAAATAAATTGCAAGTTATGCTGAAACTTTTCTAATAAAACTTGGAAAAGAATATGCAAGTAAGTTCTCCTTGATGGAAAAAGGAAACTCACTCTAGCACCACCTTTTGGAAGAAAACTTCCTATAGATCAATGCCCGGTTCTCTATAAAACCTAGAGACATTGGGGCAGATTTATAAATCCCTCTACACCAGAAAACTGATATTGTGTTGCATATCTGGTGCATGGTCCTTTCTTGCGCCAAACGTGCACCACAACCACCGTTCCACAACCTGATCCCACATTGTGCGAATGTGGGCAGAGCGGGGTGAGGAACGGACCAGGATGGGACAGGGACACCTTGGCCCGACATATTCATTAATACTCATGCCAGTTTTCTGGCGTGAGTTATAATGGAAATCTACAGCAGTTCCCAACTGTCGTAGATTTCTATTCTGGTGCTGGAATGTCCGGCTGATTTATGAAGTCCAGAGCCTCTTCATAAATCTCTTGTTCCCTGTGCCTATTGGGGTCTTTATTAAACTGTTCCATAACGCCCATAGACTATATACGTCTGGGCGGTCCCTCTCTTGTTTCCGATGAAAAAAACCGGCTTCGCGGCACAGAGGGTGTAAGCGCAGACCCGCGCATTGCTTTAAAAACCCATTCAAGTGAATGGGGTTTTAAGCAAAGCATCGCAAACCTTTCCCTATCCAGTTTTCTGACATTTAGGTCGGATTTGCGGCTGACGGAGTGCCAGTGCAAGTGTGAACCCACCCTCAGTTGGCTCCAGACTATTGCTGTAAACCATATCAGTAAGGAGAGGAGAAGCTCAGACAAGATGGTCGCCTGTGATGATTCCACTTAAATATGGCTATAACTCAAAGATGTATTTTGATCTCTGGGTATCGTATCTCCCTCTTAATTCTATTTACTCATAATGTGCGCAGCTCTAATCCTAGGTGCATGTTGTCAGTGGTGGCAACCATGTAACAATGGGGCTTTGTATCCATCCCAGAATGGCTCCATTGAATTCCTACATAGCCCTGGGTGATCAAATACACATGCATTGTTCAGCCTGGGCTGTTGATCAGACATGGTTGATAACATATAGAAGGCATTGTGTCATTCCACTTGGTCCCATCTTCTTACAAAGAATCTTGACTTGAGTGCGTTAATCAATCAGACTTGCCGTCGCCGGTGACCTCATTCTGGGTGGTGTAATCAAGGGTATAAAAGATGAGGTAAGAGGTCAGTGAGGGAGGAGACTGTGCTGGGACTACAAGAGAATACTATGATGAGACTACTAAGAGACTACTGGGATATACTGTGATGAGCAGGCAGGCTGGAATGCTGCTGCTAGGAGCCTCCACTGGTTACCTCCACATGCTATGTGTGAGTGTTGGACTATAGAGCCACATCAAGGATATGTGTGGTAAAGTAATTATTTCACTTTTATTCCTTTTTATTTTAAGTACTGTATATTGTAACTAGTAACTGTTAATGCTTGCATACATCTGCATATCTGTTCTGAACTGCATGTGTTAGATGTTAATACCAACCCATTTAGGGGTTAATAAATATATAAAATTTAGAAAGCTTGTCTTGTATTTATCTTGTGGACCCAACACTCACTGGCGGTGAGTGTGGTTTTTTAGGAAAGAAGTCTCAGGTGTGGGCCAACTCGGTGTTGGCGCACTGAGGATCTTTCACACCGCCCCCATAAGGTAGTCATCAAAGTATAGTCAAAATATGCTATCGATGATGATGTCACCCATGTAGTACCTATACCCGTGTCTGGTTCCTGTTTCAGGGGGCGCGACCGCAACCGGACCTGGCAGGGTACGGGGCCCGCGGCCAGCTGGAGATGGCCGGGGCCCCGGACCACTATGATAGCGGTCGGGGAAAGCCTGGTTCCCCGACCGCTATACATACTGTTATTGGAAAGGGACACTGGCATATTGCAGGCCCCTTTCCAATAGATGACAGGGCAGGGCACCCAGGGGAGGTGACTGAAAATAATAAACACATATTCTCACCTCTCCTGGGTGCAGCGTCCTCTCCGGCGCTCTTCCGTTATGTGACTGAAGCCTGTGATTAGGCCCCGGCGGTCACATGGGGCGCGACCGCGTAATGACGTCAGTGCGCCCCCACGTGACTGCTGAGGCCCAATCACAGGCCTCAGCAGCGTCATCGGAAAAGGGCCTGAAGACGCTGAAGATGGCAGGATGGAGCGAGGATGCCAAGGAAAGGTAAGGCAAGGTGAGTATGAGTGTTTGTTATTTTTAATCACTTCCCCTGGGCCTCTGATTATTATACTCTGGGGTCTGAGGAGACCTCAGAGTATAATAATAGCACTGAAGCGGAGCGGAGGGGGCTATTGGGCACATATAATACTGGGTGGGGGCCACTGTGGAGCTTATAATACTAGGAGGGGGCCACTATGGAGCTTATAATACTGGGAGGGCCAATATTGAGCTTATAATACTGGGTGGGGGCCACTATGGAGCTTATAATACTGGGTGGGGGCCACTATGGAGTTTATAATACTGTGTGGGGGCCACTGTGGAGCTTAGAATACTGGGTGGGGGGCCAATGTGGAGCTTATAATACTGGGTGGGGGCCACTGTGGAGCTTATAATACTGGGTGGGGGCCACTGTGGAGCTTATAATACAGGGTGGGGACCACTGTGGAGCTTATAATACAGGGTGGGGACCACTGTGGAGGTTATAATACAGGGCGGGGGCCGCTGTGGAGCTTATAATACTGGGTGGGGACCACTTTGGAGCTTATAATACAGGGTGGGGACCACTTTGGAGCTTATAATACAGGGTGGGGGCCACTGTTGAGCTTATAATACAGGGTGGGGGCCACTGTGGAGCTTATAATACTGGGTGGGGGCCACTGTGGAGCTTATAATACAGGGTGGGGACCACTGTGGAGCTTATAATACAGGGTGGGGACCACTGTGGAGGTTATAATACAGGGCAGGGGCCACTGTGGAGCTTATAATACTGGGTGGGGACCACTGTGGAGCTTATAATACAGGGTGGGGACCACTTTGGAGCTTATAATACAGGGTGGGGGCCACTGTTGAGCTTATAATACTGGGTGGGGGCCACTGTGGAGCTTATAATACTGGATGGGGGCCACTGTGGAGCTCATAATACAGGGTGGGGACCACTGTGGAGCTTATAATACAGGGTGGGGGCCACTGTGGAGCTTATAATACTGGGTGGGGGCCACTGTGGAGCTTATAATACTGGGTGGGGGCCACTGTGGAGCTTATAATACTGGGTGGGGGCCACTGTGGAGCTTATAATACTGGGTGGGGGCCACTGTGGAGCTTATAATACTGGGTGGGGGCCACTATGGAGCTTATAATACTGGGTGGGGGCCACTGTGGAGCTTATAATACTGGGTGGGGGCCTCTGGGGAGCTTATAATACAGGGTGGGGGCCACTGTGGAGCTTATACTCCATACAGTGGCTCCTTAATTTTTTTTTTTTAATTACGCAGGGGCAGGTGAAAAAAACAAAACAAAAAAACCCCCCACAAACTTTCTTTCCTGTCCCCAGTGTCTCCCAGCGCGGTTCGGTCCTGCAGTTCCGTTGTTTTCTTCCAGCTGAAGTTCCCTCTGCACGTGACTACCTGTGACATCACGTGACCCCTGAGGCCAATCAGTGGCCTAAGGGAAGGGACCTGGGACGTCACAGCCAGTGAGGACTTCTGGCAAAAGAAGACAGCGGAGCTGCAGGACCGGACCGTGCTGGGAGGACACCGGAGCACCGGAGACCGGTGAGTATGTTTAGCATTTTTTTTTTGGGGGGGGGAGGTAGGGGGGATTCACCTCCCCCAGACTAATTATAAAAAAGAAAAAAATTATACTGGACAATCTCTTTAAAGTGTGGTGCATTAGGGGTGTATATTAAAGGGGTTGTCCAGGCATAATTTGTTATGGTTTATCTTCAGGATAGGCCACAGATACCTGATCTGTAGGGGGCTGACCCCGGACCGATCAGCTGTATGGAGCCACTTCTGATGCCCGTACTGTACACAATACAGGGCCAGAAGCAGAAAGCTCTTTCCACTGTATAGGGGCTGGGCACCTTCACTGTATTTCAGCACTTATTGAAGTCAGTAGGAGCTGAGCTGCAGTGCAGGCACCGGGCTGCTATACAGTGGATGGAGCTTTCTGCTTCCGGCCCTGTGTTGTGTACAGAACAGGTGCCGGAAGTGGCTCCGAACAGCTGATGGGGCCATGTGTCAGCCCCCTACCGATCAGGTATTTATGGCCTATCCTGAGCATAGGCCATAAAAAAGATTAACCCTGGACAACCCCTTTAATATGCCCCACACAGTTTAATGTCCCCCCCACAGGATGTTAGCCCCCATCACTGCTCCCACACAATATAATGACCCAAACACTATTCCCATTACAGTATGGGGGACCAGTGAAGAGGCCACTATGTGGGGGGACCAGTGAAGTGACCATAGAAAAATTTGGCCCAGACAACCCCTTCAAAGAGGTTGTCCATAAACTGGAGCGACCACTGTGTCGGCCGCCAGGGAGGTGTAAAAATAAGAAAATTTTTAAAAAAGCATACTCACCTGTCCCCAGCACCCCGTTGTCCCCTGCCTGTGTCTGTTCGGTCTCATGGCGGCGCCTCATTTCTGGAAATCCTGTACCTAATTGGTCTTAGCGATCACATGAGGTGCAGGACTCCCAGCAAGGAGTCGCCGGCATGAGACTGAATGGACACTGGCAGCGGACAACCAATTCCTTCGACAACCTCTTTAAAGGATTTATCCATCTTCCTAATATTGATGGCCTGTCCTTAGGATAGGCCATCAATATTACATCTGCGATGATACAACAGCCAGGACCTCTGCAGATCAGCTTTTCCAGGACAGTGCGGCTACAGGTAAAGGTAACAATTCTTGGAGCCACGCTGCTTACTTGCCATACAAGGTGTAGCAGTAGGTTTAGGTAGTGCAGTGGTGCACATGGTATAGTGGGTGAGCAGCATGGCTCCCGGCATGTTATTACCTTTAGCCGCCCTGTCTCGGTACCGCTGATCTGCAGGGGTTCTGATGGTGGGCCCCTAGAAAAATTCCACTGGTGGGCCCTAGACATCCCAGTCCGACACTGTCATCAGAGGTCCTGAAAGCTGCATCAGCTGCTGCTGGTAATATTGGGGAAGGTAATGGAGACATAGTGACCTGATTGTGAGAGGGAGAAGGACTATAGGGAGCCCTGTCCATAGACAATTATTAGACAATATATATAGTCAATAAAGTAAATAAATCAATGGAGTGTCCCTTTTGTGATATATGGTTAGAAGGGCTACTATGTCTCCTTAAGGAGATGTTGGGGCAAATTTATGTGGACTGGTATTACACTAGGTTCACACTAGCGTCAAAAACTGATAAAAATGGATCAAAAAATCTTTTGTACCCACAAAATACAAGGTCTCGTAAAGCTACATTGAAATGAAATGTAAAAAGTTCTGAAAGCCGGAATGCAGAGAGCTATAAAATGTGTTAAAGGGTTCAAATGCACATAAGGCAGCGGAGATATGTGCCAGGAATATTTATTTCCGCCATAAATTCAAAATATGCAATAAAAACATTTTCAGGAGGGTTTTTGCAATTTTAATGTGAATGTTATGGGGTTAGTTAGCTGAGCTCAAAAATATCCTAGTCTCTAGCCTATGCAGGCCCCCCCCAGAGCGGCCAAAGAGAACACCCCTTCCTGGACCAAAAAAGCTGTGTAGTCTATATATTTTATGTCCTGGAATGTCCCTGTAGACTTCAGCACAGTTGAAGCACCATACACAGGCCCTGTAACCAAATTAAATAACATCCTTCTAATGTCAATCCTGGGTCCCTGGATTAGGAATAAGTGACTGATCACTGGAGATTGCCTTGTTGGAACCTTCTTCTACTGATGACAACGAAGGTCACGTACAGGGCCGCATCTTCCATGAGGCGAGATGAGTATCTCTTCTCAGGCAGCAGATTGCCGAATCCCTGAGGGGGCGGCACTTGGGAAAACTTGTACAGCAGTTTAGTTTGGACCGAAAACAACAGAAACAAAACTGCGATTATTATACTCTGGGATCTCTTCAGACCCCAGAGTATAATAAGCGGACCCTCAGGAGAGGAGAGGTCAAAGGTCAAACACAATAAACAACGTCACTAACCTCCCCTGGATTCCGGCGCAGCTCCCTGTTCATGTGGACTACCTTAGCGTCATTATGTGCCATGACACCGAGGTGACCACTGAGGCCCAATGCTTCAGAAAGAATGAGCAATTGTAAAGACTGAAATGTTGCATTTTTGTGCAGGAGATTACCTTTGGACTGGATGCTGTTTTATGGTCACAGACACTATATCTATAATTATTTGTCACCAATATCTGATGTCTGTGGATGGGACTCTCTTCCTTCTACAGGAGATATTCGTCTTGGCTATTATTCCCAGATTATACTCTTAGGCCCGGTTCACACCTGCGTTCGGTTTCTGTTCGGGGGAGTCCACTTGGGGACCCCCCCCGAATGGAAACCTATACGCATAGAAAAGCGGTTTACTTAAGGAAACCTGCGGACCCCATAGTCTATAATGGGGTCCGTGTGGTTGCCACTTGGTTTCTGCATGAATCATGCGGAAACATGCGAGAGGAAAGTGCTATGGGGTCTGCAGGTTTCCTTAAGTAAACCGCTTTCCTATGCCTATAGGTTTCCGTTCGGGAGGTCCCCAAGCAGACTCCCCGAACGGAAACCGAACGCAGATATTCTTTGAAAACCAGGTATTAATCTATAGGTAGCTCCTTGCAATAGGTAGTGCTAGGAGCAAGTTCATCTTTTTTGCCAATGAGGTTTCATTTGCATATTCCTTACCCAGAATTCTTAGCAGGGCATGCATGGTCTTTTAAGTCCCTGCACCAGTCAGTGCCTAATGAGAGACATTACCCCTTCCAAAACATCTTCAGTAAAGACAGAGTGCATTGCACAGACTGGGATGTAAGGCTGCTTTAACCATAGGGTCAACAGTGCACTTACACAGAGGCCCTATGGTAGTGGGGCCCCCTGCGAGACTGCCCCGCATTTATAGTGCAGACTCAACTCCAACTTATCCGCGTCCTCTGGGTGCAGATGAGTTGAGTACAATGTCTGTCTGCTCCCTGCTTCACCATTGGACACCTGTTTTTGCTCCTGGTGTCTTGGGAGCAATAGGCGTGATGTGGTGATGTCACTTATACTGCGTCTGTCGCTCCCTGAGGATTTTGGGATCGACCAAAGACAGGAAAGAATGGGGAAAGGTGGGTATAAGGGTTTTTTTTTTCCCTTTATTTTTGTGATTCATTCTAGTGGGGGCAACTGGAGGGGGACAATATATACTGAAGTGGACAAAAATCTGTGGGGCAACTGGAGGGGTATAAGAAACTGTGGGGAAACTGGAGGGGGACAATATATACCGAGGGGGACAAGAAACTGGGGGCAACTGGAGGGGGACAAGAAACTTTGGGGGCAACTGGAGGGGGGCAATATAATATAAAATGCCTGGGGGGGCACTTTGGGGGACAGATTAATATCTGAGGGTCACTGGGGTGAGACAGGTGAGTATAAATGTATACTATTTTTTACACCTCCCCTTGGCGTCCACCTGTTATATTTGGGGTCTGAAGAGACCCCAGAGTATAATAATTTCACCTCCGGTCCTATCAGAATATGTTTGAACTAATCCGAACTGAAGGATCACTTCATCGGAACACTGGACGAAACAAATCTTCAAAGTTTTGCCAATCCTTAGTAAGAAAGTTAATTTTTGAATCAGTTGCGGCATTTCTTTATTTTATATCATTGTACTTTATTCTCGCTGAATTCTCAGTATATTTAGCCCTCCCTACAATTAGAATGACACAGAGAAGAGATGGCAGTCGTGTAATGTTTATCGCCACTGGCACAGGTCTGGGGTTTTGTGCATTGATAATACTTATTTATGGCAGAGAGCGAGCACCAGATTTCTATCTAGATGCATTTAATGGCTGCCTACGTTGTGGATGCGACACAGTCATCTGACTCACCTACTAGGAGAAAGTTCATTAGCTAAATGTTAGCTCGCAGGCAATGTATCATCTGACATGAGGAGACGGATTTCCATTTGTGCGGCATATAATGGCTACTTACATGACGCTTATATGTGGGAGAGGGCATAGAGCCTCGCGCCTCTGATAATTATTATATCTTCTCTAATGTTCTATGATGTCACATGTATTTACATTATAGGCTGTATAGAGAGGGCTCTGACATCCTGCATTTGGTATTTTATTGTGTTCATTTGCATTATACATTTTTCCATGTTTTATATAACATTATAGAGCATCTTCATGTTTGTCACAGATTCACTGCATTGGTTTGTTAGACGCTATTCACACAATACAGAAAACTTAGTTTTTAGTTTGGAACACTAGATGTGTGGCCATAACATGGTATTATAATGATCTAGAGCAGGGATAGGCAACTTACGGCACTCCAGCTGTTGTAAAACTACAACTCCCAGCATGCATACTTGCTCTGTTGTTCTTGGAACTCCCATGAAAGTGAATGGAGCATGTTGGGAGTTGTAGTTTCACAGCAGCTGGATTGCTGAAGGTTGCTGATCGCTGATCTAGAGATAGGTGCTTCTGCAGAAATGGGACAAATCTATAAGACTACAGGATATGCCATATTACTTGAGATGTGAAACCCCTTAAAGGGACTCTTTACTTTTTGCTCAACTGCTTCCCTGTCACTAACAATGGGGGATCTGAGGTTCAGAATCCTCCCTTTATCACCTCTATATGCCCAGCTAGCAGACATGTAAACTAGACATCCCCATATCCTTGCCTAGTGAAGACAATATACCATCAAATAAATACAATTTCACATTATGTAGATGGGAATGAATGTTCTGACTTTGGCTTCAGTAGTCTCAGATTCTGCATACACACCATATTTAATAGGCATGTTTAACATTATTAGATGGGGTCCCCCACGCCAGACTGTAATCCACCATGATCATCCCTACACATGATCTCTAAACTGGGTCACCTTTTGTCTGTCATTGGGTTTTGGCTCCTTTTGCACCATTAGTGGAAATATTTCTAAAAGACGGTAAAAATTGAGCACAACATCGATTATCCTCGAAGATCTCCATTCACTTAGAAGTTACAGCAGACACAGAGAACATTTGCAGAACGAATGAAGCGTCTCTCATGGAAGACAAGATATCCACAGCACAGAATAAAACTTTACTATAAGAATAGTAAGTCTGCATATTCACACCGTGGCTTGTGGAGAGCACATGTATCCGTCACATGAGGGTCAAGCGATCTCACTCTTATTAATGTAGTCCTTGGTATTTCCATCCATGATTGTCTCCTCTGGGCAAGATGGATATATATACAGTACAGACCAAAAGTTTGGACACACCTTCTCATTCCAAGAGTTTTCTGTATTTTCATGACTATAAAAATTGTAGTTTCACACTGAAGGCATCAAAACTATGAATTAACACATGTGGAATTATATACTTAACAAAAAAGTGTGAAACAACTGAAAATATGTCTTATATTCTAGGTTCTTCAAAGTAGCCACCTTTTGCTTTGATTACTGCTTTGCACACTCTTGGCATTCTCTTGATGAGCTTCAAGAGGTAGTCACCTGAAATGTTTTTCACTTCACAGGTGTGCCCTGTCATTGAATTTTTTTGGACGTTATAAGGCTTACAGTCTAACAGGAATTTTCAAGAGAATTTACAAAACACATTTTTTAAGCTACTAATTCAGTTCCAAAGGGGCTTTGAAAGGTCTTTGTATTAGAAACCCCCATAAATCACCCCGTTTTCAAAACCGCACCACCAAAACAATTCAAGACAGTATTTGAGAAGTTTATTAACCCTTTATGCGCTTCACAGGAATTAAAACAAAATAAAGGTGAAAAATATACATTTCAATTTTTTTCAATACTATATTCATTTAACCCTAAAATTTACACATTCACAAGGGGTTAAAGGAGAAAATGCATCCCATAGTTTGTTGTACAATTTATCTCAAGCACAGAAATACCACATGTGTTGATGTAACCTGCTGTTTGGGCACACGACAGAACGCAGAAAGGGAAGAGGCGACTTTGAGCTTTCGGAGGGCAGATTTTACTTGAGTCGTTTTCAGGTGCCATGTTGCATTTGCAGAGCACATGAGGTACCAGAACAATAAAACCCCCATTAAATTACCCCATTTAAGAAAATATACCCCTCAAGGAATTTATCAAGGAGTATAATGAGCACTTTGATGCCAGAGCTGTTTCACAGTATTTACTACCATTGGGACATGAAAGGGAAAAATTACTCTCTTTCCAGTAAAATGTCTCTTTAGCACCCCACAGTTCATTACACAATTTGCAGTACCCCATATGTGGTCGTAAACTGCAGTATGGGTACATGGCAGAGCTTGGGACAGAGAGAGCGCTATTTGGCTGTTAGAGGGCAGATTTTGATGGAATTGTTTTCAGGCACCATGTCGCATTTGCAGAGCCTCTGAGGTGCCAGAACAGTGTAAACACCCGAAATATGACCCCATTTTGGAAACTAGACCCCTCAAGAAATTTATCAAGGGCTATAGTGAGTATTTTGACCCTACAGATGATTCACAGAATTAGGCTGTGAAAATAGAAGATTACATTTTTTACCGTTAAAATGTTGTTTTAACCCCAAACTACTGGACGTCCTGGAGTTTTATTTGTACTGTGGGTAAAACAAAAACAAAAAAACACCTGCTATTATAACCGTCTGAAAGCTGCCAAAAACTGGGATTATATAGTGTGACATTAAATGGGTGAGAATGTATTATCTGACTGATGGAACTTTCCGCCTGTCAGAAATCTTTTATACGTTCATCTCTAGTAATAATCGTTATTGCTATTATTTTAGCGTGTAACGGATATCACTAGAGAGGCGGTCGGCATATTATACTCTATAAAGATCAGGTATGGACAGGACAGGGACAGTAAAAAAATGTAAACTTTATTGCTGACTTTGTGTATGTGTTGTGTGTTTGGCGCAACATTTTTGGCGCTGTGACCTGGACGATGGTAAATGTCTGGGTCACAGCGCCAATAAACTTCCAGGTTATGTTCAGAGGATTACAGAAGAATACCCCTGTAGTAAGGCTCAGAGGGGTATTACATTATCCCTCTATGTGACATAGAGAGCAGAAGTACAGTATGCTCTGTGATTGATAGGAGAGGGGATAACATGGACAGAAGTCACACACAGGTTATGAACAGATGATCTTGATGATGATGATGATGATGATGAATAGCGTTTTCAGCAGGGAATTGCTCCGGCTATGTAAGATGCATCATGGAGATCTTGGTATCATTTTAAAGAGGAGAATCTCTTCTTTAAAATGAATCCATGCCGATCTTCAAAGCCATAATGGATCCTGAGAGAATAAAAAAAACCCCTAATATTCACCTCCTCTCTCCCCTGCTGTCTGGCTTCCCTCTGTAGATGGTGACTGCAGGCAAGTGAAGGCTGCCACAGGTCCCTGGCCAGTCAGATTGGAGTGTCAGAAGTTTCATACAGCTGATACTCCAATCTCCCTGTTCCGGGGCACTATCACTTATAACAGTAAGCCCTGGGATCAGTACTTGCGCATAGCTGCATTGTGAATGGTGGGTCTGTACAGACCCACAAATCACAGCGATCGCTGGAGAGGGGAGGCTTCTACAGTAGTGGTCCTTCTTCTGTCACAGGGGAGTCTCAGCTGCCGTCAACAGCTGAGCTCCCGATACCCAGCCATACTCCCTACTAAATAAAAGCCCGGGCGGGAGGGACGTAACTGTACGTCCTGGTGCGCTAATTACGTAGTGGTGCGCCTAGGGGTTAATTAATTGCCCCCCTTATATTATGCCCCTGATTCCCCCTGACGAGAGGCGTAGCTAAGGGTTCAGCACGGGGGGAGGCAACATGTCCAAGTGGGCCCCCAACTTGGACATGTTCGTATACCGATACTATCAGTATACGGTGAGCGTATAGTGGTATATAGCAGCTCTACACAGGACTCTGCAGACGATTTAGGTGAATACAGGGCAGTAACATTTAGTGTCTTACTGGTGACGTCTCTGACTAATCGTTCACATTTCCCGTCTCTTTCATTTGGACCACCATGACCACTTCTTCCAGTCTCTGTAAAGTTTGCAGCACAGACATCTTTGGCTCCTCACTTTTCCAGGCACCTGATCCACATTGTCCTCACCTACACAAAGCCCCCATCCTGCTGCTACCCCAATTATAAAATATATAATATACCCCCCATAATGAATAATACCCCCAAGTGCATCTTTAAACTAATAACTTCCCTGTGTACCCCCTTTAAATAATGTGCCCCTTATTAATAATGCTCCAGGTGTTTCCTAATTAAAAAGGAAAAAAAAAAAAAAAGAACAAGGGAAAAAAAATTAGTGGGGTTCCAATACCCGGGACCCCCAGGATCAGCTGTTTGAATGAACCATGGTACCTGTGTAAGAGCCGTGACCCCTTCTCTGTTTACATAGTGTCATTCATCTCATAGCGGCCATGTAATGTAACTACAGCCTCGTCCTATACATGTCTATGTGACAAGGCTGTAATTACATCACAGGGTCACTATAAACAGACAGCGTATGATATAAACAGGCGCCATCGCCCCTTCTTACAGCTGATCAGTGGGGAATCACTTATCTCTTATTGATGATTTATTCTGAGGATAGATCATCAATAAAAATGAGCTGGAAAACGCCTTAAGGCTAAGGCCCCACGTGGCGTCCCACAGCAAAAAAGAGCTGCAGGAAAAACCGTGGCAGCGACGCATTGCGGTTCATCCTGCAGCACTTTGCACAGAAAGTTCGCAGAGGTTTCCTCTGCGGATTTTCTGCATCAATTATATCTATAGGGAAACCGCTGATGTTTCCGTAGGTATAACTGACATGCTGAGATTTCCAAAACTGCGACTGTTTTGGAAATGGCAGCGTATCCGCTGCGCATATTTTACTGCAAAGTGGGGATGGGATGGGGGCCCCATGTGGCGAAAACCCACAGGAAAAAAACGTGGCATTCTAGCAAATCCCATCCACACATTGGGGAAAAATACGTGCAGCAGACGCACTGCGATTTCCAAAACCGTTGCGGTTTTGGAAATTGCAGCATGTCAATTATACCTTTGGAAACACTGGCAGTTTCTATATAGGGAAACCTCTACAGACCTTCTGTGAAAAGCGCTGTGGGAAAAACCACAATGTTACCACCGTGGTTTTTCCTGCAGCACTTTTTAGCTGCGGTCTGCTACATGGGGCCTTAGTCTTAATAAAGCCCAAGTGCCACTTTAATTAAATTAATTGACCCTCATATTATGCCCCTAATTCCGCCTGACATAAATACTGCACCTCTAATGACCCCTTATATCAATGACCACCCCCTTATGTTCATAATGCCTCCTAATATAAATGATGCCCCCTAATGGCCCCTTATATAAATAACCTCCCCCCTTGTATTCATAATACCCCGTAATAACCCTTATATAAATGACCCCCCATCGTCATAATGCCCCCAATTAATACTCCCTTTATAGTTATATTTCTCCCTCCTATCCACCCCTTATACTATTAATATACCCACAACTGCGCTAATAAAAACAAAAATCAAAAAACGATGCTGATGAATGGAGCCGCCGCTTCCTCCCTGTCCACGCACAGGACGTCTGTGTCTGAGCGCGGGCGGCGCGTTGTTGTGACGTCATCGCGCCGCCTGTGCTGAGAAGCAGACATCGTCTGTGGTCTCAGCGTCTTGTAAACCGCAGGCCTGAAGTGGCTTGCGGTTTACAATACTGTTAAGTTGCAGGATACGTTTTAACTAGATCGATGTCTGCAGACACCGATCTAGTTAGAAATAAAGGATGTATTAATGGCGGTCCCGGGGTGGGCCCCCACAGAGCCCAGGACAGCTGTCCCCACTGCCCCCCCCCCCCCACTAGCTACGCCTCTGCCCCTGACATAAATACTGCTCCCCTAAAGACCCTTTATATAAATGATGCCCCCTTCTATTCATAATGTCCCCTAATGAACCTTATATAAATGACGACCCCCTTATGTTCATAATGCTTCCTAATGCCCCCTTATATAATTGATGTCCTTTAAAGTACCCTTATATAAATAACCTCCTACTTATACATATAATGCTCCCTAATGGCCCCTTATATAAATAACCCCCCCTTCTATTAATAATGTCCCTAATAGCCCTTATATAAAACCTCATAAGTTCATAAAGCCCCTCTATATAAAATGCCCCCTCCTAATGAAGCCTTATACTATTAAAATCCCCACAACTGCACTAAAAAAATTTAAAGGTATACTCACCTACCTTGATGGATGCGCCGCCTCCTCTTTTAGACCCACGCATAGGATTTCTGCGTCTCAGCACAGGAGGCGCGATGCTAAGAAGTCACTTACCTGCCTGTTCCGAGAAGAAGACGTCTTCTGTCTGTGTTCTCGGTGTCTTGTAAACGCAGGCCTGAAGTGGCTTGCGGTTTACAAGATAGAGTCAGAGTTACAGCATGAGTTTTAACTAGATTGGTGTCTTGCAGACGCTGATCTAGTTAAAGATAAACATGTATTAATGGTGGCCCCAGGGTGGTGTGTCACGTCAGGTAAATTTACCAGTAGAGCAACGTGATCTGACATGACGCACGCAAACCAGCGTGGGTGGAGGCAGAGGGGCAAAATCATCTAGGAGCTGCCAATGGATGATTGCAGATGCAGCACTATCTCCACACCAGTGGCGTAACTAAAGTCTTATGGGCCCCGGTGCAAACTTTAGTCCGGGGCCCCCTATCCCCTCCCTGCAGCGATATCTCAGATACTTATCAATAATATTCTCAGTGAACAGTGAAATGCCCTTCACGTAAACAATACTGTGACAGTATAATATGCTCCATAGTGGCCTCACACAGTATAATATGCTCCAAAGTGGCACCACACAGTATAATATGCTCCACAGTAGCCCCACACAGTATAATATGCTCCAGAGTGGCCAACACTGAGTTGCATGAGCTAAAATTATTGATGACCTATCCTTAGGATAGGTTATCCATATCCGATTGGTGGGGGTCCAACACCCTGGATCCTGACATATCAGCTGTTCTGTGCAGATGATACGCAGAGAATAGGGCAGGACGCAGACAGCTCTGCTTTCTGTGTAGTGGCCAAACTATGTTACTCCAGCTTAGCTTGTATTCACTTGAATGAGAGCTGATCTGCAGTACCTGGTTTGGCCACTATACATAGAACAGCGCTGTCTGCTTCCTGCTCTGTTCTCTGTTTATCAGCTGCTGAGAGCAGCTGATTGGTGGGGGTGTCTGGTGTCAGGCCCCTACTGACTACTGATCTAATATAGATGACTTATGCTTTGCCTATAGCAAAACCAACAAAAATAAGTGTAGAAACTATTGCCTTCTGGTATCTGCCACTATTACACAAAGCATCCACTCGTATGTAGCGCCCTGCTCTATGTTCAGCTTGTAGTAATTCCTTCCCTGTTTGGCCCTGGTGAATAGTGTCAGACTAGGATGTCTAGAGCCCATGAAGGCTTTGCTGATTATCTCTTTGGAGCAACAGGAATGTCCTCAGTGCTCCAAAGAGCTTGTTTGCATTTTGACAAAAACAGCGATATCTCTGCAGCGGAGGGGAAGACATGGTTTGATTCAGGTGACACTAACCTATCTATCTGTAGATGCTCACAAAAACAAACTACAGCGCCACCTCAGGGAAGCTGAAATATTACACAGTTTTCATTTAGAGCTAAATGCTGTGTGTGTTGTATTGGTATGCTGGCCAGGAGACCAAATAAGCCATTTTCACAAGGCGACATATAAATACTATTTTATTGACTTTTGTAGAACAAAAGGGTGTTTATATTTGCACTTGAAAAAGGGGAGTCCTTCCCCGAAACGCGTTGTGCCTTCTGTACCCTAATAAAGAGACCTTCATTCAGAAAAGTGAGCTAAGATCTTCCTTTACAAGAGCGCAGACAGTCCATATCTTGGGGAACACACACCCCTTCTTTATTGCTATCTATCTGTAGGGCTGGGGTGATATGCTGGGGTCTGGTGACACTAACCTATCTATCTGCAGGGCTGGGCTGATATGCTGGTTCTGATGACACTAACCTATCTATCTGCAGGGCTGTGGTGATATGCTGGTTCTGGTGACACTAACCTATCTATCTGCAGGGCTGGGGTGATATGCTGGTTCTGGTGACACTAACCTATCTATCTGCAGGGCTGGGGTGATATGCTGGTTCTGGTGACACTAACCTATCTATCTGCAGGGCTGGGGTGATATGCTGGTTCTGGTGACACTAACCTATCTATCTGCAGGGCTGGGGTGATATGCTGGCTCTGGTGACACTAACCTATCTATCTGCAGGGCTGGGGTGATATGCTGGTTCTGATGACACTAACCTATCTATCTGTGGGGCTGGGGTGATATGCTGGTTCTGGTGACACTAACCTATCTATCTGCAGGGCTGGGGTGATATGCTGGTTCTGGTGACACTAACCTATCTATCTGCAGGGCTGGGGTGATATGCTGGTTCTGGTGACACTAACCTATCTATCTGAAGGGCTGGGGTGATATGCTGGTTCTGGTGACACTAACCTATCTATCTGCAGGGCTGGGGTGATATGCTGGTTCTGGTGACACTAACCTATCTATCTGCAGGGCTGGAGTGATATGCTGGGGTCTGGTGACACTAACCTATCTATCTGCAGGGCTGGGGTGATATACTGGTTCTGGTGACACTAACCTATCTATCTGCAGGGCTGGGGTGATATGCTGGGTCTGGTGACACAAACCTATCTATCTGCAGGGCTGGGGTGATATGCTGGTTCTGGTGACACTAACCTATCTATCTGCAGGGCTGGGGTGATATGCTGGGTCAGGTGACACTAACCTATCTATCTGCAGGGCTGGGGTGATATGCTGGCTCTGGTGACACTAACCTATCTATCTGCAGGGCTGGGGAGATATGCTGGTTCTGGTGACACTAACCTATCTATCTGCAGGGCTGGGGTGATATGCTGGTTCTGGTGACACTGCCTTAGAACATCCTACAGGAACAAGCAGGAAAAATAGGATTGCAGCACCGGCCGCACAGGAATAGCCCAATGTTATACATGAACACTGTGGTTTCTCTATGTGCTGTATGTCATGCAGTGTTACCGCCCACTTGGCTAGTAAACCCTAATCTGTAGCATCACTAAAGGGGCTTATATCTTTGGAATGGCTGAACGGATTTGGATAAACACAACACCAAAATGCTGAGAGTGACAGCGCCGATCAGATGATGGATGTCATTGGGCTTTTCAGATCTGGTGACTGGTCCTCTTTATATTGGTTTGGATCCTTATAACTGGCTAAAATATTACTCTCTCCACTCTCTGACTTTTACCCAGCTGTTTTTTGCTTCTCTGTCCAGTGATTCTACAATTCTATGTAATTTTTATAGAAAATCTGGCATTAAACAAGGGAAAAAGTGACATTTATCCATATTGAGGTTGTTTTCTGCAAATCTCAGGGCATTATAATCCAATGTAATGAAAGAGTAAGCAGAGTGCAAGGATGAGAGCTCCACCTGGTGGTGTAGGGAGGGTAGGTAGCCTTCACAATTGATATGTATTTATTTATTTAGCTTACTTATATAGTGCCATTATATTCTGCAGCGTGATTCAAGATGATCATACTGTCATTGTCACATTAAGAGCTGTCTGTAACTTCTATAAATGTCCCCTATTGAAAACAGCCTTTTAGTGGATTTAGTTGCCGCATCACCATATTACATATTATATTTATACATATTTATACATATTTATATATTTTTATTTATTTTTTTTTCTCCAAGATGGCGCCGCTGGAGTGGCTGCCTGCTACAGCAGCTCTGAGACTCTCTATCTTATTTTTCTTTCTATGACTCGTTTTTGTACCTCTCTACTTAAGGACTTTGCACTATGAAACACACACAAAGACTTGGACCCTTGTGATACTTTTTTTTTTTTTTGTTTTTATCTGTCTTTTTGTTCTGCTTGAAAATGGGATCTTTTGTGTATGCAGACAATTCCTTTGTCTATACAAGAGAGGAAATTCTGCAGCTCAGAGGCACAGCAGGACGGCATACCATCTGGTCACACATCCCCCGTGAGATTTGGAGAAAGAAAAAGCGGGTGAGGGGATGCAGAGCTGGTACTCTTCAGAGGATTAAAAAGAGGCGTTACCGACCAGCTGTTCCCTCCATCATCATGGGCAATGTGAGATCTCTTGCAAACAAGATGGATGAACTAACAGCGCTCACCAGGCAGCATCAGGAGTTTCGGGCGTGCAGCATGATGCTACTTACAGAGACTTGGCTCACTGAAGTTACTCCTGACCCTCTGGTCTCCTTGGATGGTTTTAAACTCCTTCAGGCAGACAGGACAAGGGAGAGCGGTAAGAGGAAAGGAGGAGGGCTGGCAATGTTTGTGAATAATAGATGGTGTAATCCTAGGCACATTGTGATTAAGGAGCAAACTTGCTGTAAGGACATTGAACTATTAGCTGTGAGCATGAGACCTTTCTACCTACCAAGGGAACTATCACATGTCACTCGTGATAGCTGCATATGTCCCCCCCTCTGCGAAAGCTGACGCTGCCTGCGAGGTCCTACAAGCCACGCTGAGCCAGTTACAGATAAAACATCCCCAGGCCCTCTTTCTTCTGTCGGGTGATTTCAACCATGTCTCTCCATCATCCACACTGCCCAGTTTCACACAGTATGTAACCTGCCACACAAGAGACAACAAAACACTGGACTTGTTCTTTGCCAACGTGAGGGAGGCATATAACTCATCAGCCCTACCGCCCCTGGGGAGATCGGATCACAACCTAGTACATCTCCGACCTGTGTACAAGCCACTTGTACGTAGAGAACCAGCTGTCACCCGCACAGTGAGGATATGGTCCGAGGAGAGTGATGAGGCTCTGAGGGATTGTTTTGACACAACCGCATGGGAAGTTCTGCAGGATTCTTATGGGGAAGACATAGAAGGACTCACACACTGCATAACGGACTACATTAATTTTTGTGTGGACAACACAGTACCCACAAAAGTGGTGAGGTGCTTCTCCAATAACAAACCATGGATTAACTCTGATATAAAAACACTACTTAAGGAGAAAAAGATGGCATTCAGGACAAGAGATAAGGAGGGGTTGAGGGAAGTACAAAAGGAGCTGAGGCATCAAATCAGGCAGGGAAAAGCCAGTTATAAAGAAAAAATGGAAAAGCAAATGGAAAGAAAAGACATAAGGGGGGTCTGGGAGGGGCTTAAGTCAATTTCGGGTCATAAACAGTCTGTCTGCCAGATTGAGGCAGATGTTAATTGGCTTAATGAACTAAACCTATTCTTCAACAGATTTGATCACACACCAGCTCCTCCCACCCCAGTATGTCCTTCAGCTTCCCCCACCACAATGACTTCTCCTCATGCGGCCACTTCCCAACAGACCAGTAAATCCAGAAATCCATCTTTATCTGGCCACAGTCTGACCTTCACACGGGCCCAGGTGAGGAAGGAGATGAAAAAGATCAAGGCGAGGAAAGCCGCAGGGCCAGATGACATCAGTGCAAGGCTAATTAAGACTTGCGGGGAGCAGCTGTGTGGTATAATTACATATATGTATAATATGAGCCTGAGGCAGGAAATAGTCCCTGAATTATGGAAATCTTCTTGTGTGGTACCAGTTCCAAAGAAACCCCACCCTATGGACCTCAACGACTACAGACCTGTAGCACTGACATCCCACCTGATGAAGATCTTGGAGAGATTGATTCTCACACATCTCCGCCCTCTAGTGAGCCCCGCTATGGACCCCCTCCAGTTTGCTTATCGGCCGGGCATTGGGGTAGATGATGCCATCATCCATCTTCTGCACAGGGCTCTGTCTCACCTGGAGAAACCAGGGAACACAGTGAGAATAATGTTCTTTGACTTCTCCAGTGCTTTTAACACCATACAGCCCAGGTTATTGAGGGACAAGCTGGGCCTTGCTGGAGTGGACCACCACCTCTCCAACTGGATCCTAGACTACCTCACAAATCGACCTCAATACGTGAGAGCCCGAGACTGTGTGTCAGGTACCGTGATCTGTAATACGGGGGCACCTCAGGGTACGGTTCTCGCCCCTTTCCTCTTCACACTGTACACTGCAGATTTTAGGCGCAACTCATCCAGCTGCTACCTACAGAAGTATTCTGACAACTCTGCAATAGTAGG
Source organism: Leptodactylus fallax (assembly GCA_947044405.1). Lineage (NCBI taxonomy): Eukaryota > Metazoa > Chordata > Amphibia > Anura > Leptodactylidae > Leptodactylus > Leptodactylus fallax. The sequence continues at coordinate 9,703,057 of CAMRHE010000006.1, forward strand.
CCTCATCACAGACGATGATGACAGGGAGTACAGAGAACTGAACCAGTATTTTGTGGACTGGTGCCACCGGAACCACCTGAAGATTAACGCGGGGAAGACCAAGGAGATGGTGGTGGACTTCCGTAAAGGCAGATGCCCTCCAAAACCAGTGGACACCGGGGACGGGCATCGAGATTGTGAACACCATAAGTACCTGGGTTTGCTCCTAATAATAAGCTGGACTGGGCAGATCATATGGAGGCCCTGTACAGGAAGGGCCCCAGCAGGCTCTACCTGCTTAGGAAGCTGAGAGCCTTGGAATCCGGGGGGCACTTCTTAGAACTTTCTTCAACTCGGTAGTGGCATCAGCCATCTTCTTTGGAGTGGCCTGCTGGGGGAGCAGTATATCAACCAGGGACAGAAATAAACTTGACAAGCTGATTAGAAGGGCCAGCTCTGTCCTGGGGAGCCCACTGGACCCAGTGCAGGTGGTGGGTCACAGAAGGATACTGTCCGTGGTGAGCTCCATGCGGAAGAAGAAGTCCCATCCCATGCATGAGACTGTGATCGCGCTGAGCAGTACTGTCAGTGACCGACTGCTCCACCCTAGGTGTGAGAAGGAGCGCTATCGGAAGTCTTTCCTCCCCACCGCGGTTAGGCTGTACAACCAACACCGACCTAAGCGGAGATCATTACATACAGAGAACTGAAATATCTCTCTGCCTGTTAAATCCCCCCCCCCCTCTGCTACGCCCTATCTGTCTGTCTGCTATTAATGTAATGCCTCTTACCTTGGAACATTCCTGTACATGTTGTATTTGTATTTGTATCTGCTTATCTTTGCTGCTGTAACACACTGAATTTCCCCATTGTGGGACTATTAAAGGACTATTATTATTATTATTATTATTATTATTATTATTATTATTATTATATTTAACATGTCAAAATGATATTGTTGGGGTCAGAGCTGATGCCTTGAATGATTGGTCACCAAATCCTTTAGTGTTTTAGTAGTCTCTCCATTATGATTTTTAAAGACCCAAGAACCTTTTTGACCAGGGACATATACAAACAACATAGGGCCCCATAGCGAAACTCAGCCGCTCACCACCTCACACTAACTTCTGTGTAAAAAAAAAGTTGATCTGTTGCTTTATAAATATGATGGGTCGAGAGATGTCAGTTTATGGCAAGAAAGGGACAGGCAAGAAACATGGTCAAAGGGCAGGTCAAGGTCAGGGCAAGAGGAGTTTGTGCATAATTGTATACAGACAAAAGTCAGGGCAGGTAGAGCTTGTGCACAACTGTATACAGACAAAAGTCAGGACAGGTGGAGCTTGTGCACAACTGTATACAGACAAAAGTCAGGGCAGGTGGAGCTTGTGCATAATTGTATACAGACAAAAGTCAGGGCAGGTGGAGCTTGTGCATAATTGTATACAGACAAAAGTCAGGGCAGGTGGAGCTTGTGCATAATTTTATACAGACAAAAGTCAGGACAGGTGGAGCTTGTGCACAACTGTATACAGACAAAAGTCAGGGCAGGTGGAGCTTGTGCATAATTGTATACAGACAAAAGTCAGGGCAGGTGGAGTTTGTGTGTAATATATACAGACAGAGGTCAGGGCAGGTGGAGCTTGTGCATAATTATATACAGACAGTGGTCAAGACAGGAGGACTTTATGTGTAATGCATACAGGCAGAGGTCAGTGGAGATGGCACAGGTACATTTTGAGCACACTTTTGCTCAATGTATTTACACCAGATAATTAACACAAGTACATTGATAATTCTCTATATACAGCTATGAATTTCCTGCTTCCCTTTACACAGTAATTGATAAAACTTGCTGCCTGCAGCCACCAGTAGGGGGAGCTCAATAGATAGTAATTCATCCAAATACCATTGGATTCAATTGAAGCAGTAAAAAATCTCTTTGAACTGAACTTCTCCTAGTGGTAGTTGCAAGAAAATACAGTGGATCTATATCAGGAAAGAGCAGGAGGAGCCCCATAGCGGCTGCGTGGTCTGCCTAAATGATATGACAACCAGGACCCCTGTGGATCAGCTGCTGCGGGACAGCGTTACACTTTAGTTACACCTCAGTGGGGCAGCGCTGCAGTACCTAAAGCTGCAACAACACTTTGTATGGTGAGTGAGCAACACAGCTTGCAGTTTTAGACATTACCGGTAGCTGCGCTGTCCCGGAGCAGTAGATCTGCAGAGGTCCCGGGTGTCAGACCCACAAAGATCCTAAGGATAGCCCATCAGTATTAGAAAGTAGACAACCCCTTCAATTCAGACGCATTAATTGCTATTTTCTGCTTTCATTCGCTGGAGCTGAGCTTACAGCTTCAGGATCAACACTTTTTTTCCTGAGCTATCCAGTAATTTCAACAATATGAATCCATACTGCCATCTAGTGTGACTTTCTTATACAGCAATTCTTCAATAAAATACTTTAAAAATGGCATTTTATGTGGTTTAATTAACAAAATGGTTCAGTTCACTGACAGCGACCACTGATCTTCAGATATAATAGGTGCTCAGGACAGGACCTCATCTTTGTAGATGCCTATTGCATTATGTTTAATCCTGGGAAGCCACTATCCTGCAGATCTCCATGATGGAAACAGCTGATATTAATTGCCCAGCCTTACAAAGGGTCATCAATATCAGATCATTGGGTCTCTGACACCCGGGACACTGCAAAACAGTGGGAATGAATTGCAAAGGTGTGAACAGAGCCTTATGTGATAATAGGTATTTAGTCAAAAGAAAGAGTTTGGTACCACGTAAGACCTCGATTCTATTCTATGGCCCTGTACACACGACTGTGTATTATCACGGGCCCATGTAAGGGTTGGATGTCTGGGACAAAGCTCAGAACAGGACCCATTTCTGGAAGAGAAACCCATCTGAAAACACAGGCAGCTGTTCCAGGGTTATTGCTCCTGATCAGTGCAAAGCAGAGGGCTGGCTGGGTTAGAGGTCATAGATGTGGGCCAGAAGGGGTACTACCAATATGTCTCCTTAAGAAGACGCCCCCTTTGCAGGTCACCTTGCAGTGTGGAGAGTCTAACAGACCATGCATGTTCGGCTACGAATTCTGGCAATGGAATATACAAATAAGTTCTCCTTGATGGAAAAAGGAAAATTCACTCTAGCACCACCTTTTAGAAGATAGCCACTAGAGGGAAACCTAGAGGAAAAATCATCAAGACTGGCATATTTTACGCAGATTTTGATGTCCACTGCACCCCTGCAGGGAACACTTAAGAGGACCTTTCACCACCTCCAACAAGTCCAGTTCTTTAGATCATTTAATAGCTGCTTCTCCCCAGGTTCTGGAACAGTTGGAATCTTTTCTCTAGCCCCCGCCATTCCTGAGCAATCAGTGCTATTAGTTTTGGTGTCTGATATACTATTTAGGCTCTGCACTGTCAGGAGGACAGTGTCAGGCAGAAGCAGACAAGGGGTGTGATTCTGAGCTCTGACACTGGCTGCCTCTGATTGGAGCTTTGATTCACAGCCCCGCCTGACACCGCCCACCTAAATAGCCTAAATAGCACATCAGGCACCAAAACTACCTGAACTTGTTGCTCAGGAATGGTGGGAACTAGAGAGAAAATTCCAACTGTGCTGGAATCAGTGGAGCGGCGACTATTAACAGATGACTAGAACTAGAATTGGTAGAAGTAGTGAAAGTTCCTCTTTAATTCAATAAGGTTACACCAAATTAGGTGCAAATCTACTGCAGCCCTTTTGTAAAGTAAATGTTGATAATTATGATGTGGGGATTGGACTGGTCCACCCCTTGGAAAAGTGGCAAGACTGGCACAAAATTGCGACTTGCAACTATTATAAGACACTTTTGTGGTATAAAACATGTGATGAACCTCCTTAACTGTCAGGGATTAGAGCCAAACTAGAACATCTCCTCTAAAAGGAAGAGAGACCTATTTGCAGACAGCAGTTTCAGGGTTACTGCCCTTCATCAGTGCAAAGCAGGGTGCCAGCTTGGCTGGGTGAGAGGTCACAGATGTGGATCAGACAGGGTACTAAGTCTCCTTACAGAGATATCACTGCAAGGTGGCCTGACAAAGGTAACATCTCCCTAAGGTGACATCGTACCCCTTGTGACCCACATCTATGATCTCTCACCCAGCCAAACCACTACCTGGCTATCTGTGGATGGGTCTCTCTTCCTTTTGGGGGAGGTTCTCTGGTTTGGCTTTAATCCCAGACAAAGTCTGAATACTTCAGAGAAAACTAAGTCTTGATCTACAAGGAGCTCCTTCCAAAAGTTGGTGCTAGAGCAAGTTTTTTTTCTCTTTTTACATGAAGGAGAATGTATTTGCATATTTTTCCACAGAGTTCCTAGTAAAGCATGCATGGTTAGACTCTACACACTACAAGATGGCCTGCAAAGGCCGTGTCCCTAAGGAGACATAATAACCCCTTCCTTCCCTAACTAAACTGAACAAAATAGCAATCTTGCAGTTATAATACCTTTTAATGGCTAAGGATGGATTCACATCTGCGTAGGAGTGTCTGCCTAAAATCGACAGACGAATAAATCCTGCACAGATGAGTTTTTCATCCGGCGCTTTCAGTTAAAAACGATTATAGTCAAGGGGTCTGTCAGGCCCCATGTGTTTTGGTTATTATAGCGGTCCATTTGTCTGTTGTTCTGGTCCTCTGATGGACCTGACGCTAGTGTGAACCTTACGTAACCGAGATAAAAGATATTATAAGGCAAGCAAGGCTACTTAGATCTCCTCATCAGGTCTGGTGTAAGAAAATATCTAAAGAAACACAAATATATACACAAAAGAACAGAGACTTAGTGTAATAAGAGAAATACATGAGAGTGAGCCTGGAGGACAAGTCCAGAGGAGCAGCGAGAAAGCCTTAGTGACTCGAAATTGATGTTAGTTTAGAGAGTCCATTACCTCTTGTGATCTCACTATCTCTGTTGACCCCGCTATTTCTGGTGATCCCATTATCTCTAGTGAACCCCACTATTTCTGGTGACCCCACTATCTCTGGTGAACCCACACTTTCTAGTGACCCCACACTTTCTTGTGACCCCACTATCTTTGGTCACCCCACTATCTCTGGTGACCCCATTATCTCTGATGATCCTACTATCTCTGATGATTCCATTATCTCTGGTGACTGCACTATATCTGGTGACTCCACTATCTCTGGTCACCCCACTATCTCTGGTGACCCCATTATCTCTGATGATCCCACTATTTCTGTTGACCCCACTATTTCTGGAGACCACATTTTTTCTGGTGACCCCATTATCTCTGATGATCACACTATCTCTGGTGACCCCAATATCTCTAGTGAACCCCACTATTTCTGGTGACCACACTATCTCTGGTGACCTCACTATATCTGGTGACCCCACTGTCTCTGGTGACCCCACTATCTCTTCTGACCCCACACTTTCTAATGACCCCACTATGTCTGGTCACCCCACTATCTCTGGTGACCCCGTTATCTCTGATCCCATTATCTCTGGTGACCCCACTATCTCTGGTCAGCCCACTATCTCTGGTGACCCAATTATCTCTGATGATCCCACTATCTCTGATGATCCCATTATCTCTGGTGATTGCACTATCTCTGGTGATCCCACTATCTCTGAATACCCCATTATTTTTGGTGACCCCACTATCTCTGGTGATTGCACTATATCTGGTGACCCCACTATCTCTGGATTACATTCATTAGATGTTGTAGCAGGACATAAATCCTCGTGACAATTCAGTCCTGTGTGAACTGTGTCATAAACTTGTATTCCCAGACCCTCCTGTCCCTTTAATACAAATACCTTCATGTTTGTCATGTTAAGGCCAGGACTACAGAAATGTTTAGTCACAGGGAGATGCTTCTTTTTTTTCTTTAATACTGAGGTGATGAGACCTTATCCCTGCTCCGAGTTTCTGATCTGTTTCTGCAACTAAAGACCCCCAATAGGACATTTAGTTTACTGATACTAAAAGGCAATTTCAAATCCCAAAAGGACAGGAGGGTCTGGGAATACAAGTTTATGACATAGTTCACACAGGACTGAATTGTCACAAGGATTTATGTCCTGCTACAACATCTAATGAATGTAATCCAGAGATAGTGGGGTCACCAGAAATAATAGGTCACCAGAGATAGCAGTCACGAGGATTTATGTTCTGCTAGTCCAGAGATGATGTGATCACCAGAGATAATGGGTCACCAGAGATAGCGGGGTCACCAGAGATAGCGGGGTCACCAGAGATAGCAGGGTCACCAGCTTTTTATTAGCACTTATCAGTCTGAAGCATGGTTGGGTTAAAGGTCATAGATGTGGGTCAGAAGGAGTACTATACCTCCTTAAGAAGACGCCACCTCACAGTGTATAGGGACTTATTAGAGCATGCATGCCCTGCTAAGAGTTCTGGGAAAGGAATATGCAAACAAATTCTCCTTGGTGAACTTGCTCTAACGCCACCTTTTGGAAGGGATCTCCCTAGAGATCAGTTCCTGGTTTTCATCAAACCTAGTAGTATAACTCAATTCTTTTAATTAGATGCTTTTGGAAAGGAATATGTTGCAAAAAAAAAAAAAACTTACTCTAGCATTACCTTGTGGAAAGCAGCACCCTAAAGCTTAATGCCTGGTTTTCTAAGAAAACTAGAGACATGGATTGGGATTATAGTCAAACCAGAAACATCTCGCCCAACAGGAAATGTCCCAGCCGTAGACAGCTGTATTACGGTTTATTGCTCCTCATCAATGTGGATCAGGGTACTGGTTTGGCTAGGTGAGGGGTCATAGATCTGGGTCAGAAGGGGTCCTATTTCTCTGTAGGGAGACATCACCTTTGTAGGCCACCTTCTGGTGTGTAGAGTCTAACCGCCCATGCATGTTCTACTAGGAATTCTGGAAAAGAAATTATACAATATTGTTTATATACTGTATAATCCCAGTCAATGTCATTAGGTTTGTTAGTGAACCAGGCATTGATCTATAGGGATCTACCTTCCATAAGGTGGCACTATAGCAACTTTTTTTTTTTCATCAAGGAGAACTTATGTTCATTCCTTTCCCACAATTCCTAGTTGAGCATGTATGGTCTATGAGATTCTATACACCACAAGATGGAGACACAGTACCCCTTCTGACCCTTTAGATGCTTTGCCATACCAAGCACTGTTATTTAGGTACCATATCCTGGGCATTGTATAGTATGGTTATTGGTAAGCTCAATATGGGGCAAGGACCAACACAAGGTATCACACATGGCGCCATCCAGGGACTAACACAAGGTTTCACACATGGCGCCATCCAGGGACCAACACAAGGTATGGCATATGGCACCATCCAACTCAAGGTTGTGTCTTAACAGAGAGAGCTGTCATTTTGGCACCACACTATATTGAGGGACACCATAGGGCATCATCCAATATAAAACGTCCTGGGCACAGATACCTTGCCACAGAATCTCTCCTCCTCTTCCAACATTCCGCACTGGGAATTGTACGCTCCTCCGCTCCATGTAAGTGGTGCACTCCTTACATCAGGGGTAGGCAACCTTTTTTGTTCGGCGTGCCGAATTTAATAAAAAAATCGAAGCTGAGGTACTCGGAATGCCGGTCAATAATTGAAAGTCTGACGACCCTTAAACTAAAGTCATATACCACAAACCATAACACAGGTCCCATAGCGGTCCCTGCACACGGTATTAGGTCCCATAGCGGTCCCTGCACACGATATTAGGTCCCATAGCGGTCCCTGCACATGGTATTAGGTCCCATAGCGGTCCTTGCACACGGTATTAGGTCCCATAGAGGTCCCTGCACACAGTATTAGGTCCCATAGCGGTCCCTGCACACGGTATTAGGTCCCATAGAGGTCCCTGCACACGGTATTAGGTCCCATAGCGGTCCCTGCACACAGTATTATGTTCCATAGCGGCCCCTGCACACGGCATTAGGTCCTATAGCGGTCCTTGCACACGGTATTAGGTCCCATAGTGGTCCCTGCACACAGTATTAGGTCCCATATTAGGTCCCATAGAGGTCCCTGCACACGATATTAGGTCCCATAGCGGTCCCTGCACACGGTATTAGGTCCCATAGTGGTCCCTGCACACAGTATTAGGTCCCATATTAGGTCCCATAGAGGTCCCTGCACACGGTATTAGGTCCCATAGCGGTCCCTGCACACGGTATTAGGTCCCATATTAGGTCCCATAGAGGTCCCTGCACACGGTATTAGGTCCCATAGCGGTCCCTGCACACGGTATTAGGTCCCATAGCGGTCCCCGCACACGGTATTAGGTCCCATAGCGGTCCCTGCACACGGTATTAGGTCCCATAGCGGTCCCCGCACACGGTATTAGGTCCCATAGGGGCCCCCCCCGGCCCCCGGTCCCCGCACACGGTATTAGGTCCCATAGCGGTCCCTGCACACGGTATTAGGTCCCTGCACACGGTATTAGGTCCCATAGAGGGTCCCTGCACACGGTATTAGGTCCCATAGGGTCCCTGCACACGGTATTAGGTCCCATAGCGGTCCCTGCACACGGTATTAGGTGGTCCCCCCCCATAGAGGTCCCTGCACACGGTATTAGGTCCCATAGCGGTCCCTGCACACGGTATTAGGTCCCATAGCGGTCCCCGCACATGGTATTAGGTCCCATAGACCCCCGAGTATAATAAGTGCAGGACCAAGAGAGGGGACAAACATAAAAAAACAATGAACTCACCATTCCACGCTCCGCAGCCGCTCTGTTCTCTTCGGCGCTTCTGCCTGTAGTCAGCGACCGCTGATTGGGTCTCTGGGGTCACGTCGCGTAATGACGTATGCGTTATGACGCCGAACGTGACCTCTGTCAGCTGTCAAAAGTGCCGGCAGATCGCACAGACGCCGCGTAGCACAGGGAACAAGGTGAGTATCATTGTTTTTTATGTTTATTCACTTCTACTAATTCTACGCTTATTATACTGGGGGTCTGAAGAGACCCCACAGTATAATAACAGCAGTTTCGTTTCGGCCGTGTTTGGTCCGATCGAAACTGCTGGGTGAGGACTCGGTCTGCCATGCCAGGGGAATAAGCCTCGCGTGCCACTCTTGGCACGCGTGCCAGGGGTTGCCGACCCCTGCCTTACATGATTATAAGCCATGGCAATGATGACAGTGTTTTACACCTCATGTGTTAATTCGCGAAACATTCATTATACTCATAAATGCAAATTTGCTGTCAAGTGCGCACATAAGGAATCTTACAGCTCTTCGCTAATGTCTCGAATCTCCTTGGATTTCATATTGCATTTGCATTCATTACATGCGCTTGCAGCATATTCCTCTGATGGCAATTACAATCCTATTGTGTATTTACTCGGGGCAGAGGGGGCTTACGTAATACCGCAGGGTAGAGATATGTTGTAATCCATAGCAACCAACTGTTATTGGGCTTGTGTCATAGTATAGATAAACTGCCCAGCTATTATCAGATTGGCTGCTCCGGTACAAGCACTTCAGGTAATGACTCCATAATCTGATTTAAGGGATGGGTGTCAGTCATCACTTCAGGCCACATCATTGGCATCACTTATAAGAGCTGTGTACTTCAGTGAAAGCCGTGTAACCATTGCAGGCTGTATCCCAGCTTATTATTAACTACACCCATCATGTTGCAAAACCTGTATAATAGGTAGCGTCTTCACGTGCACCTAATATAGTCTATTTTAAGTCACTTTCTATACAGTGACAGGACAAGACCTGCAACTACACTCTATAAATAGTCAGGAGTGGAGATTTGCAAATATCTATATATGTCAAACCACAGCGTCTAATGCTGGACTGGACCTTGAAATGAGCATCCACCCGCCATCTATACAGATCTACTTAATTTCTTCATAATCTTTGCAGTTACCATTGTACACACTAGATACAGGGGGGAAAAATATTTAGCCAGCCACCAATTGTGCAAGTTCTCCCACTTAAAAAGATGAGGCCAGCCTGTAATTTTCATCATAGGTAGACCTCAACTATGAGAGACAAAATGAGAAAACTAATCCAGAAAATCACATTGTCTGATTTTTAAAGAATTTATTTGCAAATTATGGTGGAAAATAAGTATTTGGTCACCTACAAACAAGCAAGATTTCTGGCTCTCACAGACCTGTAACTTCTTCTTTAAGAGGCTCCTCTGTCCTCCACTCATTACCTGTAGTAATGGCTCCTGTTTGACATTGTTATCAGTATAAAGACCCCTGTCCACAACCTCAAACAGTCACACTCCAAACTCCACTATGGTGAAGACCAAAGAGCTGTGGAAGGACACCAGAAACAAAATTGTAGACCTGCACCAGGCTGGGAAGACTGAATCTGCAATAGGCAAGCAGCTTGGTGTGAAGAAATCAACTGTGGGAGCAATAATTAGAAAATGGAAGACATACAAGACCACTGATAATCACCCTCCATCAGGGGCTCCACGCAAGATCTCACCCCGTAGGGTCAAAATGATCACAAGAACGTGAGCAAAAATCCCAGAACCACACGGGGGGACCTAGTGAGTGACCTGCAGAAAGCTGGGACTAACGTAACAAAGGCTACCGTCAGTAACACACTACGCCGCCAGGGACTCAGATCCTGCAGTGCCAGACGTGTCCCCCTGCTTAAGCCAGTACATATCCGGGCCCGTCTGATGTTTGCTAGAGAGCATTTGGATGTTCCAGAAGAGTATTGGGAGAATGTCATATGGTCAGATGAAACCAAAGTAGAACTGTTTGGTAGAAACACAACTCGTGGTGTTTGGAGGAGAGTGAATGCTGAGTTGTATCCAAAGAACACCATACCTACTGTGAAGCATGGGGGGGGGCAACATCATGCTTTGGGGCTGTTTCTCTGCAAAGAGACCAGGACGACTGATCCGTGTACATGAAAGAATGAATGGGGCCATGTATCGTGAGATTTTGAGTGCAAACCTCCTTCCATCAGCAAGGTCATTGAAGATGAAACGTGGCTGGGTCTTTCAGCATGACAATGATCCCAAGCACACTGCCAGGGCAACGAAGGAGAGGCTTTGTAAGAAGCATTTCAAGGTCCTGGAATGGCCTAGCCAGTCTCCAGATCTCAACCCCATAGAAAACCTTTGGAGGGAGTTAAAAGTCCATGTTGCCCAGCGACAGCCCCAAAACATCCCTGCTCTAGAGGAGATCTGCATGGAGGAATGGGCCAACATACCAGCAACAGTGTGTGCCAACCTTGTGAAGACTTACAGAAAACGTCTGACCTCTGTCATTGCCAACAAAGGATATATAACAAAGTATTGAGATGAACTTTTGTTATTGACCAAGTACTTATTTTCCACCATAATTTACAAATAAATTATTTAAAAATCAGACAATGTGATTTTCTGGATTTGTTTTCTCATTTTGTCTCTCATAGTCGAGGTCTACCTATGATGACAATTACAGGCCGGCCTCATCTTTTTAAGTGGGAGAACTTGCGCAATTGGTGGCTGACTAAATACTTTTTTCCCCACTGTATGTCATCAAATAGGTTATTTGTGGATCATCCCATATATAGGTCCTTGTGGCAAGCAAGGCTATGTTGTCAACAGGCCAAACCACTTGACTCCTCTACTTTTCCACTCTGACTCCTTCATATATGGCCGACAACCATGGTCAGTCAGAAGCAGTAAAGATCCTCTAATTCATTAAAAACCCAGTGACTGATTCCTATGCAAATCAATATGTAACAAACTGTACATCTAATTCATTATACAATATTAATAATTGTATAATATCATTAAAAATAATTCAATATCTTATTTTGAAGCTGGAGTCAGTAATTTTATTCCGTCTCCACAGACCTGGTTGCAAATGACTGGCTCTAAAGTCAGCTCCAAATGTCTTCTGTTGGACCTTTATAATAGAGCCTGGACCAACTTAAAGGGAACCTGTGAGGGTGATTTGGGACGCTAAACCACCCACAGGTCCTTACGCACCAGGGGTACTGTCCCAAATCACCTTGTCGTAAAGCCATAAATGCCCACATTAAAAATAAAAAGCTTTATACTCCCCCTGCCACTGTACTCCCTGTGCTAGCGTATTTCTTCACCAAAACCAGAGGTGTACACCTCAGTTTCAGTGCGCATGCACCATATCTCGGGCACATGTGCAGTGAAGCGGGGGTGTACTTCTCCAGTTTCACTGAAGAACTGCACAGGTGTACCCAGAGAGTCTCAAGGTAAGTATAAATGTATTTCTTTTAATGCAGGCACGGATGGCTTTAAAACATGGCAATTTAGGACACTAAACCCCTGGCCCATAAGGACCTGTTGGTTGTTTAGTGTCCCAAATTGGCCTGACAGGTTCTCTCTTAGGCTGATGCCCCAGAAATGGGACATATATAGGAAGCTCTTATACTTTTCCCATCTGTTCAATCCACTCCTGGATTTGGTTCAAAAAACCACAGCAAAATCTGCAACAAAAAAACTGTGTTTCCGCAACGTGGTTTTCCTATGAACATGACTATTTTAAAATTTGTACACAGATTTTTGTAAATTTAAATAATTAAAAATTTTGCAACATTTTAGCGATACTCTTTAACCATCTTAAGGGCCATTCACACTTTTGAAAACGAAGAGGAATTGATGCAGACTTCCAGCTCTTATTCTTCTTCATTTTCCGGCCCTCTGTTTCCCTGCGGCGGAAATCCAGAACAGAGCTTCCGCTTTCTGGAACAGCATCCCCTCACTAGTTATTCCCAGATGAATGGTGCTGATCAGCCGAATATCCTGAGCCATGGTTTCCACGGATCAAAGCAGGAAGCTTATTTTTTCAGTGTCCTGTTTCAATCTCTGCTTCCTAGTGAAACCAATGACAGGCAGGTTCAGGACGGAATTTAACAATGATTTTGAGGTGGAATTAGCCTCAAAATCAGTGTCAAATTATTATGTGTGAGCAGGCCCTTAGTGGGTACAACCACTTTCTATGGTCTGGGACATGTCAGAAACCCAGCCATGATTTCCTTATTGTGGCCAGGTCTTCTTTTGTATTCACGGGCATGGCCTGAGGAATAAGGAAATCACGGTTGTGTTTCCGACATGTCCAGGCTCTTCTGTCCCAGGTGGAACTGCAATGGAGGGCCTAGTTTGGTCTCTACTATTGGGTCCTCTTTCTTCTGTTTATGCCACTGAGTGACACCCTGAATAGGGTAAAACCATCTAGACTTTTATCAATCCGAACATGGACGCTATAATTGAAACCCCTCCACATTATCACATGAGGAGGACATCGACAACTGTATTTGACATGAATGACAAAGGTGTCACTCAGACATGAGACCGAGTAAAACCAAAAAGAAACCCGAAACTGACAATCTGCATGTGCTGCCATCATCTACCTATACATGACAAGACAGAACCTTAATACAAGATTGTACTTCTTGACCTTACAGTCTGATGTATAGAATTGTGACATTCAGTAATACATACAGTAATACATACAGTAATTATGTTTCTCAGGAAAAAGCTGACACAACAGTAATTGTACAGTCGAAGCACGAGCAAACAGGCAGGTCCGCACATGTACCTCGTGCCTCAAAACAGGGTCACAGTCAAAGGGCAAAACTCTATGACTAAAATGCTGTTTTGTATATATGTAAGGCACGTTTGTCTACTATAGATATATGTCCATATTTGTGTTTAAGGGATAGAACAGGGATCGGAGAAAAGCCGAAAACCATTGGATTCATATGGTTACATGTAAAATTGTAATAGTCTTCTACTCTAAAGTCTGGGACTAGCTCTGGCCCAAAATCTAGCAGGACTGGACCATCAGAAACTCCAAGATTCCTCATTGTTTTTCTGTAATTTTATAGTATACTGTAGTTCAGCACCGCATAAATCCTGTACACGCTGGACTGACGGAGTGTCATTGGAAGGGGACATAGCTCTTCAAAACTAGCATAGAATCTAAGAAAATGGATACTGTCTGGACTCCCGCAGATCAGCTGTTTCCTCCGGCACGCAGCTTCTGGTATAGTGTACATGCCAGGCCCCACACAACCCATTTGCTGTATTCTGCATAGTGGCGGCTGTGGGTACAGCAATGGTGTCCCATTCCTGTTTTTATAGGACACCACTGCAGTACCCACAACCGCAGCTAACAAAAATAAGTAAGGAGAGCGACTGGCTTAAGAATAATTTTGGAACTGCCGTCAGGGGGAAACATCTGATCTGCAGAAGTCCCAATAGTCAGATCCCCGCTCATCTAAAACTGTTGGCTTATCTTACTCATAGGCCATTAATTTTGAGGATGATAATTCCTGTAAAGAGGAGCTGTCAGCAGGTCTGAAAAGCCCAATGACATACCTCTGCCTGAACATTTTGGTGTATTTTGTATCCAAATCCATTTACCAATTCCATAGATATAAGCCCTTTTATGCAAATTAGGGTATAATAGTCAAGTTGGTGGTAATACAGCATGCAGCACATACAGACCACCCCTCAGGGACACCAAAGTGTTGCCGCCTACTTGGCTAGCAGAGTCATAACTTGAAACTCTGTGGCCAAATGCAAGATATAGAATGAGCAAACTACCTACCTTCTACCAGTTAGGGTATACTAGTCAAGTGGGTGGTAATACTGCAAGCAGCACATAGAGACCACACCCCCAGGGGCACCACAGTGTTACCACCTACTTGGATAGCAGAGTCATAACTTGAAACTGCAAACACAAGATATACTTGTAGAATGGGCAACCTGCCTACCTTGTACCATTTAGAATAGTGATATATGAGGTAGTGACCATTGGGACCCCTCAAGGTCCTGGGACTGGTTTCGGCTGCTACTGCTGCACCCCTTATAGCTACCTGTTTGGTGGCTAGTATATCCTAATTTGTATACTAGTGGGCAGGAACAAGGGCTTATATCTTTGGAATAGCTGAATAGTTTGGATAAACAAAACACCACAATACTCAGGGTGACGGTGCCGATCAGATGAGCTATGTTGGGGTGATCTTAATCTGCGGATCAATAAAGGGTGAAACCCCAGAACCCTCTTCTTCAAGCCGAATATTTGTCAGGAGCCAACATACAGTATTGTGTTGCATTCTTTCAATCAAACTTTGAAACCTGAACTAACAAAATGTATTTGTCACCAGTAATGGTGTAATAAATCTTCAGTGATATTTACAGTCAAAAATACAATAGGCATAATAAAGCTAAGCACTGAATAGCCCAGATGAAGGGAACAAAGGCACAAGACATAGGAATGATGGATTGTAGGCCGGTGCTCACTAGCTGTCACTGAGTGTGAGGATTTATACAGCTGACCCGATAGTCCCCTGACTGTAAATTTCCAGCAAGCTTCAATTTAACCCCTATTTACTGGCTGACTGTGCAATGCTATTATATGTAAATGGTATATGGTTTTAGGCTGAGGGACCCTTTGTTGCAAAAATATATGACATATCTGTTTCTGTCTACACATTGAGCTCTGATGAAGGCCTGGTAGAATGCTGAATACGTAACCTATAGTATGGAGTTATGCACAATATCCTTACGTATTTGTATATGGCCGTATATTATCCATATGTTACATATTTTTTTTAATATGTAAACTGATATTCCTCTTTAAGGGGGTTATCCAGCTTCTAAGATTGATGGCCTATCCTTAGAATAAGCAATCGTTATTAGATCTCCGGGGGTCCAACACTTGGGACCCCCACAGATCACCAGTACTGAGGCAGTGTGAGGGTGCCAAGTGTTGAACCCACTGAGATCTAATATTGATGACCTATCCTAAGCATAGGCTATCACTCTTAGAAAATGGATAAACCCTTTAACTCCATAATGATCACTAAAGTACATATTTGTCATAGCAAATACGAAGTGGGCTCGGGGGCTGTTGCAAAGTGGATGCCAGCTGTGTTTTATAGATGACACCCGCCGAGAGCTTCCTGGATCGTAAATAGTTTCTAGGATTGGTCAACAGTGACCATGGCATCTGAGCCGGTTAATTAGGGTGGAGGTGGCCCCCTCCAACCACCGACTGGGGTGCCTACTGGTTGTTATGACAGCCAGGGGGTTCCAGGTCTGTTATGGCACTACGCCTAGCAAAACGTATTAGGAAGACTCTGCAGGTACAATACACCGATATACTAAAGTATATTGTACAATATATATCCTATTAAGGGATTACATGTTTAAACCCTCTAAACTAAGAGACTAAAAAAAAGTTTTAAAAAACAGTTTAAAGTTATACAAAAAATTTTTAAATAATCTTCTTTTTCTATTTAACATATAAAAATATTGAATATAAAATATTCAGAATTTATATAGTCATGTCAGGAAATGTCCAAACTATTAAACTACCACGTCATTTATTACATACCATAAGCACTGTAAGGCTATGTTCACGTCTGCGTTGCAGTCTCTGTCACAGTGTCTGTCAGTCCTGCAAGCACAACTTTTGTCTGACGATTTCAGTAAAAAAAAAAAAAAAAAAAAACAACACATAGATTTGGTATTTTAACATGTCCTTTATACTGCATGGTGAACGATATAAAAATAAAATCCAAAAAATTAATTTCAGCACATATATATATATATATATATATATATTTTTTTTTTTTTGCAGTTTCTCAATACAGTAAATGGGGCCATTAAAAAAAAAATACAGACTCAAGACTCAAGCCTTCATATGATATGTTAGGGATGATAAGAAGAAAGCAAGAAAATGAAAACTGGCTTGTTCCTTAAGGGGTTAAGAGCCTCATGTATCCCAAGACAAAAACAAATACCTTACAAAAGCTCCAGTCCACATTACAATGGCTTACGGTATCACTATGGTATTAGATCACTTTACAAGATGTCTTGAGGACTGTAGTTTTAGTGTCCAGTAAATGTATTGCTGTCAGACAAAGGCGTTGTCATGACAACCTTCTGCCATTTCATTTTGCGGCCTTATAGCTTTGTATACCAAACTGTATTGTTTGGTTTGCTGATTATCCGACACCACAAACTCAGGACCAGAAGGTTCACATTCCAGACATTCTGAATAGGCCGCAATTATATGATAAGGAACGTCTTCACTTTATTCCTAAACACAATCTAGGAGGAAAGACTTCATACATTCACAGACAGCGCGAGTGCGAGCTGGTTACAGCTGTTTCTGACTGGGCAGTGTCTCACAGAAAAAGGAAGAAGGACATTTGTGAAAGATATTATAGTCTACATGGGATATTATTTAGTGTTATGTCATACTGGAAGCATACGCCATAACATTCTGATCTCCATGATACCAAGAAAGAAGAACCGCAGTACTCCCATACACCTGCTGTGTCGGGTGTAGTGACAACATAATCTGGAAGCACTCCGCAGCGGTTAGAACGTTTTACTTGGAAGTCTTTTAAAGCACATAGAATACCACTTAGGCTAGGTTCAAACTTGCATGGGCCACCAGGTTCAAACTAGCCCGGCCGCTAAAACAGCAGTTATCCACAAACCCCAAAAACTCTAATGGGTTTCACCGGGTTTCCATCGTTGTTATATTGTAACCAGCGGGAAAAAAAAGTCCTCCATGCAGGACTTTTCTCTCAGTTGATTTTCAGCGGAATCTACGGTGGAGTCTTCTACAGAGATTACGCTGCAAATGTGAACTTAGCCTCATAAACAGCACATTTTACAACAACAGTCAATTTACTCTTTCGCAGTCTTCAGCGGCACACCTATGGTGAGGGAGTCTCCAACTCCTCACGCATGTAGTCTCCCTAGACAACCTTGGTATTTCCTTGCAGACAACATGTACAAAAGAAAGTCTCTTAATTACGGCCTCATGCACACAACCGTGGTTTATTTCAGTATATTATCTGCAATTACAGGTCCACAATTTCAGATAATATACAAGCCCATTCGTTTTTATGGGCCCATATAAACATCCAGAGTTTTTACGGGTGTGTGTCCTGTAGATAAGAGCAATAAAATATAGAGCAGATACTGTACCTGTCCATTTTTGAGACTCTGTCCATTCATTTAAGTGTATAGGTCAGTGAAAACCAAGGACGGCCAAGGATACTAATCTCCTTGGGCCTTGTTAAACTTCCTTTCCTCATAACTTGCAACAGCACAGGTGGGATTTTTTTCTCTATCCCCCATTGTTCCTGAGCAATAAGTGCTATTAGTTTTGGAGCCTGATACACTTTTTAGATCTTTAGGACAGGGGGGCGGTGTCAGGCAGGAGTAGGCAAGAGGGTGTGATTTAAGTTCAGAATCACACCCCCTTGCCTGCTCCTGCCTGACACCGCCCACCTGAATGTACAGAGCACTGATTGATCAGGAACAGTAGGGGCTAGAGAACAAATTCCAACTGGGCCTGCAGAGGAGCTAGATCTAAATCCATCCCCACCACTAGCAGATAGTCTCTTCTGCTTGTTCACTGGGTACAGTCACTGATCACTGTGTCTATGGTATTCCAGCCTGGCCTTATGGTCTATGCTCTGTGGCGCCATCTTTACCCTTCTCTGGTAGTCATTCCTTGAGTCAGCCCCCTTAAGTGGCTTGAGAAGAGTCCGCCATGCTACATAGGAAATTGCAGCAAAATTACATTCTAGCGCTGTGGCCCCTTGCGAGCAAACAGAAATCTATACCTGCTATATACTGGCGCAGATTTCTGGCATCATTTGTGCCAGAAAACTGGTGTAAATAATACTAAAATTGTTATTGTTGATGACCCTGCCCCCACCATGCCGCTGTTGAGGAAAGTGACGTATGGAGCACAAAACTCAATGCACAATTTTTGGGCAAAATTTCACACTTGCATAAAAAATTAGCGACTTTTTTCATGGCTTATGTGCCATGAGATTAGGAGATTTTGGTAGTGGTAAACTCCCTTTAAAGTTTGCTACAACTGTATACAGCAGAATCTTGCAACTCCCAAATTCCCATTTATAGTACCTTTAATTCTGAAGATGGAGCAGTAGACAAGGATAAGTCATCAATATCTGATTGGTGGGTATCTGATCTCAGGACCCCACAGACAGTGGTACTTGGATGAGAACCACTTCTGCTTCACAGGCCAGTGACATCTCGTGGCCTGTTTGCAGCTCAGGCCCATTCAAGTAAATAGGGCTACAATGCAATACCAAGCCTAGGCCCTGTGCAATGTATGGTGCTGTGCTTGGTATTTAGTAAAGAAGTAAATCCCTTTAAGGAATTGTTGACCTCATTCCCTAAAGTAACAAATGCAAATCTGAAATTTTTAGATACACAACTAAGCAGTCAATTATGTATATAGGTGTTTGTATCCATAATATTATAGACCCAACCTGTATGTACTGTAAACGGGCAATGAAACAATGGAGACTTGTATAGTGTAGCAATGTATAGGCAGGCACAACAATTTACATTGCAGAACTTGTCTGATGAGTTCAGCACCTTTGTTACTATTATAAATGTTAGTATAAAGGTTAGCTGGAAATATCTGGCTTTTTAGAAACTAGATATGACTAGACATTGATGTGATATATCACACACATTTACACTAACAGATAAGAATACAAAGTAGTGCAAAGGAGAGAGATGGGAGAGAAGGTGAGTGGGGAAAACATAGACAAAGCGTATAGCTGACTGTTTACACTAAACATAAAAAAAGAAAAATCAGCAGTACATATGTTCTTGAATTGTCCATATCAACTTAGAAAATCTAGATCTACTGTAGATCTTTGGCTGTATTCATATTCGTGTTGGAGGCTCAGTTGCAGGACTTATTCATCCTGCAAAATAATGGGCACCATAACAGATATCTGATGGACCCAAACATCGTGGTGTCCTATGGGATCCAGTTGTGATCTTCTTATAATGCATCTATTGGAATTTCGCTTTAATGCAGATAACCTGTTATAAGGATTTGACTCCCAAATTGCCACCAATCTGTTATCCAAGATAGTAAGAGGTCCACAGTGATGTTCTCCTATGTTCTGGAAATTCAGCATAAAACATAAAAATAACTTTTTGAAAGCTACTGTATATATTCATGGCTATTTACAAGTATATATTCATATTCTTATAAGAAGCCATTGGGTGGAGAAGTCACACTGGCAGGTTCCACTCCTGGCTCCATTGACGATCCATATGGTACATCATTTACAACTCACCCCCCAAATGGCATATGGTACACACACAGTGAAGCGAAATGCACTGGGCATGACTTCTTCACCTGCGTACTGCACCAGTGTGCTGGCCTGTAATGATTAGAGAAGGGTAAACCTCTCAGGATTCATTTCGTGTTCAGGGTTCCTGATTAGTTTCAGGTCGAACAAGTTCAGCACAAATCACATCTTAAATTGGCTTAAAACCAGACCCCAGAGTATAATAGGTGGAGGCCTAGGGCAGGTGAAAAAAAATAAAAATTCATATTCACCTTCCCTTACCTCTTTTGGGCTTCCTCGTGGCATCTGGCGCTCTCCTGGCGCCCTTCTGTGACGTCATCAGTCATCAGCGCTGAGGCCTGTGATTGATTTTTTTTCACCTTCCCTGGGCTCTCCATCTATTATACTCTGGGGTCTGAAGAGATCCCAGAGTATAATGCAGAGGCCATTTTAGTTAGTCTGAGACAAATCTCCATTTACAAAACTGAACAATTTGGAATATTCAGGTTAAACCTGGATTGGTACGAACTGATTCTTCCATCTCTAGTAATGATGTACCCAGCCTGAGAAACATCAATGTAATCACAAGAGGGACCAGGGAGCATACCTATTTAGGAGGGCAGCTCCATCCCCATGGCTACTTACAAGCTTTTGCAGATGGGTAACTGAAGCTCCTTGGCCCCAATGCAAAATCTGTAATGGGCCCCCTACTACCCTGTGTCATTTAGAATAGCGGTATATTTTATTATGCAGAGGGACCTTTGGGGCCTCTCCTCAGGACCCAGGGACCAGTTGCAACTGCTACTGCTGCACCCCCTATACCTACGTCCTTGAGAATTTGAATATAGCGCTCAATTGGGAAGATTTAGGAAGGCTGGCATATTCAACACCAGTCTTCATATTCCCTGTAGCAGCAAAGACTGTATCTCATTTATGTAGAAGTAGATTTCAGGGATCATAAACTGGTGTCAATGATAAATCTAGAACGCTGTCCACGCAATGCCCCTGTCCAAGTGCCGTGATAGACACAAAACCCAGTTTGCACAAAATAATTGTGACTTTTTTATGCCTTATACGCTAGAAAACTGCCTAATAAAAAGGCATAATAAATCTGCCCCAATGTCAATGACAATCTCCCCAAAACATTACATGACAATTGCACATCCTGAACAATAAGCAATACTATTCAATATGTGTTGTTTTAGAATCAAATATCTTTTGCTATCTTGACAGTGTTCTACAGTACACTGTTTTATAGGTAGGTTCCTAGGAGCCCTGACAGTGTTATACACTATGTTTTATAGATAGGTTCCTAGGAGCCCTGACAGTGTTCTACACTATGTTTTATAGATAGGTTCCTAGGAGCCCTGACAGTGTTCTACACTGTTTTATAGGTAGGTTCCTAGGAGCTCTGACAGTGTTATACACTATGTTTTATAGATAGGTTCCTAGGAGCCCTGACAGTATTATACACTATGTTTTATAGATAGGTTCCTAGGAGCCCTGACAATGTTCTACACTATGTTTTATAGCTAGGTTCCGAGGAGCCCTGACAGTGTTCTACACTATGTTTTATAGATAGGTTCCTAGGAGCCCTGACAGTGTTCTACACTATGTTTTATAGATAGGTTCCTAGGAGCCCTGACAGTGTTCTACACTATGTTTTATAGATAGGTTCCTAGGAGCCCTGACAATGTTCTACACTATGTTTTATAGATAGGTTCCTAGGAGCCCTGACAATGTTCTACACTATGTTTTATAGATAGGTTCCTAGGAGCCCTGACAATGTTCTACACTAGGTTTTATAGATAGGTTCCTAGGAGCCCTGACAGTATTCTACACTATGTTTTATAGATAGGTTCCTAGGAGCCCTGACAGTATTCTACACTATGTTTTATAGCTAGGTTCCTAGGAGCCCTGACAATGTTCTACACTATGTTTTATAGATAGGTTCCTATCAGCCCTGACAGTGTTATACACT
The DNA here is from genome assembly GCA_947044405.1 of Leptodactylus fallax. Classification (NCBI taxonomy): domain Eukaryota; kingdom Metazoa; phylum Chordata; class Amphibia; order Anura; family Leptodactylidae; genus Leptodactylus; species Leptodactylus fallax. The sequence goes on from CAMRHE010000006.1 coordinate 9,725,177, forward strand.
ATGTTTTATAGATAGGTTCCTAGGAGCCCTGACAGTGTTATACACTATGTTTTATAGATAGGTTCCTAGGAGTCCTAACAGTGTTCTACACTATGTTTTATAGATAGGTTCCTAGGAGCCCTGACAGTGTTCTACACTATGTTTTATAGATAGGTTCCTAGGAGCCCTGACAGTGTTCTACACTATGTTTTATAGATAGGTTCCTAGGAGAGCTGACAGTGCTCTATACTATGTTTTATAGATGGGTTACTAGGAGCTATCGTACCGAACCTGTTTGATCCAAAACAAATATTGGACCCGAGCCATCTGAACCCAAAACTAAAATCTCTAGTTCCTGCTAATGCTTTAGCATAGCAACATCATTGCTGCAGCCATGAGTCACCCACTGTCAGCCTGTAGAAAGAAGAGAAAGTGCCAATTTAGAGAAATTGAGGTTTCCTTGAACCTCACAGCCTGGACCCTGCAAACCCCTCAGGTAGACAGAAATCCCTGGGAATTACACATTCACAGCCCCCAGATCTATTAGGAGAGGCGAGAGTATAGTTATATTGGAGTTGAGATATTAGACACTGGATTTAATATCTTATATTGGGCATCTCCTAGTTGTAAAAATGCTTACCAGGCTCTGTACCTTCTTTTACAGTGGACCAGAGGCGAAACTTAAAGCTCCTGGGCCTCAGTGTAAAATCTGTAATGAGGTCCGGGGCCCGGTAGCAGCTGCTAACACTGCATCCGCTATAGCTATGCCTATGCGTGGAACTCCTGTTGAACTACTACACCCATCTGGAAGTGGCATGTGTTGCAGTTAGCTTAGTAAAGTTACATAATTTTGTGCAACTGCTGTCTTCTGAGTCATTCCTGCGCTTACCATCAAGGACCCTTCTGACCATTATCACATGGCTCAGTGAGAGCAGAGGCCTCATACAAGTGGACCTGCCCAGGGAAAAAAACACCATTAGATACTCAGGAGGTGGGCTGGAGTAGTTGGTTGAGTCTGCTGGCCACTACTACTACTACTTTTATACTCCGTTCCCTCCCTTGTGGCAGATTCAAAAGGGGAAAACACCATTTGATTCAGGTGACACTAACCTATCTATCTGCAGGGCTGGGGTGATATGCTGGTTCTGATGACACTAACCTATCTATCTGCAGGGCTGGGGTGATATGCTGGTTCTGGTGACACTAACCTATCTATCTGCAGGGCTGGGGTTATATGCTGGTTCTGGTGACATTAACCTATCTATCTGCAGGGCTGGGGTGATATGCTGGTTCTGGTGACACTAACCTATCTATCTGCAGGGCTGGGGTGATATGCTGATTCTGGTGACACTAACCTATCTATCTGCAGGGCTGGGGGGGGGGTGATATGCTGGTTCTGGTGACAATAACTTATCTATCTGCAGGACTGGGGTGATATGCTGGTTCTGGTGACACTAACCTATCTATCTGCAAGGCTGGGGTGATATGCTGGTTCTGGTGACACTAACCTATGTATCTTCAGGGCTGGGGTGATATGCTGGGTTCTGGTGACACTAACCTATCTATCTGCGGGGCTGGGGTGATATGCTGGTTCTGATGACGCTAACCTATCTATCTTTAGGGCTGGGGTGATATGCTGATTCTGGTGACAATAACTTATCTATCTGCAGGACTGGGGTGATATGCTGGTTCTGGTGACACTAACCTATCTATCTGCAGGGCTGGGGTGATATGCTGGTTCTGGTGACACTAACCTATGTATCTTCAGGGCTGGGGTGATATGCTGGGTTCTGGTGACACTAACCTATCTATCTGCGGGGCTGGGGTGATATGCTGGTTCTGATGACGCTAACCTATCTATCTTTAGGGCTGGGGTGATATGCTGGTTCTGATGACGCTAACCTATCTATCTTTAGGGCTGGGGTGATATGCTGGCTCTGGTGACACTAACCTATCTATCTGCAGGGCTGGGGTGATATGCTGGTTCTGGAGAAACTAACCTATCTATCTGCAGGGCTGGGGTGATATGCTGGTTCTGATGACACTAACCTATCTATCTGCAGGGCTGGGGTTATATGCTGGTTCTGGTGACACTAACCTATCTATCTGCAGGGCTGGGGTGATATGCTGGTTCTGGTGACACTAACCTATCTATCTGCAGCACTGGGGTGATATGCTGGTTCTGGTGACACTAACCTATGTATCTTCAGGGCTGGGGTGATATGCTGGGTTCTGGTGACACTAACCTATCTATCTGCGGGGCTGGGGTGATATGCTGGTTCTGATGACGCTAACCTATCTATCTGCAGGGCTGGGGTGATATGCTGGTTCTGGTGACACTAACCTATCTATCTGCAGGGCTGGTGTGATATGCTGGTTCTGGTGATACTAACCTATCTATCTGCGGGGCTGGGGTGATATGCTGGGATCTGGTGACACTAACATATCTGAGGGCTGGGGTGATATATTAGGTTCTGGTGACACTAACCTATCTATCTACAGGGCTGGGTTGATATTCTGGATTCTGGTGATGCTAACCTATCTATCTGCAGGGCTGGGGTGATATGCTGGTTCTGGTGACACTAACCTATGTATCTTCAGGGCTGGGGTGATATGCTGGGTTCTAGTGACACCAACCTATCTATCTGCGGGGCTGGGGTGCTATGCTGGTTCTGATGACGCTAACCTATCTATCTGCATGGCTGGGGTGATATGCTGGCTCTGGTGACACTAACCTATCTATCTGCAGGGCTGGGGTGATATGCTGGTTCTGGAGACACTAACCTATCTATCTGCAGGGCTGGGGTGATATGCTGGTTCTGGTGACACTAACCTATCTATCTGCAGGGCTGGGGTGATATGCTGGTTCTGGTGACACTAACCTATGTATCTTCAGGGCTGGGGTGATATGCTGGGTTCTGGTGACACTAACCTATCTATCTGCGGGGCTGGGGTGATATGCTGGTTCTGATGACGCTAACCTATCTATCTGCAGGGCTGGGGTGATATGCTGATTCTGGTGACACTAACCTATCTATCTGCAGGGCTGGGGTGATATGCTGGTTCTGATGACGCTAACCTATCTATCTGCATGGCTGGGGTGATATGCTGGCTCTGGTGACACTAACCTATCTATCTGCAGGGCTGGGGGGATATGCTGGTTCTGGAGACACTAACCTATCTATCTGCAGGGCTGGGGTGATATGCTGATTCTGGTGACACTAACCTATCTATCTAAAGGGCTGGGGTGATATGCTGGTTCTGATGACACTAACCTATCTATCTGCAGGGCGGGGGTGATATGCTGGTTCTGGTGACACTAACCTTTCTATCTGTAGGCCTGGGGTGATATGCTGGGGTTTGGTGACCCTAACCTAGCTATCTGCAGGGCTGGTGTGATATGCTGGTTCTGGTGATACTAACCTATCTATCTGCGGGGCCGGGGTGATATGCTGGTTCTGGTGACACTAACCTATCTATCTACAGGGCTGGGTTGATATTCTGGATTCTGGTGATGCTAACCTATCTATCTGCAGGGCTGGGGTGATATGCTGGTTCTGGTGACACTAACCTATGTATCTTCAGGGCTGGGGTGATATGCTGGGTTCTGGTGACACCAACCTATCTATCTGCGGGGCTGGGGTGATATGCTGGTTCTGATGACGCTAACCTATCTATCTGCATGGCTGGGGTGATATGCTGGCTTTGGTGACACTAACCTATCTATCTGCAGAGCTGGGGTGATATGCTGGTTCTGGAGACACTAACCTATCTATCTGCAGGGCTGGGGTGATATGCTGATACTGGTGACACTAACCTATCTATCTGCAGGGCTGGGGTGATATGCTGGTTCTGGTGACACTAACCTATCTATCTGCAGGACTGGGGTGATATGCTGGTTCTGGTGACACTAACCTATGTATCTTCAGGGCTGGGGTGATATGCTGGGTTCTGGTGACACTAACCTATCTATCTGCGGGGCTGGGGTGATATTCTGGTTCTGATGACACTAACCTATCTATCTGCATGGCTGGGTTGATATGCTGGCTATGGTGACACTAACCTATCTATATGCAGGGCTGGGGTGATATGCTGGTTCTGGAGACACTAACCTATCTATCTGCAGGGCTGGGGTGATATGCTGATTCTGGTGACACTAACCTATCTATCTGCAGGGCTGGGGTGATATGCTGGTTCTGATGACACTAACCTATCTGCAGGGCTGGGGTGATATGCTGGTTCTGGTGACACTAACCTATCTATCTGCAGGGCTGGGGTTATATGCTGGTTCTGGTGACATTAACCTATCTATCTGCAGGGCTGGGGTGATATGCTGGTTCTGGTGACACTAACCTATCTATCTGCAGGGCTGGGGTGATATGCTGATTCTGGTGACACTAACCTATCTATCTGCAGGGCTGGGGTGATATGCTGGTTCTGATGATACTAACCTATCTATCTGCAGGGCTGGAGTGATATGCTGGTTCTGGTGACACTAACCTATCTATCTGCAGGACTGGGGTGATATGCTGGTTCTGATGACACTAACCTATCTATCTGCAGGGCTGGGGTGATATGCTGGTTCTGGTGACACTAACCTATCTATCTGCAGTGTTGGGGTGATATGCTGGTTCTGGTGACACTAACCTATCTATCTGCAGGGCTGGGGTGATATGCTGGTTCTGGTGACGCTAACCTATCTATCTGCAGGGCTGGGGTGATATGCTGGTTCTGATGACGCTAACCTATCTATCTGCATGGCTGGGGTGATATGCTGGCTCTGGTGACACTAACCTATCTATCTGCAGGGCTGGGGTGATATGCTGATTCTAGTGACACTAACCTATCTATCTGCAGGGCTGGGGTGATATGCTGGTTCTGATAACACTAACCTATCTATCTGCAGGGCTGGGGTGATATGCTGGTTCTGGTGACACTAACCTATCTATCTGCAGGGCTGGGGTTATATGCTGGTTCTGGTGACACTAACCTATCTATCTGCAGGGCTGGGGTGATATGCTGGTTCTGGTGACACTAACCTATGTATCTTCAGGGCTGGGGTGATATGCTGGGTTCTGGTGACACTAACCTATCTATCTGCAGGGCTGGGGTGATATGCTGTTCTGATGATGCTAACCTATCTATCTGCAGGGCTGGGGTGATATGCTGATTCTGGTGACACTAACCTATCTATCTGCAGGGCTGGGGTGATATGCTGGTTCTGGTGACACTAACCTATCTATCTGCAGGACTGGGGTGATATGCTGATTCTGGTGACACTAACCTATGTATCTTCAGGGCTGGGGTGATATGCTGGGTTCTGGTGACACTAACCTATCTATCTGCGGGGCTGGGGTGATATGCTGTTCTGATGACGCTAACCTATCTATCTGCAGGGCTGGGGTGATATGCTGATTCTGGTGACACTAACCTATCTATCTGCAGGGCTGGGCTGATATGCTGGTTCTGATGATACTAACCTATCTATCTGCAGGGCTGGGGTGATATGCTGGTTCTGGTGACACTAACCTATCTATCTGCAGGGCTGGGGTGATATGCTGGTTCTGGTGACACTAACCTATCTATCTGCAGGACTGGGGTGATATGCTGGTTCTGGTGACACTAACCTATCTATCTGCAGGACTGGGGTGATATGCTGGTTCTGGTGACACTAACCTATGTATCTTCAGGGCTGGGGTGATATGCTGATTCTGGTGACACTAACCTATCTATCTGCAGGGCTGGGGTGATATGCTGATTCTGGAGACACTAACCTATCTATCTGCAGGGCTGGGGTGATATGCTGATTCTGGTGACACTAACCTATCTATCTGCAGGGCTGGGGTGATATGCTGGTTCTGGTGACACTAAGCTATCTATCTGCAGGGCTGGGGTTATATGCTGGTTCTGGTGACACTAACCTATCTATCTGCAGGACTGGGGTGATATGCTGGTTCTGGTGACACTAACCTATCTATCTGCAGGACTGGGGTGATATGCTGGTTCTGGTGACACTAACCTATGTATCTTCAGGGCTGGGGTGATATGCTGGGTTCTGGTGACACTAACCTATCTATCTGCGGGGCTGGGGTGATATGCTGTTCTGATGACGCTAACCTATCTATCTGCAGGGCTGGGGTGATATGCTGATTCTGGTGACACTAACCTATCTATCTGCAGGGCTGGGGTGATATGCTGGTTCTGGTGACACTAACCTATCTATCTGCAGGACTGGGGTGATATGCTGGTTCTGGTGACACTAACCTATCTATCTGCAGGACTGGGGTGATATGCTGGTTCTGGTGACACTAACCTATGTATCTTCAGGGCTGGGGTGATATGCTGGGTTCTGGTGACACTAACCTATCTATCTGCGGGGCTGGGGTGATATGCTGTTCTGATGACGCTAACCTATCTATCTGCAGGGCTGGGGTGATATGCTGATTCTGGTGACACTAACCTATCTATCTGCAGGGCTGGGGTGATATGCTGGTTCTGATGATACTAACCTATCTATCTGCAGGACTGGGGTGATATGCTGGTTCTGGTGACACTAACCTATCTATCTGCAGGACTGGGGTGATATGCTGGTTCTGGTGACACTAACCTATGTATCTTCAGGGCTGGGGTGATATGCTGGTTCTGATGATACTAACCTATCTATCTGCAGGGCTGGAGTGATATGCTGGTTCTGATGATACTAACCTATCTATCTGCAGGGCTGGAGTGATATGCTGGTTCTGGTGACACTAACCTATCTATCTGCAGGGCTGGGGTGATATGCTGATTCTGGTGACACTAACCTATCTATCTGCAGGGCTGGGGTGATATGCTGGTTCTGATGATACTAACCTATCTATCTGCAGGGCTGGAGTGATATGCTGGTTCTGATGATACTAACCTATCTATCTGCAGGGCTGGAGTGATATGCTGGTTCTGGTGACACTAACCTATCTATCTGCAGGGTTGGGGTGATATGCTGGTTCTGGTGACACTAACCTATCTATCTGCAGGGCTGGGGTGATATGCTGGTTCTGGTGACACTAACCTATCTATCTGTAGGGCTGGGGTGATATGCTGGTTCTGGTGTACACTCCCTTTAAGTGGGGTGAACACACTGTAATAAAAGAATATTATTTCATGGTTTGCAAAAGTGTTACAATATATCACTATGACATTGGTCTTGTTTCTTGTATGCCCTAAGCTTCATATATTCATAGGCTAATTCTGAGAACTAGGATCAGGTTCAAATTTTCATTTTAGCAGCCCGAGGGTATTTTCTAGTTTCAGGCATAAGTTACATAAAGTGCTTACTATGCTGCCTGCACAGGTCTTACTCCAGGACTCTGAGTTATGTGGCCCTTCCATCATTCCATCCTAAGGAATTATTGCCTGAAGAGCGGTCTCATGAATAGTTCAGTTTCCTAGAAAGCACTTAACATGTCACCCAATTTCCTAGAAAGTGCTTTTCCAGGTGCATTTATTTTACACACCAGATCTGAATTACTCAGCAAGTCAGATGGTAATGGTATCTCCTCATCTGAACAAGGCCCAGGAACATCACATTTCTGACAGAATTCCTTGAAATATTTATGGCTCACAAAAGTTAGAAAATCGGTTACTTTATTTGAGATACCCTCAGGGATCAACCATTGATGGCCTAGCCTAATAGACCATGAATGTCCGGAGGACCCTGGAGAAGTTGTCCCATAAAAGATATTGAAAGTCCTCCATGCCTCTGCCTTGTGAATGGCTCCAGTGCACTTGTGTGTGGAGACTTCAGCTCCATTTACTGCTATGGGGCTGTTGGAGAATACAGTCCCGGCAACCCTATAGCAGTGAATGGAGCGCTGGTCATGGACGTGCACTGGTGCTTCATTCACATGGAGAAGGCATGACATGATGAATATGAGGCATGAGGCATAAGAAACAGCCTGACTGGCACCAGAATGGAAATCTACGCTAGGTAGAAAACTGGTGTGAGTTATAATTAATCGTTCAGGCTAAGGAATCCCCACCTTGGCCCACCCCCGATCCCCACCTTGCTCTACCTACATTTGCACAATGTGGAGGGTAAGGCGTGGATCGGGGCTTGTGGCAAACATTTGATAGAGCCTTGAGCCAAACATGCATCTCAAACTGGCAACATGACCCCAACCCTTCTATCCCCCAACAACTACTGTCAGGGCAAAGTTGGGAATTTGGACATTACCATACATATTAGATGGTTGGCCCATCTTGTGAAATCAGAAGGTTTGTCCAACATTCATCTAAAGTATATGGCCACCTTTAGCCTGCTTAGACCACCATCAGTATTCACCCTTAAGTCGCTCCTGGCAGCCAAGAATTTTAGGTATTAACCCCTAAAGTAACTTGTAGCTATTGGTAATGTATACTACAATCTACAGGGACGGTAAAATAACAAGAAGAACATGACTAATAATATATAATAATCATAACCACATTTAATCACCATGATCAAGTCTTTTAATTGCGGCGTATAGTATTATTATACCAATTATTTCACATTTTATCCACTAGAAATGTATATTATATTTCTTAAGTACTTAGGTGATCCATCTGTCGTTTTCAAAAATTTTTTTTTTCTGTGTGACGCATCAGATTTACTTGTATGAGGACTCATGAATCATGTTGTAGCCCGCAGTCAGCTCTTAGCATAGCTTTTGCCACATGCCTATTAGCCCGCTATAGCCTATAATCACCTGATCAGCCAAAGCTTTCAGCCTGTGAGTCACCGGAGGAGACACATGCAATAACATAAAGGAAATGTGACCCACACGGACAAAGCCATGTTTTATTATTTCTTGTTAGGCTCAAAACTATTCTTTTCGAAAATGTGCCAACTATACAATGGACGCTCTGTGTTTATTGCTTCTATTCCTTCTTAAAAGACTTAAGGGAGCTTGTCACCAGGAAACTCAATATCAAACTAGCCACAATGGTTGTAGGAACATTATGCTGGGCACCATCATAACGTTAGATAGTCCAATAGAAGCACCACTGCGTTGAAAAATCTGGTTTTAGAAATATGCAAATGAGGATCAGGGACAATGGGATGTATCAGAGCCTGGGAAATGGCTGCCGCATGTATGGGAATTCAACAAACAACATCATAACTGTAGGATAGGAAGAGGCTATCAATCAAGTGTACAGCGGCAAAGATTCAGACTCTGGAGATAGAGCTCTGGCACGCTCCCATTGCACTTGAGCCTCATTTGCATATTTTAGCCCCTTTAAACTTACATGTAAAATGCATATACAGTGCCTTGCGAAAGTATTCAGCCCCCCAGAACTTTTCAACCTTTTGCCACATTTCAGGCTTCAAACATAAGGATATAAAATTTTAATTTTTTGGTGAAGACTCAACAACAAGTGAGACACAATTGTGAAGTGGAACGAAATTTATTGGTTATTTTAAACTTTAGTAAAAAATAAAAAACTGAAAAGTGGGGCGTGCAATATTATTCGGCCCCTTTACTTTCAGTGCAGCAAACTCACTCCAGAAGTTCAGTGAGGATCTCTGAATGATCCAATGTTGTCCTAAATGACTGATGATGATAAATATAATCCACCAGTGTGTAATCAAGTCTCTGTATAAATGCACCTGCTCTGTGATAGTCTCAGGGTTCTGTTTAAAGCGCAGAGAGCATCACGAAGACCAAGGAACACACCAGGCAGGTCCGTGATACTGTTGTGGAGAAGTTTAAAGCCGGATTTGGATACAAAAAGATTTCCCAAACTTTAAACATGCCAAGGAGCACTGTGCAAGCGATCATATTGAAATGGAAGGAGTATCAGACCACTGCAAATCTACCAAGACCCGGCCGTCCCTCTAAACTTTCATCTCAAACAAGGAGAAGACTGATCAGAGATGCAGCCAAGAGGCCCATGATCACTCTGGATGAACTGCAGAGATCTACAGCTGAGGTGGGAGAGTCTGTCCATAGGACAACAATCAGTCGTACACTGCACAAATCTGGCCTTTATGGAAGAGTGGCAAGAAGAAAGCCATTTCTCAAAGATATCCATAAAAAGTTTGTGTGCATAAGGTGACATTTCCACTTCTGTTATGAACGTTCATTGCTCACATCCGGCACTCTCAGGCTGGGTCCACATCTGTGTTGGAGTCTCTGTTCTGTCACAGAATCTGTCAAAAAATCAGCGGAGAAAAAAGTCCTGCACAAAGGACTTTTTTTCTCTGCCACTTTCAGTTTAAAAATGACGGACATTCGACAGACCCCATTATAGTCAATGTGGTTCGCCGGTCTCCTTGTGTAGCTGCTGTTTTAGCGGTCTCATTCTCCATTGGTTCGGGTCCCTCAACGGACAGAGAGCCAGCACTAGCGTGAACCTAGCATCAGGCAGCCCTCTCCATCTGCATCTGTTCCCAAAGACGTAGCTAGGTGGGCCACCAGAATCAAGGGCCTTTAATATGCTGGTGTGAACATGAGAACACAGGTCCAAGTGAAATTTCAGCATAGCTCCCTGGCCCTGTCCCTCTAAGAGCGGAGGGGAGAAGGAAGGCGCATTAGAGTAGTGTGGGGCGTAGTAGTTTGGAGCAACAGAGCCGCTCTTGGTGCTCCCGATTGCTCATTTGCATATTGTGAAATAAATTAATATCTTGGCATCACAGCACAAATTTTCATGGGGAAAAGGGCGCTACATTCATGTGAACCTGACCTATCTAGTTGTGTTTCTGATTTAATATGCTTCACCCTGGTAACAGAATCCCTTTAATGTCCGTTGCTCTTCATATGATGGATGAGAGCAATGGTCACCAATAACAGTAGCGTGAACCTACCCTTAAAGGGAAATCAAAATAATCACAAGCTGGTTGCTAGAGGTGTTAATAGTGGACCTAGGCCCCATTACGTATGTTTCTGTGGAGCCCCATACTTGTTACGCACCTTGGTAAACAGTGTGGAAAATATAGATGAGTCCAGGCACAGCATATCAAAGGATTTTCACCTTACCAAGAAAGGCAAAGGGTCATATCTTTGTACATTTACTGAAAAAAAAGGAATAAAGAAAAGTCTTACAAGACCAAGGCAGCAAATGTACAGGCAGCTTCCCATCCTGGATAAAGTGATATGAGGTGAACAGTTCTTATTGTATTGATCGTCTCACACTTTTCCTCTCTTCTCTGTACAAGTGCCATTTCCACATCAGAGACTGAGAGCTGGGACCAGCTATACAAAACCCCGCCGTCACCTTAAAGGGGACACACCTCCGTTTAGGAAGCTTGCTATCCCATATAATAAAATATATGATCTATTTATTCTCTGTGTTTATGTCCAGGATATATTAAAGAGGTTATCCAGGGGCACTTGCAGTAGGACTTAGGGATTCCCGGCTGGTTCCGACTCCAGGTCATGTGATCGGAACCAGTCCCTGATCGCTTTGCCTCCTCCCTCTTCTCTGCACAGGGATTGGGCGGAGTGACCCGGGGTACTGGTTCCAATCACGTGGTCAGGAGTCAGGACCAGCCTGGAACTACCAGGTCCAGCCGCAACAAATTCCTGGACCAAGTAAGTTCATTTCAAGTCCCTGGATAACCCCTTTAACATCATAGAAGGGAATCCATTGCTCTAGTAATTACCTCAAACTACTGTTTTTCCCTTGCAGAGGCAAAAATGTTGGATGTGGCATCCCTGGCAAAATTAACTGTTTGTGGTGTTGGGCATTGGACCCAATTTTAAACCATGTTGTTTAAAATTGCAGCTAAAGGGAGTCTGTCAGGTCTGAAATTGCTCCAAAACCAGTAATAGTGCCATATAGGGGCCTTTAATAGGAGCAGAAACATACCTGTGTGGCCACAAACTGATAAAACAATGCGTAGATAATAATTTTGTAATGAAAATGCAAATCAGCCTGCAAGTGCACAAGAGGCGGGACCTGATTTGCCAGATCTGCCTATAGATTGTACTGAATGTCCTCTAAAAGTACTACCTGATGTTGCCCCTTTAACAGTGAATGACTTTTTTCAGCCTCTGTCCTCGTCATAGTTGTCTGTAAGTAAATTTGGCAAATGAAGCCCCGCCCACAATGCACTTGATTCTAATTTGCATATCCATAAAGAGATGATTATCTCTGCATTGCTTAATAGGTTTGTAGCCACATAAATAGCTTTCTTCTCCAAGTAAAGGCTCCTATATAGCACTATTATTGGTTTGAGAGGCATTTTGGACCTGACAGACTCCCTCTGAAGGTGAGGATTAGTATGGATCCAACACAGATCAGCTGTTCAAAGAGGAAGCAACGCTCCTGTGACCACTGCTTCCACTTCACAGGCCAGCGGTTACACGTGGACGCCACACAGACCCCATTGACTATTATAGTCTGCAGTTTTCATACTGAAAGCAGAGAAGAGAAAAGTCCTCTGTGCAGGACTTTTCTTTCCGCCAATTTTTGGCAGTTTCTGCAGCAGAGACTCAGGCACAGATGTGAACCCAGTCTTATCTGAACACTACGGTGTCTTCAAACGGCTGATTGTTGGAGTGCCAGGTGTGGAACCCCCACAATCAGCTTTTTAACCCAAGGACAGGTCAGCAATATTTTAGTCCCCAAAAACTCCTTTAACTCTAACATGGGTATGTTCACACATGGCAGATCTAGTGCAGTAATATCTGTGACTGAAAAACAGTTCCACAAATTAGGTAAAAGTATGTAAAAAACCTATGCACATGCTGAAGACATAACACCAATAAGGCTATGTTCACATTTGCGTTGTAGTCTCTGTTGGAGACTATTGCAGCGTCTGCCTGAAAATCGGCAGAGAAAAAAGTTCAGACGTTCAGTTTTAAAACAACAGACACCCGATGGACCCCTTTGTAGTCAATGGGGTCTATCGGATTCTGTGTGTATCCACTTTTTTTGCAGTCCATCTATCTGTTGTTCTGGTCCTCCGACCTACCAGACGAACGGTTAGGTGACGCTAATATCAATCTAGCGCAATATGTATGGAAAAGATTATTATTATCAGGAAGAGTATTGAAAGAGAATCTGTCATCATCAGATAGATAGATAGAAATGAAATAATTAGATAGATATGAGATAGATATGAGATGGATGGATAGATAGATAGATAGATAGATAGATAGATAGATAGATAGATAGATAGATAGTATGAAATAGAATGAAATAGATAAGATTATTAGTCATAGAAATTTCTACTTGTCTGTCATGTGTGAACATACCCTGATGTGTGAGCAGTTGAACCAAGATTACAACTGACATGTCGGTGAGGGGCTTTTTGGCCAGAATGTTCCCTCCATGTCATAGACAGGTACATAGGGTAGTTCAGGAGCTGAGTTCACACTTGCAGTAGAAACTTTGCTTGCAGCCTTCATCATAGATTTTGTCACATTTGACGGGTGGAATACATAGCACTGTTGCCGTCAAAGTGACAGATGACACGACAATGACAACGAATAGAGATGGTGACAGCATCCAGCCAGGTTAACATTTTGGATAGTCTTTAACATCTTTATTGAATCTTGGCACTGATTTTTTTATGGAAAATCCTTATGGACTCTATAAGTCAATATGGTTTCCCAAGTCTATTTTATGAAAGAATCCAATGTGGAAACCTGAAGACGAGTGTGAACAGAGCCATAACCAGCTCATTAGTGGGAGGCCCCAACCAAACAGCTCCATATAGCTCAGCTTTCTGGAGCCTAATTTTTTAGGTAAAGTGGATTAGGCTTTGAGGGTCCTGGTGAAAGTGTCCTGTTGATGAATCTGGAGCCCAGGGAGACTGGTGAAAATCTGCAGCAATTTACAGTAACAGCAAAGTGACATACAAATGTCATCCACATGCTGTGCAAAAGGTCTGTAGCGTAAATGATCTGTGTGGTGGATTTTATATCTACGCCATGTCGATTTAGGCCTCATACTCATGGTCATCCATGGTTGGATGGCATGGACCACACATGGTGTGCCACCTGCACCTGCACGGACCCATTCATTTACTCCAGTGAACCCGGGCCGCAAAACAAACCTGTTCTGAGCTTTGCCCCATACACGGGTCTTTGAAAAAAAACACACTTGTGTGTATGGGTCCATACACAGGAATGGATCAGTATGGTAGCCATGAAAAACACAGCTAGCACACCGACAATACACGCAGTTGTGCGCACTGAGGCCTTATACTGCAGATTTTACAGATTAATGATAGGTTCACACTTGTGGCTGGTATACGTCCGCTTGCAAACCATTTAAAAAAAAAAAGGGTTTGGTACAAAAAGGATTCCAAATGGTTACACAGTGGACACCTGAATCTTTTTAGACGGATTAGTCAATGGGTGACTGTTCAAAAAAACTGACCGTTTGTGTCCGTTTTTGACCAATCCTTTTTTCTCACCTTCTTCATTCTGAGCACGTGCAGAGGGAAAAACAGATTGCAAAATGGACACAAACTGGTTGCCATCCGTTTGTAATCCGCTTTCCATAGACCTCAATGTTAAAAGAAACGGATTGGTTGCTGTCCGTCTGGTATCCTTATTTTTTGAACAAAGAAAAAGGCCTGCAAGTCTGACTTTTTTCTCTGCCCAAAAGAACGGATACCAGATGGAAATGCTCCAAATGCTCACCTGCAGATTGTTCTTCCAAACCATTGAAAAATTTGGTTTTAAAACGAACCGTTCAAAATCAGCTTTTGAGGGTTTTGAGACAGTTTCAAAAACCAATTTCGCACGGAGAGTCAAACGCAGATGTGAACCCTGCCTTACTATGCACAAAACCTGCAACGACAACTCCATTTGCTGCGGTTTTGGCGCTGTGGTTGTCGGCACAAACATCCACTGCAGAATATCTGAAGTGCATACATCTTGTCTAGATATATCCTAAAGGTATATTCACATATAGAAGGTTTGTTGCAAAATTGTCAGCGATTTTTGCATTCATCTCAATGGAACATCCCGACATCCACGTAAGGGTCAGCCAAATATTCTCATTCAGATAAATGGAACTGATTTACAATTGCAGAAATCTGCTGCGTGTGAATTGAATCCGATAGAGGAATGTTCCAGGCATTAATTGCTTTATATAGACGCAGAATATTTAGAAGACTTAGTTTTTTTTGTATTTACAGCAGATATGGGAGTTCTATGGACAAAGACATGTCTAGATAACAATGTCCACTCAGCCGGTGTATGTGCGCTCGGAGCGCAGTCTCCCGGCCCGGGGTCTCTCCCCCACTGACAACCTCCCCACTAAAGCTACCGGGTTATACAGCTCGCCCCCTCTCTACCTAACTTACTGCTCATCCCGCCCACTATACGCATGGTTGGCAGCCAACAGCGCTCTGATTGGCCGTCCGCAGCGACCCGAGCCACGCTGTCTTGACCATATCACCTTCTGATTGGCCGCAGCGTCCATCCTGTCTTGTGATTGGCTACGAGTTGCTGTCTGTCACATCTGTCTAGTCCCCTTCGTTATTTTCCGTCGCGGTCAGACTTTGGGGGGATGCTGCGCTTCTGCCTCCATAGTGTCTCCGGAGGAGCCGCCGCCACTGCTGCCTGACACTCCGCAGCGGCAGCAGCCTACTCCTCTGTAACTGGAAGCAGGCTTCTGGGGACGGATAGGCCCGGGAGTAAGCCCCGGGAGTAAGCCCCGGGGTGGTGGTGGAAAGGAATCCGGAATTGACTGCCGAGGGCGGGGAAAGATTGCAATAGGAGGCCGGGGTCTGGGCCGCGCAGTGTGCCGGGGATGTCAGTGGATATTGCTAGTACATCATCGGTAAGTAACAGAGATCGCAAACGATCTGCATGAGTGTGCGACATCTCCTGCTGCTGAAACTTCTGCCGTAGTCGGAGTATTGCTGGGCATAGACCTGACGATCCCTGGGAACAATAGTTTATGTGCTAATGGAGAGATCGGATTGCACGACTTGGGATCGTTACGATATCTTATCAATAGGTCTGTAGTGTAATGTTACTATAGATGTGACTGGAGATTCCATACCGTTGTCCTGTTTATTTGGTGACTGTAAAACCAGAGTCCTATAATTTGGTACTTGATGTCATGGCTAAGGATAAAACGTAAGAAAACTGTGTGAGTGTGAATATGGACATCATTTTAGATGTGAAATTGACAACTGATTGTTCAGTGCAGTGACCAGAGGTGACAAACTACATACACACTGATCTGCAGAGATGGTCTGTGAGATAACGATTGGACAGATTGACGTCTAGTGGGACAATGGGATTGTATGTGGTTAATCTAGTGCCCTCTGAGCCCCGTATTTCCACTGTATGGTAAGAGCCCAGTGTATATATGGGATGCTGCAGTTGTATGTGGGGTGCAGTATTTTGGGTAGCACCTCCCGGTTTTCTTATTACTTGCACTATACATTTCATAGTTGTCCCTTTTACGACTGCATTGTTTCAATCATTAGTGCCTCTGTACTTCTTCCTGGCAGAGCACCCCTATAACTGGACACCCTCTGCTTTGCATCTTATGGTACTGTACACACCAGTAGCAGTCTTCTGTCTGTAGGTTACAGTTCATACTTTGCAGCTAGTCTTGCACCAGATGTGTCGGTTATGTGTGCACGCAGCAGCCACATCTTGAGGTCCAGTCTGCTCTCCTCTTTCTTAGCTTACACCATATCTAGACCTCAGATCTCTGCTCTGCTCCCTAAATTTGTGGATACCTGGTTATTACAGACTGTTTTGTAGCTGTGTCACTGTAACGTGGGGTACAATCTATGCCAGATTTGTAAATGTGGATTGTGCTGATCTGTCTTCTACATGCTAGATTGTATCTCACCCTGAGTACTAGATACATGGCCGAGAATTACAGCACACTACACCGTATATACAGTGTATCTCACCCTGAGCACTAGATACATGGCCGATAGTTACAGCACATCATACCGAACATGTATCTCACCCTGAGCACTAGATACATGGCCGAGAATTACAGCACATCACACCGTATATACAGTGTATCTCACCCTGAGCACTAGATACATGGCCGATAGTTACAGCACATCATACCGTATATACATGTATCTCACCCTGAACACTAGATATATGGCTGATAGTTACAGCACATTACACCTTATATACAGTGTATCTCACCCTGAGCACTAGATACATGGCCGATAGCTACAGCACATCACACCATATATACAGTGTATCTCACCCTGAGCACTAGATACATGGCTGATAGTTACAGCACATCACACCTTATATACAGTGTATCTCACTCTGAGCACTAGATACCTGGCTGATAGTTACAGCACATCACACCATGTATACAGTGTATCTCACCCTGAGCACTAGATACATGGCCGATAGTTACAGCACATCACACCCTATATACAGTGTATCTCACCCTGAGCACTAGATACCTGGCTGATAGTTACAGCACATCACACCATATATACAGTGTATCTCACCCTGAGCACTAGATACATGGCTGATAGTTACAGCACATCACACCCTATATACAGTGTATCTCACCCTGAGCACTAGATACATGGCTGATAGTTACAGCACATCTCACCCTGAGCACTAGATACATGGCCGATAGTTACAGCACATCACACCATGTATACAGTGTATATCACTCTGAGCACTGGATACATGGCCGATAGTTACAGCACATCATACCGTATATACATGTATCTCACCCTGAGCACTAGATACCTGGCCGATAGTTACAGCACATCACACCATATATCGATTGTATCTTACCCTGAGCATTATATACATTGTAGCTCACCCTGAGCACTGGATACATGGCCGATAGTTACAGCGCATCATACTGTATATACATGTATCTCACCCTGAGTACTAGATACATGGCAGATAGTTACAGCACATCACACCATATATACATTGTATCTCACCCTGAGCACTGGATACATGGCTGATCATTACATGTATATATTTTGTCATGTATTGTAACTGCCAGCCATGTATCTAGTGCTCAGGGTGAGATACACTCTTTATAGTGTTCAAGGTATCTCACCCTGAGCAATACAATACATGACAAAATATATACATGTAATGATCAGCCATGTATCCAGTGCTTAGGGTGAGATAACGTATATATGGTGTCATGTATTGTAACCATCAGCTATGTATCCAGTGATCAGGATGAGATACAATGTATATAGTGCTCAGGGTGAGATACACTCTATATAGTGTTCAGGGTATCTCACCCTGAGCACTATATACATTGTATCTCATCCTGATCACTGGATACATGGCTGGCAGTTACAATACATGACACCATATATACAGTCATGGCCAAAAGTTTTGAGAATGACACAAATATTATATTTTCACATGATCTGCTGCCCTCTGGTTTTTATGTGTGTTTGTCAGATGTTTTTATCACATACAGAAATAGAATTGCATTCATATTATGAGTAACAGAAGCTTATATTGACAGTTAGAATGAGTTAATGCAGCAAGTCAATATTTGCAGTGTTGACCCTTCTTCTTCAGGACCTCTGCAATTCTCCCTGGCATGCTCTCAATCACCTTCTGGACCAAATCCTGACTGATAGCAGTCCATTCTTGCAGAATCAATGCTTTAATTTTGTCTGAATTTGTTGGTTTTTGTTTGTCCACCCATCTCTTGATGATTGACCACAAGTTCTCAATGGGATTAAGATCTGGGGAGTTTCCAGGCCATGGACCCAAAATCTCTATGTTTTGTTCCCTGAGCCATTTAGTTATCACCTTTGCTTTATGGCAAGGTGCTCCATCATGCTGGAAAAGGCATTGTTGAGCACCAAACTGCTCTTGGACGGTTGGGAGAAGTTGCTCTTGGAGGACATTCTGGTACCATTCTTTATTCATGGCTGTGTTTTTAGGCAAGACTGTGAGAGAGCCGATTCCCTTGGCTGAGAAGCAACCCCACACATGAATGGTTTCAGGATGCTTTACAGTTGGCATGAGACAAGACTGGTGGTAGCGCTCACCTCTTCTTCTCCGAATAAGCTGTTTTCCAGATGTTCCAAACAATCGAAAAGGGGATTCATCAGAGAAAATGACTTTCCCCCAGTCCTCAGCAGTCCACTCCCTGTACCTTTTGCAGAATATCAGTCTGTCCCTGATGTTTTTTCTGGAGAGAAGTGGCTTCTTTGCTGCCCTCCTTGAGACCAGGCCTTGCTCCAAGAGTCTCCGCCTCACAGTGCGTGCAGATGCACTCACACCTGCCTGCTGCCATTCCTCAGCAAGCTCTGCACTGCTGGTAGCCCGATCCCGCAGCTGAAACACTTTTAAGAGACGGTCCTGCCGCTTGCTGGTCTTTCTTGGGCGCCCTGGAGCCTTTTTGGCACCAATGGAACCTCTCTCCTTGAAGTTCTTGATGATGCGATAGATTGTTGACTGAGGTGCAATCTTTCTAGCTGCAATACTCTTCCCAGTTAGGCCATTTTTGTGCACTGCAATGATGACTGCACGTGTTTCTTTAGAGATAACCATGGTTAACAGAAGAGAAACAATGATGGCAAGCACCAGCCTCCTTTTAAAGTGTCCAGTGATGTCATTCTTACTTAATCATGACAGATTGATCTCCAGCCCTGTCCTCATCAACACCCACACCTGTGTTAATGGAGCAATCACTGAAACGATGTTAGGTGGTCCTTTTAAAGCAGGGCTGCAATGATGTTGAAATGTGTTTTGGGGGATAAAGTTCATTTTCTAGGCAAATATTGACTTTGCAAGTAATTGCTGTTAAGCTGATCACTCTTCATAACATTCTGGAGTATATGCAAATTGCCATTAGAAAAACTGAAGCAGTAGACTTTGTAAAAATTAATATTTGTATCATTCTCAAAACTTTTGGCCATGACTGTACATGTTATCTCACCCTAAGCACTAGATACATGGATGCTGATAGTTACAATACATCTCACCATATTTACAGTATAACTATCAACCATGTATACAGTACTCAGGGTCAAATACACTCTATATATGGTGTCATGTATGGTATCTCACACTGACTACTGGATACATGGCTGATGTACTGTATCTCACCCTGGGCATGGGAGCATCATGTATACATTGTATCACCCAGTGCCGCCTGTTCTTATGGTTATGTATGGTGCCCATTATTGGCACAGCATTGTATATTGTACCCAGAGCTACCACAACCTTTATTATTGCTCACATGACTCCACTTTCAGCCGTGTACATGGAGCCTGCACCCCGACATGCACAGTCCACATTCTGCAGCTGTAGTACCCCCTGTGTGTTCCTCTATGTACAGGGTGGTACCATATTGGCGCTTTCTCACTTGCATTGTTTCATTCATTGTTCTATTCTGGAAACAGAAGAACAGACTAAACAATACGGATCCGTCTAATGACGGACAACAACAGATCCCGAGGGACCCAAATAACTATAATGGGGATCTGTTGCGTATCCGTTGTTTTCTTACGTTGTCACTTCACTGGACAAAAAAATTGTGCTTACATTACTTTTTCATCTGCAATTTTACATGGACTTTACCCAGTGAGGATGTGAACGTACCACAGATGTGCAGGGGGCTTATTCACATTCCCCTGATTGGATCCGGTCCTGCCATAGTGGCTGGGTGTAAGGGTATGTTCATACAGTGAAATCTGCATGGAAGCCGCCTGTAGTCTGACTCCTGTTTCTATATAATGACATTCTGTGCTGCTATTTTTATGAAGTTTCTGTTGCGGGTTTGAAATTTGGCGTTTTGGGGGGGGGGGGAGAATTGATGTGTCACTTCTTGCTGTGAAAATTGCAGCAGGTTGCCATATGCAGATTAGTCCTGTCGAGTGGGACTGCCGATCCGTGAAAGAAATCTGATTTCTACCATGGATTCTGCTTCACTTACACGTCATATCTTTCTTCACAAGAAATCTGCTGTGTGAACATGCACTAAGGCTACTTTGCAGTTTTCTGCAGGGGTATACATCAGAGGGGTTTTGTGACACTGGCTTCTGTCACTCATAGGTTACCATTGTAAGACCCTCTGACTTTGATGGTGGGGTTTGGGGATTGTTCATTGGTAGCTATTGTACTTAGTAGGTACATGACATGGTTTGCATCTTCGGTACCCAACTATCAATGCACAGCATACTGCGCATGCGCGAGGATATGGTGACGTCAGAGCAGTGGGATGATCAACTGCACAAACAGGAACAGGGGCGTGATTTCTACTGAGAAAGGTGTGGCCTCCAAGGGCCTAAGTATCTAACTTGCATATAGAATAAAACTTATGTTTTACAAAGATTTTTAGCCATATCTACAGCATCTATCTAAACTATGGGTTTGTTCACACTGGGTGGATAAACTGCAGTTGACCTTTTTAAATCCAAATTGTTTTGATTCTGTGTAAATTTTTCATTGGATTTCACCCTTTGGTGGTGCACGGTAAACCCGGGACATGTAACCTATGGTGGTTTTAGCACTGGCTTCGCCAAAGATTCTTACCGGCATGTATGTACCCATGAGGCTGTAATTTAGAGAGCTTGATTGCAGTCCGTTCCTCTGTAGTTCACCCTGGCACAGACGCCCTGTAGCTTTAAGGAGTTAACCCCGCTGAGGTTATTTCTATTTGTACAGATAGCGGCTTTAGAGAATCATTTGTAAGTTCTCATAAAAACCTGTTTTGGAAACACTTTGGAAGAACAGTGGCCGGAGCCAAGTAGTAGATCACTGGATGTCCTCGATGTCCTGGTGGACGGGATTAATAACAATGACCGATAGATATATGCTGGATTAAACCACTTAATTGTACAGCCAGTCCTCAGGAGCAACCGCCACGTGATGACGCTTGGGGTTCATGCTTAGAACAGGTGAAGTGAATGTCATAGATGATGTGGTGACAATGGCACCTCTCGAGGGGTGGGAGATATTGGGCAGCAAGTGAACAGTCAGTTCTCGAGGTTCATGCATGCATAAGGGTCTGAGGGGCTTGGATAAGGGCCAAAACCTATATGTAGTGGTTCGAACCTACCAAAAGTGCTCCAAGGAAACCAGTCAACTGAGCATAGGGTCGTGGGTGCCTGAGGCTCATTGATGTGCGTGGGGAGTGAAGGCTAGCCCACCTGGCCTGTTGCAGATCAGCTCTAATTTATTTCACTGGGACCTAAGCTGCAGTACCTGGTCTCGCCACTACAGAGTACAGAGCTGTCTGCCTCCAGCTTTTGAGAACAGTTAATCGATGGGGGTGCTGACTTTCAGACCCCCACAGATCTGATATTAGTGACTTATCTTTAGGATAAGACATCAAAATGCCCGTGTCGGAGCTGGACTGTGGAGCAATAGATTAAGGTGGCCTGGTCTTCTTCATCATGTAGGTAACATGGGGAAGAGATGACACCTGAATGCAGTGTGCTGAGAGAAGGGAAGGTGGCGGAGGCGGCGTGGATGTTACTGTGACATGCATTACCTACCTAAGCATTGTCCAGACCAAGTGTCCATCTTCATGGTAGTGCTGCCCCCTAACGGCAGTGGCTTCTTTCAGCGGGTTAATGCCCCAACCACACTGCAAACATTGTCCAGGAATGGTCTGAGGAACATGACAAAGAGATTAAGGTGGTGACTTGGCCTCAAATTCCCCACTATTAATCTGTTCCAGTGCCTGTGGGATGTGCTGGAAAAAGTCTTCTCCGTGGAGACCTCCCAAACCTGCCGGACTTATAGGTTCTGCTGCTAAACAGAGGTGTAACCAACAGCCATGGGGCTAAATAACAAAGCTTGTACTGGGGCCCCAATCTATCATGACCATTGTAAGTTCAGAAATTAAAGTGTACAACTTTTTCGGTCTCCTTTGTACACAGGGGCAATACAGAAACATCACAGTGACATCACAGCATATGAAGAAAGTAGATCGTGATGTCACATGCAGGCATTATGATGTCCCAGTAAAGTAATGGAGGCAACCATTTACCCCAACCCCTTCCATCATCCATTGTTATCACTATTTGTACCCTAGATCTCAGTGGAAATTGGGCCTTGTAGCAGGTGCTATGTCTGTTACCAAACCATTACTCCCCTCTCTCCAGGCCTCTGTTTCCATTGGCGGCCGCTCCGTTGGTCTCTTATACAAGTCCCCTGGCTGACGTTGGCAGCGACATCCCATTTGTCCTATAGGGACCGCTTTAAGTAATCACAGGCCTCAGCGGCGACCTCTCGTACACGGCACGTGACTGCTGCGATGTGAAGAGGTGAACACTGCCCCCTGTGCTTGGCTGCAGCGGTCACCGGGCACTAACAGCCAGCGACCCGTATACAGAAGAACGGAGCGGCTCCCACTGGAGTCAGAGGCCTGGAGAACGCTGAATACTCGATTGTTATGTTTGTTGCCCCTGTAGCAGCACTATTAAGTAATAAAAATAGGAACAATCCACACCAATGTATTAAAACCTCAACAGAACCACCACAACATTGCTCCATGTTACCACAACCTAATACTACCAAAATACAGTGTCTAATCCTAGCTGGAATTGATTTGTTACACCCCACAGTAGTCGGCCATGTCTTGTCTGCAGGAATGTGTAAATCCCCAGATGGAACATGTGGCTGCTGTGGTAAAAATACAGAAGTTTCCAAAATACTCACCCCTTCCCCTCTAACCACTGACCAAAAATTTGGTTGACTGATAAAAATTGTGGTTTAGGCCCTTGCCCCGATGCTGAAGACTTGCAAAACTTGCCTATCTTTTCTATGTCATCAGATCTCATGCACATGGGTCCGTCCCAAATGGAAGTCCATGGGGTCTTCACTGAACTTTTGTATGCCTCTGATTTAAAGGCGTTGTACCATGTTTAAAACTTGCCTATTTATAGTATGGGTGATGAATGTATGGTGGTTGGGGGTCTGACCTCTAGGACCCCCATTGATTGCGTGAACAGGGGTTCCTGAGTCCTCTTTATGAATGTAGTAGTAGTGCGATTGGTGGCCACTGCTCAGCCTACTTCTATGGGACTGATGGAGTACTGTACATGGCTCCCGAATTCTTAAAGGGGTTGTACCAGGTTAAATAGTTAACCCCCTATTAAGTGCCAGAGGTAGTGATAGGGATTACTGTAGTCAGCTACCTCTGGCGCACCCATAGACAATGAATAGAGTGGCAGGGCACATGCTTGGCCTGCTGCTTCATCAGGACAGAAGAACCAATCCTGGGCACCAGCTCCTGGTGTGGTCCTAGTGGTCAGAAGATAATCCCCTATCCTGTCAATAGAACACCTTTAAATGGCGGTAAATGGATCAGCAATGCGCCTGCGTGTCCTGCCACATATTCATATAGGGAGTACCCAACCCTGTTTTGAGATCTTTGGGGGTCCCAGCGGTTGGACTCCCACCACCCAGCAAGTTATTCCATTTCCTGTGGCTAGGTGATGACTTGTTAGACTTGCTAACTCGGGCCTACTCCTTTTAAGGTCCCCACACACACACAAATGGCACCTGCTGAACTATTTTTTTAATGTTGTATGGTCACGTTCTCATGCGCATAAAGTCAAAAAGAGACTATAGAAGCGACAATGAAGAGATCCAGCTTGTACCAAGTTAGAAACTGGCAGAAAAGCAAGCTGACCTTCCTAGTAGCTGAGAAAAGCTGCTCTAGTAGCCACCATGAAGAGTGTGCTAGAAAGCCTCTGAAAATTGCTAAAAAGCTGAATAAATATAGTAGTTCCTAAATTCTCTCCCTGTGCCGACGGCAATCTACAAGTTAGTCTCCTGTTTTTCTTGTAGCAAGTATATAGTGGATGGAAACCCTTGTAATGTCAGCCTTACACAGCTGTCTCGTTGACATCTACTTGTCCTTTGACTCCTTTAGAGTTTCCAGCTCTCTTTTCTCTGAAAATTACCTAATGAAGGGTCAAGTATTTAGTAGAACAAAGCTCTATAAATTCTGCCACCATGTTTCCTGTAAGGGAGTGTCCACATGGGATGACCTATTGTTAGTCCATATTCAGACTACCGTGATGATTCTCGGTTGTGTTTTTTCATGGCCTAGTCAGCCGGACCCATTGACTTTCAATGGGAGAACTTGGTTCGGAAAAATGGTGTCCTGTTTCCAATCCATGCTTTGTCTCTTGGCTCATGCACGGGCACATAGCTATGAACATCAGTAATCGGTTGGAGTCTGACACACGGGACTCTGAAGAAATCACACGGGACACACGGGAGTCTGACACCCGGGGCCCCCAAAGGTCAGCTTTTGAAGAGGCCCTGGCACTTGCACACGCTGGAGCTTCTCTCTGTTGATAACGTCATATTTTGTGATCCTCCTCAATCACCAAAAGAAGTAAATCAGTAAATGTTCTGGAGGAGGGGGATGCAGCTGCAGGAGATGAGCAAAAGTGGCTAAACAAGTCAGCTGGACACAAGGAAGAGCAGCCATATCTGACATACAGCCGGCTCTCCTGTATGGAGGATTTTGGCTGACATACTGAGCGGTTCCTTTGTTGGTGCCCTCGGCACTTCTCTCCCTGACTTTGTGTAGGTTGAGCCTCGGTTTCTTCTCATTCTGCTGTGTCAGCCGTATGATATTTCCTGCGTCTGTAGCTCAGGTGGCTGGCTTTGTTAGTTCAATAATGACGTTGTCTCATGTCCCAATTGTACCAAGTTTTACAAGAAGCCCAGAGGCCATGTTGGTGTCAGCAGAGGAGGCTGGATAATGAATGCGGTTTCCTACAGCAGTGGCAAAGTGAGTCATATTCGGTGAAGACACCTGCTGGGATACAATGTCACATTGATGTACCGCGCTCTCATGCAGGAAGGACGTGTCTGACTACGGCTCATATGTAGAGGTGATACCTTGTGTTATTTGGGAGAGTCGTTGTAAACCACAAAGTTTTAGTTGTGCCTTTACGGTGAGTGAGTTCAGCGGATGCCTTCTGAGCTGCACCCTTAATTCTGCTGCTTGACTTTGGAGTTGACTTGATTTGACTTGACCTGTGCTCAGACCCAACTCGTCCACCTGAGCTGAGCTCCTGCAATGCAATAAAATATGTAGTGCCTAGTGTAATGGATGACCCAGAATACTAGTCACCAGCTCGCTACAGTGATTGATCCAACAGGGCTGAAGTGTGAGTGTGGCATAGTGAGCGCAGCTCTGGAGTATAATAAAGGATGTAACTTGGATCCAGTACAGGATAAGTACTGTAATGTGTGTACACAGTGACTGCACCAGCAGAATAGTGAGTGCAGCTCTGGAGTATAATACAGGATGTAACTCAGGATCAGTACAGGATAAGTAATGTAATGTATGTACACAGTGACTGCACCAGCAGAATAGTGAGTGCAGCTCTGGAGTATAATACAGGATGTAACTCAGGAGCAGTACAGGATATGTAATGTATGTACACAGTGACTATACCAGCAGAATAGTGAGCGCAGCTCTGGAGTATAATACAGAATGTAACTCAGGATCAGTACAGGATAAGTAATGTAATGTATGTACACAGTGCCTGTACCAGCAGAATAGTGAGTGCAGCTCTGGAGTATAATACAGGATGTAACTCAGGAGCAGTACAGGATATGTAATGTATGTACACAGTGACTATACCAGCAGAATAGTGAGCGCAGCTCTGGAGTATAATACAGGATGTAACTCAGGAGCAGTACAGGATATGTAATGTATGTACACAGTGACTATACCAGCAGAATAGTGAGCGCAGCTCTGGAGTATAATACAGGATGTAACTCAGGATCAGTACAGGATAAGTAATGTAATGTATGTACACAGTGACTGCACCAGCAGAATAGTGAGTGCAGCTCTGGAGTATAATACAGGATGTAACTCAGGATCAGTACAGGATAAGTAATGTAATGTATGTACACAGTGACTGCACCAGCAGAATAGTGAGTGCAGCTCTGGGGTAAAATAAAAGATGTAACTCAGGATCAGTACAGGATAAGTAATGTAATGGATGTACACAGTGACTGCACCAGCAGAATAGTGAGCACAGCTCTGGAGTATAATACAGGATGTAACTCAGGATCAGTACAGGGTAAGTAATATAATGTATGTACACAGTGACTGTACCAGCAGAATAGTGAGTGCAGCTCTGGAGTATAATACAGGATGTAACTCAGGATCAGTACAGGATAAGTAATGTAATGTATGTACACAGTGACTGCACCAGCAGAATAGTGAGCACAGCTCTGGAGTATAATACAGGATGTAACTCAGGATCAGTACAGGGCTAAGTAATATAATGTATGTACACAGTGACTGTACCAGCAGAATAGTGAGTGCAGCTCTGGAGTATAATACAGGATATAACTCAGGATCAGTACAGGATATGTAATTTAATGTATGTACACAGTGACTGCACCAGCAGAATAGTGAGCGCAGCTCTGGAGTATAATACAGGATGTAACTCAGGAGCAGTACAGGATAAGTAATGTAATGTATGTACACAGTGACTGTACCAGCAGAATAGTGAGTACAGCTCTGGAGTATAATACAGGATGTAACTCAGGATCAGTACAGGATAAGTAATGTAATGTATGTACACAGTGACTGCACCAGCAGAATAGTGAGCACAGCTCTGGAGTATAATACAGGATGTAACTCAGGATCAGTACAGGGTAAGTAATATAATGTATGTACACAGTGACTGTACCAGCAGAATAGTGAGTGCAGCTCTGGAGTATAATACAGGATATAACTCAGGATCAGTACAGGATATGTAATTTAATGTATGTACACAGTGACTGCACCAGCAGAATAGTGAGCGCAGCTCTGGAGTATAATACAGGATGTAACTCAGGAGCAGTACAGGATAAGTAATACATTGAGTCTCTATGCCATTTTTAATAAAACCTTTGACTGGTGCTAAATTTGTGGGCCGGGGGGGGGACGCGCCCCCCCCCACCTTTGTTAAATGTGATCCGAGCCGGGATCAGAAAGAGCAGCGTGTTGCATCTTTGCAACCAGAAGGGGCCGGGGGGGACCAACAGTGTGCCAGATTTACACCTGTCTATGCCAGAAAACCGGAAAGTAAATTCCCCTCATTGTCTGTCTTTCTATAGTCAGTCATTTTTTTTTTTTTTTTTTCAATGTAAACTAGTCCTATATGAGGAAATGTTTCTTGCAGATACACCATTGAGATATGTAAGTTGATATTTTGCTGAGCACCCCGTACCCCCTTAGTGCTGCCTGTTACCCCTGTACACTCACTACGGTACATCCAGTATCCAGCCCTTTATATACTTGTTGCTGAGCACCCCGTACCCCCTTAGTTCTGCCTGTTACCCCTGTACACTCACTACGGTATATCCAGTATCCAGCCCTTTATATACTTGTTGCTGAGCACCCCGTGACCCCCTTAGTGCTGCCTGTTACCCCTGTACACTCACTACGGTATATCCAGTATCCAGCCCTTTATATACTTGTTGCTGAGCACCCCGTACCCCCCTTAGTTCTGCCTGTTACCCCTGTACACTCACTACGGTATATCCAGTATCCAGCCCTTTATATACTTGTTGCTGAGCACCCCGTACCCCCTTAGTGCTGCCTGTTACCCCTGTACATTCCCTACGGTATATCCAGTATCCAGCCCTTTATATACTTGTTGCTGAGCACCCTGTACCCCCTTAGTGCTGCCTGTTACCCCTGTACACTCACTAGGGTATATCCAGTATCCAGCCCTTTATATACTTGTTGCTGAGCACCCTGTACCCCCTTAGTGCTGCCTGTTACCCCTGTACACTCACTACGGTATATCCAGTATCCAGCCCTTTATATACTTGTTGCTGAGCACCCCGTACCCCCTTAGTGCTGCCTGTTACCCCTGTACACTCACTACGGTATATCCAGTATCCAGCCCTTTATATACTTGTTGCTGAGCACCCCGCACCCCCTTAGTGCTGCCTGTTACCCCTGTACACTCCACTACGGTATATCCAGTATCCAGCCCTTTATATACTTGTTGCTGAGCACCCCGTACCCCCTTAGTTCTGCCTGTTACCCCTGTACACTCACTACGGTATATCCAGTATCCAGCCCTTTATATACTTGTTGCTGAGCACCCCGTACCCCCTTAGTGCTGCCTGTTACCCCTGTACACTCACTACGGTATATCCAGTATCCAGCCCTTTATATACTTGTTGCTGAGCACCCTGTACCCCCTTAGTGCTGCCTGTTACCCCTGTACACTCACTACGGTATATCCAGTATCCAGCCCTTTATATACTTGTTGCTGAGCACCCCGTACCCCCTTAGTGCTGCCTGTTACCCCTGTACACTCACTAGGGTATATCCAGTATCCAGCCCTTTATATACTTGTTGCTGAGCACCCCGTACCCCCTTAGTGCTGCCTGTTACCCCTGTACACTCACTACGGTATATCCAGTATCCAGCCCTTTATATACTTGTTGCTGAGCCCTGGTTTGCAGACCCCTTAGCTGCCTGTTACCCCTGTATTATTGCCAGTACATGTATATCCAGTATCCAGCCCTTTATATACTTGTTGCTGAGCACCCCGTACCCCCTTAGTGCTGCCTGTTACCCCTGTACACTCACTACGGTATATCCAGTATCCAGCCCTTTATATACTTGTTGCTGAGCACCCCGTACCCCTTTAGTTCTGCCTGTTACCCCTGTACACTCACTACGGTATATCCAGTATCCAGCCCTTTATATACTTGTTGCTGAGCACCCCGTACCCTAGTGCTGCCTGTTACCCCTGTACACTCACTACGGTATATCCAGTATCCAGCCCTTTATATACTTGTTGTGAGCACCCTGTACCCCCTTAGTGCTGCCTGTTACCCCTGTACACTCACTACGGTATATCCAGTATCCAGCCCTTTATATACTTGTTGCTGAGCACCCCGTGCCCCCTTAGTGCTGCCTCGTTACCCCTGTACACTCACCGGTATATCCAGTATCCAGCACCCTTCAGAGGCGTGGCTGCGCTGGTTTGCTGGCTCCTTACTGTGCACTATTGCGCAGCCCGAGGGGGGGCCGGTGGGGTAAACTGGTTGTACTTTCTATAAAGTTTAATTGGTATCATGTTATATTGTCAGAAGACATGACGATTGCTTTACAAAGCTATTATTAGTTATTCGTTTTTGCTGCCAAAGGTAGATGAAGCCTAAGATCTAGGTAGATAATGGGACACAATAGTCAATGGTGGTGATAAAGTGACCCTCTACAAAGGCGAGTCATTGACTCCTCTGGGGGTGCATGATAAATAACATATGTGACTGCTCATAATATGGATGTGTGTGGGTGTTTTTTTTTTTTTGTTTTTTTTTTGTTGTTGCATCATGGCTAGGACTGGGCGATTTAAGACCTAAATCAAAATTGTGATTAATTGGGTGTTTTACCTCGTTAACAATTGGTGATTATTTAGGCCACGTCCCCAGAGGCGGATTATAATAAGGGTGATATGAGTTGTAGTCCAGGACCCAATGGCAGGTACTTCAGACCCAAGAGTATAATTAGCGGAGGCCCATTGGAAGGGAGTAAACATTAAAAAAGTTACTCACCTCTGACAAGCCCCAACCACTTCTTTTTACCACCCAATTGTATGCAATGTAAAAAGTTGGCGCACTGCCTTCATGGTCAGGAAGTTTGACCCGAAAGGAATATTTTCCAATATATTAAAGGGATTTTCCGGAACTACAAATTTGAGTGCTGCGACCTCTTTACTATTTGCCAAGCACAGCGCCGTACCTTGTATAGTGGCTGTGTTTGATATTGCAGCTTGGCCCCATTTATTTAAATGGGACTGAGCTGCAGTATGGCTATGTGAGCAATGTGGATGTGGGGTCACTGGCCATAGTCCTAGAAAACCCTTTTAATTCCTGGTGAACACTCGTTGTAAACGGGTTGTCGAGCTGGGAAAGGGCTCAGAATGGGTTATATAAAGATAAATACAAGCGGCAATACTCACCCCTGCCGATCCCTTACTGGGTCCACCACTGGTCTCTAATTCTACCTGTGTGTGAACAGGGACCAATAATTAGACACTGGCAGAGGACCTGGTAAGGTAATATTAGGGAATGGTAGGGGTTGTCATCGTTGCTTTTCTTTAACCCCTTCTGAGCCTTTTGTTCTTGCTTGACCACCCCTTTAAGCTTTATTGGCAGCTCATGGTCCCCTCTGACTGTAAGGAATCCATGTTCCATATATCTTCATGGTGATACGGAGGGGCAGTAAAGTCTCCAGGTGCGTTATTATGGCTCTGCACTACACAACCTGCTCTAGTCCATGGGCTTTGATGCAGACTTGCCCTTTAAATGACGTCAGGCGGCAGCGCTATGGAGCGACGCCTGCATTTTGTGTTTCGTGATCAGGCAATATGTGTAATTCCCCATCTGGTGCAACCTGCATTAAGAATTAATCAGATTACAATATAAAGGAGTGGGCCGATGGGTTCCTACCGCCGCCAGATCAGTTGGCAGATGCTGGCGCATTAGATAATTTTGCCCGTGCTTGAAGTTGATGTCATTTGTATTAAAGTTTGTACAAGTCCGATTATTTCACACAACGTCTTCCTCTGTCTTCTCTGCTCCTGCCATGAAGTGATGTCAGCGTGGCTGTGTTCCCATTGTAATTGCTTGTGTTGTGCTTGTGTGCAGGGCTGCTTGTAACACCCGGAGTCGACGGCATATTTTTGCACTTGGAAAGGAAGATCTGGTCTCTTCTCTTCTTGCACTTGTCATCTCGTTGCCTTGGAGCCATAAAGCCGCAGCGCACTCAAGCACAGAAACTTTTCAGCACTTGGAGATGAGAGGACGAGCAAAAATGTGTTAAGAGCGCCTTGTCTTTCAGCTGCACTTATTCAGGTTCCACAATGAGGAATGTAATGCAGAAATAAGTAACGGTAAGTCTATCAACATCCGTGTAAGCGGGGCTGGCTTGTGCCTGTCAGATACCAATAATCTGCCCTTCTTGAGTTGGCCGATATGCCTGATTGTTGGATATTCTGAACCATCAGACAAATGTTCGTGCCGCTGATGTCAGAATACTGGCATGTAGAGATGTGGTTTGTATTACTTAAAGGGTTTGTGCCATTACAAACACTTATCCCCTATCCTGTGGTTAGGGGAGAAGTGTCACATTTATGGGAGTCCAACCTCTGACCCCCGTTCTCCAGATCGCTGGGGATCCCAAAGTCCCCCTTCATCTTCCCTGTGAATAAAGCCCTAGTGCACTTGGTGACAAACGCGCCATTCACTTTTATGAGGCTGTTGACCATTGCAGACCCAGGAGCCTCACAGCAGTGAGTAGAGTACACATCAAGCGGGCACACTGGCCCTTCATTCACAGGGGGGATGTTCAGTCCCCCGTTCTCCTGATTGTCGGTCTCCGTGGTCGAACCTCCAGCAATGTGACTTTTATTTCCATATCCACAGGACCCCCACGGATCAGCTGTTTGAAGTGGTAATGGAGGTACCCAAGCGCCACTTCCGCTTCATGGGCCATGAGACGTCACGTTCATACATCACATGGCCTGTTTACAGCTCAGTCCCATTCAAATGAAAGGGGTTGAGCTGCAATATCAAGAAAAGCCAATACAGTGTATGGCGCTCTGCTTGCTATTCACTGAACAAGCTACCACGCTGATCAGCAAGGCCCTGTGGGTCGGACCTCTGCCAGTCTTCAGTTAATGGACCTGTCCTAAGGATAGGTCATCGATTGATGAGCCTAGAAAAGCCCCCCCCTTTAAATATCATGTTCATTGTATATTTGTCAAAAAATAACCAATGTTTTCCATTTACATGCTGTTAGCTCTTCACAGAATGATTTGACATTTTTCTTACTTAGTATGGCGCCAACTGGTGTTCAAAGTTTATAGCAATGCACATGTCCAGCTGTTGAGCTGAGTGCTGGTGGACACACATGCTCAGTCACTTCTCTACGTAGTTTATCGTTTCCCTACAGGGAGTGCATACTGTGGTGTGCATGACGCATGGTATATACCTTCATGTCTGCAGGTCCCACAATACTTATGTGCAAGGAAAATAACAGGGGACTATATTGTCATCTGCCAGAAGGGGAAGGAGACGGATTTTGTCCAGAACCATCCCTAAAAGATCAGTACTAGCACCTAGGGGTTACGCTTGCTAGAAAACCTGTAAATCACTAAAAAAAACGCTATTAAAGGGTTTTCCAGGCTAAATAATTGATAGGTCACCAATGAACGCTAGGCTGTATTTGGGTGAGCTCTGCAGCCTCTTCAGTACTTACCATGCACAGCATTGTACATTTGTGCAACGACTGTGTTTGGTATCACAGCTCAGCCTATTCACTTGAATGGGACTTTTCTGCGATCAGGCCATGTGTCTGATGAATGTGACATCACATGACATGTGGAAATGACACTGGGTGCACACCTCCTGCTTCAAAACAGCTGATCTGCAGGGTCCTGGGTGTTGGACCTTTTTTTTTTTTTTTTTTTTTTTTTTTAAACTTATAAGGGGGCGCTCCCCACCTCCTCCCACCTGTTTGACAGTGATTGACAGTCTGCTGTATATCTGTATACACAGTTACCAGATGTCAGTTACTGCTGGGAGAGGGGCAGAGAGCACTCCCATCATGAATGCAGGGACCTCTGGTGACAGCTGACAACCAAGACTGCAAGAAAGCTAGGTGACAACAAGCTCTCATAGAAATCTGTCTAGTGGGAGGAGTGGATGTTTTAATAAGTAGATTGGCGGCCTGGTCTACAGCTTTCTAAAGGCAGCTCTAGGCTAGCGAAAAGAACTCGCAGCGCAACGTTATTCACAGTCTGACAGAAGACGGCAACTTGTGGACTGTTCTGAAGACTTGGGACTAGGCTATAAATATCTGATCAGTGGGGGGGTTGGGCTGACTGGTAACCCCTGCACCAATCGGCTGTATGGTGTCGTACATACTATACACAACCGGGGGACTGAAGCAATTTGCTCCATGCCCTATATAATGGTCGGACTTGAGTACTCCAGCTCAGCTCCCATTTCAGTCAGAAGGATACAGAACCAACTGTATAGTACATGCAGCAGAAGTGGCCCCGTATAGCTAGTCCGTGCAAGGGCTGCCTTTCAGATACTTATGGCCTATCCTAAGAGCTCAT
Organism: Leptodactylus fallax; assembly: GCA_947044405.1. Classification (NCBI taxonomy): domain Eukaryota; kingdom Metazoa; phylum Chordata; class Amphibia; order Anura; family Leptodactylidae; genus Leptodactylus; species Leptodactylus fallax. Next base: position 9,759,201 of record CAMRHE010000006.1, read on the forward strand.
TTTAGAGATGGCTTCAGGTTCCAGAAGTGGGACCCGCATCTATCAGACAGAGGAACCCCTTTAATGGAGTGGTAGGATTGTGACTATTGGCGCCCCTGCCAGTCTGCTGTTTGTATGGGTCATGGCGGTGGTTACATTGGACAGTACTTTGCCATTCATATAGTGAGAGTTAAAGGGTTAATGTAAATCCTCATCGTGCCCTCCGGTTCTTCATTAACATTGTGTACTAAACACCTCCATAAACACAAGTCCTCGCGGGTGCCAAGGCTGGGAGAAGGTCTGTTGTCTGCATCCAGGCAGCCGTCACAGGGTGACTACGTCTTACCTGCTGCTGTTCCTTTTTTATATACAATTCTCTTGTTCATACATCACCAAGGAGCACCAACATATTCTGCAGTGCGGTACAATATTAAGAGCACTCGCCATTATATTGATAGCAAGGAAAGAGTGACAGCTTGAGGCCGGGGACACACGTGTCTAATTCAGTGGGTTAGCCTCTGCGAAATCGCTCGGTCTCGCCTGCTTAGAACTTTAGTACCAGTGTAGTAGGCGCCATTCACACACTGCAGAAAAAACCTGAGCACAAAGTGTGTGCGCGCAGGTTTTGGACACGCAGCACCTCCATTATTACTGTGTGTACATCTGAAGTTGTACCTTTGCAATGCTGGGATTGACCACCCGGGAATCTCTGTGGACCCGACACATGTGGCTTTAGCCTATAGGGCTATTCCAGGTGTATACTGTAGTGTTGACCTATGCTCAGGTCGCCTATAGCAGATTGGCAGGGGTCTGACTCCACAGCGTACCGGATCTAGGACAGCTCTAGAGTAGCAGATGGGGAATCAATGCATACACAATAAGACCAGGATTGTGCGGAAGGATTCGGAGGGTCCGGCTACAAGTCACGTGCATTATTGCCCTCTGCATGTGCGGCTGTTCTAGTGGCTTTCTTGCTAATGGAGCAAGATGGTGATTAGAAATGGTGGACCCCCTCCACTCTCCTAAATGCCATCTTTGTATCCTAATGGGGCAAATGCACCAGGTTGCTGAGCCAGTCCTCAGCAGGTCCCTTTACATGTGTTACTATACACAAGGCTACATTTCTTGGCCGTCTTTCCTTTTAGTAATATTTGTTTGCTTATGTGTGGGGTTGGCTGCTGTGCTCGAGCTGCTTCCACACGCTTTCAACAGCCTCCAAAACAGAGTTGACCCTGCGGATTTCACAGAACAATAGACTATTATATGGAAGTGTTATGAACAACACCTTTTACCAGTCTCCTGAAAGTAGATCTTCTGTTCCAGAGCAGGTGGTGAACTGAGGTTATGTTTGGTGTAAAATCTAATAAAGATGCATTCCCTTACCTCCAAACAGATAACGATAAACCCTATTAAAGGTACATGGTACAATATATTATATTATGAGTAGTTACATAATAAATATCATTACTGATCCTGAGTTACATCCTGTATTATACTCCAGAGCTGCGCTCACTATTCTGCTGGTGCAGTCACTGTGTACATACATTACATTACATATCCTGTACTGATCCTGAGTTATATCCTGTATTATACTCCAGAGCTGCACTCACTATTCTGCTGGTGCAGTCACTGTGTACATACATTACATTACTTATCCTGTACTGATCCTGAGTTATATCCTGTATTATACTCCAGAGCTGCGCTCACTATTCTGCTGGTGCAGTCACTGTGTACATACATTACATTACTTATCCTGTACTGATCCTGAGTTACATCCTGTATTATACTCCAGAGCTGCGCTCACTATTCTGCTGGTACAGTCACTGTGTACATACATTACATTACTTATCCTGTACTGATCCTGAGTTACATCCTGTATTATACTCCAGAGCTGCGCTCACTATTCTGCTGGTGCAGTCACTGTGTACATACATTACATTACTTATCCTGTACTGATCCTGAGTTACATCCTGTATTATACTCCAGAGCTGCACTCACTATTCTGCTGGTGCAGTCACTGTGTACATACATTACATTACTTATCCTGTACTGATCCTGAGTTACATCTTGTATTATACTCCAGAGCTGCACTCACTATTCTGCTGGTGCAGTCACTGTGTACATACATTACATTACTTATCCTGTACTGATCCTGAGTTACATCCTGTATTATACTCCAGAGCTGCACTCACTATTCTGCTGGTGCAGTCACTGTGTACATACATTACATTACTTATCCTGTACTGATCCTGAGTTACATCCTGTATTATACTCCAGAGCTGCACTCACTATTCTGCTGGTGCAGTCACTGTGTACATACATTACATTACTTATCCTGTACTGATCCTGAGTTACATCCTGTATTATACTCCAGAGCTGCACTCACTATTCTGCTGGTGCAGTCACTGTGTACATACATTACATTACTTATCCTGTACTGATCCTGAGGTACATCTTGTATTATACTCCAGAGCTGCACTCACTATTCTGCTGGTACAGTCACAATGTACATACATTACATTACTTATCCTGTACTGATCCTGAGTTACATCCTGTATTATACTCCAGAGCTGCACTCACTATTCTGCTGGTGCAGTCACTGTGTACATACATTACATTACTTATCCTGTACTGATCCTGAGTTACATACTGTATTATACTCCAGAGCTGCACTCACTATTCTGCTGGTACAGTCACTGTGTACATACATTACATTACTTACCCTGTACTGATCCTGAGTTACATCCTGTATTATACTCCACCAACGAGCTGCACTCACTATTCTGCTGGTATAGTCACTGTGTACATACATTACATTACTTATCCTGTACTGATCCTGAGTTATATCCTGTATTATACTCCAGAGCTGCACTCACTATTCTGCTGGTGCAGTCACTGTGTACATACATTACATTACTTATCCGTACGATCCTGAGTTACATCCTGTATTATACTCCAGGCTGCACTCACTATTCTGCTGGTATAGCCACTGTGTACATGCATATCCTGGAGTTACCTGACTTTACCTTCTATGATATCATAGAAGGTCTGAAATTTTTGTGTAATGTCTGAAGAGCTGACCACCATTTACCTGACTGAAACTCACTTGTGATGTCACAGCAGCTTATCTGTTGGAAGCCTGCTTGTGATGTCACTGCAGTGTACCTGACAGAAGCCAGTTGGTGATGCCTGTCAGGTAAGCCGGTCGTGGGGGGACATTGCTTGCCCTGGTGTCACAGTAGCTTACCTGATTCGGGGGACTTCTGGGGGTGTCTCTGCTGCCTGTCTGATGTAACTTAGTAGATTAGGTCTAGATAAAGGCACAAGTCCAACAGTTCCAACCTATAAACCTATCAAGCTAATCCAGGTGGAAGTCAAATACCCCATGATATGGATGCCAATTGCCCTATTACAGGAAAAAAACCTTCCCAATTCCAAACAAGGCAAAAGGACAAACTCCAAAAAATTCTGTCTGCCATAACCTATGGGGGCCGGCGCTGGGGGTGTCACAGCTGCTGCCCACCTGAAGGAAGCCGGCGCTGGGGGTGTCACTGCTGCTGCCCACCTGAAGGAAGCCGGCGCTGGGGGTGTCACTGCTGCTGCCCACCTGAAGGAAGCCGGCGCTGGGGGTGTCACTGCTGCTGCCCACCTGAAGGAAGCCGGCGCTGGGGGTGTCACTGCTGCTGCCCACCTGAAGGAAGCCGGCGCTGGGGGTGTCACTGCTGCTGCCCACCTGAAGGAAGCCGGCGCTGGGGGTGTCACAGCTGCTGCCCACCTGAAGGAAGCCGGCGCTGGGGGTGTCACTGCTGCTGCCCACCTGAAGGAAGCCGGCGCTGGGGGTGTCACTGCTGCTGCCCACCTGAAGGAAGCCGGCGCTGGGGGTGTCACTGCTGCTGCCCACCTGAAGGAAGCCGGCGCTGGGGGTGTCACTGCTGCTGCCCACCTGAAGGAAGCCGGCGCTGGGGGTGTCACTGCTGCTGCCATCTTCATGCCCATTATGGACTGTTTAGCTGGATGCCATGAGGTTGATCGCTGGAGGACCCCTTTAATTGTAATGACCCCTTTATCTGCTATAAAAGAGGATTGAATGTATATTCTGCCCCCTTTTATTGTAAGAGGGGGCTGATAGCACTTCATGTGTGTGTCAGGTCTCCCCCCACCCCATCCTATTCATGTATACCCCCACTCATATTTGCCTGGCATATGAGGGAGTCGGAGGACAGACTGCTGATTTGTCTGACCACTATCCCTGACTGTTTTGGAGCCTGCGGTAAGTGGACATGATTCCGTACACCTCGGGAATCCTTGGACATGTCAGTCTTGTCGTTTGACAGCAATAGGAGAGTATTAAACACCTCAATGTGAGCAGCTGGAGTATAATGAGTCCACAAACACGGGTTTATTTTAAATGTCCCTCTTCAGTGCCAAATATAGACCAAGGCAGGGTTCAGCCTCGCCCCTCATTACCCACGTGAGCCTGCCTGGAATCTGGAGTGCTGTGACAATTCCAAGAAGCTCTCCGCTGCTCCCACTCACTGTCATGTCCTACTGAAATCCATTTTACTGGTGCGTCTCCTCCCTGCACATGGGAATGACTTGTGCTCAGCGTTGTATATCTCTTATCACCCTGAGATATTACACTGCACCCACCTACCTGCATCACATGGGCTGTGTACAGAGGCAGAGTACTGGCTAGGTGATGCAGAGTACAAACTACCATGGCCTTATCTAGGACTATAGGAATCCATATACAAGCACTGTCATATAACTGTATGGACCTGGCATCCATCCTAGTGGCGCCATTCTTGTTGTTTTATGTGGAATGCAAGTATTTGGTTAAGAAGTATGTCCGGATAGCTGACCCATCCTCTTTAAGGGGATGGTTTACCTTTTATAAAGTGGCCATGTTCACATATGCTCTAGAGTCCGCAAGATCCATCTGAAACCTGTGGAAGAAAAATTCCTTCATGTTCAGCTTTTTTATCCATTTTTAAAAAGACGATAGACCCCATTATTGTCCGTATGTCACTGCTATTTTATCAGTCGGCCTGTCCGTTGTTCTGGTCCTCCGACTGACCAGAACACCAGATAACCAGCGCTAATGTGAACTTATTGTAACCAGCTGCAAATGCCTTAAAATATATATTTAAAAAAAAAAAAAAAAAGGGTTCTTTTCTATTCCTGTGGCGATCCAGAGCTGGCGCTCTGACAGTCCTCCCGAGCTCGGCTTACAAGTGGACAGCATGTAACTACTGCAGCCAATCGCTGGCCACATTGGTGACATGCTGCACTACAAGCACTGTGGCACATTAGTGGATGCCAGTGATGTGGCCTCCGCTGCAGTGGTCACATACTATGTGCTTGTAAACAGGAGGGCAGTCAGAGAGCCAGGACTGGATCACCAGCGGATCAGAGAGGTGAATACTGGTTCTCTTACTTATTTTAGGGAATTTGCTGATGGCTGTAACTATTTATGTGCTTTGCACTAAAACTCCCCCCCTTCCCCATTAGAGCTGAAGGTGACATCCAGACATGTTTGATAACTTGCGTTGTGACAATAGTTTTGGCTTTGATATAAGTGCCACTAAAAATAAGACTAAAACTTTAATGTCGTTTTTGCATTGCTGCTTAAATTTTTTTTTCTTTTTTTTTTTAAATTATCAAAAACCTTTTTATCTCAAAATATAATAAACCAGACCCACCCCCACACTACACCTGGTGCAGGAGAGTAGAGGGGGAAAAAAAAAATGAATACAAACAAAAATGTTATGTAATTGACAGGCTTTCAGTTTACTAAGTGCTAAACCAAGTATACGGTGTTTTTTGTTTAATAACCCAGAATACTCCATTGAAGGAAATTTATCACTTATATATTTATATTATTTATTAGTAATAGTAGTAATTTATATTAATATTTTGATTATATAAATGATTTATTAAATATATTTATAATTTATAAATTAAATCTATTTAATATAAAATGTGTATGTGAGTATATATATATATATATATATATATATATATATATATATATTAAATTTATATATTAAATTTATATAATATTTTTAGCTATTTTTTTATTTAAAAACCATTATTGATAGATATTTAGGTCATTAGTATTAGATTGGTCACGGTCTATCCCTTGGACCCTGCACTGATTAACTGTATTGGCCGCCTGAAGTCCTATACAAGGTAACATGGCCCGAAGCAACTCTGCTCTTAAACAGATTTTTATTAACTGAAAAACATGTTAAACAAATTTTCTGATGGTACATCCATGTGAGTGATCAATGTGGTGTCGCTGGCCTATGACACAGAAGGCAGCGGTCATAGATCGTCTGTCACTTCAAACAGCTGATCTGTGGGGGGTTCCGTGTGTTCCCCCTGCTGAACTTATTGATGTCCTATCCAAAGGATTGGTCATCAATCTTATAAGCATGGAAAACCCCTTTAAGTCTTTTCTTTGAATGTAAAAAGTGGGGGAGGCTGTAAAAAGGATCGATGTTGAGGATTAATGTTGTACTTGCCTTGTAGCTGTGACCTGTGAATTAATGGCGGGATCAATAAAATCATTTTTACGAGCCCTTGATTGTATAGCGTGGAGGATGGATGGGGAGATTGCTCGAGTGAAGGTAGTAAAAGAAGACTAAACCCAATTATTAACACTACTTTTCCCTTGAGGTATTTTACTAGGAAGTAATAAGTTGGTAATTTTATGGTTAGATTTAAATGGTAGCCAACCTCTGGTTCTACAGTCAGTGCTGTTAGTTTTGGTGCCTGATATGCTATTTTCTCTGTACTGTCAGGAGGGCGGTGTCAGGCAGGAGCAGACAAGGGGTGTGACTCTGAGCTCTGACACTGGCTGCCTCTGATTGGAGCTCTGAATCACACACCCCTGTCTGACACCGCCCTCCTGACAGTACAGAGCCTTAATAGTATTTCAGGCACCAAAACTAACGGCACTTTTGCTCAGGATCGGTGGGGGATAGAGAGAATATTCCAATAGTGCCAAAATAAGTGGAGAGGAGCCTAATAACAGATCCTAAGAACTAAAATTGGAGGTGGTGAAAGGTCACCTTTTAAAAGGAACCTTTCAGGGTGAATTGGGAGACTAAACCACCCACAGGCCCTTGTGGACTTGGGTTTAGTGTTCCAAAAATAGCTCCGTTGTAAATCTGTTCACGCCCATATTGTGCAAAGAAAAACAAAATCCCTTTATACTTACTGCAGTTCTGTGAAGCTAGGGACAGTGCACCTTGATTTCCCTCTGCATGCACCAGAACTACCGTGGTGTACTACCATGGCTTCTCTAAGCACCAGAAATGGCTGCACACATGGGTTGAACTGTCCGTTGTTCTGGTCTGTCAGAGGACCTGAACAACGGACAAGTGGACTGCTTCAATTGCAGTTATATACAGAGACCGATATTGACTATAATGGGGTCCATCGCTTTAAAACTGAAACCAGCAGATGAAAAAGTTGTCCGTGCAGGACTTTTTCGTTCACTAATTTCGGGTGGACATTGCGACAGTCTCCGGCACAAATGTAAACATAGGCTGAGACTCCTTGAACTCCAAGATATTTGTAAAGGTGTGTGTTCCAGCATTTAGTTACAGATGGGAATCCCGGCCTGACCACGGGACCACTGACCCATACTTAGAGCATCATAAAGCTGTATGGGGTCGGGATACAGGGCGGTATGTGCAGGCAATGCACTTGGCTGAATAGGCTTTCCTCCGAGGATACATTTTTACTAGCGTATCGTGTAGTATTGGTTTTGGCCAGTTCTGTTTCCACTTGTGACCATTGGGGACTAATATATGTGTGTGTGATCTTATGACAACACATTGAGCCCACATGTGTGTATTCTAAGCACATGTTTCGTTGAGGCGGCGGCTGCTGCCCCTCTCTGTTGTGTAACACCGCAGTAAATTTCCATCCGAACAATCTCTTGGTATATACCCACGTATATCATGAGACAAGAACTTATCGTGTTTGCCCATTGTCCAGTGGATTGATTTATTTGCCATATTGTAATGTTTGTACATAGTAGAGGCGATGTCCTTGGCCTGGGGTGAAAGGTAAATGAACCCCTCGCGTTAGGCAGGCGTGTAGGAAAGGGAAGTAATATGTAATATCTCTCTGCGATTCTGCTTCACAAGCGCGAGATGTGTACAGATGGCTATCACGTTTAAAAGGAACGGATCACCGATTTTATTAAAACCAGATGGTGAAATCTGACTTTTTTTTTTCTAATGTTTATATTCTCTGATTTATTTTGGATTTTTCTGTACCTGATTACGGGGGCGGCCATCTTGTCTGTTTCTCCTCTGCTCTGTTAACAGCATTTATCGGTGTGCTTTACTGCAGTCTCATGGCCCTAGGCTGCAATAGTCTGGAGCCGACCCATTGAGGACTATAGTAGAATTTTCTAGATGTAGATGTAATGATGGATCAGTGTTATCTATAGAGGTGTTATCCTCTATTGTAATAGTTTGTTATATGAATGTGGTGACTGCTGCAAAGAAAACACCTACAGGATTGTCAAGCCTTAGGCTTAGTGGGCAAAGTGGAAATTGCAGGATTTACTACTATTTTAAAGAGTGTGATGTTTTTAAAAATTAACAAATTCCTAAATATGTTTTAACATTAAAAACCTGGCTTCAGAAAGCGTTTCCACTAATGTGGGGCCTCGGCCTCATGGAGTAAGCATTAGGACTTGAAATGTGTCCAAGGAGCATCCCATTGCTTATACATGTTGATAGGCCATATAATAATGCCTTATAAATAGAGCGCTTCTGTTATGAACCCTTTTCAAATGGGGAAACTTTCTGAATAAGCCATGTACCCATTTACAACCTTATAAATCAAAGCACCATTGCTAATAGTGCTGATTTGAAAAAAAAAAAAAAAAAAAAGGGTATACAGCTCCTATGCTGAACAATGTGTTTCTATGGTACTGACTACAAGCAAACCTTGCGTGTAGTCTGGTACTGCCGTTTTGTAGTGATCCTTATCTGTCTCCTTCTTGTGTTTGCTAATCTAAAGGCAGAAAAAGAGGGAGCCAGATTTAAACATGACACAGATTGCAGTCTGTTACTATGGAAACATAAAACCATAGTCCCAATTTTAAAAAGATCCCAGTTGCAACATTTGATTTGTGCTTGTTTTTTTTTTTTTTTTTTTTTTGTTGTTGTTGCATAGGAGCAATAAAACTGGTTGCACATCTACATTATACCCATTGAAGAGGATTTTTCACCACCTCCACCAAGTCCATTTCTCTGTATCATGTGATAGCTATTCCTCCTCCACCGAGTCCAGGGCAGCCAGTATCGCATGGGGTGTGATTCAGGCCTCCAATCGGAGGCAGCCGGTGTCACAGCTCAGAATCACACCCCTTGTCTGCTCCTGCCTGACACCGCCCTCCTGACAGTACAGAGCCTAAATAGCATATCAGGCACCAAAACTGACTGCACTTATTGCTCAGGAATGGCGGGGGCTAGAGAAAAAATTCCAACTGTGCCAGAATCAGTGGCGCAGCAGCTATTAACAGATGATCAGAACTGGAGGGGGAGAAAGGTCCTGTTTAAAATTCATTTCCCAGAATCTTAACAGAATTATTAGAGGGATTGTCCAGTTTCAGACAAATATTAAAATATTAAGATGTGACTGTTATTGTTTGTATAATGAAGAGTTGTATAACTTTTAATATACTTTCTGTAGCAATTCCTAACGATATTCTAGGTCTGTGCTTGCTTTCATCAGTCCGTGGTCATCTCTGGTGCTCCCATTGAAGCAAATGGGAGCACCGTACGTAACCAGTCCTGTCCACATTCGGCCTGGCTGCACTTGTGTTGAATGTGGAGTGGTAGAAAGGGCCTTCATACTTGGGACAACCACTTTAATCACACAGTACAGACAGTAATGAGCCGCACGCCCGTGTGTCCATCACATGGCCCACAGGCCGTCCATCACAGCAGAGATCTAGAAAACTGTGAGGAATTGATATAGAATTATATGGAAAATTGTAACTTCTCATTATACAAACCGTAACCTTTGTCTCTCAGTTTTTGTCTGAAACTTCACAACCCCTTTAAGTAAGCTTGCAGGCAGGTCACACGAGTCTTCAGGATCTGGGCCCATGTGATGTGCAGATTCTGATTCCATGTAGAAATCTAGAAGTGAGATTAGTGGAAAATTTTCAGACAGTTCTTCATGTCGTCTCCGGAATTCTAAGAATTGCTGCAGCATAATATTTAGCCGTCTATTGTTACTCGGCGTTTGTGGTATAAACAGGTAGCATGTGTACGGAGCTTTACTGTGTATACTGTATAAAGGTGTCGCGGAGCGGCCCTTCCCAGGGTACATACACTTATTTCTGACGCCCATTTACCAGCACATGTAATGCTCTCCTATAAGATCTGTATCCGATATCCTGGACCGCAGCTGTGAATGCTCATTTAATGTAAATTTAGTAGCTGCGAAGAATGGGAGGGGGAGGGGTCTCTTCTGTGCCGGGTGCAAAAGTACGATATACATATATTACATATAACATAACATAAAGCTGTGTGTGTGACCTCTGGCAGCCATTGTTTGTGGGGAGAGGGACCTTGGTAGGCACAGTCAATGTAGAGACCCCAGACCCCTTGTTATATACAGTGAAACCTCTCCAAAAGAGCAGAATTTTAATTTCATGATATCGGCAACCTTCTTTGAGACGGCCACCACCAAAAAAGACTACGTTTCAATGTACTTGTGAGTGGGTGTTTCAGGTTTTGTATTTATATTAAAAAGTTTCTATTCAATAGAAAGGAATTTAAAGGGGTGTTCCATTGATGAGCTATCCTTAGGACAGATCATCTATTAAAGATCTGTAGGGGGCTGACATCCAGGACTCCCCACAGATCAGCTCCTCACAGGCCATGTGATGTCATGTTCATCGGGCACATGGCCTGATCACAGCTCAGTTCCATTCAAGGAAATGGGGCTGAGCTGCGATACCAAGCACGGCCACTGTGCAGATGTACGGTGCGTTGCTTGGCAAGTACAGAAGAGGCCACAGCACTCACCTCTTCAAACAGCTGCCCAGTCCCCCCGCAGCCATTTTTGAATTTCAGTTTTTACTTCCTGCCTTCCAAAGGAAATAATTTTTTTTATTTTTTTTTTTATTCCATTTTGGGCAACAAAAAAAATCTTGCGCAATGTGGGGCCTTAGCCTAACAGATGAAACGCTTACGATCAGAGAACTGCATGTGGGACTTTTTCTTCCATCAGGAAAGTAACAGAAACCTGAGGGGTTCTGTGTAGAGGGCTTTCAGTAGAATTTCCTAGTCGGAGGTTTGGTTACGAGGTTTTCTAGACTTGCTTCCTACATGTGTGTATCCCTTTAACAGTTCCCGATGCAAAGTTCATGTGGTTGTGGGATTATGTAACTGTCCTTGCGTGGCTCAGCAATGTTTCCCCCACATCGAAGCCATTGTTGTTGTTATTCTTTGATAAACACACGTGAAGAGGGGTGAAGGGAGGTGTTGTATTTGGACTTCTTGCCTAGTTGTCACTACACATATTACAATTGGGCAGCTCTTACAGGTGTGTTTTTCTCTTCCTCGTACTCCGGTCTGCTGCTTCCATGCTCTATTTTCATAAAACTCTGGCAGCGATGACTGAACAATGCTGCTAAACCATTGCTGGCGCCTGGTGAATAAGCGGCGCTGACTGTAGTGCGGAACGGAGTCTCTGTGGTGGGTTTTGGCCAATGGAAGATCAGACTAGTAATGTTTTTGTTATGCTATTGCTCTAATCATCGATTTGGTGTGGCAGTATAGGCTACTGGTTTACAGGAACATGTAAGGCTGCGTGTAGTGTCCTAAGTTTAATGGTGGTGGAGGGAGGTGGTGGTGGTGATTGCAGTTTAGGAGGATAATGATGAGGTGGTGGATGATGATGAGAGGGGTTGTGGTTGGGGATGAAGGATGATGGTGGATGAAGGGTAGTGGTAGTGGATGATGGGGATGAAGGATGTGGTAGTGGTGGTTGATGGGGGTGAAGGATGATGGTGGTGGATGATGGGGATGAAGGATGATGATGGGGATGAAGGATGATGATGGTGGTAGTGGATGATGGGGATGAAGGATGATGATGGGGATTAAGGATGATGGTGGTGGATGATGGGGATAAAGGATGATGTTGGTGGATGAAGGATGATGATGGTGGTAGTGGATGATGGGGATTAAGGATGATGGGGATGAAGGATGATGGTGGTGGATGATGGGGATGAAGGATGATGATGGTAGTGGATGATGGGGATTAAGGATGATGGGGATGAAGGATGATGATGATGGAGGTGAAGGATGATGATGATGGGGATGAAGGATGATGGTGGTGGTGGATGATGGGGATTAAGGGTGGTGGATGATGATGGTGGTAGTGGATGATGGGGATGATGATGGTGGTAGTGGATGATGGGGATGATGATGGTGGTAGTGGACGATGGGGATGAAGGGTGGTGGTGGTGGATGATGGGGATGAAGGGTGGTGGTGGTGGATGATGGGGATGAAGGGTGGTGTTGGTGGTGGTGGATGAGTAGGAAGGATGTGGTCTTGGAGGATGAGGAGTGACAAGCTGGAAGCCTTCACAAGCAGGGTTTCACCTCCTTCTGTACCAAGTACATTGTAGGATTTTCTGAAGAGATGAGTTTTTAGGTTGCTCTTGAAGGTTTCGAGGGGGGAGTTGTGAGCATTCAATCTTTTCTGGTATTAAGTTTCACAGTTTGGAGAGTACTTGAGAGTTTTGGAGGCGGTTGTGTGAAGATCAGATAAGAGGAGAGTGAAGAAGGAGGTCTTGTGAGGAATGGAGATTACGTGTGGGGAGATCCTGGGATTGGACGCCTCAAAGGTCATTGCAATACATTGAACTTAATTTTCTGGGCATTATGTAGTCAGTGAATGGGTTGGCAGTGGTGGAACAAGGGAAGAGGTAGATTAACTTTGAAACAGAGTTAAAGTGATTGTTCCACGAAGTAAACTCTGGAGGACCTTTGTCCCGCTTCACATTCATACGGAGAGCAGCCAGACTGAATGTGGGAGTGCTGGAGATGGCCAAGTGCTGTTCCTTAGCTATCTCCATCGCTCCCGTTAAAGGGAATGGGACCGCCAACCACCACCTGCTCTGTCTGCAAGTTGAACGTGGGTCGAGACAAAGGTCCTGCTCAGTTTACTTTGTGGGACAACCCCTTTAAGGGTGTATTGATGGGGTTCCAAGACACTAAGATGGGAGACCACAGAGATGGATGTTGCAGTAGTCTAGGTGGGAGGTGATGATGGTGGAAAACGTTTTCATGACTCAGATAATCTACATGATACCCTGAAATGGTTAATTTAGAAGTGCTGTATACCTCTTCATCTTACTGTATCTGATGACCCTCTTCAATATATTATATTAGCAGCATCAGTTTTTTGATACATCCCTGGACTGGTGATTCACAGTTCTGGTCTTTCACAAGCTTCGTGTAAGGTGAATCTGTCATCATCGGAAGCAGGTTTTTAGTAAGAGATAGATAGATTTTTTTTTTTTTTTTTTCTCAAATCTGTAATGCTAATCTTTTCTTCCAGTGTCACATCATGTATTTCTGCATACTGTGCTTGGCCTATACCTAAGGCCCAGTTCACATCTGCGTTCGGGCCATTCCGTTCCCCTCTCCACATGAACGATGCGGAGAGAAAAGTCCTGCAAGCAGCGCTTTTCTCTCCGCGTTTTTCGTGCGGAAACCACACGGACCCCATTATATTCTATGGGGTCCACCAGTTTCCTAAGGTAACTGCTTTTATATGTGGATTAGGAAACCCATGCACAGATGTGAACCGGGCCTTAACAGACAATGGGGGTCACATGCCAATTCACTATTGTAGATTAGGCAAGGTGCACCGTGTTCTTGCATTCAGTCATAACACACCACTTTAGTTTTTGGGGGATTTTTTATTTTTTTTTTCCTTCTTCTTTTTTGCAAACGTTAACCCTTGGGTCACTTTTGTATGGGCTTCTTATGGACTGACAAGACCAAAATCTAACCCCTGAACAATTATTCCCCCCTAAAGTTTTTTTTTCCTGTACTTTATATAGCGCCAGCATATTTCTCAGCGGTTTTCAGAGTTCAGCAGTTCTTACCCATAGTGAGGTTCACAAGCTGAATCCTGGGCTTGTTTCTTTGGGAGCCAATTAACCCTTTAGTATGCTATTAAGTGTGGGTGGAACCTGAGTATCTAGGTGAAGCTGAAACAAAAATGTGGACCTTCTAGGGAATGAAAATATTTATTATATATATTATTTTTTATTATTATTATTTATTATTGATTTTTTTTAATTCTCATTTTTAACACATTTTTACCTTCAAACTCCCTTTTTTTTTTTTTTTTTTTGACGTAATTTCCTTTTACTGAACTCATTGTCTGACTTAATAATGTGACTGGTTTCTCTTTCTTTGCAGGTTTACTGATCAATGGATAAAGTTGGAAAAATGTGGAATACATTCAAGTATCGATGCCAGAATCTATTTAGCCACGAAGACGATGGAAATCAAACCAGTGTGGTGGATGTTAATGCAAACAGGTGTTTGGGTGGTGGGGAGAAAGCAGAACCTTCCTGTAGTCAGTCACCCGTGTCGTCAGCAAATCCATTACAGAGGAACATCTCTACCGAACTAAGCTTGACTGCCTGCAGTAGCGCCAGTAGGAGAAATCCAAACTGTGTATCTGAAATGCCACAGCTAGTTGAAATTAGTATTGAAAAAGACAATGATATCGGCCTTAGCGCTGGCGTCCGTTTGGCACGAAGGGACTCGTATACTCGCCATGCTCCATGGGGCGGCAAAAAGAAACATTCTTGCTCCACCAAAACTCAGAACTCTCTAGATCCTGATAAGAAAATTGTCAGGCAAAGAAGTGGACTCCCCAGACGAGACCGAAGACATGTCGTAGGATCAGTTCACGACATGGAGGTCGTGTCTAACAGAGCTATCGGTAGTCGCAGTTTAAGACAGAGACTCAATGAGACTGTAGGGTTATGTTTTCCTATTAGAACATATAACAGACCATCAAAGCCACTCTTTGCAACGAAGAGAAAAATTCATCTTTCGGAACTAATGCTTGAAAAATGCCCATTTCCGCCAGGTTCGGACCTGGCTCAGAAATGGCACCTGATTAAGCAACATACAGCCCCCGTCAGTCCACACTCAAGCATATTGGATACTTTTGAGCAGACTCTTTCCACTGAAGATGAAGAAGACAGATTACGTGAAAGGCGTAGACTTAGCATTGAAGAAGGTGTCGACCCTCCTCCCAATGCCCAGATCCACACATTCGAAGCTACAGCACAAGTTAACCCAGTTTATAAGCTTGGACCAAAACTTGCTCCTGGCATGGCTGACATGTCGGCGGACAACAATGCAGCGTCACACGGTGGTTGCGAGTCTGAAGAAGATGGCACGACTCTCTGTCTACAGTCTCGTCGACAGAAGCAGCGCCAGTTTTCTGGAGACAGCCATATGCAAACTAATAGACAGGGGGCTTGGAAAGTCCACACACAGATTGATTATATTCACTGCCTTGTGCCAGATCTAGTAGAGATTACTAGTAATCCCTGTTATTGGGGAGTCATGGATCGCTATGAGGCAGAAGCGTTGCTGGAAGGCAGGCCAGAAGGCACATTTTTGCTCAGGGATTCAGCACAAGAGGACTACCTTTTCTCTGTGAGCTTCCGTCGCTACAACCGATCTCTGCACGCCCGCATTGAGCAATGGAATCATAACTTCAGCTTCGACGCCCACGATCCCTGTGTATTTCACTCCTCCACTGTTACGGGACTCTTAGAACACTATAAAGATCCTAGCTCTTGCATGTTTTTCGAACCCTTACTTACGGTACCCTTAAATAGGACTTTCCCGTTTAGCCTGCAGTACATCTGCCGGGCAGTCATTTGCAGGTCTACCACCTACGATGGTATTGATTTACTTCCTCTGCCATCCATGTTACAAGACTTCCTTAAGGAATATCATTATAAGCAAAAGGTCAGAGTGCGGTGGTTGGAGCGGGAGCCGATTAAGTCGAAATAAAAGACAACCCGTTTCTGTTCTCCTGTCTCTACCTTCCAGAATATCACCTCATAGACTTAGGATATGCTCAGTTTGTATCAGATAATAAAGCACATGTACCTGTACTTAGAAATAATAGAGTATGACACTTCGAGCTTTAAGTGTATCAGTAAACTAATAATCTGCCTGTAAGAAGGGCCGTTGCGCATTCTTCGGAACGATGAAGCAGAACTTTTAGGCTGCATGTTCTCCCGAATGCTGACGTTTATCATACTAATGCTTGGATCTTCTTCACTTTCACTCTCTAGCGGGAGCTGAGCTGGCTTTTTTTTTTTTTTTCTTAAATTAATAGTAGTTTAAGTACTTTTAGAATAAAATGCTAAATGTTCCGAATTGGAGAAAAAAACAAAAAAAACCCCTAAATCTAAAATCCCTGTCTTAGACTCCCTATACAACTCTAGAAGATGGCATGATTGTGGTAGTCCTATTATGGAAATTAAATTTGATGCCTTTTTGTGAAGCTGAAAGTCAGTAGGTTAGGTTAGGCATTGTTCACATCATGTTAGACTTGTACATCGGGATTATTACCCTACGTGTACCTCCGACAGAAGGCTATGAGAACGTATAAGCTTACCATGACATTCGTCATCCATCGACTCTAAAGAAAGCCTTGTAATGTGGTATACGGTTTCTGGCTGGGTGCCTCGGCCTAAAAAATCATGGTTGACTTTGATACTATTAAATAAAAAATACATACCAACCCAACGGAGGACAGAAGGACAATTGTGGCCTCCATCAGTTGTATGGAGTCTGATGGATACACTAAATAAAGGACTCTAGCATGATGTGAACATGACCTTAGCTTGACTTTTTTCTTTCATCCAAGTTGGTGCTGATATTTAATTGGTTACTTGAGGTGACGTTGAGTTCCTTTTGACCCCCTACGAATAACATTCACAGAGATGTACCTGGAACTGCTTGGTCAATGCTAAAAGGGTTGTCTAGGACTATGATATGGCGATGGACATCCAGTCCAATGGCCACATGGCCATGCTACAGCTGAGTCCCATTTTCAATACCAAGAGCAACCACTGTACAGTGTACGGCGCTGTGTTTGATAAGTAGCGAAGAGGCCACAACGATTAATATCATAGTCCCGGACAAACCCTTTAAAGGAAAATTCTAGTTCAAAATAAAAATGACCGTCATGTAGAGCAGTTTTTGGATTCCTTACTTAGGTATTTTTTAAAGGCTGCATTCTCCTGTTACTGGGTTTCAATATGGTTTCTACACTGTAATAGCCAGTGACTGTTATATATGTTGGTATCCTACAGGGGGGATCATTCATGTAAATCTGTGTGATCACTGTAGTTCTTCTAGTGGTGACATCTATTGATTTGGTACACAAAAGCGCACCACGTGCTCATCCTATTTGGCAGGCTTGATGGCCATTGATTTTTTAGAGCTCGTGTTGGACTAATGAATTGTCTCCTGGATCTGCCGGTTAATCTAATTAAAGGGCCAGGACCTATATATTGGGCTCCTTAACTAATCTTTACCTCTCCCCCCTGTGAATGTTATTGGTAGCACTTTATTAGGCAGTGGGTTCAGTGCTCCTTTTATTGGATATCCTCCACGCAAATGGCAGGTTCTTCATATTGGAGAACACTTTGCATTTATACCATGATGTATCTCGCGCAATAAGGTTGTCGTCCTTGATCAAGAAGATTTTTTTTTTTTTTTCCCCCTTATGGAATAGTATTTTTTCCAAAAACAATTGAAAGGAAGTGTTCTGTAACATGAGGTTGGCAAATGGATGGTGGAACTGCCTTCAATTGCCTTCGTCTTCGGGATCTTTTGACTTGGTTCCAGGCTTTGTTCCGTTTTATACCATCAAAAAGCAGTGTCATAAGATATTGAGTAGTGCAAGAAACATTCTGTGCTCATGGCTGTTACGCTGTATGTGAATTTGTAGAGGAAACGCTTTGTATACATGGAGACTAGATCAGTGGAGCGTCAGGGACTTGTCACAGCACAGTAGAGGTATCTATTTTGTGGGAATTGGGCCCTGTTCACATCATGTTGAAACCCTCTGTCAAATTTGACTCCCATGCAAAAAAAAAAAAAAGTGTACTGCATATGTTTTTGCAGCCTGTCTCTGCATAGTCTTATATTGATTTCAGCTGGCCTGTGGAGTCTACAGGCTAAACCACCGACACCGAATCCCGTGTTTTCCCATAGCCGACTCTGACTCCTCCATAAATGGCATGGTTGGACAGAAGCAGTAAAGATCCTCATGAAAAAGGTTGATTTGAAAGTAAATCTATAACAAACTATACCTCTATTTATACAATATTTAATTCTATTATATAATTAAAAATAAATAATTCTATTGAGTATTTTTTATTTTTCTAACTCTACCCAAAAGTGGCCCCAACACTGACTCCACAGCCCTGCATTTCACCAGCCAGATGAAGGTCAAAGGAAATTTTTTGCCTATGTCGGGTGATTGTAGCTCTCTGGATTTGTTCAGCGTATGTGACGGGGGCATTTACTAGCGAATGCAACATACGTGATGTGAACAGTGTCTAACACAACATATAACATGTTATGCCTGTGTGATATCTCTATAGTTTGAGTGCCAAAAAAGTATCGGGCACTGCAACATTGCGTTCAAAGATCTGGAAACGGACAATATCACTATAGTGTATAGATGGGCTTATTGTTGGCCTAGCCCACCATATGGCTTCCTACACTGTGTTTTGGTGATAGGTCTTCTGTATTTCTTGGCACCTTTGTTCCCTTTGTAGATCATAGGGCTCATCTGTTTTGTTTTTTCATTGAGTACCCCTAATACTGTTTTAGCCACTTTCAAAAAGCTTCACCTGCCATTGTGACTGCTCCCACGGTCCATGATGCGTTTCCATTGTCTTCCGCTTCCAAAAAAAAAACTCTTGCCTACTCTGGTTAATGCCTCCTAGCATGCGCTTAAAGGGGTTGTCCGGGACTATGTTCTAGATTGCTAGGGCCTCCTCACTACTTGCCCAGCACAGCGCCATACTTTGTATAGTGGTTGTGCTTGGTATTGCGCTTACCCCTATTCATTTGAATGGGACTGATCTACAGCATGGCCATGTGATGTCACTGCATGAGAGGAGGAAGTGGAGCTCAGTCTCCTAGTCCTGGATAACCCCTTAAAGCAATGTCCACATCTGTTTTATCTGTGGATGTGGTCACTTCCCTTCAGAACCATATTCCTGCTTAGCATTAGATGACAGCCAAGTTTGCATATTTTGAGACCCAATAACAATTTCATGTATATGGGATGGCCTCCCACCTCTCCACCGTCAGCAGATGTCAGGGAAGGAAAGGGTTGGGCATGTTTGATTTCAACATGCCTGATCCTCAGGGCGATAGAAGGCTTTCTCTCCTCTGTCCCTGCAAATGTGCTCGGCTGAGTGTGCATGTATATGGGGGAATTTGCTGGAGCTGTGGAGGAAACAAACCTTAAGTATCTCATATATCTAGCCTTAAGGCCTCATGCACATGGCGGTGACATCACATGGACGTTTGTAAATCACATTGATTTTAGGGGGGGCTATTCGTGTGCACGTTTTTTACCCTCAAAAACTATGACTTATCCATCAATGGATTTAAGGTACTCTTACGGATCTATGTAGGGGGTGCCTGGGGGCAAAACTCAGGACAGGTCCTATTCTTACCCATTTTGCAGCCCTATGTCCTTAATGAAATGAATGGGTCTATATATGATCCGTGTGCTGTCCGTATATGTGCACATAGCCCAAGTCTGAGGGATCCATGAAAATCGATGCAAAACAGCCGTTAAAAACCGACGTTAATCTGTTTTTTGGGGGCTTTTTGTTAAGCATGGTGGTGTGTGTAGCCTTAGTGCATACAGTCCCATTGGCAATGTTTCTTGCACTACTTCATGTTTTATCTCCCCTGTTCCACCCCTCCATAAACAAGCATCAGATTTATACACATTTCACTTTTTTTTTTTTTTTTTTCCCCCCTTGCCATTAAATAATCGGAACTCTGTTCCATACGGTGTTTAAGGTACTGTGCATTCTTCTGTAAATATTTTTTAAGACTGCATTGGCACTTTAAATTTTTAACCCCTTTGGTTGAAACAGGGGGGAGTTAATAGTGTACTCTGCCATTGTCTGGGGACAGACACATCGGTGGCATTGGACAGTGTTGCAAATGCTCCCTGGCCGAGCATTCTAAAAATGTTCATGTGTGTTCATCCTTGTACATGTCGGTGTTAGTACGAGCAGATTCTTGTAAGTGTATCCTTCTCTGAAGCACGGTTGAAGTTGCGTATTTTGCTGGCTGGACCTCCTCGCCACATGCCTTAGCGATGATCCTAGTTCTTAGGCTTTATTCTGAATAATAGTTCAGCCGGCAAAATGGCCGCCTCGGCGGTGGAGACTGTGATCGATGCACTGTAAGAACCCGTTACACAATATTCTTACCTGTAACACTCTTAGTTCTGAGATGGTACATCTCTATGCAAGCCTAACAAGAAGTGTTTATTGCTTCCTGTGCCTTTTTATACCTTTATTTCCCTTTTTTAGTCTTGTCGTCTTTGGTGCTTTTCTTTTAAGTCTATGTAAGTGTCGGAACTGATCCTCCCACCTCTTCTGACCGCTCGGTTATCTAGAGTAGAACTTGAGATAAGAAGCGATTCTTGGCCTAGACATCGTCTTATCATACCTGGAATATTTTATTTTTTTTGTACATGTGTCGACACAGAATTGGTAGCCTGTTCTATACATCCCTGCCACCAAACTTTTTCCTTTTTTTTTTTTACACTGTTATCCAACACGAAAAGTATAAGATATAAAATTAAAAGGTTATTAATTGTACTGGTGAAACTTGAAAAAAATTCTTTGCTTGTGAATGGAAAATTTTTCCCATCCTTGCACATCACACGCGCTACAATAGGCAACAGTGGTGAACTGTGAAAATGGGGTGAAATAACCCGATCACCCCATTAAGGGGCAATGTGCGTGAGATCCCTATATATTCTATCCCTTAAATTGTCTATATCATTTACATGTACTTTTTTTAATCCCAAATTATCAAGACCCAAAACTGCGTATTTTTAGGTTCTTTCAGACTAAATAATGAAATTATAACATGAATTGACTCTCCTAGTTCCCACATTTTAATCCCAATAGATCGAGTATTAAAGGGTGTAAATATTTCACTAATATAATAGCATCGGTTGATCTGTCATCCACTAGGTTGGCCATAGTGTAGGATTTATGTCCTGTGGTTTTGATATTACAAAAAAGTGGTCTGGTTATTTCAGAAACGGCGCCATTTTCGCTTGAATGTGACTTGGCTGCAGTACCACACACAGCCCATGGATAAGAGTGGCGCTGTTGGTTTACAGTAAACCGTGTTAAAGTTCAGCAGAGGGTATAAAATCAGGTTTGATAAACTATATTTTTATATATTGGATATAACACTATTATTAATGTACAGTATTTTGCACCTCTGGTCTAGGAAGTCACTAACTGCTTGAAGAATATGCCATTAGGTCTACGACTTCTGTCCCATCATCTCCTTATCTTTTTGTGCTCATGGCCTCACAAAGCATTATGGGTGCAAAGATGGCTTGTAGATGTAAAGTTGTTGGTGGCGGCAGGCTGACTTCTCTTTGGTGATAGTTTAGGAGATTAAGTTGGCCAAATGCTGATGGAGAAGAAAGTAATATGCCCTTCTCCAGGGCTCAGCTGACTGGGATGGAAGGAGCATTCTCTCAATTTAGGAATTGCCCAATTAAAGAGGTAAAAATCCCCTCACTGATCTCCTGCCCCTCCCATTCTAGCACTTCCAGGTCTCCTGCCCATCTGTACTTCCTGGTCACCTCTTAACACACAGGAAGTGACTTCCCAGCCAATCACTGATTGCAGTGGTGACCTCAGCTAGTGATTGTGCAGCACTTCCTGTGGGACCAGAAAATGGAGATCAGCTGAGGAAGCTGTGTAACAATGGGACGGGAGCAGCAGGGCACAGGTGAAGTGAATATTGCTCCGTACAGATCCTAGTATGACAATTCTCCCTACAGCAGGTTACGGTCATCTGAAACAAATGGTGTGTTTTGGTTTTTTTTGCCTTGTGAATCACCGCCTCCGTTGTGGAGATAATCTGTTTTTGCCAAAAGGTAAATGAGCCTTTGGCACAACGAGGGTGTTACCATTCCTCCAAAGAGAAGCGGCAACGTCCTCCTAAGAGCTAATTTGCATATTGACAAAACCGTCTATCTCAACAATGGAAGCACTGGTTTACAAGGGGGGAATCGGTTTGGGTCACCTGAACCAAACAATCAGGGGGCTTTGTACGGCCTCCCTTTTTAATATGGCCGCTTGATTTAGGGTATCTGAAGACCACATATATTTTCTAATGCACCCAAGCAGTGATCGGGGGACATTACTTATAAGCTATATTGCTAATGCACCAAACTAGTCCATCAGTTTAGACTCCATTGAGATGCCCAATGCTCATTTTTGTAGTACCAAAGCATAGTGCCCCTCCCTTTAATTTTTTTCCACCCTTTACTTCATGTGTATACCAAAGTATTTTAGACTTACTAATGCGTTATATGCAATTGTGCTGGAACAATTCTCTATCAGTGTGCACTTTAATTGCCTTCGATGTTGTAAATTGTGAATCGCCGACATGAGGCGTTTCCTTATATACTTTTCCTTTTGGCTACGGCGTCAAAGTATTTCAGAAGGATGACTAACCCTTCACGTGCCGGAGGGGGCTGCCGCGTAACTGCCCTCAGTGCGTCCTATCAGTAGTGCAAAGCTATACAAGGTTCTCGACTCCTTCGTAACACTAGAGATTCCAGTGTGTGTAAATGTGTATGTGGATCTGTAAATAGACCTGACGTTTATAAAGCTATACGTGCTCGTATCCGATTTGTACTTTCAGCCATTGTGAGTGTACAGTACATATAAACCTTACGTTCAGCGTATAAACCAGTACTCTTAGACTAGCTGCTTAGAAACCTAAAGAATCACCAGCATGAAGTTGCACCAGATCTGTATATTCTGTGCATTTAGCTCGGCTCTCTGTAATTACCATACATACTAGTGAATTGGCGTAATGCCCGCTCCCACCTAAGCTTGTCCAAACCCAGGAAACCTCATTTCTTCTTCTTCTAATGGCTGCTAGCCATACGACCTCTGGATGAAATGGTCACACCCGCTTTAATTGCTGTTTTGCGAGGGTCAGTGGTGAGTGTCTAGAAGAGTCCATGCACCACCAATCCTTATAGTTGCAGCCTGATTAGTGTACGGGGCGATCGCCCTTTTTAGTTCTTTGTGTGATGTGATGAACCAGTTTTTTTGTTTTTTTTTTTCAGATTTGTCTCTGCAGCAGTAGCTTGTAAAGATTTAGCCAATATTCTTAAAAAGCATCAATACAAAACGGTGTACGCTTTCGACTAAAATAAACGCGGCAATGCGTGATGTGGGGGGGGTGAGCAGAGTCTGATTGTGTTCTCTACTACTTGTGTTGTGTAAGTGGACCAATATCCTATCTAAGCTGGCCATACGCTTTAGATTGATGTCGGCCGTATGACCACTATTCTTTCGGGAAACGTAAGCGTCCCTGTGTTCTCGGTGGGCAAATTGCCTATGGCGGCAGTACAAGGTGTGATAGAAACCTTACTCGCTGATCCTAATTCTGTTGTCGGGGGAGAATCTCTCACCGGATGATTGACTGGTTTGGCCAACCTTCATCTAACGTGTATGGCTACCACTAGATGCAGGGATGCAGCTAATACAGCCATGTTTTCAGGTGCCGTCCTGGAGGTCTATTCAACTCTTAGATATCAAGCGTTACGTGAACTGGACTGCAGCTTGTTAGATTGGTGTTGATGTTGAGAGTTGATTGGAAGGGACACCAATTCCAAGCGACTAAGGGCTGTAGGGATGATTAAAAAATATTAACAAAATGGCTGCCTTAGTTAGTCATCGGTGGTTGGTGCATTTATGGGTCGTCTTCAGGCTTGCAGATTTGTTTTGCCCCTGGATGGCCAACACTGAAGCATACCTATGTGACCTATTTTTGTCTATTTGCCTTCAACAAATGCCATGTCAGCCTGGTGCTTGAATTAATGTGTACACATGACCATGTAGATGGTGACCAGAAGAAGGTTTGTTCTCTTCTGTGTCCCCTCTTCCTGGAACCCTTGGTTATGACGTATTGGGTGCTACTGCTGTGATTATGCCCTAGACTTCTGGAACTTTTTGCTTTCCAAGAAAAGATATTGGCAGTCCTTAGTCGTTTGGATATTTTTAACCACAACCTTTTAATTCAGAATCTTAGGTGTCATCTGTACACCATAGGGGTCATAAACAAATGTGTTTTTCTAGCTTCCAAATGTTCTCTCTACCACAGCAGGCAATTGGTGGGTAGTGTTCTCTTCATAGAACTGTCTCGGGCTAATTCTAACCGTAGACTTGGACAAGTTGTGCTCGAGGATTCTATATTGCATTCTGTCTTTGATGCCAATTTTTTGTCCTTCTAGTCTAAAATTGGACAAACCATAGGCTTAGGTACATGGTCATGCTTCTACAAATGTGGTCTAGTTTCAAGACATATTAGTCTTGAGTCTTCAGGTCCTTTTACATAGGCAGATTTTTTTTTTTTTTTTATCCGTGCTGATCGATGATATAACAAGTTGATCGGGTCTTGTTATCTGCTGTTATGGGTTTGGCCGCCATCGTATTTCACGGGGATGAACATACGGTAATACGATTGTTCATCTCCATATAATCTACATTTGTTGGCCACTCATCCCCTGTTTACACGAGATTTTCTGCCAACAATGTTTTTTATGCTCACGTGAGAGTTGCAGTAAGCATTGTTTGCTGGCTGACCACTGGGCGTAGTCGCATACAAGAAAGACTTGGGAATTTATGTTCATTCAACCCCCTCATTGGCCTGTGTAAAAGGACTCTTAAGAGTGCTACACATGGTGTACTCTTGCCAAACATCAATGGTAATTGTATATCACAAGAGTGGATATTTTTCATGGTCAAAATTTAATTTTTTGCGAATTTGTTTTTTTTATTGATGGATCTTTTAAGAGGAACCATTTCATTAAATAGTCAAGGTGGGGAAAAATTGAAAAATATCACAAAAACATTACAAATAATGTAAAATTCTATGAAGATTCTAAGCATGCCTTTAGTTGATCTTTTTGAATATACCAAATTTTTCACTGAACTTGTGGAAAATGACATCATGCATTGCCATCCTTACCAAAGTATTATATGATCTTCCAAAATAAGTCGGGGAGGAGGGTGGGGGGAGATTTTGACTTACGTATTGATGAAAATTATGATTTTGCTAATTTTTAACTTTTACTTTGGTTACTACTCAGAGGTTACTTTTCAGCTGTTTGCTGGAGAATACAGTATTGGTTATGGGAATGGATGACTTGGAACATATTATAATGGCATGTCTAAAATCGTGAATGCTCGAAATGAAAAAAAGAAAAAAATGGAATTTTAATGGAGGGTTCTTCATCTTGCACTGCTGATCCTCCAAGATCAGCCAAATAAGTTTAACAAAACTATTTTTATATCAGAGGCTTACGGTAAGACGGACTAGAGAGTATCTCGTGTCAGTATTTTTATAAATAGTAGTAGCTGAGAGCATCGCAGTGGTACTGCTTTTCCTCCCACATTTTTTTTTCCTCTTTTTGGGGGGCCAAAGCCCAATGAGTCCCCTATAGGCTGATGATGAATGCCAACAAAATAAGCGATAGACTCCAATATATTTGATGTGTTCACTGTATAGTAGTGATCCTTACATTTGATGTAACCTTGTTCACTCCTTGGTAGCCATCAAGATAGAAAAGTAATTACTACTGTATTATTAAAGGGGTTGCCAGTAGAGTTCTCAATGGGTTAAAAACATAAAGGGAACTGTATTCATATCCCTAAAATCTCCTGTTCCTGTGCTGCCCCGGTCTCTACTTTCTGGTCCCTCCTGACACGCAGGAAATAATAGCTCAGCCAGTTATTGGCCATAATGGTGACCTGCCTAAGCCGACGGGGAAGTAGAGATCGATGGAGACCATTGGGATTGAGGGCTTGGCACACGTACGGTTTCTTTTCTGTTTTTAACTTATTCTGAACTTTGTTTTGTTTTTTAAATTTCTGCCAAACAATCCATTGACCTCCATTATAGAATGACATCACATTAATGGCATGATAGTGGCATGGTGAGGTCAAAACTGTCTGCAAAGTTGATGGCTACCAAGGCACATTCGTACCTGTCAACTATACTCTCTTAAAGGGATATTCCAGCCAGATCCCAGTAGTCAAGCCCGCATTTCCCAAGAAAACGAAACACCCTTTACTCTAAGTGGATAGGTAAACTTAGCTGGAATACCCATTTAGAGGTATCTGTCTATATATGCCAGGTGAAGAAACCACAATGGTGGCAACTTAGTTTTAAATAGAACTGAACATGCCTAAAATGGCAAGTGTCATATTTACCAAAAAGGACTCCATTTCATACAAATCTCATCATGCTAGCAGCAATATAGTTCTTTTTACTCCCTAGTGCTTAATCCAAGACAAGACTTTACAAAAAGGCTATGCCATTTTATTTCATTGAAATAAAAAAACAAACAAAAAAAAAAACCCACTTGAAAGATCATCCTGTATAGCAGATGTTAAAAGATTTATCTAATGGCTTAGCCTCAATCCGATCCCCTTTCTTAATAGAATCATGCCACGCTTTTCATTTGTCACAATCTGAAGACATCAGAGTTGGGATTATCCAGATACATGACCCCAATGCCTTATACAGAACCTTGGTGCAATTTCTATCATTTTATTTATTATTTTACTCCAGAAAATAAAGATGTTATACTTTATATGGTGACTATCATGTTTCACTACTGTGGAAAACTTTACATTTTGTTAAAGGTTTATATATTGTAAATGCAGATGTATTAATATCCATATTTTGTTCATGTAGAACCATGGTGGGTAATCTGAGGCTTTTCGTGGGTTGGTCGTAGTCAGAGGGGAGGGGGGAGGAAGATGTTCCGGCTGGAAAGCCACAGGTTACCTACTCTTGTGGTAGAATCTCTGTTTTGTTAAAACCTGTTCTGTCCGTTCACAGTGAATACCATATAACTCTGACAATAATAAACTCTAGAGGCCACAATTTTTATTTTACTCAAAAGCTGACATTCTTGGTGCTTTGACTTCTATAATCCTGTCTTAAATCTAAATAAAGTAATTATGTATCTGTTTTCTGTGTCCCTTGTTTTCTTTCTGTTTTTTTTTTTTTTTATTATTATTGTATTTCCATTGCTGTAGAGTTGGATGTTTTTATGCTTTGAGGTTTTCTACTTTCGTTATAAAAATTCAGTTTATTTTTCCCCGCATTCATTTGTAAGTTTTTGTTTGGAGCTGTATTTCAGGGGAAAAAATATACTTAGAGGATCTTTCATCAGCTCCACTAATTCTAGTTCTTAGCGTCTGTTAATAGTCGCCATTCCACTGATTCCAGCACAGTTAGAATTTTCTCTCTATTCCCCACCGTTCCCGAGCAACAAGTACAGTTAGTTTTGGTGCCTGATGTACTATTTATGCTCTATCTGTCAGGTGGGCAGTGTCAAGCAGGGGGCGCGATTCAGAGCTCCAATCAGAGGCAGCCAGTGTCAGCTCAGAATTACACCCCTCGTCTGCTCCTGCCTGACACCGCCCTCTTGACAGTACAAAGCCTAAATAGTATATTGGGCACCAAAACTAACAGCACTGATTACTCTGAAATGGTGGGGGGCTAGAGAAAAAAAATTCCATCTAGTCCAGAATCGGTGGTGCTGTGCCCTATAAAAAGATGCTAAAAAATAGTGATGGAGGTAGTGAACGGTCCTCTTTATCCAGATGCTGATCGTCTATGGATTATATATATCCAGGTAGTTGCATCTAAGGCTATGTTCACACTACAATGTCCATTGCTGTCATAGGATAACAGCAATGGACATTAACGGAAGCAGTGTAACACACAATGAGAGCCACCTTATTGACTGTAATGTAAGTAACATGCCGGACGCTGTCTTTCGTTGTGTTTACTTTTGTAACGGAAGAAAAATTTTGCATGCATGAAGGAAGAAGGCTGTGATGGATGAGAGCAACGGACATTAAATAACAGTAGTGTGAATCTACACTAACTCTGCGAGGATGCACCTGTGCTTCCTTGCAGAGACATGCATCTTGTTTTGCAGATGTAGAGAGCCAGGTGTTGGAACAAAATCTATAAAACAAATCTCCCCTACTTTTTTGTTTTTCTAGGGTATAAACAAAAATAAAAACGACACAAAAATAAAGTGCTATTTATCACCAAAAAGACATGCAAAAATGATCTGAATAATCAAAATGGAAAAATGTTACAACCCTTAAAACCTCATGTACGAAAAACTTAAAAATGTGTCCTGTCCTGAACCAGGGAAAATGGTCCAGTCCTGAAGAGTGGTTAAAGGGGTACTCCCATCTCTAGGATCATATTGAAATTTGTACTGTAAATTAACTGAGATATATTACTCAATACATTGCTTTATTTATCTGTGTGTCAGATACAGCTAAATATGTCTCCTCGGTGTTTACAGCTTGTTGCCTAGGTTTCAGACCACCTCTCTTGATGTAGCTTTAGTGGTATTGCTGATGTCTCTGTCCCTGTTCCCGGCCACCTCTACTTTCTGCAGAGTGCTCTGAGCTGCTGAGCCCTGATATGGGTTTGGTAAGTACTTTGATAATTGCCTCTGTTATCTCTGGATATAAATGCACACACTTAGTGTACCTAAACTTTTTTACAACTTTTTTTGATTTTTCTGGCTGTATGTGAGTCACTAATAAATTTTGTAACCTACTTTAATAGATTGTGGATCCTTTATATGAAATCCTGAGCCGAAATCTTCTTTCAGTCCCTCCTTTATTATTTCCTCGGTTTCTCTGTGAAATCCTCACTGTGTATGGATTTGTGGCCTCCTGTATAATACAGAGAAACTGGAGGTGAACGGTCAATTCAAACTGTTCAATCTTGGCCATTACAAAACTTAGAACAATGCTTCTGGCGTCATATGAAAGCATTTCTGCTGACAACACAGAAACAGGAAGTAAAGTAAAGAAGACAGTGGATTTTGGCGCAGGAACCAAAATCCATTAATAAAGTATGTTACAATATTTATTAATGATAGAAAATCGAAAACTGTTGGAAAAGTTCAGGTAAAGCTTTAAATCAACAAAAAAAAAAAAAATATATAATTTTTAGATAGCGTTAGTCTATCTATCTATCATCTATCTCTAACACACTATATAGCACGATAAAGCCAAGTATTCTAGACCGTAGAGCCTGTTGGACTTATTGAAGTTTAGTTTTTATGACTTATTCAATTTTATTTCTTTCCATGTTGAAGGGCGTGAAGATGCCAGTTCTGTAAAATGGGCCCAGTGGCGGTCAATAGCTGCCAATATACACTAATGCTATGTTATACGACGCCTTGTCAGCAGCAAAACATTTACTCTTATTACATAAAATAAATGACAAAAACAGACTAACGAACATTTGGGTTGTCTCACAGCTGATGTTTTTACTCCAGATGTTGCCTCCACTGATGAATTACTACTAAGGTTTGGCTGCACTTACTAGGTTTATGAGTCATTGTAAAAAAAAAAAAAAAATTACAGATCACACCAAAGTGAAGAATTGTTCTGTTTACGTCTTGGTGGTCGGAGGTATATAAACACAGGTGTCCAATACAGGCTATAAATACAAAGCGTGTATACTAGATGTATAAACCATGTGTAAAAATACTAATCGGGGATGAGACGTTCTTAGGTTAAACCTACCTGGTAGACGCCTTTATTTTGCCACAGCCCGACTCTTTCATAAATGGCTGACAACCATGGTCAGACAGAAGCAGTAACGATCCTCTAATTCATTAAAAAGCCATGGATTGATTCCTATTAAAGCAAATATGTAACAAACTATACATTTAATTAGTATACAATATTAATAATTATATTAGTAAAAGTAATCATTTACTTATTTGGTAATCATTCCACCCAAAACTGGCCTTGACTCCGATTCAATGATCCTGTTACTAATTTTTGAATCACAGTTGGTTTAGTCCCTGTTCACATCTACGTTCGGGTTTCCTTTTGGGAGTCCGCTTGGGGACCCCCCTGAACGGAAACCTATACGCATCAAAAAGTGGTTTACCTGGGAAACCCGCGGACCCCGTAGACTATAATGGTGTCTGTGTCATTTCCGCTCGGTTTCCGCACAAAGCAAGCAGAGAGGAGAGTGCCCAAGACAGGTACAGTGTGGGGTCTAACCTCTGGAAAACCCCACTGATCACAAGAATAGGGACACTTATTCTCATGATTGGTGGGGATCTGCTTTCAGAAATAGAAGGGTTAATAGTTTATTGGTCCTATGCCATTCATAACAACCATATGAGTCAAATAACCTACGGTACTGTTTTAGGTGTGGAAAATACTGCACCGTAAGAATGCTTTCAGAAATAGAAGGGTTAATAGTTTATTTTTTGTCAATTACCAAAATGAAGAAATGAATATTTGGTGTGACCTTTGCCCTTTGGAGGAGGAGTCCTGGAAGTGATGATCCGGCCCCCACAGATATAGCCCTGATCTCATCATCATCCAGTCTGTCTGGGATGACATGAAGAGACAGAAGGATTGGACAAGCCTACATCCACAGAAGATCTGTGCTTAGTTCTCCAAGATGGTGGGAACAACCTACCTGCCCAGTTCTGCCAAAAACTGTCTGCAAGTACCGAGAAGAACTGATGGAAGGCAAAGGGCAAAGGTCACACCAAATATTGATGGGATTTAGATTTCCATAAAATATGAAAGTATTCTCCAGCCCCAGATGATAGGGTGATAGGTCATCAGCATGTGATCCCGGACCCTGCACAGATCAGCCTCTGGTTGCTGGAAGTTGCTAGTAAATGGGGAGTGCTTGTAGCACCACTCCTATTCCAGGAGTAGGAGCGAAACTGCAATTCCCCAGAATCACCACTATGCAGTTGGTGGTGCTGTTGCTTCACTCCTATTCAGTAACAGCTGTTCTGTGTGGGGTCCGACTGTCAGACCTCTACAGATCACATACCCATGCCCTATCCTTTAACACTTCTATTTTTGAAGGCATTTTTACTTTGCGGCATTACACACATATAATACACATACCTAAAACTTTTGCACAGTTCCATTGGGACATGAGCTAACGTGAGTGATGATGAATATGTCGGTTCTGTATTCAAGAGGCAATAAAATATTTGCCTTTGAAATGCGCTAAGAATAAAATATTTCAATGGAAAAGTAAAAACCAAGACACCCAGTGCAGTTCCATGCTACATAGCGGGACACAGCTGCATAAACAGAAGCAAATGTCATCAGCCATCGCCCTGGTTTCTTACTTAAAACCGCGCTTATTGCGTTCACAATGAAACACCTTCCACCGCTCATAAAGCTGTCAGGTACAGGCTGCGGTAACAGCTCGGAGCTCATGTAATACCCCTAAACACGTCTCCAGTATGTGCACATAAAGAATGCGCATTCATTGTTTTCCAAGCTGCTCCATGACCTGTATCGTCACTCTGGCCCAGCGCGTTCTGTTCTGGGACCAACAATAACAGAGCCTGTAATGTCTGAGCTATAAGAAGTGCAGGCAGATGGTTTTCCACTGTGTGGTTAATCTGACATTACTCAGTGCTATAGAAATAAGGCTGCGGTTAACTCGCTGTAGGGTGGACAGATCATAGGGAAACCTAAAGAAAGCTGGAGATGAAGAGTTTTGACCTCACATCCCGCCTCGAAGCTAGACTGGGTGCAGATGACCACAGATCCACCCTTGTGTCTGAAAACTGGTGTGGGATAGTGGTATATTATTCCATGTATATTTAAGTCTAAAAAAGCATCAGCGCTTGGCACAGTTAATGCTCCATTGCGGATACTTGTAGACAGAACGGGATTCCCACTTTCAACCCATTTAAAGGGGACCTTTCCCCACCTTCAAAAACTCTCATTGTATCCTTTTATAGGTGCCAATCCGCTGATTCTGACCCAGTTGCAAAGTTTTCTCTATCGCCACATGCTGATAGGCTCTCTACTGTCAGGTGGGAGGTCCCTGACTGTCTACTGTAGCTCAGAACCGCCCACCTGACAGCCTATCTGGTGCTGAAAATAACAGAAATGATTGCTTTGGAATGGTGGTGGCTAGAGAAAAAAATCCAACTACACCAGGATCAGTAGAGCGGCGACTATTATACTTTGTAGGTAGTAAAAAGTAGATCATAGCTTGCCTATACAATGTCTAGTGTCCTTTGGCACCCCAGCTGTTGTAAAACTACAACTCCCAGCATGTATACTTGCTTTGCTGTTGTTGGAACTCCCATGGAAGTGAATGGAGCATGTTGGGAGTTGTAGTTTCACAGCAGCTGGAGTGCCGAACGTTGCTGACCCCTGGCTATTGTATGCCATATTTCAGCTCACCCAATGGAGCTTCACTTCTGAAAAAGTTTGCAAAGTTTTACAGTTTTTACCCAAACCTAAAAGAACATGGTTGCATTTTGTGACTTTTCACCACTGGGTACAGATGTTTAGGGCCTGAGTAGGTTTAGAATCCCCTATTCTATATATACTGTCACATCGAAAGCTTCTCTTCTAATCTATGCGTCTGCCATTTAGGTTCAATGCTCTTTATTACAACCATACCACCCAAAGACCTGAAAGGAATACATGATACCCCGACCATGTAGGTATACTTAGGTCATCAATATTTTTAGCCTGAAAAAACACCTATCATGAGGATAGATCATCAATATCAGGTCACCAATAACAGCCATATAACCCAAGAACCTACAGCACTTTGTAAAAGTTTTAGGCAGTTGTGAAATAAAGGCTACAAAGTAAGAATGCTTCCAGAAATAGAAGGGTTAATAGTTTATTTTTGTCAAGTGAATGAAGAAAAGAGAAATGTAAATCCCATCAATATTTGGTGTGACCTTTGCCCTTTGGAGGAGGAGTCCTGGAAGTGATGATCCGGTCCCCACAGATATAGCCCTGATCTCATCATCATCCAATCTGTCTGGGATGACATGAAGAGACAGAAAGATTGGACAAGCCTACATCCACAGAAGATCTGTGCTTAGTTCTCCAAGATGGCGGGAACAACCTCCCTGCCCAGTTCTGCCAAAAACTGTCTGCAAGTACCGAGAAGAACTGATGGAAGGCAAAGGGCAAAGGTCACAACAAATATTGATGGAATTTACATTTCTCTTTTCTTTATTCACTTCATTTTGTTCATTGACAAAAATAAACTATTAACCCTTTTATTCCTGAAATTGTGGCTGTTTTTTGGATCATAACCACAATTTGTGACATGAAAAACATATACAAAATACATTTTGTTCACTTTTAAGAACCTTAAAATGGACATTTAATGTTTGATATTATTTCCATATCCTTACTGCTACAATTACTATACTGTGCAGGTACTGAGTGGGTTAAATAGTATTCATTCTACAATATCCCACAGTAACCATCTTATACATTAATTTGGTTAGTTTTCTAAAGCAAAGCAATTCCAAATATACAAATACAGTATACCGTATGTGCTTTAATTAAAATCTATATCTCACATATTACACAACATTTCCTCTCCCCAGAGCCCCCCCGTAATGTCTTCAAGCTGGATATGTATAAAACATAGAACCACATCAAAAGTCAAGATCTTTACATCTCTTCAATTCTGCTGAAATTCCAAAAATATGGAATTATAGAGAAGTCTGAACCAGTTTGGAATGAATCAGATTCAACCAAAATTTTCCAAAAGTTTAGGGATTGACTGAAACAAACAAACCCAAAAATCCCTATCATGCTCTAGGATCTCTTCTGCAGGGCTGAGTCAAAAAAAGGTAATAACTCAGGCTTCAAAATGAAATGATTATATTTAATTACACACATGGACAAAATTGTTGGTTCCCCTCAATTAATGAAAGAAAAACCCACAATGGTCACAGAAATAACTTGAATCTGACAAAAGTAATAATAAAAATTCTATGAAAATGAACAAATGAAAGTCAGACATTGCTTTCCAACCAGGCTTCAACAGAATTTTTTAAAAAAGAAAACTCATGAAACAGGCCTGGACAGAAATGATGGTTCCCTTAACTTACTATTTTGTTGCACAACCTTTTGAGGCAATCCCTGCAATCAAACGATTCCTGTAACTGTCAATGAGACTTCTGCACCTCTCAGCAGGTATTTTGGCCACTCCTCATGAGCAAACTGCTCCAGTTGTCTCGGGTGTGAAGGGTGCCTTTTCCAGACGGCATGTTTCAGCTCCTTCCAAAGATGCTCAATAGGATTTAGGTCAGGGCTCATAGAAGGCCACTTCAGAATAGTCCAATGTTTCCCTCTTAGCCATTCTTGGGTGTTTTTAGCTGTGTGTTTTGGATCATTATCCTGTTGCAAGACCCATGACCTGCGACTGAGACCAAGCTTTCTGACACCGGGCAGCACATTTCTCTCTAGAATCCCTTGATAGTCTTGAGATTTCATTGTACCCTGCACAGATTCAAGACACCCTGTGCCAGATGCAGCAAAGCAGCCCCAGAACATAACAGAGCCTCCTCCATGTCTCACAGTAGGGACAGTGTTCTTTTCAAGATATGCTTCATTTTTCCGTCTGTGAACATAGAGCTGGTGTACCTTGCCAAAAATTTCGATTTTTGTCTCATCTGTCCATAGGACTTTCTCCCAGAAGCTTTGTGGCTTGTCAACATGTAGTTTGGCAAATTCCAGTCTGTCAGATTCAAGTTATTTCTGTGACCATTGTGGGTTTTTCTGTCATTAAACGAGGGGTACCAACAATTTTGTCCACGTGTGTATATAATACCATCATTAATATTATGTAATTATATACATAGTTTGATACATATTTACTTTCATAGAAATCAGTCACTGGCTTTTTAATGAATTAGAGGATTTTAACTGTTTGCGACTGACCATGGTTGTCAGCGATTTATGAAGGAGTGGGAGTCTGTGGTCTGGTCTACCGACTCCACTGCCCCGTGGTTTTTCTCCTTCCCTTTCCACTCCTGGGCTCCCTCTCAGTCCTCTTCAGTTGTCTTCTGTCCTCCTAGGTGATGTCACAGGCCTCGGGGACCACTGAGGTTTGTGATTGGGCTTCAGCAGTCATGATGTCAGCGTGCCTCACGTGATCACTAAGACCCAATCACAGGCTTTAGAGATCCCTCAGGCCTGGTGACATCATTGAGAAGGCTGGAAGGAGTCCAGGAGAGGTGACGGAAGGTGAGTATAAGTGTTTTTTATTTTCCCACACCACTCCTGGGGTCTGAAGAGACCTCTAAGTATAGTATGGAAACAAATCTTGTGAGGTTCAACCATTACTACTCTTATAGAGTGGTGGGTGAAGCCTTGAAAATTCTTCAATGTCTTTCCTGATGTCCTTTGTGCACCCCTAACCAGCAGTGTATAACATTGATGAGCCCTGTACTATATTACTGTATCTTCATCCGTCTGGTCAGGTATACTACACATGCTTTCCTGGTGCGGTGATGTTTCGCCCATTGTGTACTAAATATACTCCGATGTGTCTATAAATGGCCTCTTGTTCCTCTCCGCCCAGAGTTTTCTGCTGGGAGAACTTTGTGTAATAACATAGAAGGTGCGTTGTAATA
Organism: Leptodactylus fallax; assembly: GCA_947044405.1. Classification (NCBI taxonomy): domain Eukaryota; kingdom Metazoa; phylum Chordata; class Amphibia; order Anura; family Leptodactylidae; genus Leptodactylus; species Leptodactylus fallax. The sequence continues at coordinate 9,795,063 of CAMRHE010000006.1, forward strand.
TCCTATTTACATGTGATAGTAATTTATGTCCAACTTTTTATAGCCCGATGAAAATAACAATTAACCAGGTGTGCAGAAAATGTTCACACCCCGGATATGGAATACATCAGATTATATCATAGGAATCTATTTTCTGAGACTGAGCTTTTACCTGCTGTAGAACAAATTTAGAACAGAAGTTGAGGGGAGTGCATCGTATAAACCTACAAAAATCACACCCTGCAAAAACATCACCCACATGTGAGTCACGTAATACACTGCAGAGACGCACAACACCATAAAAAACCCTAAAAGAAAAATTACAGAGGCAAAAATCAATATATCAATATGCTAAATATTATTGTCAATGGACAAGAAATGACGTGAAGTGCAACAACCAATGCACAGTGCAATGTAGAACACAACCCTTATTATCTACATCTGCCTTGTAAGACCTTGTGTGCAGCAAAACGACAATGTATGATGTCATCACAGGGTAATTGGTGTTAGGGTGTAACCTGTAAATAGTGAATGTATTAATACTGATAAAAAATACTACTAATAAAACTGTGTTATATGGGTAACATGTTGATTTCCATCATCTGATCGGCGCTGTCACTCTGAGCATTTTGGTGTTTTGTTTATCCAAATCTGTTCAGCCATTCCAAAGATATAAGCCCTTTTAGTGTTGTAAATCAGGGTTTATTAGCCAAGTGGGCGGTAACACTGTGATTTCTCTGAGACGGGGTCTCTGTGTGCTGTATGTCATGCAATGTTACCTCCCACTCAGGGGCGCACCGCTAATGAGGCGAAGTGAGGCGGCCGCCTCGGGCGGCACTGTCCGGGGGGCGGCATTTTTACTATTTAATGTAAACCAGCCCAGGACAGGCCGCTTTAAAAAAAAAAAAAAAAACCAGAGCTGAGCGCGGCCTGTCCTGGGCTGGTTTACAAGACGTCGCATCTCAGCGCAGGCGGCGATACAATGACGTCATCACGCCGCCTACGCTGAGACATAGACGTCGCGGACAAGAAGAGGAGGTGGCGGCGGCTGCATCAAGGCATCGCAGGTGAGTATAACTTTTTTTTATACATATAAATAGGCCGTTACCTGTTGGAGTATCCCCGGCAGGTCAGGGCCTATTTATTTACCTACCCCGCGTCTGCTCGTGGCCGCCCCCACTTCCCCTTCTGCTATGGAACGCAGAAAGGGAAGTGGACGCTGCTGTGAGCGGCCGCGGGTATCGGTAAGTTAGGCTGCGGGCCGCAAATACTACTATTATTATACTCCGGGGTCTATTCAGACCCTGGAGTATAATAATCGGAGGCCTAGGGTTGGTGAGGGAACATAAAAACCAGTGTCACTCACCTCCTGCGATCCGATGTAACTCCGAGCAGGCTTGAGGCCTCTGGTGACGTCATCAGGTCGCGTCGCCGGCCTGATCACGTGACGTGTGTGCGCAATTAAACAGGGCCGAAAGTTGCAAGGAGTGCACCGGCGTCCAGGATAGGTAAGTAACTTTGGTTTTTATGTTTATATTCTCCCCTGGGTCTCCAATCATTATACTCTGGGGTCTGAAAAGACCCCAGAGTATAATAATAGTTCATGGGTGGTCCACTATGGGGCATAATACCCTGTGCAGGGACCATTGTAGAGCATAATACCCTATACAGGGGCCACTATGGAGCATAATACCCTGTGCAGGGGCCACTCTGGAGCATAATACAAGTGCAGGGGCCACTATAGAGCATAATACCGAGTGCAGGGGCCACTATAGAGCATAATACCGGGTGCAGGGGTCACTATGGAGCATAATACAAGTGCAGGGGCCACTATGGAGGATAATACCAGTGCAGGGGCCACTATGGAGCATAATACCAGTGCAAGGGCCACTATAGAGCATAATACCAGTGCAGGGGCCACTATGCAGCATAATACCGTGTGTTGGGGCCACTATGGAGCATAATACCGTGTGCAGTGGCCAATGCGGGGCATAATACCGTGAGCAGGGGCCACTATGGAGCATAAGGGGATACAGTGTGCAGGGGCCGCTGCGGGGCATAACACTGTGTAATACAGTGTGCAGGGGCTGCTGTGGAACATTATAGTGTGTGTAAATGGGGCGCTATAAACAGGGGCTATGGCACCTGTTTATATTATATGCTGTCTGTTTATAGTGACCGTGTAATGTAATTGTAGCCTTGTCACATACTGTAGACATGTACAGGACGAGGCTGCAGTTACATTACATGGCCGCTATGAGATGAAATACACTATGTAAACAGAGAAGCGGTCACGGCGCTTACACAGGTACCATTCAAACAGCTGATCAGTGGGGGTCCTGGGTTTTTGAACCCCACTGATTAGTTTATTAATGACCTGGAAAACCTTTTAATTAGTTAACACCTGGGGCATTATTAATAAGGGGCACTATTTATACAGGGTACACACGGATGTTATTAATATAAAGATGCACTTGGGGGTATTATTCATTATGGGGGGTTATATCATATATTATATAATTGGGGTAGCAGCAGGATGGGTGTGCAGGTGAGGACAATGTGGGTCGGATGTCTGGAAAAGTGAGGAGCCAAAGATGTCTGTGTTGCAACCTTTACAGAGACAAGTCACAGCTGGAAGAAGTGGTCATGGCGGTCCAGAGGGAAGAGAAGGGAAATGTGAAGGATTAGTCAGAGACGTCACCTGTAAGTCACAGAATGTTACTGCCCTGTATTCACCTAAATGATAGAGGATAAATACCTGATTGATGGGGGTCTGTCTGCTGAGACCCCCACTGAGCCTGAGAATTGGGGTTTTTTCCCCCCACTGGGTGGGAATTCAGCCTGGCCGCAGCCATATATATAGGTGTGTCACTTAGTGGATGGACGATCCCGCGTGGCTCTCATTCACTTTAATGGGAGTGCCAAAGATACCCGAAGTCCAGTACTCAGCTATCTGCGGGGCTCCTATTATAGAGAATGGGGGCCACGTGGGCTCGTCCATCCACCAAGCAGAAGATGTGTGAAGTTACTTTCATTGTTAATGCCGTGTTGTTGATCTGATACTGAAGTAATACAGGAAGAAGAATTCTTCAAAACTGTTTTATACCTTTGTGTATTGTGTATATTGTGCGACGATAACAGTGTGTTAAACTAGTAGCATGGAAACTCAGTGTTTTGTTTTTTGTTTTTTTTTGGGGGGGGGGCGTCTTTCTATAGTCCGCCTCAGGCAGCAAAGAGGCTAGGTTCACCACTGCTCCCACTTGACTAGAAATTGGCAGGGGTGCCATATATTACAGCAGTGATGCCATATATTACAGTAGTGATGCCATATATTACAGCAGTGATGCCATATATTATAGTAGTGATGCTTTATACTACAGTAGTGGTGCCATATATTACAGCCCAGTGATGCCATATATTACAGCAGTGATGCCATATATTATAGTAGTGATGCTTTATACTACAGTAGTGATGCCATATATTACAGCAGTGATGCCATATATTACAGCAGTGATGCCATATATTATAGTAGTGATGCTTTATACTACAGTAGTGATGCCATATATTACAGTAGTGATGCCATATATTATAGTAGTGATGCCATATATTATAGTAGTGATGCTTTATACTACAGTAGTGATGCCATATATTACAGTAGTGATGCCATATATTATAGTAGTGATGCCATATATTACAGTAGTGATGTCATATATTACAGCAGTGATGCCATATATTACAGCAGTGATGCCATATATTATAGTAGTGTCCATATATACAGCAGTGATTCCATATACTACAGTAGTGATGCCATATATTACAGTAGTGATGCCATATATTATAGTAGTGATGCCATATATTACAGCAGTGATGCCATATATTACAGCAGTAATGCCATATATTATAGCAGTGATGCCATATATTACAGCAGTGATGCCATATATTATAGTAGTGATGCCATATATTACAGTAGTGATGCCATATATTACAGCAGTAATGCCATATATTACAGAAGTGATGCCATATATTACAGCAGTGATTCCATATATTACAGTAGCGGTGCCATATATTATAGTAGTGATTCCATATATTACAGCAGTGATGCCATATATTACAGCAGTGATGCCATATATTATAGTAGTGATGCCTTATACTACAGTAGTGATGCCATATATTACCTTATGTCCATACTTTTATTCCTTTCCTATGTTTCTTTTTGCCTTTTCCCAGGCTTGTCCCTCCAGTATTACATAACTACACGTGATCAATTATGAGTGGCCTGGAACAGTGTGGACCATAACTAAGACACATCGCGTAATATCTGTAGTGTTGTTCTTATAAAGAATCCTTCTAAAACAAACATTAAATCAGAAAATAAAACACAAGTAGGGTGTGTATGAGAGCGAGGAGCACACCCCGATCAGGGCCGGAATTAATGGTTTACATCTTATTATTATAATCGCCTACGTACTGCTTCTTTGGTAACCTTAGTTTGTACAGTTGAAAAAAAGGGAAATGCTTTTTCCAGGAAGAACTCCACTTTGGTCTACCGGCTGTGTCTGGTATAGCAGGCCCCATAACATGTGTTTGCCCAAATAAAGCCTCTGCAGAATGACCCCCCACGACTTCTCGAATTTGGCCAGTCACTCTTGTCAGTACTTGTATCATTTGTATTTGTACAGAATATGTGCACAGTAAAAAAAAAGGATGGTGTGAGCAACTAAATTATATGGAAGCTGTACTTTTTCTACATGACAAACCATAAAAGATTTATTTTGGTGTGGTTTGGATACAGAACACATTCCCACTGCAGACCCATCACTGAAAAAAGGCAAATGTGATGTCACAACATAATCATAATGCACACAGTACAGAAATAAAGTCATGTAAAGTAAAGGTATACTGCACATAGCCAATGTACCCTATACAAAGATAATGCACAGAGGAGGCAAAATGCAGACAGTGATGTCACAATACAGAGATAATTTACATGGTGACTCTAAAGTATAAATATAATGTACATAGTGGTGTTAGAGTACAGGGATGATGTGCACAGTGATGTCACCATACAGGGATAATACACACAGTGATGTCACAGTACAGAGATAATAAACACAGTGATGTCACAGTACAGAAATAATAAACACAGTGATGTCACAGTACAGATATAATATACACAGTGATGTCACAGTACAGAGATAATAAACACAGTGATGTCACAGTACAGGGATAATAAAAACAGTGATGTCACAGTACAGGGATGATAAACAGTGATGTCACAGTACAGGGATAATAAACACAGTGATGTCACAGTACAGAAATAATAAACACAGTGATGTCACAGTACAGAGATAATATACACAGTGATGTCACAGTACAGGGATAATAAACACAGTGATGTCACAGTACAGATATAATATACACAGTGATGTCACAGTACAGAGATAATAAACACAGTGATGTCACAGTACAGATATAATAAACACAGTGATGTCAAAGTACAGGGATAATAAAAACAGTGATGTCACAGTACAGGGATAATAAACAGTGATGTCACAGTACAGGGATAATAAACACAGTGATGTCACAGTACAGAGATAATAAACACAGTGATTTCACAGCACAGGGATAATACACACAGTGATGTCACAGCACAGGGATAATACACACAGTGATGTCACAGCGTACAACTGTACCTTTGAATAAACATTATATTACTTTATTCTGGGTAAGTCACTCTTTTATTCACACAAGACTAGCTTGATATCTGTTTTGATTCCCTGTCACCGAGCTGAACTTTACCTTCAAAGTAGATTGTCGGTTTCTACTAATATCACTGACCTCTTCAAGCATAAAGGCAATTTTTTCCTTTTTAAAAAGCTTGAGAACAACGGCTTATAAAAAGACAGTGAAAACTGCAGCAGTGCATCCAAGGTGAGTGTATGACAACTATAACTATGGCTCTATTTTGTCTTTATTCATGTACCTTACCTCCCAACCGTCCCAGATTCTGCGGGATAGTCCTGGATTGTGGGTCCTGTCCCGCCGTCCCGGTCGGCGTGAGGTATGTCTCAGATTCAGCTCATCTGCAGATAGCTCTTGCTTCACCACTGTTCCCCTCTGCATGCTCCGGGAGCTGTAGGCGCGATTTGATGACGTCACTCACATCGCGCCTGCAGCTCCCTGAACACTCCAGGAGAAGAGACAGCAGGGGAGCGAGGAGAGGTGAGTATCAGTGATTTTATTATGTTAAACTTTGGGGGGGGGGCATTAGACTGGGGAGAGATTAAACTGGTGGCAGATGAAGGGGACATTAAATTGGGGGCAGATGAAAGGGGACATTAAACTGGGGGCAGATGAAGGGGGACAATTAAACTGGTGCCAGATGTAGGGGGACAATTAAATGGGGCAGATGAAGGGGGCAATTAAACGGGACTGGTGGCAGATAAAGGGGGTCATTAAACTGGTGGCAGATAAAGGTGGACATTAACTGGTGGCTGATGAAGGGGGCAATTAAACTGGTGGCAGATAAAGGGGGACGTTAAACTGGTGGCTGATGAAGGGGGGCAATTAAACGTGGGGCAGGTGAAGGGAGGCAATTAAACTAGGGCAGATGAAGGGGGACATTAAGCTAGTGGCTGATGAAGAGGGGCAATTAAACTGGTGGCAGATGAAGGGGGGACATTAAATTGGTGGCAGATGAAGGGGGACATTAAACTGGGGACCGATGGAGGGGGACAGTAAACTGGGGACAGATGGAGGAGTGGACATTAAACTTGGGGGGGGGCAGATGGAGGGTGACATTAAACTGGGGGCAACTGGAGGAGGACATGTCTGCCTCCAGCTACCCCGACAGTTTAATGTCCTCCTCCAGCTACCCCGACAGTTTAATGTCCTCCTCCAGCTACCCAGACAGTTTAATGTCCTCCTCCAGCTACCACCACGGTTTAATGTCCCCCTACACTACAGCTACCCCCATGGTTTAATGTCGCCCTCCAGCTGCCCCAGTTTAATGTCCCCCTCTAGTTGCCCCCAGTTTAAACTGGGGCACGAGGAGAGGGACTTCATACTGTGGGGCAACAGGAGGGGGGAATATGTGGGGAAATATAATGTTAGGGTGACTGTAGGAGCATTATACTATATAGGGGCACAAAGAAAAATGGGTGAGAATGGGCGGAGTCAATGTAGAAGTGGGTGGAGCTAAATTTGCCACGCACATTTTGTCCCTCATTCTGTCCTTTGAAAGTTGGGAAGTATGCATGTACCTGTATAATATACAGTTGCAAACATTGCTGTACACTTGCAGACAGTTTTTGGCAGAACTGGGCAGGGAGGTTGTTCCCACCATCTTGGAGAACTAAGCACAGATCTTCTGTGGATGTAGGCTTGTCCAATCCTTCTGTCTCTTCATGTCATCCCAGACAGACTGGATGATGATGAGATCAGGGCTATATCTGTGGGGGCCGGATCATCACTTCCAGGACTCCTCCTCCAAAGGGCAAAGGTCACACCAAATATTGGTGGGATTTACATTTCTCTTTTCTTCATTCACTTCATGCAGTTTAATTGACAAAAATAAACTATTAACCCTTCTATTTCTGAAATCATTCTTACTATGCAGCATTTTATCCACACCTGCCTAAAATATTTGTACAGCACATTGCATAGTGACACCATATACAAATATAATGTATAGATTGACATCACATTATAAGGATAATAAACACAGTAATGTCACAGAACAGGGATAATAAACACAATGATGTCACAGAACAGGGATAATAAACGTAATGATGTCACAGTACAGGGATTATACAGGTAGTGATGTCACAGTACAGGGATAATAAACGTAATGATGTCACAGTACAGGGATTATACAGGTAGTGATGTCACAGTACAGGGATAATAAACGTAATGATGTCACAGTACAGGGATTATACAGGTAGTGATGTCACAGTACAGGGATATTAAACACAGTGATGTCACAGAACAGGGATAATAAACACAGTGATGTCACAGTACAGAGATAATACACACAGTGATGTCACAGTACAGGGATAATATCTGCCTGAAATTTTTGCACAGTACTGTAGTTATTATTTTTCTCATATCCTGTTTCTTAACAATATATCAGTGATCAGACTCGTTTTTGCACATAATTTTTGCCTCATGGAAATTTTCTTTGAACATAGTAGAAAAGCCTGAAAAGCTAAGTGTAGGATTGACATCAAATAACAAAATGGGCAAACTCAGCATTGTTTTACTGAAGTTCCAGGATTTCTCCTGGCATTCGATAATTGAAGATGATGGAACGTTGGCTGTCGATGACGGTGAGTGACAAGCATGTAATTTTCCTTGAAGACAAATAGTCTATTAAGTGGGAGCCGCACATCGCTGCAGTCTTCGTCTGTCATGGCGCTGTCTTTGCTGAATATAGGTTTGTGGTTTTTTTAATTTCTAAAAATGTTACCTGTTGATAAGGAACAGATTATATGTGGATATTCCAGAGAATGGGTAAAGTGAACGCAAAAAATAAGATGACAATTCATACAGGTACCACACATACATGCACACAGCCCTAATACTGGCATATTCCATTGGCCAAGGGCTGAATATCTCCATAATACATCCTCATCTCCATTATTGTATTCTGTCATAGGAACAGATAAACAAAGATGGCCATTGTCAGACTGAGGTTACCTGAGCCAACCAAATAAAATCATTCTGGGGTCCTCTCTCCAACAACTTTTAACTGCAAGGAAATAGACCAAAGTATCCCTCAAATTTGGGTGTCTTCTGCTATAAGTGTGTTGGATCCTGGGCCCACTGAAGGCCCCTCTGGCACTCTGGTGGGCTAGTCTGACTCTGATGGCAATGCCATATCCATCACATGACAAACACCACCAACTCATTGGTTTATAATGGGGTCTATTAGGTTTTGGTCATGGTCTGGCGGGAAGGACCTGGTCTGGGCACCTAAACAATGTACAGGAAAGATGTGCAGGATCCAGTTGTACCAATAAAAGACAAATGGAGCATTTCCTTTGTTTCGTTGAATGAAAATTAAGGAGAATGAACCCTCACTGAACGTGCACCCACCATCACATTACTGAGAGTGGACAGGTGAGTAAGAATTATTGGCCAGTACTCTGTGTGAAGGTGGCTGGGGTTTAAAAATGGGGGTCATATACTGCATGTGGGCTTTAAAAAGGGGTCATAAACTGTGTGGGGGCCATAAATAGGGGGATCATATGCTGTGTGGGGGAGGTAAAAAAAAGGGGGTCATATACTGTGCGGGGGCCATAAAAAATTGGTCAAATACTGTGTGGGAGACAACAAAGGGAGTCATATACTATGGGGGGGTCAATAGGAAAGGGGTCATATATTGTGGGGGCCATAAACGAGGGATCATATACTGTGGGGGTGGCATAAGAAAGGGGTCATATACTGTGTGGGGAGCAAAAAAGGGGGTCATATACTAATGGGAGGCCATAAGAAAGGGGTCATATATTGTGGGGGGCCATAAGAAAGGGGTCATATACTGTGGGGGGGGCCATAAAAAGTGGGTTCATATACTGTAGGTGTGGCATAAGAAAGGGGTCATATACTGTGGTGGGCCATAAAAAGTGTGGTCATATAATGTGTTGGGCAAAAAAAAAAAGGTTATATACCATGTGGGTGGCAAAAAAAGGGGTCATATACCATGTTTTGGGCTAGAAAAAGGGGTCATATACCATGTGGGGGCCCAGAAAAAGTGGATCATATTCCATGCTTGTCCTAATTAGGGGGGCCCCATCACGCAACCAAAGAAATCCAGGTTGGGTATCTTTGTTTGGAGGGGGGAGTAGAAGGGCGCCTTTCTATAGTTCACCTCAGGCAGCAGAGAGGCTAGGTTCACCCATGCTTAGAGGGCATAGTAAAACAAAATGCCCTCACTCACTATGTGCATCATTCACTTTATTCAACCTCCAAACTGTGACCTGTCTGGTCATGTGATTGGCCGAGTCACACACCATCTGTAAGTCACTGATTCCTATGCAAGTCTATGAGAACATAACCTCCAGGCTCTCATAGACTTACATAGAAAAAGTGGCTTCCGACTGGTGTGTGAATAGGCAGGTCAGTCAGCCGATCACGTAACCAGCTAGGACTCCATTTGGAGGCCGAATAAAGTTAACAATGCACTCCGTGTGTGGGTGCAGCATTCATTTTGCATTAGCCCCATTTATTACCTTTGAGGAGGGCAGCTGGGAGGCCAAAATTCTTGTTCATTAACATCCACTCAACTCAATGGGCCTCCAGCCTGTTTAGCAGGGAGTCGATGATATCAATGAGAGTCAGAGCATCTGCAGAGGGTACCAGAGTTCCCCTCCCCAGCTTTCCTCCACAGTGGTAATAAATGGGGCTCTGGGGGACTGGGGTGTACATTAACCAGTGCAGGGAATATACTTGTAATCTGTATTATTCCCCGGATGCCCCTATAATTCTGATTCCACTCCTGTTAGACGTCATCCATGGCCTCAGTCATCAGACCAGCTAAATCCTGGACCCTTCCAAGCACCTTGACCCTAACAGAAGTTGTCCGAAATGGGGGCACTATAAAATTGTGCTGTCTGGTTGGTCCTTGCAGAAAATGCAAAAATTTGACTATTACACAAAGAATATTCCTCGAAATCCCTACAGATTTATTGTTCATAGTTCTCCATCATTGCTTGGCAGGGGTTCTGTACCTTACATACACAATTTTGGTGACCCATATTGGGCACCCGGAAAGAAGATTATTTTGACTTTTTAAAATTCCTTTACCACCAGCAATTCGTCTTCATTAATCTTGTATGAATGTCTTATTGACGCTTATTCACAAGGGGAAGTCGTAAGAAATCCTGCAAGTTCTAGGCCTTGTATCATCACTCCGTCCCTACAGTGCGGGATAAAAGTTCTGACTCTTATTTTAGGTCACATTACTCATATTTGTCCTTATATCTCCTCAGAAACTTTTGTCTTTTAAGGCAAACTTCACTGGCACGTCAGAAATCTTCTCTCCATGCAGCCATTCTACGCCTCCTAACCTGATTCTATCAGCTCACATCTCGTCTTCCCATCTCCTTCCTCCTTACATCCTTCACTATCCATCCTGATACATACTTTTCAATTTTTTTTCTTCTTCGGAGATGAATGCTTAATTTGAGCTTTACATATCTACATCAGGAAGGAGGATGAGTTTGGAGATATTTTTGCAAATCTTAAAGTCTCACCGGGATTAAGAAAATACCAGACGGAAAATGAGATATAATCAACCTCTCCAGGAATATATCATGTCCCATTGGTTATAAAGAAGCCATTTATAATTGCCTCGGTCATCTTGATCTATAATTAATAGCGATGAATAAAATTAATTGGACAAGATGGAGAACTGAATATGGGGAACATAAATGAGGAACTACATATAGGAAGAATCTGAAGACGAATGGAATGATCCATCACTAAAAATAAGGAGGCATTGGCTCTATCATATCAATATGAAATGGGATATAATGCAGGGACTGGGAAAGAAAAGTGAGATCATGAGTTTAATGCTGTCAATTATACAGGACTGTGCAAAAGTTTAAGGCAGGTGTGGGAAAAAATGCTGCAAAGTAAGAATGTTTTTAGAAATAGAAGGGTTAATCATATATTTTTGTCAGTTAACAAAAGAGAAGTGAATGAAGAAAAGAGAAATCTAAATCCCATCAATATTTGGTGTGACCTTTGCCCTTTTCCTTCCATCAGTTCTTCTCGGTACTTGCAGACGGTTTTTGAAGGAACTCAGCAGGAAGGTTGTTCCCGCCATCTTGGAGTACTAAGCACAGATCTTCTGTAGATGGAGGCTTGTCCAATCCTTCTGTCTCTGCATGTAAATCCCATCAATATTTGGTGTGACCTTTGCCCTTTGGAGGAGGAGTCCTGGAAGTGATGATCCGGCCCCCACAGATATAGACCTGATCTCATCATCATCCAGTCTGTCTGGGATGACATGAAGAGACAGAAGGATTGGACAAGCCTACATCCACAGAAGATCTGTGCTTAGTTCTCCAAGATGGCGGGAACAACCTCCCTGCCGAGTCCTGCCAAAAACTGTCTGCAAGTACCGAGAAGAACTGATGGAAGGCAAAGGACAAAGGTCACCCCAAATATTGATGGGATTTACAATTCTCTTTTCATTTACTTCATTTTGATAACTGACAAAAATAAACTATTAACCCTTCTAGTTCTGAAAGCATTCTTACTTTGCAGCTTTATTTCCATGCCTAATACTTTCGGACAATACTGCATCTATCGGGGGTAACGATAACAGTTGCACCCAAGCCCTTCTGCCCAAAATCCTCCTTACCAAATAAACAGATGAAAGTATTATAAATGGTACATGGTAGGTGTTACTAATTTTGCCCAGGGGCCCAGAAACTCCAAGTTACACCTCTGCATCTTATATAGCGTGAAATGTCAGTGCTGTAGGGACAATGGAGAATCTGAAATATTGCTTACATAGAAGGAGACGCTGGATGTGCTCAGTGATTGAGAGAAATGTAATAACTATGTAAATGCTCTTTTATGGCTTTGCCTCCATTGTATTTTATGGATTGTACGTCTCTCCAGAGTCACTTTATGCAGATTTTAGTTTGAAGAAGTGTAGGAGTCATGCAGAGGAGATGAGGCAGAATTCGGCTCTGTGCTGACTCTATGACTCACTACTGAGCTCTAATGTCTTATATTGGATCTATTCTATCCGCTGTATACCCAGGACTCGGGAAGTTGCTACGACATGATATCAGCTCTCTTTAGGGATTTTTTTCTAGGTTCGGCATCAGAACTCACCGCCTGAGTAATAGAAAATGTATTTAGTGTGCAGCGTTGTAATCTCATTAAGTGTGATATTATCTTACCCTAAGTATTCTGTCTGGGAGTCCACAGTGTTAGGTTTCACAGTCTCTTCTTAACTGCAGACACGGGAGAAATAAAATCTTTGGATTCCATTATTGTCTCCTGCATATTATAGGTGCTGAGGCTGAAAAATTATATGGAGCGGGACTCTAGATAAGCCTTATGGTCAATGGTCTGCATTGGAATATTCTATATTATTCTAATAATATAATAGAAAGTAATTCCACTCAAAATAGACAAATCCCCTAACTCATGGATTTCCTATGCAGACATTTTACCCAAAAGCTTATATATACTGTAGGTTATTATGTTAGTTATTAGTGTTTGTATTGCAGAATTGGAGGGGTCACAGTCCAATCTATATAATTCTAGCACCAGCATGTGTGGCTGGGGACCATTGCATGACATGGTTATATGACTAATAGTTTATGGGTTATTAACAAGGAAGTGGATACATATAAAAGAGGGAATATAAGTGTGTACGTATAGGGGGTGCACAAAGAGCAAGGGCTACATGTAAAGGAAGGGATATAGGTGGGTACGTATAGAAAACGGGTACATAAAACAGAAGAAGTGGTACATAAAATAGGAAGCACTACATATCAAGTAGGAAGCGGTACATATAAAGGAGGGGATATACTGTAGGTAACTCAATAACAGACGCTATGGAGGATGGAGGGGGGTATTTAGAATAGTGCATGTATGCAGAAAAGAATTAAAACTGTTAGGAGTTTTCAGACGGAAATCCGGCGGACCCCATTATAGTCTATGGGGTTCACGGGATTCCGCGGGTAACCGCTTTTAGGCTACGGCCCCACGTTGAGGAAACGCAGCTTTTTTGTTGCAGATTTTGCTGCAGTTTTTTGAGCCAAAGCCAGGAGTGGATTAAGCAGAAGGGAGACGTATAAGAACTTCCTATATATTTCCCATTCCTTTCGTAGCCATTCTTGGCTTTGGCTCAAAAAAACACAGCAAAATGTGCAACAAAAAAAAGCTGTGTTTCCGCAACGTGGGGCTTCAGCCTTAAGCGGATTGGGTTTCCATTTTTTGGGTCCCCAAGCGGACCCGAAGAACGGAAAGCCAAGCGCTAGAGTGAACCTAGAGTAAGTGGAGATTCAGTGTGAGCACTGGGTGGGGGGAGTGATGTGGAAATATAAGTCACCTACGTGGGTAGCGCTTGGGTGACGTTGACGTCACCCCAGCATTATTACAGCCAGATTGAAGGGTTTCAACTAACCTGAAATGTTGCATTGACTACATCCACATAAATTATATGCAGAGTGTGGCCTTAATAAACACTTAAGAAGTATAATACCAAAATGGAGACTCATCATACAGCATCTCGGCCAGGCTATGTGTAGGTATAACATACTGGGTAGATTATGTAAGAAACTACTCACTTTATTTTATATACTGTAGACACACTGGGCGGCTGAGATGACATCTAGGTGTTAAGCCTGCCGGCATCTTTCTTCCCTGGGCCCCCATTTTCTCATTCACACTGCAGGGGCCCCAGTCATCTTGCAGGGTCTTGCTGCTGCCCCTGCGTGACCACATATACCTGGCCCACAGAGCTAAGAGGGCCTAGTCCAGGACAAGAGCCAGGCAACTGGTTACTAACAGGACCCCAGGACAGAGGCAAGGGCTAGGCAGCAGGTACTACTGAAAATACATTTATGTGGGTGACATTTTAGTGAATGAGTGTCAAGGAATGAATTTTACAGGTGGGCAATAGGCACCCCAGATTGACACTATGAGGAACAATAGACAATTGAACGAAAAATGTCAAAAATCTGTTCCCTTCTTAAGTCCTACTTATCACACAGAGAAAGCCAAAAGAAAAAGGATTTGAGGAAAAAAGCAAAAATATGTAATTTTTGGAACCACAACATGACGACATTATGGCCCTTGGTGATCGAAAGGAGATGATCAAGTTAATTCTCTAAACCCTGGTGGATTAGCCTAGGTGATGGGGTACAGGTTTAGGATAGAGGTTTCGAGGTAAATCTCTCCTGATACTATTTTATTAAACTCTTGTATTCTATAAAATACAAGGCTACAGCATCTTTTCTTATAACTCTGTGTTGTACTGTTCCTCTGTTATTCCTCCTAGAAATTTACGAATCAGTTGACAACTGGACACTACCAGCTGGGGCTGAGTCTCTGCAGACCCTGACCCTGCCCAATTAGTATTGACTGTGCCAAGCTAAATAGGGACACGCCCCTTTGACAAGGAAGTATTCAGTAAAGCACATAAGTCAGGAGTGGTGACAGGTCTGGCAGTGCTGAGGATTAGGAAAAAGTATCTGCTTTGTATTATTTTATTTCTAGAACCTACACCATGTCTGTCCATGGCTATGTCTGGCATTGCAGTAGAGTCCCATTGATTTGAATGAGCTGCAATACCAGACATGGACAAAGGTGGCGCTGTTATTTCTAAATCTGCACAACCCTCTGAACGGCAGCATCACTTTAGTCATAATTCCAATAGTAAAGATATTTTTATAAGGGAAACCAAAGCAATCCTCTACTGTAAAGGGGTATTCTTTCACTTGTGACCGGACTTTCCTGATATTCCTGAGTCTCAAAATAGAAGGAGGTCAATATTCTGTCAAGTCTAGACAAGTTGGTCTCAGAGAGCGAACATATGGGTTCAGAACTGTGCCCTGTCAAAATAGTGCTAAAGAGGAGAGGCGAGATTTAGGGACTTAGAAAGGAATTGCTTGAATTAATGGGACACAAAGTGCAAACTAAACCCTATAATTTGGCAAATGTACTAACAATGGCCATTTATTTTCCTACTGCCACCTCATAGCTTCTGTATATTGCATATCCAGCACTGTGCAAAGGTCTTAGACAGTAAAAAAAATGCTGCAAAGTAAGAATGCTTTCAGAAATAGAAGGGTTAATAGTTTATTTATGTCAATTAGCAAAATGAAGTGAATGAAGAAAAGAGAAATGTAAATCCCATCAATATTTGGTGTGACCTTTTCCCTTTGCCTTCCATCAGTTCTTCTCGGTACTTGCAGACAGTTTTTGGCAGAGCTCGGCAGGAAAGTAGTTCCCGCCGCCATCTTGGAGAACTAAGCACAGATCTTCTGTGGATGTAGGCTTGTCCAATCCTTCTGTCTCTTCATGTCATCCCAGACAGACTGGATGATGATGAGATCAGGGCTATATCTGTGGGGGCCGGATCATCACTTCCAGGACTCCTCCTCCAAAGGGCAAAGGTCACACCACTTTAATGCAATTTTGGGTGGTCATCTCAATATCAAAATAACACCAAAAATTGTGCAGGTCTTTAATAATTTTGTTGCACTTTCTCACGTATGCCTTGTCTCTACAGACTATTCAAAACTGCCAAGGGAGTCATGCACATTTAAACAAAAAACTCTAGAGAGGTTAACCCTATGTCCTATGTCCATAAAATCCTAAATCCTGAACACCCCCTTTAAGCTACCACCATTTACTGTCTAATATTCAGCATGGCGGTATTATTTTTTGATATTCTTATCAGGTTTCTAAACTTTTAGGTCTTGATTTCTTCTGCACCAACTTTAATGCAGGAAGATTTCGGGATCGCCTGTGAACTGTTTCATTCCTTTTTCAAAGATGATCAAACTTTTGTTTGATGTGAGCGTTGAGATGTTTCTTATCTGATCGGGAATTTCTGAAATAAACTCTTACAGTTGTAAATGATTTATCTTGTAAGACGATGGAAGAAACTCCCAGCAGACCTCCGCCTGACAGGAAGTTCACAGCAGATCCAGGGTAGAGATACGTTTTTTACTGAAGCCTGAATATATAACAAGCACAAAAATGCAGAAAGCCATTTTTAAAGGGACGCTAATGATATGACAAGTTGTGTAAACACGAACCACCGCCATCATGTCTCCCGGCAGCCAATCAGGTGCTAGCGGGATCAGAAATGAAAGAAAATCTTCTTGACAAGGGAGTAGAGTGTATCTCCAGAGACATGAGCAAAACTGTACGTAGGAGGAAAAACTAGTTATACTCTCTCAGAACAGAATTACTTTATCTTTATCTTCTTCTTAAAAAAAAATAAAATAAAAAATAAAATAAAAAAGTGGAATATTTTAAAGGCTATAAAGTATGGCGAAGACTCTGACATATCGGACACATCCTTGGTTTTATTACACAGCCAATGTCAATGGTGTCCCTGGTTAGATAGGAAGCCAGGACCCCAGCGCTGATAGGAGACGGTGCTTACTAAGGGTTGGCAAACATGTTGTCACCAATGCCAGATCATGCCAAAGCCAAACAGCACCGCTCCATTCTCCTCCTCCTAGACCTCTCCTCCTCCTATGACACAGTTGACGCTCCCTTTTGTTACAAACTCTCTCATCCCTTGGCATCACACACTTGTATTATGTGTTTTGGGTATTGTATGTAAATTCTCAAATGTCCAGCAGCTTAGATTTAATATAATAATGTACAGCACCATGGAATTAATATAATAATGTACAGCACCATGAGATTAATACAATAATGTACAACACCATGGAATTAATATAACAATATACAACACCTTGGAATTAATATAATAATGTACAGCACCATGGAATTAATATAGCAATCTACAGAGCACCATGGAATTAATATAATAATGTACAGCACCATGGAATTAATATAATAATGTACAGCACCATGGAATTAATATAATAATGTACAGCACCATGAGATTAATAATGTACAGCACCTTGAGATTAATACAATAATGTACAACACTATGGAATTAATATAACAATATACATCACCTTGGAATTAATATAATAATGTACAGCACCATGGAATTAATATAGCAATCTACAGAGCACCATGGAATTAATATAATAATGTACAGCACCATGGAATTAATATAGCAATCTACAGAGCACCATGGAATTAATATAATAATGTACAGCACCATGAGATAAAAGACAGCACCGAGATTAATACAATAATGTACAGCACCATGGAATTAATATAACAATATACATCACCTTGGAATTAATATAATAATGTACAGAACCATGGAAATAGCATAATAATGTCCAGCACCATGGAATTAATATAATAATTTACAACACCATGGAATTAACATAATAATGTACAGAACCATGGATTTGATATAATAATGTACAGAACAATGGATTTAATATAATAATGTCCGGCACCATGGAATATAGTAATATACAACACCATGGATTTAATATAATAATGTCCAGCACCATGGAATTAATATAATAATATACAACACCATGGAATTAATATTATAATGTACAGAACCAAGGATTTAATATAATAATGTCCAGCACCATGGAATTAATATAATAATATACAACACCATGGAATTAATATTATAATGTACAGAACCAAGGATTTAATATAATAATGTCCAGAACCATGGAATTAATGGTGCCCTAAAAATAAATAATAATAATAATATTTCACTTTCTACAGTCATGGCCAAAAGTTTTGAGAATGATACAAATATTAATTTTTACAAAGTCTACTGCTTCAGTTTTTCTAATGGCAATTTGCATATACTCCAGAATGTTATAAAGAGTGATCAGCTTAACAGCAATTACTTGCAAAGTCAATATTTGCCTAGAAAATGAACTTTATCCCCCAAAACACATTTCAACATCATTGCAGCCCTGCCTTAAAAGGACCACCTAACATCGTTTCAGTGATTGCTCCATTAACACAGGTGTGGGTGTTGATGAGGACAGGGCTGGAGATCAATCTGTCATGATTAAGTAAGAATGACACCACTGGACACTTTAAAAGGAGGCTGGTGCTTGCCATCATTGTTTCTCTTCTATTAACCATGGTTATCTCTAAAGAAACACGTGCAGTCATCATTGCACTGCACAAAAATGGCCTAACTGGGAAGAGTATTGCAGCTAGAAAGATTGCACCTCAGTCAACAATCTATGGCATCATCAAGAACTTCAAGGAGAGAGGCTCCATTGGTGCCAAAAAGGCTCCAGGGCGCCCAAGAAAGACCAGCAAGCGGCAGGACCGTCTCTTAAAAGTGTTTCAGCTGCGGGATCGGGCTACCAGCAGTGCAGAGCTTGGTGAGGAATGGCAGCAGGCAGGTGTGAGTGCATCTGCACGCACTGTAAGGCGGAGACTCTTGGAGCAAGGCCTGGTCTCAAGGAGGGCAGCAAAGAAGCCACTTCTCTCCAGAAAAAACATCAGGGACAGACTGATATTCTGCAAAAGGTACAGGGAGTGGACTGCTGAGGACTGGGGTAAAGTCATTTTCTCTGATGAATCCCCTTTTCGATTGTTTGGAACATCTGGAAAACAGCTTATTCGGAGAAGAAGAGGTGAGCGCTACCACCAGTCTTGTCTCATGCCAACTGTAAAGCATCCTGAAACCATTCATGTGTGGGGTTGCTTCTCAGCCAAGGGAATCGGCTCTCTCACCGTCTTGCCTAAAAACACAGCCATGAATAAAGAATGGTACCAGAATGTCCTCCAAGAGCAACTTCTCCCAACCGTCCAAGAGCAGTTTGGCGCTCAACAATGCCTTTTCCAGCATGATGGAGCACCTTGCCATAAAGCAAAGGTGATAACTAAATGGCTCAGGGAACAAAACATAGAGATTTTGGGTCCATGGCCTGGAAACGCCCCAGATCTTAATCCCATTGAGAACTTGTGGTCAATCATCAAGAGACGGGTGGACAAACAAAAACCAACAAATTCAGACAAAATTAAAGCATTGATTCTGCAAGAATGGACTGCTATCAGTCAGGATTTGGTCCAGAAGTTGATTGAGAGCATGCCAGGGAGAATTGCAGAGGTCCTGAAGAAGAAGGGTCAACACTGCAAATATTGACTTGCTGCATTAACTCATTCTAACTGTCAATATTAGCTTCTGTTACTCATAATATGAATGCAATTCTATTTCTGTATGTGATAAAAACATCTGACAAACACACATAAAAACCAGAGGGCAGCAGATCGTGTGAAAATATAATATTTGTGTCATTCTCAAAACTTTTGGCCATGACTGTACATACATAGATTCAGTCAAACATGTCTGTGCACAGTGACACCATGACGGAGATGGTAATAGGAGAGTATTCTCATATCAAAGCTACATGCACATGACCATGTGTGTGCCCAGTCCGTGCTAAAAGGACAGCACATGAATGACATCCCTGGACCCATTCATTTGATCTAGTGAGCCCTGCTGCAAAACGGACAGATATAGGATATGCCCTGAGTTTTGTCTCAGGCTCACTGCCGCATACAGTCTGCTAGATGTGAAAACCATGGCTACCGCACTGACAAAGCACACAGTCGTGTGCATAGAGCCTAATCCTGCTGATAGAGTTGACCAATCACAGAAAGTAGAGTGATGACTGGGTGATACCTAAATAAGTCCCATGAGAGCTAATATGGCAGACTGGTAGCTGCCAGACAACTACCCTCGGCTCTGGCAGACCCTGTGAGTGTACATGGATGGCTAAAAAGCATAGGCAGAAACATCTTTTACTAGTGAAAACAGATTGTCTCCAGGGGATACTATATAATATACAATGATGTCACAATAGTGTGATCATGCACACAAGGATACCAGTGCAATAGTGCACATAGTGAAATTACAGTATCATAGTAAGGGGCATCACCATCACTTCTCCATCCTTCAGTTCTACTAACCTTCATGATGTCTGATGCTCATGCGGCTTACTTAGAGTACATCTGCAGTTTCTCAGTCTACGGAGATCAATGCTATGTCTTGGTCAGTCTTTTTCACTGTCTAAAAAAATAAGAAGAGAAGATGCAAGAGCTAGAACACAAATACCGTGCATGATATTGAGCAGATAAGTAACAATACATTATACATACAGAATATATGACATCATCTACACCAAATAACTTGTACTAATGCAAATTTCTTCAAGGAGATGTCTTCAATTATAAAAAAAAGAGTTGCTTTTTTTTTTTTTCTGAAACAGTGCCATGCTTAGCATGAGGCTGTATCTGGTATTGCAGCTCAGTCCCATTCCAATGTAATGTTGCAATACCAGACAAGCCCATGGATAGTGGCACTGTTTTTGAAAACAAAAAGTTCCTCTTTTTATTTCGGACCACCCTTTTATCCGAATCCACATTTACATCAGGATTTTGCAACCCGATAGGCAGGACATTATTCTTAACCCTTGCAAAACTAAACTTTGTCTTTCTCCAACATTTTTGCTCCATGACTTGTAATGAGCTGTTACATTGTCATCTGGTACATTCAATGGTGAATACACATTCGTTGTAACACCCTTGAGTTAAAAAAATACTTTTGCGGCTCTTCAAGTTTCCTGTTCTCTGCATTTTCCAGCTTCCAAATAATGCATCAATGACTTTGTACAGCAGCCAGAAATGTCCGGCTACTAAAGGCAGGAAATTCTCCGCATTCTGAGGTAACATTCACGTTTTTGTCTTTAAAACTTCTGCACTTACAAAAACATCTTTGCAGAGAATCAGTCATTATCTAGAAAATAACATTTTAGCCGATGAAGACATGTACTTAATGCCTCGTTTTTCCCGGCACTGAAGGTCATGAATCTCATCCATTTACTTAAAAGGATATTCTTGTTATTTCAGGTTACTCCCTACCCACATAGATAACGTGGGGATAGGGGATAATAACTTGCTAATCGGTGGGGCTCTGACCACTGGAACTCCCATTGTCATGAGGACACTCAATTCATTCTCTATGAGTCTGTCGGAGATATCTCAGCCATGCTCCACCGACCACTCCATTTAAACAAGGGAATGGGACCCCTGTTTTCATGTCTATGGGGGTCCTAGCAGTCAGAACCCCAACAATCAGCAAGCTATCCCTTATTCTGTGGGTGGAATAACTTGAAGTAACTGGAATATCCCTTAAACACAGATGTGTTGGCTTTTTATCTCCATTGGGGTCACCTGCCACTTCCTAAAAAAGTTTAAAGAGGACCTCTCACTACTTCCACCAATTCCAGTTCTTAACATCTGTTAATAGCTGTTGCTCCACTGATTCCAACATAGTTGGAATTTTTTTCTCTAGCCCCCACCATTCTGGAGCAATCAGTGCTATTAATTTTGGTGCCTGATATACTATTTAGGCTCTGTATGGTCAGGAGGGCGGTGTCAGACAGGAGCAGGCAAGGGGTGTGACTCTGATGTCTGACACTGGCTGCCTCTGATTGGAGCTCTGACTCACGCCTCCTTGCCTGACACCGCCCACCTGACATTACAGAGCTTAAATAAGACATCAGGCATCAAAACTGACCGTGCTAGTTGCTCAGGAACAGTGAGGTCTAGAGAGAAAATTCCCACTGTGGTGGGATCAGTGGAGCAACGAAGAACTTGATTCGGTAGAGGTGGCGAAAGGTCCTCTTTAAGCTCTTTAAAGTCAGGTTTGCAGTCTCATGCAGAGGGGGCGTGATTCAGAGCTCCAATCAGAGGCAGCCAGTGTCAGAGCTCAGAATCACAGCCTTTGTCTGCTCCAGCCTGACACCGCCCTCCTGACAGTACAGAGACTAAATAGTATATCAGACACCAAAACTAACAGCATTGATTGCTCAGGAATGGTGAGGGCTAGAGAAAAAATTACAACTGTGCCAGAATCAGTGGAGTAGAAGCTATTAAATTGTGTACAGAGCTGGACTTTGTGGAAGTGATGAAAGATCCTCTTTAAATGAGCCCCAATCACAGGACATCATATATCTACATTTTCATAAGTCCGCAAAAATGGCACACCCTAATACAGAGGTCCCCAACTTTATCTAGCTTAGAAGCAGAGCTGTGATTTAAGTAAGTTATCCAGGATTGGAAAAATGTGTCTGTTTTTTTCCACAAATACATGACTATGTCTGTACATTAGTTGATTTTAGTACTGGAGCTCTGTTCTATGAGCTACATAGAAATATTCAGCACAGCACCATCCATATGGTTATGGTTATGCCTGGTACCACAGCTCAGTCCCATTCCAATGAAGTCATCTACAAAAATTGTTGCAAAGGTGGACGTACCCTTTAAGAAACAGTAGCTAATGCAAGAATGTTAGGGACATAGCTGTAAGGGGTGATGAGGTTGCAGTAACACCCAAGTTTTGGTGCCTGAGGTGGCCTCTGACACATACGAGAACACCATTGTAATAAATGGCACTTGTTAGGTTGGAACCCTAGTACTCATTTTGCATTGGGTTCAAGTTTGACCTCTGACCATAGCCTAAAAGTCTTGTGCCGGTTGATAACAAGTAACTGTTCTGTAATAATGACCTGAAATGTGTCCAGCTTGTCCATCTGCACTTTATTTATCACAGGATACAATACATTTCATTGTACTCTAAATGTATCTGTTCACTTGTAAATTCCTTTTTAGGCTGAAAATTGTTATGAATCGTGGGATATTTGTTAGTTTTTGGACTGGTGTCTTTTTGTAAAAGATACAATGGTCCTGAGATGGCAAAATGAAGGAATAATGATTTTCTTCAAACTTTCACTGATCCCGCTTGTGACCATGAGAGTGTAGCGGGCGAGTGAAGCTCTGCCATTGGCCTGACTGCAGCTGTCTTGTTAGATACATATTCCAAATGGGCTTATAGAAAGTGACAGAGCCGACGAATCCTCCTGCCAGACTGGACGGCTACATTATTGGTCTTGGATGAATTCCATTCTAATACGTCTTTGACTCACCTTTGAAAATTGTTAGAAATGGCAGCAAATCAGTGTAAAGTATATTATAGAACGAAAACCTAGTCCTGTCAGTTTGGATTTCCGCATGGAGAAAGAACACAGATATCTCCAGAAAGTATTTATGATGCCTAAATGCGACTGTATGGAAACAGCGCAGGGAATTTTGGTTTTAGAAGAATGTTGAGTAGAATGAGAATTTTTTGTTTCAATAAAGTTTAGATTTTTCAGTCAATTCACCAATTTTAGTTAAACCAGATCAAAAGATGGAAAGATTCACCCAATAAAATACACCAAAGTCTCAAAAATTAGTAATTAAAGGGGTTGTCCAAGATTTAGACCAAACACGGGGTGGGTGTGAAACAAAAAAAGAAATACCTATGCCTGTCCAGTCCCAGTCCACTCACCTGAAGCGTAGTGGGGGCCACCTGAACCAGTGGGGCCACTAATATGTCTCAGTGGTCATGCGAGCCTCTACCAGACCCAGCAACTCCTGGCACGGGAGGGAAAGGGGACCAGTAGTGGACAACGGAGTGATGGGTATAGGGGAGTATGATTTTTTTTTTTTTTTTTTTTTACACCCCCATCCCCGGGCAAGCCCGAATTTGCTTTAAATCCTTGACAACCCCTATAATTACAAAACTTTATTAATACATAAAGTAGATCACACAGTTATGAAATATTTTAAATTAAAGGAAAGGAGGAGGCCGCAGCTAGCCTTATACCTACATATATTTTTGGAGCGGAGGCTAGCTGCGACCTTCTCTTTTCTTTTAATGTTTGAAATTTTTGGATTAATGTGTGATCCATTTCATGTACTAACAAAGTTTAGTTATTATTGATTTTTAAGACTTTGTTGTATTTCACTGGGTGAAATTTGGAGGATTGCTTTATTATTGGGATTTTTATGGGAAGTATAGGATTAAACATTAAATATATATATCTTGTTAAAGAAAAAAACCTCTTTTTTAAGTTAGTAGACCCCCCTCCCATACTTGGCAATTGCACTATATACGACTTTTCAAAATCTCTGCACTCACTGAAAAAACCACATCAGCCATAAGGCTTGAAGGCCCTCTGAAGTTTCAGTCTGACTAATGGTCATGTGACTTGCATTATTCAATACTGTGGGTCTCTGTGCAATTGTACACACCGACAGCACACTGACCAAAAATACATTCATGTGAATTAGCCTATACTGGGAAAGGAATATGCAAATAAGTCCTCCCTGTTGGAAAGTGAAAACTTGCTCTAGCGCCACCATTCGGAAGATAACTCCCTATAGATCAATGTTTGTTTTTCCCGAAAGTAAAAAAAGAAAAGGAAGCAATCTGCAGCCAGCTGTTTCAATGAGCAAAGCAGGGTACTGGCTGGTTAAGAGTTGCTGAGCAGCCACCATAGCTGCCACTGTATTATACAGCAGAGACCCAGCGCTAATACAAGTGATCAGTGCCTGTATTAAGGTTCTGATTGCATTTTTATTATTTTTTATTTATTATTATTGTTTATTTATATAGCACCATTAATTCCATGGTGCTGTACATTATTATATTAATTCCATGGTGCTGTACATTATTATATTAATTCTATGGTGCTTTAGGTTTGAGGGTTTACATACAGTACACAAAATATACAAGACAAGTGTAATACTAACAGTGACCAACTGGCACAGTGGGATAGAGGGCCCAATCTATGAGGGAAGAGGGATATGGACAGAAGGTGGGGGTAGAGGCTGTTCAGGTGGTGGTGCGGTGACAGTAGTGTTATTGGAGGTTGTAGGCCTTCCTGAATAGGTGAGTCTTCAGGGCCTTCTTGAAGCTTGTGACTGTGGGGGACAGTCTTATGTGTCTTGGTAATGAGTTCCAGAGTATGGGGGATGCACGGGAGAAGTCTTGGAGACGTTTGTGTTAAGAGCGGATAAGAGCAGAGAGGAGTAGGAGGGCTTTGGAGGATCGGAGGTTACGTGCGGGCAGGTAGCCGGAGATTAGGTCGGAGATATATGGAGGAGACAGGCTGTGGTTGGCTTTGTATGTCAGTGTTGGTAGTTTGAACTCTATTCTCTGGGTGATGGGTAGCCAGTGAAGGGATTGGCAGAGGGGAGCGGCAGATGAAGAACAGTGGGAGAGGTGTATTAGGCGAGCAGCACAGTTTAAGGTGGACTGGAGGGGGGCGAGGGTGTTTGCTGGGAGGCCATGGAGAAGGGTGTTACAGTAGTCTAGGCGGGAGATTATGAGGGCGTGAACTAGCATCTTTGTAGTTTCAGGGGTGAGCAAGGAGTGAATTCGATGGATGTTCTTGAGTTGGAGGCGGCATTTTTGTGGCGACAGATGGGAGGTGCCATTTTGCCATTTTGAAGGCTCCCTGGTTTGTATGGTGTTAATTTGTATTAAAGGGTGCTCTATGCAGTACAAATGCCGGTATACTGCAGTGCATTAGCATTGTAATGCCTTGCATTAGTGATCAGACCCCCAAGGTTCAAGAGTCCTAGGTATTCTAATTGTTACAGTAAAACAAATAAATAAAAAGAAATAAAAATTCAAATCACATACACATTAGGTATCCCTGTGTCCGAAATTGCCCGGTCTACAAACTTATACAAATATTTTTCCCATAACAGAAACGTTGTAGCGGGAAAAAAAAATCAAACGAGCTGAACCGCGTTTTTTTTTCGCTGTTTTGCCTCTGGGAAAAATTTAAATAAAAAGCAATCAAAGCAATAGACATTCCCCAAAATGGTATAACTAAAAAGTAAATCTGGCCCCGCAAAAAAGACGTCTTATGCACGGAAATATAAAAAAGTTATGGGTGTTTGAATATGGCGACTTCAAAAATTATGTTTTTTTTTTTTTTTTAAGGAGTTAAAACGTAAAAAAAAAACTATATAAATTTGGTATTGCTGGAATCGTACTGACCAATAGAATACATGTGACATGTCATTTTAGCTGCATAGTAAACGCTGTACAAACAAAGCCCATAAGAAAGTCGCAGAAACACAGTTTTTTGTCAATTCCACCCTATTCTGAATTTTTTTTCCTGCCTTCCAGTACATCATATGGAATATTAAATAGTACCAATAAAAAGTACAATTTGTCCGGCACATATTAAGACCTTAAGTGGCAATGTGAACGGAAAAATAAAAAAGTTATGGGGGTTTGGAAGGCGAGGATAAGGAATAAGTGTCCATAGAAGGATTATGTTCTCCCTGTGTTTGTGTGGGTTTCCTCCGGGTACTCCGGTTTCCTCCCACACTCCAAAGACATACTGATAGGGAATTTAGATTGTGAGCCCTGTCTGTAAAGCGCTGCGGAATATGATGTCGCTATACAAGTAAGCATAATAAATAATAATAATAATAATAATAATCCCTTTAAACTAACAATATTCTAAATGAAACCTGTAAGACCCAAAATAATTAAAATATAACAGACAGCAGATGAGAACATGTTTTATTGAACTGCTATCTGAAATGTTGCATCAGTTTACGTCTTTCATTTATTGCATTGGTCTAAACTTGAACGACATTTTAACGGAGATGAGAAAATTTTATTGACAAATGTTATCTGAAAGCTAATATTGCAGCATTCTAGTGTTTTGTTATTAGGGTTAGGAAATGGGTTTAGGAAATGTGGACAGATTACATTTTTAGGATTAGGAAATGTACACGTGTGTTTAGAATATCAGCACAGATTAATTTATTAGAGTTAGGAAATGAGTACAGGTTACATTTTAGATATTCAAAGCAAAGTGTGAAATAATGTAATAATAACGATGGCTTTATAGAATGCCTGCATGTCACACTTTGCTTGTAACAAGTACAGTACAGACCAAAAGTTTGGACACACCTTCTCATTCCAAGAGTTTTCTGTATTTTCATGACTATAAAAATTGTAGATTCACACTGAAGGCATCAAAACTATGAATTAACACATGTGGAATTATATACTTAACAAAAAAGTGTGAAACAACTGAAAATATGTCTTATATTCTAGGTTCTTCAAAGTAGCCACCTTTTGCTTTGATTACTGCTTTGCACACTCTTGGCATTCTCTTGATGAGCTTCAAGAGGTAGTCACCTGAAATGGTTTTCACTTCACAGGTGTGCCCTGTCAGGTTTAATAAGTGGGATTTCTTGAATTATAAATGGGGTTGGGACCATCAGTTGTGTTGTTCAGAAGTCAGGTGGATACACAGCTGATAGTCCTACTGAATGGAGTGTTAGAATTTGTACTATGGCAAGAAAAAAGAAGCTAAGTAAAGAAAAACGAGTGGCCATCATTACTTTAAGAAATGAAGGTCAGTCAGTCCGAAAAATTGGGAAAACTTTGAAAGTGTCCCCAAGTGCAGTGGCCAAAACCATCAAGCGCTACAAAGAAACTGGCTCACATGAGGACCGCCCCAGGAAAGGAAGACCAAGAGTCACCTCTGCTGCGGAGGATAAGTTCATCCGAGTCACCAGCCTCAGAAATCACAGGTTAACAGCAGCTCAGATTAGAGACCAGGTCAATGCCACACAGAGTTCTAGCAGCAGACACATCTCTACAACAACTGTTAAGAGGAGACTGTGTGCAGCAGGCCTTCATGGTAAAATAGCTGCCAGGAAACCACTGCTAAGGACAGGCAACAAGCTAAAGAGACTTGTTTGGGCTAAAGAACACAAGGAATGGACATTAGACCTGTGGAAATCTGTGCTTTGGTCTGATGAGTCCAAATTTGAGATCTTTGGTTCCAACCACCGTGTCTTTGTGCGACGCAGAAAAGGTGAACGAATGGACTCTACATGCCTGGTTCCCACCGTGAAGCATGGAGGAGGAGGTGTGATGGTGTGGGGGTGCTTTGCTGGTGACACTGTTGGGGATTTATTCAAAATTGAAGGAATACTGAACCAGCATGGTTACCACAGCATCTTGCAGCGGCATGCTATTCCATCCGGTTTGCGTTTAGTTGGACCATCATTTATTTTTCAACAGGACAATGACCCCAAACACACCTCCAGACTGTGTAAGGGCTATTTGACCAAGAAGGAGAGTGATGGGGTGCTACGCCAGATGACCTGGCCTCCACAGTCACCAGACCTGAACCCAATCGAGATGGTTTGGGGTGAGCTGCACCGCAGAGTGAAGGCAAAAGGGCCAACAAGTGCTAAGCATCTCTGGGAACTCCTTCAAGACTGTTGGAAGACCATTTCAGGTGACTACCTCTTGAAGCTCATCAAGAGAATGCCAAGAGTGTGCAGAGCAGTAATCAAAGCAAAAGGTGGCTACTTTGAAGAACCTAGAATATAAGACATATTTTCAGTTGTTTCACACTTTTTTGTTAAGTATATAATTCCACATGTGTTAATTCATAGTTTTGATGCCTTCAGTGTGAATCTACAATTTTTATAGTCATGAAAATACAGAAAACTCTTGGAATGAGAAGGTGTGTCCAAACTTTTGGTCTGTACTGTATATACAGTACCAGGCAAAAGTTTTAGACAGGTGTGGGAAAATGTTGCAAAGTGAATAAACAAAATTATATGACCGAAGAAAGAAAAATCTAAATCCCATCAATATTTAGTGCAACATGGTTTCTGCCACAAAATCAGCTGCAAAGGAGTACTAACTCTCATTAGGAAGGGACAGTACAGGGATTTGCTAAGTATTATGGGAAGGAATGTGCATTAGTGCCATCTCTTAGACGGTAGCTCCCTATAGATAAATGCCTGGTTTTTAAAAAAAAAAAAAAAAAAGCAAAACCTGGGAATAATAGCACATGCTAGAATAACTCCTCCAAAAGGAAGATGGACCCGTCCTCAGACAGCTGTTTTGAGGTTATTGCCTCTCAAGACCATGCATTGATCTATAGGGAGCTACCTACCAAAAGGTGGTGCTAGAGCACATTCCTCTTTTTTTAATCAATGAGGTCTTATTTGCATATTCCTTACCTAGAATTCTTAGCAGGGAATGCATGGTCTAATAAGCCCCTGTACCGTCTCTCCCTTATGAGACATAGTACTCCTTCTGACCCACATGTAGACCTCTATCACAGACAGACAGCACTGCTCTGCACTGGAGAGAGGTAACCTTGAACCAGCTGCACTGGCACTCTATTCACTTATTTATTCTTTTTTGTTTATCACGTTTTGTCACCTGTTTGTCACTGTTTTTGTGTGGATGTAGGGGTGCGGAAACCCTTTTGGGTCCTACCGAAGTCTAGGAGTTGGAGTGTGTGGCCCTCGGGTTCCCTCCTTCTTTGCTCTCCAGTGTCTGTCTCTGTTTTTGTGGAGATAGACAACAGTTGCAGGCTCAGTCGTACTCTTGGGGTGGCAGCCCTTGAGGGGACTGATGCAAGTAGCTGGCTTGGTAGTACTCCTGGTGGTGGCAGCCCATGGAGGAAACCAAGTAAGTTACTGACCCTCCTGTTTCGGCAGTTGGGTTGGTTCAGCCCCCTTACTCGTGGGCCTTTTGGCTTTGAGTTTGGGGATAGTTTCGGAGGACCCATTCTCTTTTGAGATGGGTTTTGCGATAGACAGCATCCTTTGCACGTTTTTTTCAGTGGCACCCGTCACTTTTTTGCCGTGCACTGGTGTTTTCGTTGGCACAGCTTTGAGACTTCAAAAAAAAAAAAAAAAAAAGTCTGTGGATGGGAACCTCTTTCTTTTGGTGGAGATATTCTAATATCTAGATAATCACCTAATATGCTAGTCTGACTTTCTACTGTCAAGTGGGTGGTCCCTTTCCATCTGCTTCAGCTTAGGACCACCCACTTGACAAAACCTAATTAGCATATTGAGTAGTAAAACTAACAGCACTGATTGCTCAGGAACAGTGGGGGCTAGAAAAAAAATTCCAACTGTGCCGGAATAAGAGAAGCGGCGTCTATGGAAGAATGCAAAGAGTTGAATGCTGTGAAAGGTCTCCTTTAAGAAGATAGGTCTTTATTCTTTTTCTGCACCTAAGAATATATTAAAAGTTGAACCTTGCGCAACCATGATGTCATTGTATCAAATTCGTTGATTTTGATCAGGAATTTCATGGACCAGACCCCTGAATCTGGACCACGTACGCACAGTTGTGTTCCTTCAATGGTCGGTTATTTATTACCCCCCTTTACCCCTTTAATCTGGATATTGTGGAGTACGGTCAGAAGACTAATCCCCCCTAAGCTTTGTTGATAATAAATCATAATACACCTACAAGGTCTTTATCCTACGTGTAAACTCTTGGCTTGTATTATGTGACATCCTTTTATCTGAGGAACGGAAAAAAATCTTCGGTCAGGATCGTGTCAAAAGTAACGGCCAAAAAAAGACTAGACATATTTGCTTAATGTAAAATGATTGTATGTCTTGTGTGAGGAAATATCTTTGGCTTCTTGTTAACCGTCTTTGTCCCTGGCTGCAGTGGGGACTCCTTACGAAGCAGATTTTACAGCTGTTGATAGAAAACCAGTGGAAAATTGGGGGGGGAATGTCCTGGAGGAGAGTGATACTATACACGGAAGCTCCAAGTCTTCTGCAAACAGGACGATCACTTTCTTATATGATTTAGATTGTTTTCAATAGAATGTTGGAATAATCTGATTAATAATGTACATAGATATGGGGGATGGAAGGACGGGAGTGCTGCAGAGCTGTAATCCCCTTTCTATAAAATGTTCACAAACTTTCAATGGAATCTCCGAGTCTGAATCATATAATAAAATGCCATCAATAACAGATAAGTGGGGATCCAACACTCAGCACCCCCACTGATCAGCTGCAGTCTACTGGAAGCAGCATCAGACTGGCCCACTAGAGGATCCTCTGAAGGTCCAGGCGCTAACACAATAATGGTCCAGCAGAAGACACCCAAATTTAAAGGATACTATGGTCTATTTACTAAGGGTGATTGGAAAGTGGGCCCCCAGAATCATTTTATCAGGGCCCAAGGAACCCAAGTCCAACACTGACTGGAAGGAGGAGCTTTGTATACCATGCACCGCCAAGTTACTGTAAGTCTATTCCCATTCAAGTCTATGGGACTGAGCTTGCAGTTATTCCTTGGCCCCTATCTAGTGGACCACCTTTAGGAAGTGTTCACATGTAGGAATTTGACGCTGAATTTGCCTCAAAATCCACCTCAAATCCGCCTAAATCAACCTCCCATTCATTTCAATAAGAGGCAGTTGCTGATTTTTTTCAACTAGTGGAAAAACTAAGTGTCCTGCTCGTCCTTCAGTCGGATTCACCACCACAGCATGTGCTACTTTGGTCAGCCATTGTAGTGTGCAGTCTGTGCCTACAGATGCACAAGATAAAGAATGTCTTTTAATGGACATGGAACGGATATCTGACTAAGCCCCAAGACTAATTTTTATTTGTTTGTACACGTGGGAGCAAAGAACACGGTCAGAAAGCCTATTATTATTATTATTATTGTTATTAGTGTGCTCGACCTCCAGCGAGTCCGGCTACTAGATCACTGTCAGATATGTTATGGTATTGTAACCACATTATTAATAATCCTATAGATGCTCAGTCATTGGTAATGAACCAAATGTCTGAACAGGGCAAGGAACGCAGGATTTGTTGTGTCTAATAGACCGGAATAGGAAAATGAAATACTTTAATGCTTTTAGGGGAAAAATGGGATTGAATAAGTTATGGAGCTACACTACTGTACATATGGAGATATGGTAAGAAGATATGGAGGTATGGTATGAAGATATGGAGGTATGGTACTTCAGACATGGAGTGCTGTAGATAAAGAGATATAGTATAGTATTGTCCTGTAGATATGTGGATATGGTGTATGAAGGTATGGTGCTGTAGATATAGAGGCATCATATGGAGGTATGCATATATGGAGACGTCATGCAATAGATATAGAGATATGGTGTAGGTATGGAGACAGGGAGTAATACATATAAATATATGGTGCTGTAGATATGCAGACATCATATTGTAAATATGGAGACTTGGTGCAGTAGATATGAAGACATCATGCCATAGATATTCTGTGGATATGTTGATATGGTGCTGTAGATATGGAGACATTATACTGTAAATATGGAGATATGGTACTTTAGATATGAAGACATCATTCTACTTTGTGAAATATGGATATATACAGTACCACTGTAGATATGGAGACACCATACAGTAGAAATGGAGATTTGGCGCTTTAGATATGGAGACATCATTCTACTGTACTAAATATGGAGAAATAGAGTACTGATGTAGATATGGAGACATCATACCGTACATATGCTGGAGATATGGTGCTGTAGATCTAGAGACATCAAACCATAGATATAGAGAAATGGTGCTTTAGATATGGAGACTATGGTTCTGCAGAAATCATATGATAGATATGGAGATATGAGACATAAAATGGAGATATGGAGCTGTAGATATGGTGACTTCATGCTATAGATATGCTGTGGATATGTTGATATGGTGCTGTAGATATGGAGACATCACGTTTCATAGACCAGTCTTAATAAAAGCCCCGACTGGCACAGAAGACGACTGATTTATGAAGAGGCTCCGACCTCTTCATGAATCCGTCTCACTCCCGTGCACCTGAATGGAGATCTACACCTGTTCCATTATAACTCATGGCAGAAAGCTTGTGTGAGTTATAATAAATATGTCGGGCTGAGACAGCGTCACCCTGGCCCTCTCCACTCCCTGCTCCATGTGGCATGCGAGGTGCAGAATGGGGCTTGTGGTGCACGTTTGGCACAAGTAATGTCACTTGCACCAAATATGTGCCATTATATCATCCCTGTACGTCAGAAATCTGGCATAGAGTGATTGATGAATTTCTTCCATTCTGCTGTAGATATGTACAGTATATATGATACTGTAGATATGGAGAAATGGTGCTGTAGATATGGATTTATGATGCTGTAGATTTTGCAAAATGATGCTGAAGATATGGAGATAAAGTATATTACTATAGATATGTAGAGATGAAAATGTAGTTATGAATATACACTATATGACAATATGGTATTGCAGATATGATGCTGTAAACACATTGATATGGTACGGTAGATGTAATGCTGTAGATATGGAGATACGGCTCTGAACATAGGAAGATATAGAGCTGTAGATACTGATATGTATAAGAGGATTATAAACACTATTACTAGTAAATACTAGTTTTGTAGATACGGATATATATGTTGCTGTAGATATAGCAATATAGTATTGCAGATATGGAGACATGATGCTATAGATACAATGATATCATACCGTAGATACAGAGATATAGTATTGTAGATGCGGATACGTATGTTGCTGTAGATATGGAGATGATGGTCATACTAGTGTGATTTTGGCTTTTTGTCTTACTTCCTGTGCGCTATATTCTCCAGATGATGTAGTATACATTACAGAAATGCATAGGAACAATGTATTAGGCACAGGCGGCACACATACACCCTTATGAGGGCTCGCCAATTTTACTAGCACTCTCAGTGTTGACTGCAGGATTCTATAGGTGTTTGATAGGTGAGATCCATTTCTCACCGCTCTATCACACCTGGATTTCACTCATATACTGTGACCAGGACCAGCAATAGTTCTTACTTTTCACATTTTCATAGCCATTAGGTTTTTATCATATCTAATAAAAGTTAAGTTTTAGATCCTTTCCATTTCAGGGAATACTAGGTGTATAGGATCTTTGGTGGTCGGACACAGCTATACACTTACGGAGTTACATATGGAGATGTTATTGCAGATATAGAGATATGATACAATATTGTAGATGACACTTATCTTGCAAACCATTTCCTCAGCAGGAATCTCATGCTAAACATTTACAATATATGGGAAAAGTTTAAGCTCCAGCCATCCTAATATACGGTAACTGTGTTTGTCATGCTGGAGGGCGCAGCTGTTATCTACTGTATACAGCTACTTATCACACCCAAGAGAAATTAACCATCTCATGATGTGAATATCAACATCCGAGCATGAGTAAGACAGACAGACATCCCCTTTATGGGCTTCTCAGAGAAATACTGCCCCCAGGTTGTGGTGAAAGTCCCTGCGTTACTTCTACTAGCATGCAACCCCAGTGTCTCCCCATGACAATGGCAAGAGTGACGACAATGTGATTGTAGGTCACCCACCATTCAGGAATGACCCTTGCTCTTTTTCTTCTTTTGTTCTTTTCCTATTTCAAAAGCTAAAAAATGCAACATGTGCCCCTCATTCTGTAACTGGGTTCTGGAAGCTGCAACCATTATCCACCATTTTGGTAAATACTGACTTTCATCACTATGTCCATACCTCCCAGGATTCAAAGGACAGAAAAAGGGACAGAATGCGCAGCATGTATAGTGCACTGTGGAAAATTTAGCTCCACCCACTATGATGGCTCCGCCCATTCCCATCAATTTCTCTTTGTGCCCCCACACAATATAATGCCCCTACAGTCACCCTAACATTATATGCCCCCACATTAGAATATTTCACTCCAATTGCCCTCACGTATAAAATCCCTCTTCTGGTGCACCCACAGTTTAATGTTCCCCTCCAGCTGCCCCCAGTTCAATGTCCCCCAGTAATTGCCCCCAGTTTAATGTCCTCCTCCAGCTGCCGCCAGTTTAATGTCCTCTCCAGCTAACCGTACGGTTTAATGTCCTCCTCCAGCTACCCCCAGTTTAATGTCCTCTCCAGCTACCCGTACGGTTTAATGTCCCCCCTCTAGCTCAACCCACAGGATAATGTTCCCTTCCAGCTGACCCCAGTTTAATGTCCCCGTCCAGCGACCCCCACAGTTTAACATAAAAAAACACTAATATTCACCTCTCCTCACTCCCCTACTGCTCTGTCTGACGTCTCTGTTTCAGGTAGCTGCAGGCTCGATGTGAGTGATGTCATCACATTGCGCCTACAGCTCCAGAAGCACACAGGGATAGGATGGTGAAGTAGGGAACAGAGGGCTCCATTGTATTCTCTCCCTCTATCATATAACCCTATATATCACAGAGCTCAGCTTCTCTCCTCTATCATATAACCCTATTTCACGAGCCAGCTTCTCTCCTCTATCATATAACCTTATGTATCACAGAGCTCAGCTTCTCTCCCTCTATCATATAACCCTATATATCACAGAGCTCAGCTTCTCTCCTCTATCATATAACACTATATATCACAGAGCTCAGCTTCTCTCCTCTATCATATAACCCTATATATCACAGAGCTCAGCTTCTCTCCTCTATCATATAACCTATATATCACAGAGCTCAGCTTCTCTCCTCTATCATATAACCCTATATATCACAGAGCTCAGCTTCTCTCCCTCTATCATATAACC
This sequence comes from Leptodactylus fallax, assembly GCA_947044405.1. Lineage (NCBI taxonomy): Eukaryota > Metazoa > Chordata > Amphibia > Anura > Leptodactylidae > Leptodactylus > Leptodactylus fallax. The sequence goes on from CAMRHE010000006.1 coordinate 9,830,944, forward strand.
CTATATATCACAGAGCTCAGATTCTCTCCTCTATCATATAACCCTATATATCACAGAGCTCAGCTTCTCTCCTCTATCATATAACCCTATATATCACAGAGCTCAGCTTCTCTCCTCTATCATATAACCTATATATCACAGAGCTCAGCTTCTCTCCTCTATCATATAACCCTATATATCACAGAGCTCAGCTTCTCTCCCTCTATTATATAATCCTATATATCACAGAGCTCAGCTTCTCTTCCTCATTTCATGCTATCAGAGAGGGCAGAACATATCACCTGACATTTTTGAACAACCTTGCCTTATTCTATGTAATCATATGTTAAAGATCTATAACTAGAGATGAATAAACCGATTTGGCATCAAATTGTTACAAATTTTTAGAAAATTTTTGATTTAGTTGATTCCAAAGTTTTTGGAATTCATCCAGCATGAATCACTCAATATGGCAGTCACCATTTTATAGATCAGAAGAATACTGAGAAGAATGATCACATGACGTCTAATTGATATTAGAGAGAGATAGGAGTGGGGGGGGGGGGGGTCAGTGTGTTAGGCAGGCACAGATAGCCCTTGCTGTGAGTGGGTGCTGCCGCATCTCTACAACTCTTGCATTCATATGTGAATCACCAATCTTTATCACATTTACAGAGTGCCATACATGACTTTTCAGGGCGATTCGGGTACTTTAAATCCAAATTTATTTGGACTGAATTGAATCTGAAATAAATGTTGGGAAATTTACTTATCTCTATAAAAGCTCAGCTTGCTTCCATCCTGGACTGTAATAAAGCATCATAGTAATCCCAGATGACTTCATCTGCATGTCACCATACTGTTAGTAAAAGTAACTAGAAAAATATACAAGAAAATCAGCTATTTCTGAGACCTTTTTACCCCCGGCTTTTCTGTTTTTGCTTATAAATCAGGCGAAACATGTTGTGCCTAATGAACGTTTCTGACAGTCTCAGAGATTAGGTACAAGATTCTTTGTCCAAGTGTATTTTGGAGCAAGGAAGAAATTCCTAGCTTGCAGCTGCATGCAAAGGATTTGTATTAATAGTCAGCTGTTAGAATAAAAAAAAAAAAGTGGGGGGTTCTGGTAATGCAGCGCGGATACTCCAGATATATCCATGTAATCTAACGCTCTCTGGAGAGATCCAGTTTCATGGCTTAATCTTTGTTTTTGTTATTTAGTATGTGTCAGTTCGTAGATATGGTCTGACAAGTAGCCGGTGGTGGGGGGGCTACTTAATTCTTGCTGATAATGGGGATCTTTGTAAGTTGGTTAAATGTATGGCGGTTATCCAGAATGTCTGAGACTCTTTGGATGGATAAGTAGGAGAGATAAATGAAGGTGTATATGTAGGAATTTTTTAAAGTACAGATAAAGTTTCCTAATAACATCCTCTTAGGTGTTGCTACACCATCTTTAAAGAGGATCTTTCACCACCTCCACCGACTCCAACCCTTTGCATCCTTTAATAGGCGCTGTTCCACTGATTCCGGCACAGTTGGAATTTTTTCTCTTGTCCACGCCATTCCTGAGCAATTGATGCTGTTCATTTTAGTACACAATATGCTAATTAGGCTCTCAACTGTCAAGAGGGTGGTCCTAGGCTGGAAAAGAGCGACATGGTCTGCCCACCTGGCACTAGAGAGCCTAATAAGTATATTGGATGCTGAAACTAACAGAAAGGATTGCTCAGGAATGGTGGGGGATAGAGAAATATTCCAACTGCACCGGAATCAGTGGAACAACAGCTATTAAAGGACACAGAGAGTTGGAAGTGGTGAAAAATCCTCTCTAAAGAGGGGGACGCTAATAATGATGACCTACCCTTTGATTGGGTGCGTCCAATGATGGACATCTCCAAAGATAGAGAGGTCACGACAATCCAGCATACCAGACATAGCACCTTGCATTAAGATGTGACTTTACTTGGTACTGTTCATTTGAATGACTCTAAACTGAAGTATATCTTCTGGCACAGAGGCACATACCCAAAAAAGAACACTGAATTCAGCGCACTTTCAACTTTCCAGCGGTATATAATACCACCGATCTCCGAGGACATGAAAGGTCCTCTTTAAAGGGGAATATAGGGTTCATCTACATAGAGTTGTATACGTCTGCTGTTTGCCTGGACATGATCCTCCTACTGGTGGTAACCAAAGGCCATAAAACACTTCGGAGCTCAGCAGAACCAATGGATGTCCAGGTTTTGCAGTTGTAATACGGATGCTAGAATGCATCTGTTCTACAGCTTTTTGGAACTGATCTGTGCCATGTTTTAACCCTTTGGGTTGTTAATTCATTTGCCTATGGGTAATCTTTGATTTAGTAAACAATTACCAAAACACAGAATTTTTGAGGCAGTTTTTGAGTCCAGCACCAGAATGGAAATCTACGTCAGCCCGCCCCGCAATGGGGTCCATGCACCAAATATGCATCACAATATCATGCCAGAAAACTGGTGTAGAGGGATTGATAAATCTCCTCCATTAAATGGGTTGCCCATTGACATCAGTGGGAGCTGAGCTGTAGTAACAGCGCCCGGCCACTTTACAGGGAACGGAGCTATCTGCTTCTGGCTCTGTCCACTGTATAGTAGAAGGAACAAATGTACCACCAAACATTTGATACATGTGGGGGGTCAGCTGTTGGCCCCAACCTAAGGACCAGCCATAAAAAGTTAGCTCCTTTAAACTTCATCAAAAACTGCACGTGTGTTTTCAATCTTAAGGTGCATTGAGAGGGTCATCACAGGTGCCTTTATAACCATTTAAAAACTATCCCTGAAAAAACTGCATGTGGTTTTGATGTGGTTTTGGTGCAGATATTTTTATTTTACAAATTATATATGTTACATATATGTGCTTCACCCGTAAAATTAATACACTGTACCACAAACCACATCAATACAATTTTGATGCAGTTTAACTGCATCTAACCTGACAGTCTGAATGCACCCTTACTGGGATCTTACATTTGCTGTGCACATGTGATGCTGCTGGATCCGCTTCAGGTTTAGTTGAGACCGCTCGTAATGTACAAGAACTGGAATGTATACAGCTGATTGACGGTCGGCGGTGTCGGACTGTATGGCAGCTATGTGTACGGTCTTACAGAAACCGCCCTGACTAGGACTCATGCCTGGATATACTTGGCACTTGATAAGAAATATAAGGAGAATATAATTATTACAGTTTGTGGTATGCGCTATTTTCAAGCAAACCATCTGATGGTAAATAATAGAACTGGAAACGTGCTGAGAGGACCGGCAACCAGAAACTCTCCATCTTCTAGTATGTCTGGAAGAAGTGGGTGATTCCCAGGTGCCTGGAATCCCACAAACCAATAACACTTTCCAAATGTGGTCAATAACACAGTTAAGCGAACCTAACCTTAACCAACTTTGCATAAATCAATAGTACATTGTGTGTACAGGGGGAATAACACTATTTCTGGCCATCATATGATTTAGATTTTATCATTTGTAGCAGTTTACAGTTCTCCCTGAGCTGATGGGTGGAGACTTACTAGCTGCTATATACTGAACACAGTAAGTAGAGGAGAATCTGCTCTATATCTCTCTATCTCTCACTCAGAGACAGCCCTGGGGCCATGCTGGACACATATAGGGAAGTACTAACCTCATAGATTGTAAGCCTTTGCGGACACTGTTAGTATTGGACTTGTTTTTTGTATTGGATGTAAACCCTCAAATGTACAGCACCATGGAATGAATATAATAATATGCAACACTATGGAACTAATATCATAATATACAGCACCGTGGAATTAATATAATAATGTAAAGCACCATGGAATGAATATAATAATATCCAGCACCATGGAAATAATACAGTCATATGAAAAAGTTTGGGCACCCCTATTAATCTTAATCATTTTTAGTTCTAAATATTTGGGTGTTTGCAACAGCCATTTCAATTTGATATATCTAATAACTGATGGACACAGTAATATTTCAGGATTGAAATGAGGTTTATTGTACTAACAGAAAATGTGCAATATGCATTAAACCAAAATTTGACCGGTGCAAAAATTTGTGTACCCTTATCATTTTATTGATTTGAATACTCCTAACTACTTTTTACTGACTTACTGAAGCACAAAATTGGTTTTGTAACCTCACTGAGCTTTGAACTTCATAGCCAGGTGTATCCAATCATGAGAAAAGGTATTTAAGGTGGCCAATTGCAAGTTGTTCTCCTATTTGAATCTCCTCTGAAGAGTGGCATCATGGGCTCCTCAAAACAACTCTCAAATGATCTGAAAACAAAGATTGTTCAACATAGTTGTTCAGGGGAAGGATACAAAAAGTTGTCTCAGAGATTTAACCTGTCAGTTTCCACTGTGAGGAACATAGTAAGGAAATGGAAGACCACAGGGACAGTTCTTGTTAAGCCCAGAAGTGGCAGGCCAAAAAAAATATCAGAAAGGCAGAGAAGAAGAATGGTGAGAACAGTCAAGGACAATCCACAGACCACCTCCAAAGAGCTGCAGCATCATCTTGCTGCAGATGGTGTCACTGTGCATCGGTCAACAATACAGCACACTTTGCACAAGGAGAAGCTGTATGGGAGAGTGATGCGAAAGAAGCCGTTTCTGAAAGCACGCCACAAACAGAGTCGCCTGAGGTATGCAAAAGCACATTTGGACAAGCCAGCTTCATTTTGGAAGAAGGTCCTGTGGACTGATGAAACAAAGATTGAGTTGTTTGGTCATACAAAAAGGCGTTATGCATGACGTCAAAAAAACACAGCATTCCAAGAAAAACACTTGCTACCCACTGTAAAATTTGGTGGAGGTTCCATCATGCTTTGGGGCTGTGTGGCCAATGCCGGCACCGGGAATCTTGTTAAAGTTGAGGGTCGCATGGATTCAACTCAGTATCAGCAGATTCTTGAGAATAATGTACAAGAATCAGTGACGAATTTGAAGTTACGCCGGGGATGGATATTTCAGCAAGACAATGATCCAAAACACAGCTCCAAATCTACTCAGGCATTCATGCAGAGGAACAATTACAATGTTCTGGAATGGCCATCCCAGTCCCCAGACCTGAATATCATTGAACATCTGTGGGATAATTTGAAGCGGGCTGTCCATGCTCGGCGACCATCAAACTTAACTGAACTGGAATTGTTTTGTAAAGAGGAATGGTCAAAAATACCTTCATCCAGGATCCAGGAACTGATTAAAAGCTACAGGAAGCGACTAGAGGCTGTTATTTTTGCAAAAGGAGGATCTACTAAATATTAATGTCACTTTTCTGTTGAGGTGCCCATACTTTTGCACCGGTCAAATTTTGGTTTAATGCATATTGCACATTTTCTGTTAGTACAATAAACCTCATTTCAATCCTGAAATATTACTGTGTCCATCAGTTATTAGATATATCAAATTGAAATGGCTGTTGCAAACACCCAAATATTTAGAACTAAAAATGATTAAGATTAATAGGGGTGCCCAAACTTTTTCATATGACTGTATAATAATGTACAACACCATGGAAATAATATAATAATGTACAACAATATGGAGCTATTATCTTAATGTACAGCATCATGGAATTAATATAATAATATAAAGCACCATGGAATGAATATAATAATGTTCAGAACCATGGAATTAATATATTAAAGCCCCGCACCATGGAATAAATGGTGTTTTAAAAATAAGTAATAATAATAACCTGTACATATGTGAATAAATCACTTTGGTTATAAAAGAAAGCTTCTATTTAGCTCCAGTGTCAGACTAAACCTGTGTTTCTGCTGATACCTCTCTCTCCCTCTGCTTACTCCTCCATATCCATAGACTTTTATAGACATGTATAGTCATGTAGAGTCATGTGACAGGCAGTCCATCTTGAGATGGGTATATCAGAATTTTAAGAGTGAAAGTCGCTTTGTCATTTATATATTATATCGACTGTACACCTTATTTATGCAAAGTTTGTTGAAAAGTTAGTGACCATTTAAAGGGGTTTTCCGGCTCCAAATAAATTTTTCATACTGGTCATCAGTATGTGATCTGTGAGACCCCATGCAGATCAGCTGTTGCAGAAGCCTCCAGCTGCCAGAAACTGCTAGTGGACAGGCAACATGTGGAGCTGCTATACAAGTAATAGGAGCGGAGCAGCAGCCCACTCCACTGCATAGACCACATAGTGCTGGTTCCTGGAAATTGTGCCACTTCCTATTACTATATTATGGGGTGTGCTACCGCCAATAGCAGCTTCTGGCACCGGAGACTGTTGCAGCGGCAGATCACATACTGATGACCTACCCCAATAGGTCATTAGTATGAAAAATCAATTTGGGGTCAGAAAACCCCTTTAAATATAGTGACTCTACCAGTATGATAAAAGTAGGTTTGGTTGCAGAGTTAGGTGTGTGCATGGACTCCTTAAAGCTCTGTAAAGTGGAGTCATAGGCATTTGGTACCACCAAATGCATCTGCTGCAGCATATTGCAATTTTTTATGATGTATTATGACCATGTGAATTCAGCCTAAGCACCATTTTCTATGTCTGCTCACATCTGCTCAAAACTGATCCTGTAGATTTCAGTGGGATTCAGTTTTAAACTAAATTAGACTCGCGACAACTGGTTCAGGACAGGCTGAGACCATCGGAGTAGTAGGGGGATTTAATGCACATTTATTGAAACCCTGTAATACCCCTTTAAAGTGCTTCTAACTATTAAAGAAAATATATGACAAAAAACCTTCTGTTAGGGTTCACGCACCTGAGCCGCAATATTACCGCACTGATGGAAAACCACATTTTAAAAAAACTGCAGTTTGGGGGTAAAAAAAAATATTGAAAGAACTGCAGTACCACTTCCAACCATCAGGTGGTGAAAAAGAGAAAATTCAGTCCAGGACTAGACAGGATAATGATTATATTGAGAAGGTAGAAATAAGAAGTATCAATTTGCTAATGTGAGCTAAGGCTACGTCACATCTGTGCACAGTCACTGTTAGGAGTCTCCATTGTAGCGTCCGTCATAAAAAGTCCTGTAAGCCCAACTTTTCACATAGTAGCATAGTTGATAAGATTGGATGAAGATAAAGGTCCATCAAGTCCGACCTACAGGGTTGATCCAGAAGAAGGCAAAAAACCTCATGAGTTGGTGCAAATTGCCCCATGTCAGGGGAAAAAAATTCCTTCCCGACTCTGACAGTCAGTATAATCCCTGAATCAACTTGTCTTCACCAAAAATCTAAAACCCATAACCTGTAATATTTTTTTCATTCAAAAAAGGCATCCAGGCCCTTTTTGAACTTTTTTTGGCCAGCAATTTCAGTAAAAAAAAAAACAAAAAAAAACAAAAACGTAATGGACACCTCATGTGGTCCCTGGAGCTTTGTTCGTGTCTGTCATTTTTAAGGTCCATTTTTCTCAAAATAGATGTAAATAATATGTACAGTTATTAGCAATAGCAATAATTCAAAGCATTCAGTATAAAAATCCACCGCACTTACATCAATGTGGAAAGTGGCCCTGAAAATGTTATTAGGCTGAGGCCCCACGTTGCGGAAAAGCTGCTTTTTAGTTGCAGATTTTGCTGCGTTTTTTGACCTAAACCCAGGAGTGGCTACAGAAGGAATGGGGAATATATAAGACGTTCTTATACTTCTCCCTTCTGCTCAATCCACTCCTGGCTTTGGCTCAAAAAAAAAATGCAACAAAATCTGCAACAAAAAAAGAAGCTTTTCCACAAAGTGGGGCTTCAACCTGAACTCCGTTCCGACATCCGCCGTACTATTACAAAATGTATTGTACAGAGGAGACCCAGAGCTAATGCAATGTGATCTCGGCATTGCATTCTGATATGTCCCCCCCAAAGGTGAAAAAAAAAAAATAAAAAATTTGCATGGCAAGATCCGGTTCCTATGGCAGCCAGGAGCCTAATGAAAGCTCCCAGGCCTGTCTAAGACCAGCCTCAATAGTAATGTACTGAATCTCCCTTAGACTGCAAAAATATAAGTTTTTTAAAATGTAAAAAAAAACATTAAAAACTAAAATTTCAAATCATGCCTTTTTCCCTAGATTTGAAAAAATAAACAAACAAATCATACAACACCACGTCCGAAAATGCCCAGTCTACAAACATATCAAAATATTTTTCCCATACGGCCTACACCATAGCGGAAAAAAAAAATCAAAAGAGCCAAACAGCCGTTTTTTCAACGTTTTGCTTCCCATAAGAATTTCAACAAAAAGCAGACAAAACATCAGAAATCCCAAAAATGGTACAACTAAAAAGTATGTCTGGCCCCGCAAAAATAGACACCTTTTGCATCCCCAGACATGGAGATATTAAAAGAAAAAGTTACTGGTGTCAGAATATGGCAACGCCAAGAAATTTTTTTTTTTTTTTTACAAAGTTGTGGATTTTTTAAGGGGTTAAAAATTTGGTATCCCTGGAATTGTATAGACCCACAGAATACAGGCAACATGTCATTTTGGCTGCACAGTGAAGACCATAAAAGCAAAGCCAGTAAGAAAGTTGCACAAACGCAGTTTTTCTCCAATTCCACCCCATTCTGAATTTTTTTCCAGCTTTCCAGTACATCATACAGAAAATTAAATGGCACCATTACAATGTACATTCTGTCCCACAAACATTAAGCCCTCATATGGGTCTGTGAACGGAAAAATAACAAAGTTATGAGGTTTGGAATGCGGGAGTCAAAAACGAAAATTTAAAATAAATAAATGCCTGTAGTGGGAAGGGGTTAAAGGGGTTTTCTAGGAGCAACAAAAAAATGTAGCCCAAGGTAGTATGTTTAGGCCATGTAGGCTGCTCACAGTAACATAAGAAACATACAGCCTGGCATTTTTTCTTTTGGAAAACGGCTCTTTGGACAAACTACCATGGGTTGTCACTGACAGCTGAAAAGTACAGGAATTGCCAGAAGAGCAACAATGCCAAAAATATTCCCCTACCCTTGATCCTTAGTTTAGCATTACAGATGAGCGAATCGATTCTGCAGAAGTGGAATTCGATCCGAATTTCAGGAAATCTTCGATTATCCACGATTCCGGATTTCCTGATGCTTCGTGGTAACGAATATTTAGTAAGGACCTTTGTGACATCAGACGGTCACATGATATTCTCTAGTGATGTCATTGGGTAGGCGTGTCTTTGCTTGTTAGCAGATCCTTCCACAGGAATAAAAGTTGTCCATGATGGAGAGAGAGAGACATGACCGCAGCATCCAAGGGCTTCCGCCATTTTGCTGCCCACCCTGGCTCTCTGCAGCCCGGAAATAGCTGTTTATTCGCCGCGAAGTAATTCGGATCGAAGCAAATCTTTTTGGAACTTTGAATCGAACTGCGAATCGAACTTTTGAGAAATTTGCTCATCTCTACTTAGTATCTAAACTGTTACGGCTTATTCTCCATCTCTTTCCCACCATTCTGTAGCTTATTGGACCATTTTCCAGCCCTATCCACACAACACAGCTGCCCAACATATAGGGTATTTTGGAAATCCACAAAATTGCAACCCTTCATACGGTTCCTCCAAAGGGTCAATTGCTTCAGCAACAGGAAAAAATAAAATGTAACTTTTATTCAATAGCAAATTTGTGCGCTTACAAAAATAGCACAGAACCCCTGCCGCATTTTGGACAGATAGTCTATCCTTAGTCATTGCTGGAACAGAATTTCTATCCAAAAACATTCAACATTTCTATTGTTTTTTTTTCTATCGGCACAAACTTTTAACATGGTTTTAAATAAATATTAGATTTTATTTTTATTGCATTTGACCCTTTGTTTGGAGTATGTACTTGTCTGGTATTGGCCACAGCCCATACACCGGTCTTTTAGAAATTTAAAAAAAACAAAACATGCAAATCTTTAGTTTTTTGGAAAGTAACAAAAAACAGTTTGTTTGATAGAGAATAGAGATTTACTGTAAATAAATATGATTTGGACATTTTTTACAGTTGAATCGAGCCTTGATTTCGTTGACTCCACACTTCAGTGCAAACCCAGAGCATTCTGTCAGTCAACAAGTCTAAAGTTTCAGCTCCAAATACAGCCCATTTCTTCCAAATATGATTTTGGTTTATAACTTGTACATCTCAAACACACCTATCCAGATCATTCCAAAGTAGTTCTATTGATTTGAAAAGGCATCGTGCACCAGGGTGTCGTCGCAGTACTTGGAGTCCATGATTCATACGATTTTTAGTAAGATACCAACCACACTACCTGAGACATCCCCAAACCATAATGGAACCTCCTCCATGCTTGACTGTAGTGTAGATGCTAGAATAGAGTGGGTAAAATCAGGTGCTGCCTGGTATGTCGTGGATCCAGTAGGTGGCGCTTCCTCCTGTGAGTTAGTATGAGGCACTACTTGCTGTCATACCAGGCAGGTTTTGGGTTGGGGTATGGAAATTAAGGGAAGCACTTATAAGTCTACCCCCTAGTAAATGCACTCCTGGCTTTGGCTCAAAATAAATAGCAAAATCTGTAATAAAAAAAAATGCAGCTTTCTACCAATGTGTGTCTTCAGCCATTAGCCATGGCCAAGTTCACACCCAAGGGTAATCCGATTTCAAGGATCCATCAAAGACAAGAGTCTATTGAGGAATCTGTGAACTCACCCCATCAAATGGCATGTTCAGTTCTTTGTCAGATCGGTCACATGGGACATTAAAACAACAGTCGTGCGAATAGATCCTTTGCAGTCTATGGGATTGTTGCAGATTTTTCTGCGTTTTTTCAAACCAAACTCAGGAGTGGATTTATCAAAAGGGAATCGTCTAAATACTTCCTATATATTTCCAATTCCTTTTCAATTCACTCCTGAATTGAAGGCTAAGGCTAAGGCCCCACGTTGTGGAAACGCAGCTTTTTTTTGTTGCAGATTTTGAGTGGTTTTTTGAGTCAAAGCCAAGAAAGGCTACAAAAGGAATGGGGAATATATAGGAAGTTCTTATACTGCTACCTTCTGCTCAATCCACTCCTGGCTTTGGCTCAAAAAACCGCAACAAAATCTGCAACAAAAAAAAAAACTGCGTTTCCGCAATGTAGGGCCACAGCCTAAAGGGGTTATTTGGGATTAGGAGATGCGCTGTCACACCTACCCAATTTTAGGAGTGGTGCTCTTTCTGAAAGAGAGCGGCCATGTTTTCTTATCCTTGTTTATTTCCTATTGTGGCCGCAGATTGACACGGTTTACTTCTTGACACCCTATTCTAATCATTTTGCATACTTTTAGAGGTCACATTATTATAGGCAGTGCTCTCCACCAAAGTTGAGAATGTCAGGTTTATTTATAAAAAGCTCGGTTTCGTAGAGCAGAAAGACCACAAGAATCTGCAGCACACCCGATCCTCCCAGCTGTCCGCTCTGCCTCAGTAGCAGGAGGATTCTGTATTCCCTGCTGATCCTAATCATGTTGTATCCTCCAATTAGAGACATACAAGACCCCTCCATCCCGTCTCTACATTGAAGCCATAGAACATCTTCTCTCCCTCCTTCATTTTACATCTGAAATGTCAGTAATGTCCAGTTAGCAACAAGATCTTGGGAGTTGGGCATGTAAATGTCTTGTGTCTGCTAGCTATGAATTTCAGAACTTAAAGGGAATGTATCACCTGGAAATGTTTTACTATTTGAAACGAGACATATCATTTTTTACTAATATGTTTCTTTATTTTCTTATTGTAGATTTTTTTACTCCGAGCATGATCATGGGACAGCGATCTTGCCTGAGATGGGAACAGCAGTTTAGAGTTTTACTTTACTGCAGGCACATGGACATAGGAAGTTGAAATCTGAAAATTGATATCTATGGGAAAGTATTGTGGGCATGCTCTGTGAGCTGTGCAAAGGTTATGGGAGGGGTGTGAACTAAGTCAGCTACTATCAAAGCTGGATCCTGTGTTATTGGCCTCCAGCTTTATAATGGAGGTGTTACCTTTCATTGCAATCTTGCAGGTGAGAGCAGAAAAGTACAAAATAGGAAGTGTTAAGCAGAGGCTGGACAAGCTTGCTTGGTGTTTCAAAGTACGCCCCCTACGCTTGATCCCTAGATTAGCATGTAAGCTCTTGCATGGACATTTATTTAATGACGTCTTGTTGTTGTCCTATCCACCCATTTTTTATTATTCTTATTGGACCAGACCTATCAACACAGCTAGTCACCATTTAGGGTATTTTGGAAATCCAAAAAAAATGCAACCCTTTATACTGGTCCAAACAAAGGGTCAATTGCTCCGGCATCCAGTAAAAATAAAATCTTTTATTGAAAAACAAGTATGTGCAAAAATAGAATGGACCCCCTGCCGAAATTTGGACAGATAGTCTGTAGCTATGACTAAAGATAGACTATCTGGCCAATACACATCAGAGTTTCCATTCTTTTTTATATGTGCACATACTTTCTTTTTCATTATTTCCCCCCCTTACTGGTACCCTGGGCAACCACCTACTTTATTTACCCCTAGTCGCGCACCTACTGTAAGGGGATTTTAAAGTTCAAGGATTACAATAAGAGCTGCAAATTGTTCTTGAGATTAGAAGTTGCGACCCCCTTGGTGTCACAATGCAACTGTACTAAGTAACAATTGTGCAAGAGTCACAGACCAACACAGCAATCTTTGGTCATGCGACAGGAATCGTGTCCTAAATCGCAGTGTAGCCCTAGCCTAAAGGGGTATTCCAGGATGAAACATTTCTGGAGAGTTTGCAAATGCAGATTGGGCCCAACCAATCTGATCGCCATAAAAGGAGCCCCAGTGTGCTGCCCCACCCCCAGCGTCAAGACCGCAGTTTGAGAAGTTTGAGTAAAGTAGTGGTCAAAGTCTAAGGCACACAAGCAGCTGAGCTTGTCATATATATATATATATATATATATATATATATATATATATATATAAAACCACATTATAGTCAATGGAATCCATAGGGCACCATGGGAGATCATTGGTGATGGATAGAGATTGGCGAACTGACTTGTACCGAGCCGAGTTCAACCCGAATATATTCTAAATTGTTTGATTTTTTCATGAAACCGAACAAATGGAGATTCATCTCGGGCGAACTAAAATGGCTGCTGCATTATTGGCTGTGTTTGCCTTAGAGAACTAGAAATTGGATAGATAGGTTTCTAGTAGCCCTGACAGTGTTATACCCTATGTTTTAAGCCAATTTATGGTGTGGTTCGTACCGAACTTGTGCGACCCAAAACAAATCATGCATCCAAGCCCCCCGAAACAAATCCTGAGAGGATCCCTCGCTAATCGTCGGGGTTCCAGCAGATTCCTACTGATCATGAAGTTATCCATCATCCTATTGATAGAGTATAACTTTGGTTATTGGTACAAACCCTTTAACTAAAGAGTGCCGCAAACTGAGTCTGTTCAACTGCCACATTGCCGCCTGTCTTATTTGCACCAATCTCCATTACAGTCACCAGGGTATGTCCTGGGGGAAGGACTGCTACCACCAACCTCTTGTTATGGAGTTGCAATGTATGCAACTCCCAAGTAGAAGTGTTTCTTAATATGCCCTGGGATTAGATTAGGTCGGAATTCCACAAGTAATCTACTACCTATTATCCAACACTATCTTGGAATGCGGAGTCTAAGGCTCCTCTGATGTCTTCACCAGAGCCAACTGCAAGGCAGGATGGGCTTGGCTACATGGGACCCAGGTCACAAAGCTAAGTCAAGTATAAAACAAAATCAGTTACCTTAGGAGGACTAAGGGAGTAATAAACAAACTGAGGTTGTACCAGGAGTTGTCAAAACTAGTATCAGAGTCCAGGCTGAAGTCAAATCCAAGAATTCACAACCAAATCCAAATCGGAGATCAAGGGGGTTAACCAGAAGAACAAAACCAGCAACCCGAACCAGGAAATCAGTAGTAAACAAGTCTTCTCTAAAAGAGTAAAGAGCCCAACTGCATAAGACAATAACAGGCACATGACTGAACTTCAGCAAGGTTTATATAGCCCACCTAACTCCTAATTGGATCTATGATTGGGTCTGTGTCTTAAAGTTCTGACAGGCCTTGCAGACCCAGGCAGAGTTTGTTTGATGGTCAAGGGAACCTTAAGATGGTGACTGCAAACAGTAGCTCATATGCTGAGATTCTTCACACCTCTACAGTGAAACCTTTCACCGCTGCACTATCCTAAGGCCTGTGGGAGGTTTTGGCAGGAACTATATAGCCACCATGACCAGACTAAAGTCGTGCCATCTTGAGCCTACTATTACCCACATCGCCACTACTGCCCTCTTTCCAAGAACATTGCACATCCACTATGATGCTAAATGCCACGATTTGGTCGCAGTGGAAACTACAGTCTAGCGTATCCCAACCACACATTGCAGAAAAATATGTGCAGCGAAAATGCTTCTATTTCCAAAACTATTGCATTTTTGGAAATTGTAGTATGTCAATTCTACCTACGGAAATGCAGGCAGTTTCCCTATAGGTATAATTGAAGCAGAAAGTCCGCAGAGGAAAACTCTGATAGTCTCAGATACACGGATGTGAACATGGCCTGAAAGAACAATTGTCTGTTGCCCATAGCAACCAATCATATTTGACCTTTCATATTTCATTGTACTATAATAAATGAAAGCTATTCTGTGATTGGTTGCTATGGACAACAAAGACAATTTTAAGATACTTTTGTACATTTATCCCAGTATGCTACACTGAAAACAGCCCCAAATAGACGAATTTCAGGCTGGTGATAGTCATAAATTTTCAGTCCTGGCTTAGACACGCTCTTGCTATTTTCTCCCCGAGTAGCGCGCTCTCTGACTGTTCATTCCTAATTATATATCTCCAGCCAGAGATGTTGAATCAAGTCCAATGGAAAATACATTAAATCTATTGTAGACAGTCTTATAATAAGACCCAGAGCGCGCTCCTGCCAGTCGTTCATGCTAAGGAATTGTTTCATGTGCGGCTACGAGACAAATGGAGAAATAATTACTGATAATTCTGGATATTAACCATTGATATTTACTACACAGACCAGAAAGAAGGACAAGGAATTCCGTATTTGTTGCAGAGTCACAGTATCAATGATTTATAGAAAAGAAGCAACCACATGGGTGAAAGGAGTGCATGTATAAAAACATTCCCCTGCACAAAAATCATCACCACCATTATATCATGTGATGGAATATTCTGCCAATGGAGGGGCCACCGCACTGCTTTAGTGCTCACTGTGTTCTGCTGCACAGTAGTGCCCCACCACCCTGCTGGGCAGGGAACTGCAGTAATGTCCCATTCAAGGGAATGCAGCCTGCTGAAGTTTGCTGCATTGCCAGTTATGCAATGTTGCATTCCCCCCTCTTTTGTTACTACATAATTTGGTATATCTGTCATTAAAAGGGTTGTTTAATTTAGAAAACACTTTAAAGGGGTTGTCCGGGATAAATTGATCTCTCTAATCTAAGCTAAACACCTCTCACCCTTATGCATACCTTCTAAATTACTTAGTGTACCAGAAATCTAAATTTACTGAGATCGCCCGGGCAGTCATGTGACTGCCCCAGACAAATTTTACAGTTTTCTGGTGACGTTCCATCACCTATACTAACCTAACTCCCCACCCCATCATAGATACCTGTCTTTCGGGCAGGACCTTCTGGGCACGGGACATCACTTCACACCCCCTCCCTGTTTCCCTAGCTAGCCCGCTCACTACTAGCCCTTTCTAACTAACTCTATTGCACAGGCATGGGCAGCCAGAAGACGTCAAGAAGAGGAGGTGCCAGCTGCCCATGCCTGCCCAATAGAGTTAGTTAGGACGGACTAGTAGTGGGCGGGCTAGCTAGGGAAACAGGGAGGGGGTGTGAGTGAGAAAGGGGGGGAGTGAAAGAGGGAGGTGGTGTGAGTCAGCTTTGAGTGGCCCAAGGCATCATGGTAGTTGTAGGAAAACAGAACAGGAAGATGCCCATGTTAACAAATGCAGAGGATACCAAGAGCTCCCAGAGAAACCCAGAAATTACTCAAAACACTGGTAAAGGTATTTGGTTGCACTTATTAAACTATTAATAGCGCTAACATACCTTTTTTGAAAAATGATATTTTTTTCCCAGAAAACCCCTTTAAGCACTTCCGGCACTATATATGTCGGTGCGGTCCACTTCTAACCCTGCAAGGATGTACCTGATCGTCCTTGCAAGGTTAGCCTGCTGCAAGAAATCGTGCAGCTGTGGGATCGGGATGCCAGCTGTCACTACAGCCAGACATCCCATAGGAAAGGCAGGAACGGTTTATTACCGTCCTTGCTTTCCCAATTGAAGTGTACACAGCACTCAATGAGTGGATATGTCCCTGGTGGAATTTCCAACCTAAAAAGGAAATCTCAACAAAGATGTGAACGCAGACTTAAAGCTTAGGAAACCTCACTCATTTTGTCCATAGCTTTATTGAGCCTATTCAAAGAGGACTTTTTACCAACTCCTCCAATTCCAGGTCTTTGCCTCCCTTGATAGATGCCACCCTACTGATTCTGGAGCAGTTGGAATTTTTTCTCTAGCCCCTACAATTCCTGAGCAATCGGTGGCTTTAGTTTCAGCATAATTATGCTCGCTACAGTCAGGTGGTGTAAGGCAGGAGCAGATAGATAAGGACCTCCCACCTGACAATAGAAAGCATAATTGTGCTGAAGGGAACAGAAGTGATTGCTAGGGAATAGTAGGGGCTAGAGAAAAAAATTCCAACTGCACCAGAATCAGTAAAATGTCTATTAAAGAATGGAGTTAGAGTTGGTTTAAGTGGCGAAAGGTTCTCTTTAAAATAACATATTAGGGAGTTCTGAGTTGTTAGATGGAGTCTCCAAACAAAGAGCTTCGCTCTCTGGAGCAATCATCATGTCTGGGCATTTTAGCCCATTGACTTCAGTGAAAATTGTGTAATACTTTAGTTTACCTGTAGAGGTGCTGTAGAGAAATTGAATACTTGCTGCCAGGTTCCCTTTCAGATTACAGTTGATCAGTAGCGGATCATTCTCTCACCAGCTCTTTGTTAAGGAGGGGTCCGTCTAATAAAAGAGACCATACTAAACATTTTGGATATGTATTTGTATATGCATTACCAGTAGAGATGGCATGCCGATTCAGCACCAGCTGGGTTCAACCCGAATATCCCAAACGTTTTTTTGTGTTTTTTTTAACATTAAAAATTTTATTGAAATTTTATAAAAAACAGTGTACAATGGAGGTGGAACCAACAAGGAAAGCTCCTATAACTGTGATGGGAGGACGGGGGTACAGGGAGGGGGTTTCAAGTTGTTTAGTTTTTAATGAAACCAAACAATTGGGGATTCGCCTCTGTTTAACTAAACGGCCATTGTGACATGTATTGTGACCCTCTTCAGACCCCAGTGTATAATAGGTGGAGGTCCAGGGGAGGTGAAAAAAATTCAAAAACATTTATACTCACCTTCCCTCACCTTTTTTAGGCCTCCTTGCAGCATCTTGTGCCACTCTCATAATGACGTCATGCACCCGAGGTCACTGCTGAGACCTGGGATTGGGGCATAGCGGTCACATGGGCATGTCAAGTGTCATGACGTCAATGAGGAGAAACAGAGAGCGCCGGATGCCACGAGGAGGCCCAAAAGAGAGGTGAGTATAATTTTTTTTTATTTTTTTACACCTCCCCTGGGCCTCCACATATAATAATTTCACTTCCGGTCCTATCCAAACTTGTTCGACCCGAAATGAATCAGGAACCTGAGCTGAATGAACCCGAAATGAAAGAAATCTTGGGGGATCGCCCATCTCTATTAACCAGTAGCTCTTTAGGTTTGCCGATTTATGAATTTGTGCCAATTTTTTTTGGTAATAAAAAGGTTAAAAAAATTGCGCTGTATAGTACCAGTGTGCATAGTATTATCACAGCCTTGACCACAGGCACATCTTCAACAAATAACCCTGAAAAAAAAATTCCGACCCCATTTAATCTTATAATAAAACACGTACAGGAAATATGTGCAAGATTGCATTACTGCGCCGGCTTCGGGATCTATTTTAATAATAGAAAATGAATGTTCGGAGCTTACGTTACATTCTTTCTGTCAGAATGTTTTCACTGCTTACCAGGTCAACTGCAGTTCAAGCCTTACAAATAGGACAGAGGTGGTTCCAGAGGAGCGAGCGCATTAGTAATTCCTAACACCGGCAATCCGCAGCCTGGAAGACATTCACAATAGGCGTCTGGCCAAAACCTTCTATGTCTTTGTCTTAATTAAATAATAAAAGCTGAAAGACCCGCAGAGCGTTACTAAGTGGGCAGAGGAATGGAGAAATCCAGGGTTTGTAGCCTCAGCTCTAACTGGGGATTTTCACAATCAATTACGGCTAGATTTAAACATGGTAAAGGATTTGGAAGCCGAGCAGGTAACCGCTTCTCCCGCCTGGTACTCTGGACTTGGCTCACAGCTACATGGTAAAATGATTCTGCTGAGCCACAAGTCAGACCAAGGAAAGATGAGACCTGGGGCCTGTTATAATGAGTGGAGATGTATACACACAGCTTTCCTGTGATCCTGAATGGCAAGTGATATATCCGATATTAAAGGATACTGCATAAGTAGCCGTATAGAAACCTAAAAAAGCTGGGTGACAATTGTCATGAGAGCTGCAACGTAACCCATAGTGGTAGTCATATATGATTCTAATATGGTTAAAGGGAATGTGTTACCAGAAAATAGATAGATAGATAAGATTAGATAAGATAGATATAAGAGATAGATAGATAGATAGATAGATAGATAGATGTAGATAGAAGAGAGAGATATAAGAGATAGATAGATAGATAGATAGATAGATAGATAGATATAAGAGATAGATAGATAGATTAGATAGATTCTATACATGATTGATAAATAAATATATAGATAGATTCAGTATATGATTGATAGAGATAGATAGACAGACAGACAGATAGCCAGATTCAATATATGACTGTAGTAGATAGATAGATAGATAGATAGATAGATAGATAGATAGATAATGATTTTATTTTTTCTAATTTTCCTTGTGACTATATGTATTTTTTTAAAAAGTACCATAACCAGCAAATTTCAGTCTGCCCACTAAGCCTAATAATAGACTAACAGTTGCCAATTCTGTTGGGGTTTTCTTTGCAGCATTCACCTCATTTACATCACAGACAGATGTAGAAAATTTAACATTACATCCACTACTATTATTATTTTTTTTTATTATTATTGTTTATTTATATAGCACCATTAATTCCATGGTGCTTTAAATTTGCGGATTTACATACGGTACACAAGATGTACAAAACAGATAATGCTAACAGAGACCAACTGGCACGGTGGAATAGAGGGCCCTGCCCGCAAGGGCTTACAGTCTATGAGGGAAGAAGGAGAGACACAGAAGGTGGGGGCAGAGACTGTACAGATGGCGGTGTGGTGACAGTAGTGTTATTGGAGGTTGTAGGCCTTCCTGAATAGGTGAGTCTTCAGGGCCTTCTTGAAGCTTGTGATTGTGGGGGACAGTCTTATGTGTCTTGATAATGAGTTGAGGTGTATTAGGCGAGCAGCACAGTTTAAGGTGGACTGGAGGGGGCGAGGGTGTTAGCTGGGAGGCCATGGAGAAGGGTGTTACAGTAGTCTAGGCGGAAGATTATGAGGGTGTGAACTAGCATCTTTGTAGTTTCAGGGGTGAGGAAGGAGCGGATTCAGTGGATGTTCTTGAGTTGGAGGCGGTAGGAGGTGGAGGGGTGAAGATTATGAACTCCGTTTTCTCCATGTTGAGTTTGAGAAAGCGGGAGGAGAGAAAGGAGGCTACGGCTGCTAGACATACTGGGACTCTGGACAACAGGGAGGTAATGTCTGGTCCAGAGAAATATATTTGGGTGTTGTCAGCATAGCAATGGTAATGGAAACCATGGGATTCTATGAGTTGGCCAAGGCCTAGGGTGTAGATGGAGAACAGGAGGGGTCCTAGGACGGAGCCTTGGGGGACACCTACAGAAAGAGGGCGTGGCGGGGAGGTGGCGTGCAAGTGGGAGACGCTGAATGTGCAGTTGGTGAGGTATGAGGAGATCCAGGAAAGGGCCAGATCTGAGATGCCAAGGGATGAGAGAGTTTCTAGCAGCAGGGAATGGTCGACTGTGTCAAAGGCAGAGGAGAGGTCGAGGAGGAGGAGGACAGAATAGTGGCGTTTGGCTTTGGCAGTTAGGAGGTCGTTAGTGACCTTGGTTAGGGCAGTTTCTGTGGAGTGATGGGGTCTGAAGCCTGACTGTAGTCTGTCAAAGAGCACATTGGACGAGAGATAGGACGTTAGGACGAGGTTGATGATGATGTCACATGTTATCTACTCCCCATCCCTGCACAGAACATACCTAAAAAATCCATATAAATAAGAATTGGTGACACATTCCTTTTAAATAAATATTAAAATACTTAAAGGGGTGCTCCAGAACTTTTATATTGAAGAGCTATTCTTAGGATCTCTATCAATATAAGATTGGTTGAGGTCCAACTACCAGCACCCCAACTGGATGGCGCTGCGACCTCTTCTTAGTGACTGATGTCATGTCTGCCAGTCACATGGTCTTTCTGCTGCTCTGCCCCATTCAAGTGATTGGGATTGAGCTGTGATACCAGGTATTGCTACACTATGTACTGCTCTATGCCTGGTATACAGTGGTAGAGTCAGAGCGCCACCAATCTGACATTGATAACATATCCTAAAGATCAATATAAAAGTCCTCAAATGCCACTTAAAAATTGGCCAACTGTTTGGACCCCTAATGATCATTAGAATGATGTGGCCGCAGTGACCCCTTCACAGTTTTGACATGCAAAGCAACATTCCTGGCAGCACAGATGAATGTACAATGCTGATCGGTGGGGGCCTGAGTGGCCGGACCCCTACTGATCAGCAATCCTGAGGAAAGGGGGTATTATTCCTCTCCCACTGAGAGTGTAGCGATGGATGTAGGAGCTCCCCCAGTCCTTTAATTTCAATGGGAGCGCCAGAAGTAGCCAAATTACAGCACTTTGCTTTCTCCAGCCCTACCATTGAAATGAATAGATCAGTGGCAGTCTCAGTGATTAGGCCTTCACCAATCAGCATTTTATCTTCTATTCTATAGATAGAGGGTAAAAAATTGTCATGGCATTACTCCTTTAAATTAAGCTGTGTTGCAATTTTCTGCCAGGAACTCTGTCCATTCTTTGGAGTAGCAGGGGTCCTACAGGTCAGACCGCCACTTACTAGAACGCTATGTCATATCCTACAGCAGGGGTAGGCAACCTTCGGCACTCCAGCTGTTGTAAAACTACAACTGCCAGCATGCACACTTGCTCTGCTGTTCTTGGAACTCCCATGGAAGTGAATGGAGCATGTTGGGAGATGTAGTTTCACAGCAGCTGGAGTGCCAAAGGTTGCTGATCCCTGTCCTACAGCATGGACTCCTTGGTTCTGAGTATTTGGTTCCTGGCTGTAGATGTATTACTGCTAGAGATTGTTTCAGGTTCCGTCTCAGGTCTATGATTCGTTTTGGGTTCAACAAGTTTGGTACCAACCACACCTTATATTGGCTTAAAACATAGTGTAGAACACAGTCAGGACTCCTAGGAACCTATCTATAAAACATAGTGTAGAATACTGTCAGGGCTCCTAGGAACCTATCTATAAAACATAGGGTAGAACACTGTCAGGGCTCCTAGGAACCTATCTATAAAACATAGGGTAGAACACTGTCAGGGCTCCTAGGAACCTATCTATAAAACATAGTGTAGAACACTGTCAGGGCTCCTAGGAACCTATCTATAAAACATAGTGTAGAACACTGTCAGGGCTCCTAGGAACCTATCTATAAAACATAGTGTAGAACACTGTCAGGGCTCCTAGGAACCTATTTATAAAACATAGTGTAGAATACTGTCAGGGCTCCTAGGAACCTATCTATAAAACATAGTGTAGAACACTGTCAGGGCTCCTAGGAACCTATCTATAAAACATAGTGTAGAATACTGTCAGGGCTCCTAGGAACCTATCTATAAAACATAGTGTAGAACATTGTCAGGGCTCCTAGGAACCTATCTATAAAACATAGTGTAGAACACTGTCAGGGCTCCTAGGAACCTATCTATAAAACATAGTGTAGAACACTGTCAGGGCTCCTAGGAACCTATCTATAAAACATAGTGTAGAACACTGCCAGGGCTCCTAGGAACCTATCTATAAAACATAGTGTAGAACACTGCCAGGGCTCCTAGGAACCTATCTATAAAACATAGTGTAGAACACTGCCAGGGCTCCTAGGAACCTATCTATAAAACATAGTGTAGAACACTGCCAGGGCTCCTAGGAACCTATCTATAAAACATAGTGTAGAACACTGCCAGGGCTCCTAGGAACCTATCTATAAAACATAGTGTAGAACACTGTCAGGGCTCCTAGGAACCTATCTATAAAACATAGTGTATAACACTGTCAGGGCTCCTAGGAACCTATCTATAAAACGTAGCGTAGAATACTGTCAGGGCTCCTAGGAACCTATCTATAAAACTTAGTGTATAACACTATCAGGGCTCCTAGGATCCTATCTATAAAACATAGTGTAGAACACTGTCAGGGCTCCTAGGATCCTATCTATAAAACATAGTGTAGAACACTGTCAGGGCTCCTAGGAACCTATCTATCTAATTTCTAGCTCTCTATGGAAAACACAGTCAAAGTTATGTCAACGTGAAAGTGACATTATCAGGTGGAGGCCCAGAGGAGGTGTAAAGAATCAAAACACATGCATATTCACCTCCCGTTAGCTATTTTGGGCCTCCTTGTGGCGTCCAGTGCTCTGTCTCCGACTCCTAAGCAGTGACATGGGCACACCAGGCATCATGACGTCATGATGCTTGGTGTGCCCATGTGACTGCTGGTGACCCCGGGGACATGCCGTCACTGAAGAGCACCAGACGAAAGAGGTAACGAAAGGTGAGTATGAATTTTTTTTTTTTTTTTCACCTCCCCTGGGTCTCCACCTACTCTGGGGTCTGAAAAGACCCCAGTGTATAAAGCGGCGGCCATTTTAGTTTACCAGAGATGAATCTCTATTTGTTCAGTTTTGTAAAAAAGACAAACAATTTAGAAAATTTGGGTTGAAGCTGGCTAGGTACGAGTCGGTTTGCCTATCTCTAATTACTGCAATGAATATCATATTCCTCCATCTGCAGAATGCAGACTGCTGTTAATGGACTCTAGGCTACAAGCTGCCATAATCCAGTCTGTAAGTGCAGGTGAGTGCAGGGCCAAGAGAGAAATTTAGAATTCTCCACAGTAAAGGGAAATGTATAGCATTTACTCTATAAGATGTAGTTTATTTTTTATGCTGACATGTTAAGTGAAACTTTCCAGACATTTCCGAGAAGCAGACATTGGCCCAGTTTACTAATGTTGTCTCGTAGACAGACTAGACTTGTGACCAGACAGTCACAAGATGCACAAAATTTATCACAGTGGTGCACGCTATGGATAGATTTAATGTATCTTGCAAGAAGTAAAATACTTTTATATTATAGACTCTGGGTTGGCTGAATTCAGGACATTAATTTTTGCCTAAAACTTGTGCACAGCAATAATACATTTGGTGCAAATTACGACTCTACTTGGCCACACCCACTTTCATATTTGTGGGTTTTTTTAAAATATAGTGATCACGCCACATACATTTATTCGTCTGTGTGCACCACAAACTATACCAAACAACAGAGAGGCAACTTTTGTAAATCTGGGCAATTGTTTTCAAGGTTTGCTGCAATATTGCAAAAATCACCACATGATTTAAATGGGATGTATGGATAGCCGTGGGTAAAGGCACGTTGCAGAACTGCAGCATTTTTTGCAGAAAAAAACAATGCATTTACGTAGCATTTTTTCCACAGTGTTTGTTAGCTTCGGTACACTGTGCGGGGCCTTAGCCTTAAAGCAGAATTTAGGGACAAAGTACAAAAGAAAACCGAATGGCAATATTAGCAAATCTGAGCAAATGTTTTCAAGAATTAGGATCCATTCACAGGTTATCCTGTACGTACTCAATACTTGTCTTGCTAACTGCAGTCAAGAAAAGTAAAGTTTCAGTTCCGGTGTAAAAGATCATCTGGTGGTTTTCCTTCTGGCATGACAACACTTCTCCACCAGTCTACATGGGTGTAGTAACGTCTATACAAGTCTATACCAGTCACAATGTGCTGGCTGGCGCACAAAACGTACTTTATCTACAAAACTCATATAATTTACGCTAGGTTCACACCTGCGTTCAAGTTTCCGCTCTTTGGGTCCACTTGGGGACCTGAAAATCCCAATCCATTTAAAAAGCGGTTACTCGCGGAAATCCACAGACCCCATAGACTATAATGGGATTCTGTCCCAAAAAATGCGGAGAGAAAAGTCCTGCTTGCGGCTTCTCCCATTGCACATGCATGCTTAGCCGTGCCAAGTATGCATGTCATAATGGGGAATATTCTAATGTTTCCAGTATGCCTAGCCTTAGACAATCTACATATGTAGTAAATTCATTTCAGCTCATAGAAGGTTAATGTGACATGCAGGGGTCGCTAATACATAACTCCCCCCTACACCCGTTTCATTTGACACAGCACAATATAATCCATGTGACATAACGTCTTTCAGCACCAGAGTAATGATATGATTTCACACGTCATGAATTATTTACCAAGGGTAAGGTAGACAAAGAAGAGGGTTATCTGCAGAATAAGATCAGTCATCCTCCACGGTGACATTATAGAACATCCCGGGCTCTATAGGTGAAGAACCTGCTGCTCAGGATTCCATGTGGGGTCTAGAACAATCCTCAGATATCCTCCGATATAGATGTTATATAGAACACGTAATGCCTGCCCCTAGTGGCCATGTGAATACATTCTCCATGTTATCATGTAATTTTACGTTACTCCATCTGTAACTGCTATAAACAATTAAAAACAAAAAAGAGCGGTTCATAGTAGTTTCTAGATTTCTGAGTACCCTCCCCTGAGGAGGTCGAGAGGGTTAGCCAATGGAAGAACAAAAGCCAAGGTGGATAAACAGTGGAGAAGAAGAAAGGCAGCCGGGGAAGAAGTGAATAGTGAAGATTAGGAGGTGGGACCCATTATAGTCTATGTGGTCCATGTATGTTCGCGGGTAACTGCTGTTTTAGCGGTCCAGCTCTCCCCGGGTTACCTGAACAACGAATTGACGAACACCGGAGAATCATGTGTAAACGTGAACCTAGCCTAAATAACTCAGGAAGGCCACTGTGGAACCATTGAGAGCCAAAGTTCCTTCAGTCTCTGCCCCCACAGATGTCCGGAGTGCCTCTTTACTTTCGCCATATTGTGACATCATCAGTGTCCATTACCATACAAGGCTGAGGCTACACGTTATGGAAAAGCTGAGTTCTCTCTGTTGCAGATGCTGCTGCTTTTTTTGAGCCAAAGCCAAGAATGGCTTCAAAAGAAATAGGAAAAAAAAAAATATACTAAAAAAAACGCTGAAAAATTCTTAATAAAAAAACGCTGCAACATGTGGCCTCAGGCAGAGGCCACTCAGGACGAACCCGCTGCAGAATTTTTATCAGAGAATTTCTGTAGCCTGTTCCCCCAGCAAAAACTACCCAAAATTTGTGTTTTTTATGTTTTTTTTGCTGTGGCACATATACAGATTTCACATGTGATACCCACAGCAATAATGTAGACACTTTTAATGTAATACTTGCAGGTTAGGTAATTTTTATTCCATGTTTTTGTCACAGCCCATGGACGATTTTGTATAAATCTTATCTACAATGCTGCTACTGTAGATCACAGCGGCTGCCATCACTCCCCATGTGGATATTATAAGACTGCTTATTGTATAGATTATGGCACCCGTCTGCATTACATGTATCCATAAGAGAAACAAATGAAATGTGTGTATTTAAAGGGAAGATAAAGTGGAGAAATAGGCGGCTAATTTGATAAAATACATATGCTGCACATATGTCTTCTGTTCCTCGGTGAAGCATATGGGAACACCAGTGATTTGGATGGAGGAGATAATTTCGTGCAGAGCGCTTTCCTGACGGCTGACAATGAGGTGTGAGTCACTCCGCCATAAACGTCTTGTTCGCAGACAAGTATTATTACTATTGGCTGTGACATTTAACTAACACAGATAATAAAACTTTTCCTTGGCATATGAGGCTACAAAGGTTTCAGACTACACATTTTCCCCTGTATTATATGTCCATTGACTCAGAATATAATCAATGCACCCCGGTGAATAGAGGTAGGAGTGAGATCCAAATGGAGGGCAGCAGTAGTATGCTGCTGCTATAAGTAGCCACCGCTTTGTTCCACCTAGATCCCAGGTCCTACACATCTGAGAGAGAGGGGTAAATTGAAGCTGGTATAAGACAGCTCAAGGACAGTCAAGTGTTCTGCAGACAGGAGATGGGAATTATCCCTGCTCATTTTGTGGAACAGATTAGTTATATGGTTATATGGACCTTATAGCTACGACCCTGCCAGTAGCCTCAGCTCGGACAGGGCAAATCTTTTTTGGATCTGCACCCCAAAGTCAGGGTATTGCAGACATTTTGTAGTTTTAGTAGACTCAGCACACTGTTAAAGAAAAGGACTACCCCAGCAAGGGAAATACACACTGTGCACCAGCCCATTAGAAGGAAGGTCGGGAGATTGGAAGTAGTACTGTGGTCACGGCGTCAAGGAACTCAACCAGATACTCCAATGCTCCTCCTAGGCTGGTGCAGCCCTGAGGGGGCGTGCAGGGTATCTGATGGTGGTATAAGTTGTAATTCTGGGGAATACTACTTAGTAGCAAACCTCCCACAGCCTGATGGTGGTTGGGGTGGCCAAGATGGTAGGTGCATGATTTGAAAACAAGGTAACGCACAGTGTTTACTGAAAAACTCGGGTAATTAAACAACTTCCAGATACTGAAAGTACAATTCTTAGGAGTTACCCACTTGAGTTGAGTTTGGAGGTGGCCCTCCTCTATAACAGTCTGTGTCTCTATTGCTAGGGTAGTCTTCCTCTTACACAGTGTGCTGAATTCACCAAAACAACAAAAATGTCTGAAATGCCCTGGTTGTAGGGTGCAGATTCTATTAAACCAGTGATGTCAAAGTACACAGATAACGAACATAGTAATGTCACAGTACAGAGATAATATACACAGTGATGTCACAGTACAGAGATAATAAACACAGTGATGTCACAGTACAGGGATAATATACACAGTGATGTCACAGTACAGGGATAATAAATACAGTGATGTCACAGTACAGGGATAATACACACAGTGTGAACCCTGCCTTAACGTTTTCAGTCCACAAAGGACCTTCATCAGACCGGATTGCCAATGAATTTAGGAGAAGAAGCTGTAGCTAGATGAAGAAAAAGTACGGGTATACCGCTATAGGAACAGGCAGGAATAATAAACACAGTGATGTCACAGTACAGGGAAATTACACACAGCATACCTCCCAACTTTCAAAGAACAGAAAGAGGGACAAAATGTGCAGCGCACCATGGCACATTTAGCTCCACCTATTTCTACATTGACTCCGCCCATTCTCATTCATTTTTCTTTGTGCCCCCCCCCCCACAGTATAATGCCCCTACAGTCACCCTAACATTATATGCCCCCACAATATAATGTTTCCCACCAATTGCCCCACAGTATGAAGTCCCTCTCTTGGTACCCCAGTTTAAACATTAAACAGTGGGGGTAAATTAATGGCAGCTGGACTGGGGCATTAAACTGTGAGCAAATGGTGGGGGACATTAAACTGTAGGGGTAGCTGGAGGGTGACATTAAACTGGGGCAAATAGAGGTGGACATGTCCCTTTCCAGCTGCTCCCACGGTTTAATGTCCTCCTCCAGTTTCCCCCAGTTTAATGTCCCTTTCCAGTTGCCCCCAGCTTAATGTCTGCATCCAGTGACCCCCATTGTTTAATGTCTCCCTCCAGCTGTCCCCAGTTAAATGTCCCCCTTTCATCTGCCCTCAGTTTAATGTCCCCCTTTCATCTGCCATCAGTTTAATGTCCCCCCTTCATCTGCCCCGAGTTTCATGTTCCCCCCCTCATCTGCCACCAGTTTAATGTTCCCCCTCCATCTTCCACCAGTTTCATGTCACCCCATCTGCCCCCAGTTTCATGTTACCCTTCATCTGCCCCCAGTTTAATGTCCCCCTTTCATCTGCCCTCAGTTTCATGTTCTCCCTCAATTTGTATGCAAAGTTTAACATAAAAAACACTGATAGTCACCTCAGAGACTCACAGAGTGACGTCATCACATCGCGCCTACAGCACCCGGGACCGGAGCACACGGGGAGCACAGTGGTGAAGCGGTAGCTGTCCGTGGACGGCTCCTGCTTCATCCACCATTGTATTCAACTCATCTGTGTTCTCCAGACATACCTCCCGCCGACCAGGACGGCGGGACAGGACCCACAATCCGGGACTGACTGTCCGGCAGAATCCAGGACGGTTGAGAGGTATGCACACAGTGATGTTACAGTACAGAGATAATACACACAGTGATGTCACAGTGCAGGGATAATACACAGTGATGTCACAGTACAGGGATAATACACAGTGATGTCACACTACAGGGATAATAAACACAGTGATGTCACAGTACAGAGATAATACACAGTAATGTCACAGTACAGAGATAATAAACACAGTGATGTCACAGTACAGGGATAATATACACAGTGATGTCACAGTTCAGAGATAATAAACACAATGATGTCACAGTACAGGGATAATAAACACAGTGATGTCACAGTACAGGGATAATAAACACAGTGATGTCACAGTACAGGAATAATAAACACAATGATGTCACAGTACAGGGATAATACACACAGTGATGTCACAGTACAGGTATAATAAACACAGTGATGTCACAGTACAGGATAATATACACAGTGATGTCACAGTACAGGGATAGTAAACACAGTGATGTCACAGTACAGAGATAATAAACACAATGATGTCACAGTACAGAGATAATACACACAGTGATGTCACAGTACAGGGATAATATACACAGTGATGTCACAGTGCAGAGATAATACACACAGTGATGTCACAGTGCAGAGATAATACAGTGATGTCACAGTACAGAGATAATAAAGATAGTGATAGTCACATGTTTGCACAATTTGACTATTACCATTTGATAGATTATTTTCTGCTTTTCCTGTTGAAGCCCGGCCAGGACATAACTACTGCTGCCTGGGATAGTGGAACATCACACGAAATCTGGGACTGTCCCACTGTATCAGGACATTTAGGCGGTATTCTATGTCATGTGCACATGCTGGAGGGTACATAGACCCACTCATTTTCAGTACCATCATTACATTTGCCAAAAAGACTAGGGCAGATTTACAAACACTGTAAATTTGTGGCATTTTCCCGTGGTGTTGAGAGATACTAATGCTGGAACGGAACCTTCAGCCATTGTGCCAAACAGCATCGGATCTATTTTCATTTTCATACATCTCCTCATGTTACTTAGTGAAAACATTAACCTAGATTGTAATAATGATAGTATTCATCATTGACACGAGTCCTTTCCCCTCTGGATCACTTTGGTTTTTGGTTCTGTTGCTTTTTATGGCTTTCAATCTTTGTATATTTTGGGTGGTTTATATTTTCTTTTGTTATTGAGATCACTTAGAGAAATAAAATTTGAGCAATTCCTCCCGAACTATGTAATATTCAGCAGTATTAAATGTTAGAGCTGACGACGGGTTTTTGTTTTAATATTGAAACCAACAGGCCTGTCAGCAACATAATGGTGTGCCAAAAATGTGTCCACATCCACTTGTATTCAATGAGGAATGACTGCGGGGTACTGCACGCAGCAAAGTCTTATTATTTTATATCGAGTTTTGTGCAATTCATTTTTAATGGAAGAATTTTGTAAGATTATTGTTTGCCTGATGTGGCAGATTAGGAGTAAAGCAGTCGTGTTTAATTATGTAGAAAGCCCTAATGGACTGTGCCGGATTGTTATATAATGGCCGGCCCGGATTAAGGTCTTTTCTGCTGCTATTGCTAAATTTAGAATAATTTCTAACTAGGAAAAGGAATTAAGACTTTCTAAGTAAAAGAGGTAAAAGTTCACATGAATATAGAGAAATCCCTGGTGAGATGAGGTGAGAGGTGAAAAATATCTGCTCCGAACTACTGGAAATGACTCAACTATCATATTTTATCACCGGTAATATATTTCTATACAGCAATAAGTATAGGACTCCATACCAAGGTTGTATCTATCTATCTATCTATCTATCTATCTATCTATCTATCTTTCTATCTATCTATCTATCTATCTATCTATCTATCTATATCTATCTATCTATCTATCTATCTATCTATCTATATGTATCTATCTACGTCATATCTATCTATCTATATCATATCTATCTATCTATCTATCTATCTATCTATCTATCTATCATCTATCTAGCTATCTATCTCATATCTATTCATATCTCATCTATATATCTCATCTATCTATCCTATAGACAGATGTAATTCAAGTACTATAGATTGTTCTAACATATTTATTGTTGGTCAGATAAGTGAATTTATAAAGTGGTCAGTCCTTAGTAGGATTATCAGCCCTATAAATGGAATGTCTTGGGTCTGACACAAGAATGGCTCTATAAGATAGCTGAACGTAGCAGATAGCTGATTTTTTTAACCAGTATAGCTAGTCTTAAAGGTGTGCATGTGCAGTACAGTGTGCCCAATATTTGTCAGGTGCATCTTAAGTCCCAGAACTCACCAGTCTCAGCTGGCCCAACTTGTGGCTTAGCGCTCTTCACATATAACCATCTATCACATAGTTGTCGCATAACATAACGTTACATAACAATTGCAATATCACACCCTTTATAAAGTAACATTTATGTAACAAACATAACTATAAGGCATAACATACCCAAAACATTACCTAACATGTATATCGCAGTCACACAGTAACAATAACAAGGCGGTATTTCCACCACAACAGGGTGAACAGTAACCTATAACAGCAAAGATAGAGCAGTTCAGGAAATATATTAGGTTATTGTCCATATTTTATAGGGTAGCGGACCCATTTTCAACCCTCTTAATATTGACATAGTGCACAAGGACATACATACACTTGGGGATTATGCTGAAATACTCTACATTTGATTATTTCAACCAATAACGGAGTGCATATTCAGTATTGTGCAAAAGTTTTAGGCAGGAGTGGAATAAATACTGCACAGCTAGAATGCCTTCAGAATTAGAAGGGTTACTAGTTTACTTTTATCAATTAACAGAATGAAATGAATTAATAAAAGAGAAATGTAAATCCCATCAATATTTGGTGTAACCTTTGCCCTTTGGAGGAGGAGTCCTGGAAGTGATGATCCGGCCCCCACAGATATAACCCTGATGTCATCATCATCCAGTCTGTCTGGGATGACATGAAGAGACAGAAGGATTGGAGCAAGCCTACATCCACAGAAGATCTGTGCTTAGTTCTCCAAGATGGCGGGAACAACCTCCCTGCCCAGTTCTGCCAAAAACTGTCTGCAAGTACCGAGAAGAACTGATGGAAGGCAAAGGGCAAAGGTCACACCAAATATTGATGGGATTTACAGTTCCCTTCTCTTCATTCAGTTAATTTTGATAATTGACAAAAATAAACAATTAACCCTTCTATTCCTGAAAGAATTTTTACTTTGCAGTATTTTTCCCACACCTGCCTAAAACTTTTGCACGATACTGTATATACACTGTAGCAACATACAATGGGAGGCTATAACATACGTTCAAGAAGTTAGATGGTAAAGGAAAACCCTGACAACTTCCTTGATCATGACTTTTATGTTTTCTTGTTCCCATCTATAAAATCCCAGTCTTGTCACTGCCTTGTTGTTATTGTTAAAGGAGTTTTCCGAGACATAAATTTTGATGACCTATCTTTAATGCAAATTCAGGCATATACTGACCTGAAAATAGATGTGGCTTACAAAAACCCAGGCGAAAAAAGTGGACAGAGCAACTGATATGGGGCAGAACCCCAATGTAAATATTGGTAATCATGGAGAGCTCACTAGAAGAAAGCAGCCATGTTTTCCTAATCTCAAGCAATCCCTTTAAGAAAACCTTGAAAATTTAGCTCTAACCACAGTTAGCCCCAAGTGATCACTCTTCCAAGTCCATGAACCTGACATATGATGAGATTTGTGTACTGAATGCCTTATGTAACAGATTAAAATGTAGCTGCCTTTCTGTGACAAAGTATCTTGTTTATAGGATGTTACTGGTAAAACAGCTCAGGCCTATTCAAGTCATAAGGACAGAGCTGCAATACTAAGCACAGCCTGTGAACAAAAGTGGCGCTGTTTCTCAACAAAAAACATACCCTTGTTTTCCAATCTTTTACAACAAGCTGATATTCAATGGTGGCGCTACCAGGTCCTCCCATGCTTGTAGTTTTTATTCTATTTTTCCTCTTTTTTTTCAGAAATGTCCCATAGGATGAACTCAGTGAATATTTGTAGATTGAACAAGCCGCACGAGGGAATCTCCGCGTACATGATGTCATTTCCTATTATCCAAATTGGAAAATCTCACAATACTTCCCAGTGACAACCACCAGGAGAAAAGACATATGACAGCTGTGTTATGATACAACGGTTGCCGCTAAGCAGGGGATAAAGGGGTTTTTGTATCAATAATGAAACTTTTGTAACTGATTTAATCCCAAATGTCATAGTGTTGGCTAAACAAATGGTACATGACATGGCCTGGCTAAGAATACGAGAAGCCATTATCTCCAAATTAGCAGCTATTGTAAAGCCGCATATGAGGTAATTAGAACGTTTCTTGCCAATTCACATTCAGGTTTTTGGTAACGTATCATTTTAAGATCTGCACTGTTTATTTTACTTTCGTGCTGTAATGTGTTTCTGGAGTGCGTTCCTCCGCATTTCACAATATTCTCGTTCGAGAGATGTTACAATTTACATTTGTAAGGTCTGAAATGTTAAAATCTCAAATCCTTCAACAAAGTTCTGGGCAACGTTTCACTTCTGGTTTAACTTTATTTCACGTCAAAGTGTCAAGCTCAATGATGACATACAAATTATAATCCGAACTGACGCATTTCACCCAAACTGGGGCTTGCTTCTGGTTCGATACCTAAACATTAAAGGGAATGTGTTACCAGAAAACGACCTACATGTAAAACACGTTTTTATGTTAAACATATTTTTTAAGAATTTTTGATAGTTTTTTTTTTTTTTACATTTTCCAAGTTACTACCTATAAATTCTTTTAAAAAAATTTCACTTGCCACTAAACCTAAGAATAGACGGACAATTGCAAATTCTGCAAGAGTTTTTTTTTTTGCAGCAGATAAGGAACTTCAGCACTTTGTTAATATTTTATATATTAGTACTATATTTTATCAGTAATTTTAATCATCCATAAGGGTATAGTTAGAGAAAGAATGTTTTCAGCCTTCATCAGACTATGATCTCTGGTGACTGTAGGAAGAAGAAAGTCTTATGGCAAATTTCCAGTAATTGTATCCAGTAATAAAGGATTCCTTCTCCAATAGGAAGTTGGGTCCAGCATGGGTGCTGTGTTGCAGCAGTTAACTCATTTCAATCACAGATTGAATTACAATAGAAGATAACACCTCTGCAGTTATCACCCAGAGTGACCCATCCTTGCATCACCTACTGACAATAGATGATGTCATAGCTTTTCTCCTCCTCCTTCCTGAACAGAGCATGTTTAGAAAACTATCCCATAGACCTCAATGAGTCAGCTCCAGTCTATTGGCCATGAGACCGCTGTAAAGCAGATCTCTAAATGCTGTTAACAGAACAGAGGCAAGATGTACAGAAAATAGAATTTTAAAAAATCTACACTCTGAAAATCTGATAAAAAAAATCTGGTTTTAATAAATGAATTTAAAAATGGTGATATATATATATCACTATAAACCCTGAATGAAACCTAAAACTCCAGCAATTATATTTTTTCATGGTGCATTGGAGAGGAATTTTTGCAAAGGGTTTTTAATTAGCTCGATGTGGCTTTTAGTCTTGTGTTGCCCTCTATTAGGCTTCTGCTGCTCCACACAAGTGGTCTCCATTCATGTGAATAGATGCAATTACTCACATATGACTGCTTGCATCTCATCGTTCTCTGCAGTCTATGAGACAATCACTCTGCATTGCTCCTAGGTACACGTGCTTGTCTTTATAGACTTTGCTACAGAGCAAGCGCCCTATAGTAAATACAGATAACCTTAAACAAATGCATACTGACGACCTATGCATGGAATAGCGCACAGCATCGGATCTGTGGGGGTCCAACATCCCAGCCCTGCACAGATCTTCTGTTCGAGAAGCTACTGCAGTGTCAGGGGAGTGGTAGTAGTCAGCTCCTATTCAAGTAATAGTAGAGGAGCTGCGGATCTCTGGCACCACCACTATACAGTGGACTGGGCTGCAGCGCAACTTCAGCTCTCCGCACACTGCAGCAGCTTCCGTCACCTGGAGGCTGCCAGAACAGCTGATCTGTGCATGGTCCAGGTGTCAGACCCCCACACAACACATCCTGTAGATAGGTTATCAGTATGAAAAAAAGGATTTAGAGCCAAAAACAACTTTAATGTCTAACATTTTTTATATACAGTGGGTAAGGAAAGTATTCAGACCCCTTTAAATTTTTCACTCTTTGTTTCATTGCAGCCATTTGCTAAAATCAAAAAAGTTCATTTTATTTCTCATTAATGTACACTCAGACCCCATCTTGACAGAAACCCCCCCAGAAATGTAGATATTTTTGCAAATTTATTAAAAAAGAAAAACTGAAATATCACATGGTCATAAGTATTCAGAGCCTTTGCTGTGACTCTCATATATAACTCACATGCTGTCCATTTCCTTCTGATTCTCCTTGAGATGGTTCTACTCCTTCATTGGAGTCCAGCTGTGTTTAATTAAACTGATTGGACTTGATTAGGAAAGGCACATACCTGTCTATATAAGACCTCACAGCTCACAGGGCATGTCAGAGCAAATGAGAATCATGAGGTCAAAGGAAATGCCCAAGGAGCTCAGAGACAGAATTGTGGCAAGGCACAGATCTGGCCAAGGTTACAAAAGAATTTCTGCAGCACTCAAGGTTCCTAAGAGCAAAGTGGCCTCCATAATCCTTAAGTGGAAGAAGTTTGGGACGACCAGAACTCTTCCTAGACCTGGCCGTCCAGCCAAACTGAGCAATCGTTGGAGAAGAGGCTTGGTGAGAGAGATAAAGAAGAACCCAAAGATCACTGTGGCTGAGCCCCAGAGATGCAGTAGGGAGATGGGAGAAAGTTCCACAAAGTCACTATCACTGCAGCCCTCCACCAGTCGGGGCTTTATGGCAGAGTGGCCCGAAGGAAGCCTCTCCTCAGTGCAAGACATATGAAAGCCCGCATAGAGTTTGCCAAAAAACACATGAAGGACTCCCAGACTATGAGAAATAAGATTCTCTGGTCTGATGAGACGAAGATTGAACTTTTTGGCGTTAATTCTAAGCGGTATGTGAGGAGAAAACCAATCACTTCTCATCACCTGCCCAATACAATCCCAACAGTGAAACATGGTGGTGGCAGCATCATGCTATGGGGGACAGGACGACTGGGTGCAATTGAAGGAAAGATGAATGCGGCCAAGTACAGAGATATCCTGGAAGAAAACCTCTTCCAGAGTGCTCTGGACCTCAGACTGGGCCAAAGGTTCACCTTCCAACAAGACAATGACCCTAAGCGCACAGCTAAAATAACAAAGGAGCGGCTTCTGTACAACTCTGTGACCATTCTTGACTGGCCCAGCCAGAGCCCTGACCTCAACCCAATTGAGCATCTCTGGAGAGACCTGAAAATGGCTCCACCAACGTTCACCATCCAACCTGACGGAACTGGAGAGGATCTGCAAGGAAGAATGGCAGAGGATCCCCAAATCCAGATGTGAAAAACTCGTTGCATCATTCCCAAGAAGACTCCTGGCTGTACTAGCTCAAAAGGAAGGGGCTTCTACTCCATACTGAGCAAAGGCTCTGAATACTTATGACCATGTGATATTTCAGTTTTTCTTTTTTAATAAATTTGAAAAATATCTACATTTCTGTTTTTTTCTGTCAAGATGGGGAGCTGAGTGTACATTAATGAGAAATAAAATGAACTTTTTTGCTTTTAGGAAATGGCTGCAATGAAACAAAAAGTGAAAAACTTAAAGGAGTCTGAATACTTTCCGTACCCACTGAACATTCATAGCCCGCAACCATGAAAGATCCAGTGGGAAAGTTCCAGTTTTGCACTGCCAGAAGTGGCTCCCTCTCTGGTGGTTGTGTAATATTACATTATTATTCATTTGACCAGTTGCCATTTATACTATATTTTAGTGTCCCTCAAGGTAGATGATGTCATAAATTATATGTTCTCAATTTGATGGCATAGTGTTACAATTCTTATCTGTATTAAGCTGCCTCGTTATCCTGCAATTTATATTGCAACACTAAGGTCTTGCTTTACAGCACTGCATGATGAAGGAGGCGTGGCTTACACATTGCAGCAAATATAGAGAGTGCATGAAATATCTATAGCATAATATGGCTATACTGTACAGTGTAGCAGTGGATGGAGAGCTACGTCACTTTATTGGAAGCAGCTTGCAGAAATAGGAAAGCGCTCATTACCATTGTGTTTAATGTGAGACGCTGTGTTTCCTTTATTTTGGCAATAATGACCCTTTAAAAGTCCTGACCTGTAATAATATATGTATAATTAACAGATAATTCCAAGCAAAACATTCCTCGAACCGTTGCTAAGTTTTCTAGGTCCCCTGATAAAAGATCCATAAGGATCCAGGGAAAGTAGAGAAAATGACTAATATTCACTTATTATTGTATTCTATATGAAGTAAGACTACACCCAGTTGTGTTATTTTTTGATTTTAGGAGGTGATAATCTTTACTTACGCTTTTTTTTTTATATAAAAATATTTCCCTCATGAACATCTCTGTTCACATCCTTGTAAACCTTTGTAAAATGAAGAGGTTGTCTGGGATTAAAACAAAGTTCTCAACTTCAGGGGACAGAAGAGGTCCTATTTGTCCTTAGAAAGACGTCCCCTTTGCAGGTCACCTTGCGGTATATGGGGCCTACTAAACTATACATGGTCTGCTAGGAATTCTAGGACAGGGATATACAAATAAGTTTTCCTTGATGGAAAAAGGAAAATTCACTCTAGCACCACCTTTTGAAAGGTAACACCCTATAGATCAATGCCTGATTTTCTATGACACCAAACCATTAAATCTGACCCATCTGCAGACAACTATTGCAGGGTTATTGCTCCTCATCAGTACTAAGGGGCTACCTTCCAAAAGGTAGTATAAGAGTGAGGATATGGATGTCTCCAATATGGAGAAAATGTAAAATAATAAAAAGGTACAATATATTAAAAAGGAATAAATATTATTTTTCTTCTTCAGACATATATGTAATTCCTGAAGCTATCTCAAATACATAAAACATTCCCTTTAAAGAGGACCTTTCCCCACCTTCACCAACTACAACTCTTTGCATTCTTCAATAGTAGCTTCTCCACTGATTCCGTCACAGTTGGAATTTTTTCTCTAGCCCCGCCATTCCTGAGGAATCATTTCTTTTAGCTTCAGAATCCAATATGCTAATTAGGCTTCCTACTGTCAGGTGGGCGGTCACTATATGTCTGCTGTAGCCCAGGATCACCCACCTGACAGTAGGTAATTCGTATATTAAGTGAAGAAACTAACAGCAGTGATTGCTCAGGAGCAGTGGGGGCTAGAGAAAAGAATTCCAACTGGGGTGAAATCAGTGAAGTGACATCTATTGAAATTGAGCCCTCACTGATGCCCCCAAAGCCTGCAGGGCAGATTGAATTTCTTTGGAACTTGATGGGGGCTGCTTATCCACCATCCGGACTATCCTGTGTTACAACCTTTCATCAATTTTTCTCTTCCATCCACATCCAGGGAGATTAGCTACAGTGCCATGGGTTGTAATCTTCTTGATTATGTTGCGCACCGTGGACAAAGGAACATCAAGATCTCTGGAGATGGACTTGTGACCTTGAGATTGTTAATATTTTCCCACAATTTTGGTTCTCAAGTCCTCAGACAGTTCTCTTCTCCTCTTTCTGTTCTCCATGCTTATTTTGGCGCACACAGACGCACAATGCAAAGACTGAGTCAACTTCTTTCCTTTTTATCTCGTTTCAGGTGTGATCTTTATATTGCCCACACCTGTTACTTGCCACAGGTAAGTTTGTGCATCACATGCTTAAAACAAAGTTATCTACCCACAATTTTGCAAAGGTGCCAACCATTTTTTTTCCAGGTCATTTATGGAGTTTTGTGTTAAACTATATCCAATTTTCCTTTTTTCTCAGTTTTTTTTTGTGTTGTTCCAATACACACAAAGGAAATAAACATTTGTATAACAAAACATGTGTAATTGCAATAATTTTCTGGAAAAATTTCAGGGGTGCCAACACTTACGGCCATGACTGTACTGCATTATAATTATTGTTGTTTTGCACATTTTATCCATATTTCATGGAACCTCAAGAGGAATTTCTATGGAAATAGATGTGCCTGGTAAATGTCTCCCTTTCTGCAATGGCTTAAAGAAAATGAGTGCTGGCACCCAGTCACGGGAGTCATTTTACACAGGTCAATTGCTGTCTCTTGGCCACTTGTATGATATTGCTGGCTCCTCAAGCTGATTGCCCGGCTCCTCATTTCTATATGATCTCATCCACTCCTGTACTATTATACGTAAGACATGTCGCCATGGGTCAGGGTGAGCTTAGGGGTCAATTTGAAATTGCATAATACTTTTTCACATGAAGAAAGGAATTCACAAAATAGACAAATTAGTGCAGAAATAAAATCAATTCAGAGGTGCGTCTAGCCTTTTACAGGCTGCGTATGGCAAAACGTGAAATGACCTCCATCAGCCCCCTT
This sequence comes from Leptodactylus fallax, assembly GCA_947044405.1. Taxonomy (NCBI): domain Eukaryota; kingdom Metazoa; phylum Chordata; class Amphibia; order Anura; family Leptodactylidae; genus Leptodactylus; species Leptodactylus fallax. The sequence continues at coordinate 9,870,097 of CAMRHE010000006.1, forward strand.
CCCAAGTTGGAGAAGGAAATATTAAAGGACCCCTCCTCTGTTTAATCTGTAGCCCTGTAGTACATGAATGGCAAGTGTACTCTGGCTGGTCATGTGATGTCACTATTTCTATGTTCTCTAAGCTCCCATAGACTTGAGCTATAATCACACAACAGTGAATAAATGCCGTGCGACGTCCGTTTTTAATGGGGGCTAATCACATGACTGTTATTTTGATGGTCCGTTGTAACGTAATAACAAATTATAGCTCATTTTCTATTTTTTCCATTTTGATGCAACCCTCCATGACACTCATATGTATGTGGAATCAGTAAAAACAGGTGCCCCCTAGGTGCTGGATGGCTGTGAAATAAGGACGTTTTTCATGGCCGTTTTTCTCCTCGTAATGTGAATGTAGCCCCTGATCCATTGCCAAGAGATGTGTGTAAAACATGTGATCAATAAAAAATGGATCAATGAAAAATCAATGCAACATGGACGTTGAAATGGACATATGGATTGGAAATGGATGCAAAAAATGGACACTCAGAACAGATCCATAATTGAAACGGTTATATGCATGGGGCCTGGACAGCACGGTGACTCTGTGCTTAGCACTGTTGCCTTGCAAAGGCAGGGGTGATATGCTGGTTCTGGTGACACTAACCTATCTATCTGCAGGGCTGGGTGATATGCTGGTTCTGGGGACACTAACCTATCTATCTGCAGGGCTGGGGTGATATGCTGGTTCTGGTGACACTAACCTATCTATCTGCAGGGCTGGGTGATATGCTGGTTCTGGGGACACTAACCTATCTATCTGCAGGGCTGGGGTGATATGCTGGTTCTGGTGACACTAACCTATCTATCTGCAGGGATGAGGTGATATGCTGGTTCTGGTGACACTAACCTATCTATCTGCAGGGCTGGGGTGATATGCTGGTTCTGGTGACACTAACCTATCTATCTGAGGGCTGGGGTGATATGCTGGTTCTGGTGACACTAACCTATCTATCTGCAGGGCTGGGGTGATATGCTGGTTCTGGTGACACTAACCTATCTATCTGCAGGGCTGGGGTGATATGCTGGTACTGGTGACACTAACCTATCTATCTGCAGGGCTGGGGTGATATGCTGGTTCTGGTGACACTAACCTATCTATCTGCAGGGCTGGGTGATATGCTGGTTCTGGGGACACAACCATCTATCGCAGGGCTGGGGTGTATGCTGGTTCTGGGGACACTAACCTATCTATCTGCAGGGCTGGGGTGATATGCTGGTTCTGGTGACACTAACCTATCTATCTGCAGGGCTGGGGTGATATGCTGGTTCTGGTGACACTAACCTATCTATCTGCAGGGCTGGGGTGATATGCTGGTTCTGGTGACACTAACCTATCTATCTGAGGGCTGGGGTGATATGCTGGTTCTGGTGACACTAACCTATCTATCTGCAGGGCTGGGGTGATATGCTGGTTCTGGTGACACTAACCTATTATCTGCAGGGCTGGGGTGATATGCTGGTACTGGTGACACTAACCTATCTATCTGCAGGGCTGGGGTGATATGCTGGTTCTGGTGACACTAACCTATCTATCTGCAGGGCTGGGTGATATGCTGGTTCTGGGGACACTAACCTATCTATCTGCAGGGCTGGGGTGATATGCTGGTTCTGGTGACACTAACCTATCTATCTGCAGGGCTGGGGTGATATGCTGGGGTCTGGTGACACTAACCTATCTATCTGCAGGGCTGGGGTGATATGCTGGGGTCTGGTGACACTAACCTATCTATCTGCAGGGCTGGGGTGATATGCTGGTTCTGGTGACAGACTCTCTTTAAGTCTAATGTCGACTCTATTCATTGTAACTAAGGTTTCTTAAAATCAGACATAACTTAGAAATGACTAAATCATATTAGTATTAGTACTGAAGTATTTACGAGTGTTTTTTTTTTTCCTTTTTTTTATTTATAGGTAAATGCCCTTTAAAGCTGCATTGAGAAAAATCTAAGTACAAGTTTTACCTTGAAGACCCGCAGTGACATATGAATTATACAGTCAGTGCTTCCGTGCCTTGGTGTGATGGCAGCAAAGTGTTATGTGACTTACTGTGGGATTTAAGTGCTTTTAGGTGTTTATCAGCCTGGAGAGTTGAGACGCGAGAGGCTTCTTTTTCAGGCCAGAAGTGAAGGGATGAGAAGGGCTCCAGCAGGCTAGTAATGTAAATGACTTCCTCGCTGCACATGTGGGAGAGAATGAGTCATGCAGCCACTGATGGATGAGATACACCCTCCCGCATCGCCATCAATATTACAGGATTTAGGCTTAACATTTCTTTGACAAATCCTGCACAGATCCTGTAAATCATACAAATAATTACATGTTTTCTTGCATTCTCAGAAATGCATTATTTCTAACCAAAGGAAAATTCATCATTTACTTCTAAGTGACTACAATTTAGAGAGCAATTTTACCTGTTCTGCACATTGCACAATCTACACCAGAGATTTTCAGGCCTTATCCAAACAAGTGCATTGTGCCTGTGTTTATCTGTCTATATGTCATGCCCTGCTGGTCTACTGATCCAGTACTGAGTACCCCGGGGATCTAAGTTTAGCAGAACCGCAGAGGGTTACAGCTGGAATATGGACAGCTTAACTATCAGGTGCGCAGAGATAGCAGCAGCTATAAGGACCAACCACTGAAGGGGCCCATTACCACCGAGACCTAGGGCGCAATTATTGATAACTATGGATGATGGAAGGGGATATAGAAAACTGAAAGTGTCCCCATTACTGGAACATCATAATGGCCGCATGTGACATCACTATAATTACTTCCTTCATATGTACACAGTGATGTGTGTGCATTATCCCTGTACTGTGACATCACTGTGTTTATTACCCCTGTACTGTGACATCACTATGTTTGTTATCTCTGTACTGTGACATCACTGTGTTTATTATCCCTGTACTGTGACATCACTGTGTTTATTATCCCTGTACTGTGACATCACTGTGTTTATTACCCCTGTACTTTGACATCACTATGATTGCTATCCCTGTACTGTAGCTTCGCTGTCCATATTATCCCTGTACTGTGACATCACTGTGTGTATTATCTCTGTACTGTGACATCACTGTGTGTATTATCCCTGTACTGTGACATCACTGTGTGTATTATCTCTGTACTGTGACATCACTGTGTGTATTATCCCTGTACTGTGACATCATTGTGTTTATTATCTCTGTACTGTGACATCACTGTGTGTATTATCCCTGTACTGTGACAACCCATCCCATGCATGAGACCGTGATAGCGCTGGGCAGTACTGTCAGTGACCGACTGCTCCACCCTAGGTGTGAGAAGGAGCGCTATCGGAAGTCTTTCCTCCCCACCGCGGTTAGGCTGTACAACCAACACCGACCTAAGCGGAGATCATCTTTGGTAACATTATATTATCCCTGCAGCGGCCACAACTGTATGGCCATTGGCAACCTAACCCGGAGGCAGGACCTGCAGAGATCGGCTGATCCCGGAGCCAGATTTATTTCCAACTGTTTATCTAATACTGACAGATTTGGCGGTCTACCACATTTTTCTAGGTTTTGTTTTGTCTATATCTTTAAAAAAAAAAATGTAACTATATTTTTGGAAACGTAGGTGTCGTTCTTTTTAACAAAAACTTACTGCAAACAAGCTGCATATGGTGCAACAGCATATCACAAGGCATTATAGGAAAAGGAGCTGGGGAGCTCATGCGCCCTCTGTTGGATGTAACAGATCCTCAATTTGTTTTTGACTCACCGAGTCTTGAGACAGCAAATGGGATTTTAGCCAAGCCAATTTCACTTATCTGCATACAGCGCCATTTCGGGATTTTTGTCCCTCATCAGTGCAGAGCAAAGTGAACTGGCTGGCTTTGTGGGAGGCAATGAGTGGCTTAGGGACGGGAACATCTCTCCTTGAGTATAGCACCAGTGAAGGTGTGTAGAGTTTTGAATTGCCTTTTGCCCTCTACTAAGCATCTACATCAGGGGTCTCAAACTCGCGGCCCACACCTCAATATCAAAGTTAGTGCGGCCCGAGTTTGATACGAATGGCACCAGGGGCGCACTGTCTGGGGGGCGGCATTTTTTACTATCTAATGTAAACCAGCCCAGGACAGGCCGTTTTAAAAAAAAACAACGCTGAGCGGGGCCTGTCCTGGGCTGGCTTATGAGACGTCCGCATCACAGCACAGGCAGCGATATAATTACGTCATCGCGCCTCCTACGTCTCGGACAAGAGGAGGAGGCGGCGGCTGCATCAAGGCATCGCAGGTAGGTGAGGATAAGTTTTTTTTATTTATATAAATAGGCCGTGACCTGCTGGAGTATCCCCGACAGGTCAGGGCCTATTTATTTACCTACCTCGCGTCTGCTCGTGGCCGCCCCCACTTCCCCTTCTGCTATGGGATGCAGAAGAGGAAGTGGATGCCGCTGTGAGCGGCCGCGGGCATCGGTAAGTGAGGCCGCGGGCCTCAAATACTACTATTATTATACTCCGGGGTCTTTTTAGACCCCGGAGTATAATAATCGGAGACCCAGGGGAGGTGAAGGAACATAAAAACCAATGCTACTCACCTCTCCTGCGATCCGCTGTCACTCCGAGCAGGCTTGGGCGCTCTGATGACGTCATCAGGTCGCGTCGCCGGTCTCATCACGTGACTTAATTAGACAGGGCCGAAAGCTGCTGGGAGTGCTCCGGTTTCCAGTATAGGTAAGTAACACTGGTTTTTATGTTTGTATCCTCCCCTGGGTCTCCGATCATTATACTCTGGGTTCTGAAAAGAAAGTGGGTGGGCAACTATGGGGCACAATACCGTGTGCAGGGGCCACTATGGAGCCTAATACCAGTGTAGGGGCCACTATGGAGCATAATACAAGTGCAGGGGCCACAATGGAGCATAATAAAAGTGCAGGGGCCACTAGGGAGCATAATAAAAGTGCAGGGGCCACTAGGGAGCATAATACAAGTGCAGGGGCCACTATGGAGCATAATACCGTGTGCAGGGGCCACAATGGAGCATAATACAAGTGCAGGGGCCACAATGGAGCATAATAAAAGTGCAGGGGCCACTAGGGAGCATAATACAAGTGCAGGGGCCACTAGGGAGCATAATACAAGTGCAGGGGCCACTATGAAGCATAATACCGTGTGCAGGGGCCACAATGGAGCATAATACAAGTGCAGGGGCCACAATGGAGCATATTAAAAGAGCAGGGGCCACTAGGGAACATAATACAAGTGCAGGGGCCACTATGGAGCATAATACCGTGTGCAGGGGCCAATATGGAGCATATTACCTGTGTGGAAAACCTGATGCGGCCCAGCCTCACCCAGACTCTACCTCCAGCGGCCCCCGGGTAAATTGAGTTTGAGACCCCTGATCTACATAGTGAAATTGGCTTGGCTAAAATCCCATTTGCTGTCTCAAGACTCAGTGAGTCAAAAGCAAATTGAGGATCTGTTACATCCAACAGAGGGCGCATGAGCTTCCCAGCTCCTTTTCCCATAATGCCTTGTGATATGTAGATGCTTAGTAGAGGTCAAAAGGCAATTCAAAACTCTACACACCTTCACTGGTGCTCTCCTCAAGGAGAGATGTTCCCGTCCCTATGGTGCAACAGAGCACTGCAAAAAACACATCACCACCCCATGCAATAGGCCCCCAAAATCTGCAGTGTTTAACTATAGAGGGAATGGATTTTTTTTATTGCGTTTTCTGCAATGATTGTGGTATTCAGGCACTGTTAGCACCAGTCGGGGACAATATTAAGACTGGTATACAGAATGCCAGTCTTATTAAATTCTTCCATTGTATTTGATAGAAACGCCATATTGTGGTCAGTGACGAGGAATTTGAGATTCAATATTAGTCATCATATTAGTTAAGGTCAGTGGAGGTTATTAGTTAAGGTCCGCCTTAAAGGGGTTGTCCAGGATAAATGAAAAACCTGTCTGAGACCTGGGAAGGGGGTAAAAAAAAAAAAAAACCCCAAAAAAACCAAAAATACTCATCTACCCCTGATCCATGGTTCGTGTAGACTGTCCTCCATTCCCTCCAGTCCATTGACTGCCTGGGCCAGGTTAGGCTGGTCCAACCTTGTCATAGGGTCATTATACTGCAATCACCCTATACATGAATGCCCACCTGATAACTGACTTGAGACATATTGCTTGTATAATCAAGCACTAATAATACCAAAAAATAAAATGTGCACTGTATAAAAATTTATGTTTATATAATTTACATAATTTATCTTAAAATTCCAAAAAGTATAACACAATGATGTGTATAGCTGCACAACAGTAGATCAATACCGCCATCTAATGGACACAATGAGAAACACACATTCAATATTCTCTATCTACGTAAATGGGGATTGTAAAATTTTTTTCCTTTGGGTATTTTGGGTCATTAGTATCAGATTGTTGGGGGTCGATCTTCCGGCCGCAGCTATTTGTAGAGATTGCAGTATTTGGATCAGCACTGCGGCCTCTTCACTGAAAACTGAGTATAGCGCAGTACATTGCAGAAAGCTTATACTTAGCATTACAGCTCAGCCCTATTGACTTGAATGGCATTGAGCTGCAAAGAGACCACGTGACAAATCAACATGTGCAGAATAATTTGGAACAGTGGATTCAGATTTTTTTTTTCTAATTTGTGAAAAAAAAAATTATTATTGGGAAGTTTGTCCAATAAAATGTGCATTATACAAATGGTTGAAGATGTGAATATTATAGTGACTGACATTTGCGTTGACCATTTAGGAAAATAACAGAAAAATATAATTTGCATAATAATTTTAAATGTGGTGTAATACACACAGTGATGTCAGAGTACAGAGGTAATAAACACACTGATGTCACAGTACAGGATAATAAACACAGTGATGTCACAGTACAGAGATAATATACACAGTGATGTCACAGTACAGGGATAATATACACAGTGATGTCACAGTACAGAGATAATGTACACAGTGATGTCAGAGTACAGAGGTAATAAACACACTGATGTCACAGTGCAGGATAATAAACACAGTGATGTCACAGTACAGAGATAATATACACAGTGATGTCACAGTACAGGGATAATATACACAGTGATGTCACAGTACAGGGATAATAAACACACTGATGTCACAGTACAGGATAATAAACACAGTAATGTCACAGTACAGGGATAATACACACAGTGATGTCACAGTACAGGGATAATAAACACACTGATGTCACAGTACAGAGATAATATACACAATGATGTCACAGTACAGGGATAATAAACACAGTAATGTCACAGTACAGAGATAATATACACAGTGATGTCACAGTACAGAGATAATATACACAGTGATGTCACAGTACAGAGATAATATACACAGTGATGTCACAGTACAGAGATAATAAACACAGTGATATCACAGTACAGAGATAATAAACATAGTGATGTCACAGTACAGAGATAATATACACAGTGATGTCACAGTACAGAGATAATAAACACAGTGATGTCACGGGTGCAGGGATAATAAACATAGTGATGTCACAGTACAGAGATAATATACACAGTGATGTCATAGTACAGGGATAATATACACAGTGGTTTCACAGTATAGAGATAATATACATAATGTGGCAAATTTTTTAAGACTGGCATATCATATGCCAGTCTTAATAAATGGGCCAATGGGCCCAGAGACAAAGAGATTTATGAAGAGACTGCTGCTTCTTCATAAATCTGTTGCAGATCCCGGTGCCGAAACAGAAATCTACGCCAGGTAGGATCTAATGTAGGTTTCTATTCTAACAGTAAACTGGCGTGAGTTTTAGTAAATCAGTTAAACAAGGCATCCCCGCCTCAACCTGTCCCAATCCCTGCACTGCCCATATTCGCAGAAAGTCGCAGTGGAGCTCGGATCGGGCATTGAGGTGCACGTTTGAAGCAAGAAAGGTCCCTGCACCAAATCTGCGCCTCATTATGATCCCTCTATGCCAGAAAACTGATGTAGAGGAAATGATAAATTCCCCACAATGGGCAGAATATAAGACTGGTGTTTTCACTGTCAATTTTAATTGATTCTTCTGCTGGCATAAGATGCACCTGAATTAGTAAGCGGCTCCTTGCACCAAATATGCACCACTTTTGCAACAGAAAATGTGTGTGCCTTTTTTAGTAAATCCCCCTATGTCGTCACAACACAGGGATCATGCCCTCACAAAAAGATCACTGTGTACACTGTGATGTCACACCATATGAAGAAAGTAATTATAATGATGTCATATGCAGCCATTATAGTGCCCCAGTAACATAATGGAGGTGCAGTCAGTTCTCCATATCCCTTCCATCATCCAGAGTTATCACTATCTGCACATTATACAACTAAAAACTTCTGTAACTTTTTCAGGATATCTGCTTGCTGTGAGTGAATGAGAATACTCTTGTAATTAGATGTAATAAGATGTAGATACATTTGTATCCAGTCTAGACAATGCTCTGTGAGCAATCTGTACTCCAGACTGATACATTGTGGAAATTTAGAAATTTAGTAATTTGCACCAACTGTCTAACATTCTGGGTGACATATTTATCTTTAACGTCTTGTTCAAAAATAGGCGTAGCCTATAGGGAAAAGGTATGGTCGTACAGTAAAGGAGAGTGGCCTAAGTTGTAACACTGTGCAATAAAAATGTGCCAAAACTTATAGCAAAACTAGACTAGACATTCTAACAAAAAACCAACAAACAGCATCAGACACTGATAAATCTGGTGCAGTTTGGGACTGTCTAATTTAAAGTCTTAGGCCCCTTGCAGACGACCGTGGCCATGGTCAGTGTGCTATCCGTGTATTTTACAGATAGCATAATGACCCATTCTTTTCTATGAGCCCGTACACACGACTGTGAATTTCACGGTCCCGTGTGCGGGCCAACAGTCCGGACCGCAAAATATAGAACAGGTCCTATTTTTGTCCTATTTTGCGGCTCTTGCTTCCGTGGCTCCTATTCATTTAATGAAAGGAACCGCTGAAGCACGGCCCGTGCACAGGCGGCACACGGGGGACATCACCGTGTCCCCAGTGTGCCGCCTGTGCTTTTAATTCACAACCGGCCAGTTGCAGACAACCGTGCAGGGCAGCAGCACATGAACATGTTTCACCCATGAAACACGGTCCGTGTGCTAGCCACATGTACCGGCTTTAACTTCGTGCTGGGAGCGGGACTCCTAGCATCCTAGTTATCTGTGACGCTAGGAGTCCCTGCCTCCCAGTGACATACTGTTCCGTACAGTAATTGATACAGGACAGTATGTCGCTGGGAGGCAGGGAATCCTAGCATCATAGATCCCTATACTATTAGGAGTCCCGCTCCCAACACGAAGTTCATGCCAGTAAATCTGGCTAACACACGGACCGAGTTTCACGGGTGAAACATGGTCGTGGGCTGCTGCCCATAAACTGAGATACTATTGGTAATCTTCCCTATTGTAGCAGCCTCCAGAACATTGCCTAGACTGGATACAATTGTACCCACTTTTCAGCTGCGAGCAGGTTTGCAGTCTCCTACGCCTTTCCCGAAAAAGACATTTTTTCATGTTTCAATTTTCATTTTTTACCCAAAAGCCATAACTTTATTATTTTTCCATTAACAGGCTTATTTTTTGCGGGACAGATTGCACTCCATAGTGGTTCTCTTTAATATTCTGTATGATATACTGGGAAGCTGTCAAAAAATTCAGAATGGCGGGGATAGAGAAAAAAAAATTGCATTTGTACATTTTTCTTATGTTTTGTTTTTACGATGTTCGCTGCACAGCCAAAATGACATATTACTTATATTCTGTGGTAGGTTATGATTACAGTAATACGAAACATATACAGCTTTTGTTATAGGTTTAAAAAATATATATATTCACCATATTCTGACATCCGTAACTTTTTTGGCTGGCCAGATGTACTTTTTATTTGTACCAATTTCTTATGTTTTGATCACTTTTTATTAAAATTTTTGGAAATCGAAACAGCTAAAAAATGGTGGTTCGGCCAATTCCATTGTTTTTCCAACTATGGTGTTCACTGTATGGTAAAAATATTTTTTTAGTTGTATGTAGTTTGGGCATTTTCGGACACAGAGATATCTAATGTGCTTATGTTAAAGTATTGTTGTAGATTGTGAGCCCTATAGGGGACAGTGACTGTCAATGTCTGTAAAGCACTGCGGAATATGATGGTGCTATATAAGTAAGCATAATAAATAATAAATAAATGATTGTTTATTTATTTTTAGTTCTAACTTTTGGAAAGGGGGGTGATTTGAACTTTTTAAAAAAAAATTATATTTTTCAAACTTTTATTTTTTTACTTTTATTTTTTAGACTCTCTAAGGGTCTTGAACCTGACGAAGTTTGATCACTACTACAATATACTGCAATGTTAATGCATTACAGTATATTATTTATTTATATGTATTTATTTTCATTTTTGACCTTGTGAACAAAATATTAAAAATATTTTTATATGCTTGTACTTCAGGCATTTTCAGTTGCAGGGAAATCTAATGTGTTTATATTTACTTTATTTTTATTTCTGATTGTGGGAAAGGGGGGTTATTTGAACTTTTTTTAAAAATATTTTTTATTATATTTTTCAAACTTTTTTATTTTTAGACTCTCTAAGTGTCTTGAACCTCAAGAGGTTTGATTACTACTACAACATACAGCAATGCTAATGCATTGCAGTATATTGTTTATATAAATGTATTTACTTTTATTTCTGATCTTGGGAAAGGGGGGTGATTTGAACTTTTTTAAAATATTTGTTACACTTTTTTTTTTTTAACTCTTATTTTTAGACTCCCTAAGGGTCTTGAACCCCAGGGGGTTGATCTCTACTACAAGATCCACTGAGTTCTATTACAGGCTGCCATATACTAATGACCAGCCAGGAAGCCTGCAATAGACTCCCAGCTGTCATAAGAACAAATCACTGCTCCTGAATCTCATCCTGAAGGACGAGGATCTTCACAAACATGGTGGCATGCATGTACTGCTGCTAAATAGATGCCTTGGTCATGTATGACTTAGCTATCTGAAGGCTCAATGCTTGCACACACTGTTTGTGCCACAAATTTCCTCTGTGTAATTTAGCTGATAACTGGCGGCTATGGCACCCACTCCTGAGCAGGCGCCATATTTAAAGTGTCAACATCCGCTGTCAGTCTGACACTAGCGTTCGAGTCCGGCAGGGGACCCAAAAGATGGAGAGCCCATATGCTAAAAAAGCATTACCCGCGTACCCCATACACTATACTGGGGTCCACTGGGTGTCCGCCGAAACCAGGGGGGAGAGAAAACTCTTCTGTGCAGGACTTTTCTCTCCACCAATTGTCAATGGAATCTGCGGCGGAGTCTCCTATGAAGACTCCAACGCAGATGTGAACCTAGCCTTACACTCTATTCACACGACCAAGCTGATTTGCAGCCATGTTATTAGCGGACCCATGCGAGGTACAGTATATTTACCGCAATGTGTAAATTGGGTCTATGAAGATGGATCCATTAGCCAATCTGTGAAAAAATTGAGCATGCTCAATGTCTTACTGAACATGGACAGCACACAGCCTAGGAAGCTACCTTCTGAATAAGCTCTTACTGTGATAGCTAATGGGTGCTGATCAAAATCCTGAGATCCCTTGCAAACAGCTGGTTGGTTTGTTTTTGGGTGGGGGGATATGTGGGTGGCTGCTCATATCCCTTACAGCGACAATTGCACGAAACGTAGAATCACATGCTGCCCATTCTGATGAATTGTCTTCTATGCAATTCATGCACAACTCAAATCTAGCAGAGTATTGACGCTTAGTTCACATCTGTGGCAGGAGAACCAGAAGAACGGAAGACAGACTGCAAAAATAGTGGACAACAATGGAGCCAGAGGGACCCCATTCACTATAACCCACCCCATTCAGAGGCATAACTTGAACGCATGAACCCCAAGGAAAATCTGTTATGATGCCTTATTACCTTGTGCCATATAGTGTAGTGGTATATTTTAAGTGACCTTTAGGCCCCCTCAGCCTCCAGGGCCCGGTAGTGACTGCTATCTCTGCCCCCCTATAGCTACATCCATGACCCCATTTCAGGCAATTTTTTCTATGGCCGATTCCCTACACTGAGAAATCTGAAGCAGACATCTCCCTGGGGATCCGGGCTAATAGGGTGTATGAAAATTGTTTTTCTATACTGGAAAACCCAAAAAAGACACAAAAAAAAAAAATCTGGTCTCATCTGCTAAGAATTCAGTGATTTCTATAGAGACAATGAATATTTTATCACTTTCTTAGCAATTACCTCCTATTAACAGTGTTAACTCCCTAGTGAATAGCAGATGTGGCGGCCGCAGATTTGTGTACACGGCCTGAAGATGAAGGATTAATCAGTTTTACAAGTATTGAATGGCATTCCAGCCTGCAGATCAATGCCTATTCTCTGCTGCCTGCCGGCATTGTTGTGGAGGGACAAGTGGCGGCTGCGCTCTGTAAACTCCTCCTGCGAGCCAGTAACACAAGATACAAATATTTATGCAAGGTGTAAGGAGAACAATGGCCTGGGATACATAACAGGTGCTCAGGGTTAGCGCCTCTAAACAATCCTCCACAGCTCTCCCTGGGAATACAATGCGAGCAGTATGGCCGCCCAATGAAGGGAAAGTCTTACCAATTACTACAGTCATCATTGCAGTGAGTTGTGTATATAACATTCATTGTCAGGAGAAAAATGGACAATTCTACAAGGTTAGAAGTTTATTTCGATACTAAAATAACTGAAGACATTTTTATAAACAAATTAACATAATTATATTTTCTGTAATAAAAATTCCTGATGTCTGAAGGTGGGCAAAAAGATGACATGGAGTAGACTCCTGGTGTATAAGTCAGAACATGGAATCCCAGGGACACACACATATATATATATATATATATATATATATATATATGGGCACTATAGCTGGGGGTGTATGTGGCTCACAGTAGGGATTGTCCAGGAATTACAGTTTTCTGCAAGGAGGCCGGGGAAGGTGAAAAATTAAAAAAAAAAAAAAAAACATACCTGTCCACGGCGCTCCGGTGTTTTCCACCACTGTCTGGTCCTGTGGCGCCCTGGGGCTTGTTCCAGCGGAAGTCTTTGATACACATGACTGCCCTCAGCGGCCTAAGAAAAGGAACCAAGACATCACTCACATACATCACCTGAGACGTCCCAGTTCCTTTCTTTAAGATGCTGAGGCTGCTGATTGGCCTCAGCGGTCATATGCAGCGAGGACTTTTGCCAGAACAAGCCCCTGGGTGCTACAGGACTGCACGTTGGTGGCAGACAGTGAAGCAGCAGGGACAGGTGAGTATGTTTTTTCCTTATTAGTCTTCTCCTTCCCCAGCCTCTATGCAGAAACCTGTATTTCCTGGACAACCCCTTTAATGTTCACTATTCCTTGTACAGTTAACAAAATTTCTCAGTTTTCTATTAACAAGGGAGACAGCGCCATACACTGTGTAGTGGTCAGGCAAGGGTACTGCAGCTCAGCTCCCATTAAAAGGGGTTTTCCAGGGACTTCTATATCATGAGCGCTGTGGTCTCTTTCCTATGCCAATGTTGCCACATTCATCAGTCACATGATACAGCAGCAACTCAGCCTCATTCAAGCACCAGCACTTTGCTTGGTATTCAGTGAAGAGGGGTCAGCACTCACTCGAACTCTGCAGTCTCTTTACTGGGGTTCCAGCATTAGTGAAACTATAGGGATCACAGTGGCCATAGCTGCGTACCCAGTCTAAACAATGCTCTGTGAACTAAACACATCGGCAGAAGCCATACAAATCTCTCTGGTAGTTTGTTACAATGTATCATGTAGAAATTCAGGCTGCTTAATATACAAGTTTTAGATTTACTAATACTGTCTAAGGCTAATTGTACACTACTGTGTGCTCGCTGCTGGCCTTGACTGAATGTCATGGCTAGTGCATGGGCGACACACAAAAGTCATCCGTGGGCTGCCCGTGCACCGGCCATGCTTCCACGGCCCCATTCATTCAATGAAGAGAAGCACTGCAGCAAAACCAGACAGGAATAGAACCTTTAAGCCTGTAAAGTCCTGTAAGCAAGGGATTTTGGGCGAAAACCATGCAGAAACTCAGCGGACCCCATTATAGTTTATGGGGTCTGCGGGTTTCTGCAGGTAACCGCTTTTTAAATGGATAGGGTTTCCATTTTTTGAGTCCCCAAGCGGACCCGAAGAACGGAAACCCGAATGCTAGTGTGAACCTGGCACCTGGCAGGAAGTTTAGACCCTCAGATTGTGCAGTCAATGGCTGTCAATTTTAAAAAAATAAATAAATAAAAAAAATATATATATATATATATATATATATATATATATATATATTATTTTTTTTTTAAATATTAATATATATTTTTTTATATATTTTAATGTATATATTAAAAGTTGAAAATACTCAATTTTTTAAATTTAATATATAAAAAAAAGTCTAAACTATAAAGAAATAAACATAATTGTTATTGCCGTGCCAGAAAATATCTGAACTCATAAAATATTACATTGCTTATCCCACACAAGAAGGCAGTAAAACAAAACAAACATAATGCAAGAATTGCTTCTTTTTATCAATCTCGCATCCCCTAAAAAATGGAATACAAAGTGATCAGTCATATGTACCCCATAATGTTGAGGCTTGTGATTGGCATTCGCGTCTGAGGATCATGTAGCACTTATTAGGCAGGTGGAGGTGGAACAATGGGGTAGGTTATCTTTTTTTCTTTAGACAACCCCTTTAAAGCTAACTGAATTGTGTCGCTGTTATGGTGGTCTAAGTCACCTCCGGCTACGTTCACATCTGCGCTGGAGTCTCCGTCGCAGGGTTTTTTCCTCCACTGGTTTCAGTTTAAAAACGATGGACACCTGATGGTCCCCAATAAAGTCAATGGGGTCCGCCGGGCATCGTGTGTTACCGCTGTTTTAGCGGTCCGCCTCACCGTTGTTTGGGTCCCCCTACGGACATGAACACGGAGGGGTGTGCAGCGGGCCCGGGGGCCCGGACCATCTAGTGGTAGGCAGTAGAATAACACCTGCAAGTTATAATTATTAGACTATTAATTATTATTATTATTTATACAGTCATGGCCAAAAGTTTTGAGAATGATACAAATATTAATTTTTACAAAGTCTACTGCTTCCGTTTTTCTAATGGCAATTTGCATATACTCCAGAATGTTATAAAGAGTGATCAGCTTAACAGCAATTACTTGCAAAGTCAATATTTGCCTAGAAAATGAACTTTATCCCCCAAAACACATTTCAACATCATTGCAGCCCTGCCTTAAAAGGACCACCTAACATCGTTTCAGTGATTGCTCCATTAACACAGGTGTGGGTGTTGATGAGGACAGGGCTGGAGATCAATCTGTCATGATTAAGTAAGAATGACACCACTGGACACTTTAAAAGGAGGCTGGTGCTTGCCATCATTGTTTCTCTTCTGTTAACCATGGTTATCTCTAAAGAAACACGTGCATTCATCATTGCACTGCACAAAAATGGCCTAACTGGGAAGAGTATTGCAGCTAGAAAGATTGCACCTCAGTCAACAATCTATCGCATCATCAAGAACTTCAAGGAGAGAGGTTCCATTGGTGCCAAAAAGGCTCCAGGGCGCCCAAGAAAGACCAGCAAGCGGCAGGACCGTCTCTTAAAAGTGTTTCAGCTGCGGGATCGGGCTACCAGCAGTGCAGAGCTTGCTGAGGAATGGCAGCAGGCAGGTGTGAGTGCATCTGCACGCACTGTGAGGCGGAGACTCTTGGAGCAAGGCCTGGTCTCAAGGAGGGCAGCAAAGAAGCCACTTCTCTCCAGAAAAAACATCAGGGACAGACTGATATTCTGCAAAAGGTACAGGGAGTGGACTGCTGAGGACTGGGGTAAAGTCATTTTCTCTGATGAATCCCCTTTTTGATTGTTTGGAACATCTGAAAAACAGCTTATTCGGAGAAGAAGAGGTGAGCGCTATCACCAGTCTTGTCTCATGCCAACTGTAAAGCATCCTGAATCCATTCATGTGTGGGGTTGCTTCTCAGCCAAGGGAATCGGCTCTCTCACAGTCTTGCCTAAAAACACAGCCATGAATAAAGAATGGTACCAGAATGTCCTCCAAGAGCAACTTCTCCCAACCGTCCAAGAGCAGTTTGGCGCTCAACAATGCCTTTTCCAGCATGATGGAGCACCTTGCCATAAAGCAAAGGTGATAACTAAATGGCTCAGGGAACAAAACATAGAGATTTTGGGTCCATGGCCTGGAAACTCCCCAGATCTTAATCTCATTGAGAACTTGTGGTCAATCATCAAGAGACGGGTGGACAAACAAAAACCAACAAATTCAGACAAAATTAAAGCATTGATTCTGCAAGAATGGACTGCTATCAGTCAGGATTTGGTCCAGAAGTTGATTGAGAGCATGCCAGGGAGAATTGCAGAGGTCCTGAAGAAGAAGGGTCAACACTGCAAATATTGACTTGCTGCATTAACTCATTCTAACTGTCAATATAAGCTTCTGTTACTCATAATATGAATGCAATTCTATTTCTGTATGTGATAAAAACATCTGACAAACACACATAAAAACCAGAGGGCAGCGGATCATGTGAAAATATAATATTTGTGTCATTCTCAAAACTTTTGGCCATGACTGTATAGCACCATTAATTCCATGGTGCTGTACATTACTATATTAATTCCATGGTGCTTTACATTATTATATTAATTCCATGGTGCTGTACATTATTATATTAATTCCATGGTGCTGTACATTATTATATGAATCCCATGGTGCTGTACATTATTATATTAATTCCATGGTGCTGTACATTATTATATTAATTCCATGGTGCTGTACATTACTATATTAATTCCATGGTGCTTTACATTATTATATTAATTCCATGGTGCTGTACATTACTATATTAATTCCATGGTGCTTTACATTATTATATTAATTCCATGGTGCTGTACATTATTATATTAATTCCATGGTGCTGTACATTATTATATGAATCCCATGGTTCTGTACATTATTATATTATTTCCATGGTGCTGTACATTATTATATTAATTCCATGGTGCTGTACATTACTATATTAATTCCAT
The DNA here is from genome assembly GCA_947044405.1 of Leptodactylus fallax. Classification (NCBI taxonomy): domain Eukaryota; kingdom Metazoa; phylum Chordata; class Amphibia; order Anura; family Leptodactylidae; genus Leptodactylus; species Leptodactylus fallax. The sequence continues at coordinate 9,887,331 of CAMRHE010000006.1, forward strand.
GGTGCTTTACATTATTATATTAATTCCATGGTGCTGTACATTACTATATTAATTCCATGGTGCTGTACATTACTATGTTATTTCCATGGTGCTTTACATTTGAGGGTTTACATACAGTACACAAAATATACAAGACAAATATAATACTAACAGTGACCGACTGGCACAGTGGGATACAGGGCCCTGCCCGCAAGGGCTTACAATCTATGAGACTATCTACAGATACAAGATATACAGGACTGAGACCCAGCTGTATACAGCATATACTGTATTTTGTGATGTGGTTGTACACAAGATTGTACAGCTGCAGGAGCAGGGAACTGGCTGTCAGTGTCAGCTGGACTCCCCAAATAGAAGACAGGGATGGTTTATTACCTCCCCTGCCTTCTCGATCGCTATAAACACAAAGCTCAATGGGAGCCACCATGATGCAGCTTTCCCCAAGCCCAGGGGTCATATGATCCAAGAGGACCCAGATCAGCTCTGCATTAGGGGACTCTATTCCTCCATAATAGGGGAATAACGTATCAGCCCCAATTACAGGGAAAATCAGGAAAAAAAAATGTAATGTTAAAATGTCCCACCAAAGGTCTATTATGACCTTGACCTTATGGGGGTTAAAAGGTTGAAAAAATAAAAATAAAACATAAATAAAAATTAAGAAAAAAAAATCATAGGTTCTAGCCCTGCCCCTGGCAACCCTAGATCATGTGTCAACTCCATGAAAATTAAAAAAAATATCAGGAAAAAGGTGAAAAACAGACATTTTTGCATGTTCCCAAAAAAACATAAAAAGCTCTACGTATCTCTGAAAAAAAAAGCAAAATTTATTTGAATAACCCAAACAAAATGATGTAGCAGAGTTAACCCGAATTTCTGCAATTGGTTACACTGCTGTCACAAAAACCAATGAAAAGTCATTGAAAAATGTTTCTCCAATGACTTTTTATTTGTTTTTTTGTTGTCCAGCGGTTTACCCAAATGCAGAAGTTCGGGTTATCTCTGCTATATGTGTAAATGTTATACCCTTCACAAGTGCATGTACCAAAAAATCTGATAAATGTGTCTGAACCAAGGAAAATGGCCCAGTCTTGAAGTGTTTAAATATGTTTTGCCTGAAGATTGTATGGAACAGAGACCAATATCTGTAGGCAGATTGTCAGTGTATTCCTTATCTGTGCTATATTATACCTTGCATGTAGCCCTGATAACTGTACTGCAAGGATATGGGGTAACTTGCTGATTGATGGGGGTCCCATTACCCCACGTGAATGGAGCACTAGGTCGGGCATTCTCACTGATGCTCCATTCATTCTCTATGGGACTGCTGGAAATAGTCAAGGGCAGTACGTAGCAGTCCCATGTCCGGCAGTCCCATGGAAGTGAATGGCTGTGTATACCTGGCCAGCCGCTCCATTCATTTGAGGGTACTCCGGTTCTCGTGATTGGTGAGAGTCCCAGCATCCAGACCCGCACCAATCAGTAAGTTACCCTCTATTTCGTGGATAGTGAGTACCTTGTTGTAACCGGAATACCCCTTAAAATTACATGTTCTTTCCCAAGTTTATACAAATTAACAGAAAAAATCAGATTAAATGGTCTCCTGTGAGTGGCGTTGTAGCATTTACTTAAATAGAGCTAAGTGGCAATGCCAGACACATCCATGGACAACAGTGGCGCTGTTTCTGGATAAAAAAAAAGCAGATCGTATTTTTTTCTTATAAGAAATGATGATACAGGAGCATCTCAATAAATTAGAATATCTTTGAAACGTTTATTTCTTTCAGTAATTAAGTTAAAAAAGTGACCGCCTATATTTTCTAGATTCTTTACACACAGAGTCTTCTATTTCAAGTGTTTCATTTCTGTAAATGTTGATTATGGATTACAGGTAATGAAAACCCAAATCTAAGAAAATTAGAATATTGTAAGTTCAGTTCAGTATTGTAAATTCAGTGTCACCTGCCAAGGTTTCCTAAGCCTTTAAATGGTCCCTCAGTCTGGTTCAGTAGGACACACAATCATGGAAGACGCTGATTATGGATTGTATTACTGAATTACTGAAATGAATGAACGTTTCACAGATATTCTAATTTATTGAGATGTGCCTGTATACTGTATATAATATTCAGCCTAATCAGCTTTACAAAACACACAGAGATAAATCTGTCTAGAAGATGTGATTATAATGTGTTGCATTATAATACTATGAGGTCTATATTAGGTCAAGGCTCTTCTAACATTTCCATTATGTTGCTCCTTCAGGAAAGAAAAAAAAAAAACAATCTTGGTTAGACTTTCCTTTGTCCACTTTCCTCATACCACCCACAGTCAGAGATGTCTATTATCCAAACTGTATGCACCTTACAATAGCTGGAGCTTCCCAGCCGGCCGCAGTCAATGTCTCAGTCAGGTCAGAGGTTGAGCTGGGCCTGTTCTCTCCTTCCCTGATTAGTTTGGAGCTCTATGTAATTAGCAGAGGATGGAGGGGATTGGTGGACTCTATACACAAGGCACTGATGACATCACACCTGATAACTTCAAATTGTGCAAAAAAAAGCAGGAGCTCCATCAGTGCAACAACTAAACCTCCGGTGACTGGTCCTCATAGTACACCCGGAAAATCAGTCCAAAGATGGAAGACGCAAGAATTAAAGCCTCCAAAAAGAAATGTGCAGACTACCATGAAGTCTACACTGAGATCGCTGCAGTGACATCAACAGCAGGTAAGTGGGAATCCAGGTATCAAATAAAATACAGGTATCAAATCTATCTATCTATCTATCTATCTATCTATCTATCTATCTATCTCATATCTATCTATCTATTTATCTATCTATCATATCTATCTCATATCTATCTATCTATCTATCGAAAACTATCATATTGTATCCATCATAAACTATCTATCTAGTTAACATCTATCTTTTTATCAATAGTCTATCAAAAGTTATCTAATACCTACCATTATCTTTCATAATGTATCATTCTATCTATCCATTATCTATAGTATTTTACCTATAGTGATCTATCTATATTTCTAATATTTAAAATCTATTTTAAACTTTCATCTATATTGTGAACACTTGGTTATGTATTGTAATCTATGTAATGTATCTATAATATATATAATAAACTATTATCTATATATCCATTATCCATAGTTATCCAGTATCTATTATATTCTAATCTATCTATCATAATCTATATTTCTATATAATCTCTATCGTAAACTATGTAATCTATCTACAATATATATCATAATCTATTAGCTATCATATCTATCTATCTATCTATCTATCTATCTATCATATGTAGTAATTTTTCTATATTTCTATCTAATACATCTCTAATATCTCTTATCTAGCCTAGTCTATTTACAGTATATAGCATAATCTATTTATTTATCCATCCATCAATCTAATATCTATCTATCTGCCTGCAGATAGCATTTTATCTAGGTATCTACATGCTCAAAAAATCCCTTCTGTGTGCAGCTCATACTTCATCCCCTTCCCATTGCACTGCTCATATTTGATACTTTTGGGTAATTTTGATTAAATATTGTAACAGAACAATGGAATAAAGTACTTGTTTTTCTGTTCCATTGCTACTTAGAAATCTTTATTGTAATTGAAGACATTGTAACAATCCATATATTATGGATCTGTAATATGTCTCTATGTAACACTATCAGCGTACAGCTGTATTCATATGTACATGATTTACCATTGCTGTGTTTTATCTCCACAACCAAATGGAAAAATTTGGTAAAACATTAGAAAAAAATCCTGTTCATACAAGGACATGCTACATTTCGTCATACCCAATCCCTAGCATTTATGTGTCATTCCCTCTAATGGAGAAAAACAAGAAAGGAAACAAATCTCAAAAAAAAAAAAAAAAAAAAAATCAGATTTACCATTTTATATAACATTTTATAAAACAACAAAAATAATATTTTAGTTTAGCATTTTGTGTCTCAAGGGTTTAGCTAGGTTCACATCTGCACCGGGTTCTGTTCTTTTGGTCCGTCGGAGGACCATAAAAATAGTGGCCATGGACAGAGCCCGTGGCACCCCACTGACTAAAATGGGGCCAGTCGGTGTCCGTCGGATGCCCATTATTCTATAACTGAAATCGCCAGACGATTTCTGATGGATCTGCACCAGGTATCCCAAGATTTGAACTAAGCGCAAGCCAAAAAGTACTAAAAAAAAAAAAAAAAAAAAAAGTTTTCCGCCACCAGGAGGCGCTGTTCATTATCTACATAATTTTAATTACATTCCAGCTATTTTGTTGTATTTATAAACACAAATAGATCTGAAACATTTATACGTTTTAGCCGGGTAAAAGAATTAAATCTGCATGGAATTGCATTCCTTAAAGTTGGAGTTCTCCTTTAAATCATCTTCTCTATGTGTATATATGCAAGATATGAAGCTCTATGACATGACATCCACTAGTAAACAATATTTTCTCCCTCTTTCAGACATCGATAGTTCTTATAAAGGGTTTACAGAAGTCTCTGGCGTAGACGGCAGTGGATTACTGACATCAAACAGACACGTTCCGCCCCATTATCCTACCCCAACACGGCGCCGACACCGCACAACGTTTAGTCAAGAACAACTGGAACATTTGGAGTCAGCCTTTAGTAAGAACCACTATCCTGATATATATTGTCGAGAGGAACTGGCAAAGATCACCAAGCTGAATGAGGCAAGGATACAGGTGAGCATTATCATGGAAAGACCATAATAAAAATAACAAAATTATTATTCTTTTTTTTAGTAATGTGCACATGTTGTATGTTCAACGGTTCTTTGTGTTGTTCAGCATAGACCTTGTAAGGTTGTACGTACGTGTACATTTAATGTGCTGCTGTATGGTACTAGAAGCATTAGGGGGAATTTATTAAGACTGACATTTCCTACTCCAGTCTTAATGAAGTCTACAATGGATACAAGGGCACTTGGATTATTAAGGGAAATGAAATCTTCATGGGTCAGGAACTGATGTAGGTTTCCTGCGTAACTCTATAACTCTCGACAACTTTCTGCCACGAGGTGCCGCCCCCCAGTCCACCATACTTTCACAAAAATTGGTGAGTGAGGTGCAGCACAAAAGATGTGGCACATCTTTGACGCAGAAAGGAGTCATGTGCCAAAGATGTACCACAATATCACCCATCTATGTCAGAAAACTGGCGTAGATGGGGTAATAATTTCTCCCCATAGTATTTATCATAATACAGTGCGTCACAAAGCAAGTCACATTTTTTTTCCTTCATGATTTAGGCTAAGTTCACATCTGCGCCGTGGTGTCCGTCGTTTGGGAGCTGGACCGCTGAAACAGCGATTACATGGAGACCAGTGGATCCCACTGACTATAATGGGCCTCACCAGGTGTTCGCCATAAAGGGGAATAGAAAAAAAGACTGCTATTCAGGACTTTTCTCTCCGGCGGAGTCTCCAACGGACTCCGGCACAGATGTGAACTTAGCCTGAATGTGCGAGAAAAAACCTCACTATGCCCCATATAAAATTGTCCACTTGCCAACAGAGCTGTAACATTAAGCCACTGGGCCCCATAGTAAAATACATAATGAAGCCCCCATTTCTATAATATCGGTCTTCTTATGTTGTAGAGAGGCTTTTGGGCCCCTTCAGGCTTCAAGGCCCGGTAGTGATTGTTACCTCTGCACCCCTTATAGCTACACCCCCTGCTTGCCAAAATATCAACATAGTGGCCATAGTTTAATTTTCGAGATACAGAGCTCCAAATCGCATGCACAGACCTGGTATTAAGTAATTTTTCCTGCAGCCATTATATGAGAGGACTTATAGGGAATGTAATGTTAAAAATATTGTGTAAATCAGGCTTTTATAGTAAAATGGTTTTCCAGGATTTTGATACAGATGACATATAGGTAATCAATATCAATTTCTATATATTGCAGGTATGGTTTCAAAACCGGAGAGCCAAACATCGCAAACACGAAAGGACAAACCAGAAATCGGTGACAGCAAGTGGCATGATCGCCTGCAGCAGCCTTATGCCTGGAGTATGTTCTATGTCCCCGGCGTCCCGTCAGTATCAATATCCCCACACACTAAACCACATTCCCCGATTCACATCAATGGCCCCTACAGGTTATCAGCCCCCATCATCTGTTGGCCAGTTCATGTGTTCAAGCGCACACCCTCATTTACAATCCGGTGCCCCTCCCACACGACAACATGACGACTGGTACAACTCACTTAGATCCATCAATTCCCCAAGCACTGGATTATCATCATCCATGATAACCTTAGCACCTATGGCCGCTTTAGATCCACCCTCCCACTGGAGTTAGACTTGGTTGAGTTTATGACAAGAACACTATGGACTTGAGTAAACGCTTTATGAAATGTAATGCCAAGGCACAAAGCTCCATCTTAGGTTCTGATTCTAACAACTATTTACCAGCAAAGCTAGCATGCTTTTTTTAGGAGTTGGGTTGTTTCCTATGTTTGGGCACCCTTAGGCTGAAGCTCTGCTGACAATCACTATTGACGCAATCAAAATCATCAGTGATCAATGGCACTTTTTAAGACTTTAATGGCGGACTATACAGTGGACTAAAGTTTGAGATCGACATTTCACATTCATAGTTATGTCACAGATGATACGTATTTAATACCCCCACCACAAAAAGTAAAGACTAGTTAGCAATCTGTTATGTAGCTTAGGCTTTACTATGAGCCATGGTTCGGTACAACCTCTTAGGCTGAGGCCCCACGTTGCGGAAATGCAGCTTTTTTTGTTGCAGATTTTGCTGCGGTTTATTGAGCCAAAGCCAAGAATGGCTACAAAAGGAATGGGAAATATATAGGAAGTTCTTATACTTCTACCTTCTGCTCAATCCACTCCTGGTTTTGGCTTAAAAATCTGCAGCAAAATCTGCAACAAAAAAAGCTGTGTTTCCACAACGTGGGACCTCAGTCTAAAGATCTGATTCAAAGGGTATTCCAGACATGGAAAAATTATATAAACCAGCTTAGAATGTAGTAAAATATCAAACACAGTCATACTCACCTCGCAAATTCCATGCGACTCTGGTTCTGAAGCTGCTTGATCCCTGTCGGTGTCTACTTCTTGGTCCAGTGGCCACGGTGTCAACGAAGCACATACGACCACTGCAGCCAATCACTGCTCACTGCGGTGATCTCCTATAGTCAATGATTGGCTGCGGTGGTCACGTCCCATGTTGACATCATCGCCGGACCAGAAAGTAGACACGAGCAGGGGACCAAGCAGTGTCGGAAGCAGAGCGGTGGCAGATCCGTGAGGTGGGAGAACCGTGAGGTGAGTATGACAGTGTGTTGTTTGTTTATATAATTTTTCCTTGAATAATCCCATAAATCACCCACAGAAAAGTTATATTTTTGCTTACTACCGGTGAATATCAAGTGTACAGGCCTCACTAGCTGTCATCTTGACAACCAATCAAAGGGCAACTTTTATTTTTCCCGTGCTATTTAAAGGGGTTGTGCAGGATAATAAAACATGGCTACTTTCTTCCTCTCAGGAAGTGATCTCATGTCCAATAGTCACATGGCAATGCTACAGCTCAGTCCCATAAAAATGAATGAGCAACACACCTGATGACCCTATGACCAAAGGACATGACTTCCTGAGAAGTCAGCCATGTTTTCAAATCCTGCGCAAGCCCTTTAAGAAATGAAATGTAGGTTCTGATTGGTTGCTATGGGCAACAGGACTGATCATGAAGCCTAAGGCCTCACACAACCACAATTTTATCTTCAATTTCGCCCATACATTTCAATGGGCCCATACACACAGCCGTAGTTTTTGTGGCAGTGTGTCCTTGCTGCATTTAAGAGCTGCAAACCCTCAAGCAGGTCCTATACCTGTCCATTTGTGGCTTGGCCCATTCAATAGAACGGATGGGTCAGTGAAAACCACCATTTTCACTGGCCCGCAGACTGCACATGTTCATGTGCATTAGGCCTTAGGCCCCATGCACACGACCATAATTTAATCTGCAATTGCAGATAAAAGTGCAGACCCATACATTTTTCATGGGCCCATACGCACGTCCGCAATTTTCTGGGCCGTATAAGGGGTCCGCAAATTATGAAGCATGTCCTATATTTGTCTACATTTGTGGCACAGACAAGTATAAAGGATCTATACACGTCACTTTGTGGATCCGTGATTGGGGATGACATACTAGCATGTTTTTTGCGGATTGCTGATCAGTATTTGCAGACACCAAAACCACTATGGTTGTGTGCATATAGCCTAACAATCACAGGCTAAAAACTGTGACTTTCCTTGTGCTAGTTACATAGCCGATCATTTGTTACAATGTATTAGTTTTCATTAAAGTAATAAATCTGGATTCCAGAACAGATGTGTTGCTGTGTACAGCTTATACACCATTGCTTAGGCTAAGTTCACATCTTCCCCGGAGTCTCTGTTGGAGATTCCATCGCAGAAACCGCCAGAAATTGGTGAGAGAAAAATCCTGCACGGAGAACTTTTCTCTCTGCCCATTTCAGTATCAAAACTAAAGGACACCCAATGGGCACCAAGTGGACCCCATTATAGTCTATGGGATCCACTGATGTCTGCAGGTAACCACTGTTTTAGCGATTAGGCTGTTCATTGTTTGGGTCCCTTGGTGGACCCGGGCAACGGAGAGCTTGGCGCAGATGTAAACCTAGCCTCAGAATAATACATTGTAACAACATGCAGCTGTGTAAAAACAACATGTTTCCATTCATTGACAACAAGCTTGAAAATAGACTAGAAACACAAGGTATATCAGAGTTTTGCAATTATTATATAATGGTAATATGGTTTGCATGCCATATAATTTGCTAATGTTACAATGATGCTCACAATAAATATCTGGTATACAGGAATGTGTCATCTTTCATTGATATGTCCATAACAGACCTGACAGAAAAATAGGGTTTTTTTCAATGATTGTCTGTACGGGTGGTATATGGCGCACTTTTGTCCATCTTAGAAGCGCTCTGCCTTCCAAGCTGATGCGTCACCTCTTAATCACATGACTGCTCTACTCTATGGACCTGCAGCTGCAGTAGAGTGTAGTCAATGATGTCACAGAGAGGCGGTGCATACAAACTTCCAACACCCTATGGAACCAGCTCTGGGTAGCTCCTCCCCCCTTCCTCCTCTCCTGATTTCACAGGGAATTGGGGGGCTGATTATAGTAAAGCCAGCCCCTATAGCATAGGTAATTGCCTGTGAAATCAGGAGAGGAGGGAGGGGGCAACGTGATCTAGGGGTTGGGGGCTGGTTTTGATCATGTGACCCGGGGTCAGAACCAGCATATAGAAGCCGCCTGGGGAAGTCAGTTAAATTTAACTCCCCAGACAACCCCTTTCAGGCCTGGTAATTAAGGGGTTAATAGTTGCAGACTATACAGTAACTATTGTCTAAAAGCTTTAAACTTCTGACTCCAGCACAGATTCCTACATAAATGGCTGATTTTCTGATAAATTCTTACCTATAGTATAGCAAAACAACTCGTCTGTAGCCAAGCAAGGAGCTGTAGAGGCAGAGATACATCCCACCAATTTATTCTGGCCAAACGGGGCTGTGGAGTTGGAGTCGGGGCCAGTTTTGGATGGAGTTGGAATTGGAAAAAAGTTACTGACTTTGGCTTCAAAATAAAATGATTAATTATTTTCAATTATATAATTATTAATATTGCCTAATTAATTAGATGTATAGTTTGTATAATAACCTTTATAGTAAGTCAATCACTAACTTTTTAAGCTACTGCTTCTACCACTGCTTACGCCTGAGGATGATTCCAGTGCTGACGCTATATTACAGAGACATCTCAGGCTGGAGGAAGGGATTCCAACCTATTCCATGACAGTGAGAAGACAGGAGCAAGGAAAACTCCTCTAAGTCAGAAAAAAGTGATTGTAAGAAAGAACAGACCACAAAGAAGAGACAACAAATGGCCTAAAACAGTCCAAACAAGACCTTCAGATGACACCAGACAAAAATCCAAGCTGGGCAGTAAGAGATAGACGCGTCTTATGAGAAGTTTCAACAACCAGCCATGTAAAGGAAGAAGCTGAGGAAGAAATGGCGGCTATGTCAGCTTTATATTTAGATTTACAGAGCATAACAATTTTCTATGGTTTACATTACATAAGATTACTAAATTCCTATGTAAGTAAATGTGTGACAAGCTTCGCACTTCATAAACTATTATATCATATTTAATCATTTTATTTGGTAGTCAGACCTGGAGTTGTGAACTTTTTTGCGACTACAAAGCCCTGGTCTAAAGTCCACAACTAGCAGAATAAATGTGGAAAGGTCAGCAAGTACAACAGTCAGAAGGAGGAAAAAGGGAAGCTAACACCGACTGACTTCTTTCTTTAGCATGTCCAGACTGACAAAGTCCCAGTATAGATATTACTCCACTCTGAGAACTCTCCAACACTTGGGAAGGTGTCAGGAAATTAAGATAATCTGAAATATTTATCAATTTCTGTCCCTTGCAAGACCTGCAAGATATTCTTTGGCAGATATTTCCAACCATGGAGGAACTCCTGAAATTGTTTTACTCTCAGAGAACCCACTATTTCAGTTTCTATCCCAATCAGATAATAGCTAGAAAACTATCATAGAGGGATGACATTAAGGGCCCATGTACACGTGCGAGTGTGCATCTGAGTTGGGGGCTGAGTTTATCACGGAATGCAGTTAGATGACAACCAAGTACATTCCGTGATGCATTCACGTCTATGGGGCCTTCGGATCCATTCCGATGGGCACTGATGAGTCCTATTCTGCTCTGTGTTATCGGAATGGAATGGATCCGGAAGCCCCCATAGATGTGAATGCATCACGGAATGTACTTGGATGTCATCCGACTGCATTCTGTTATAAGCTCGGCTCGCAACTCAGATGCACATTCAGACGTGTGCCTGGGCCTTACGGTCCACATTTGGTGCAAGGAAATTTCTTGCGTCTCAAGCCCTAATCTGACTGTGCCTCACCCGCCACATTTGCAGAGAGGAGACCGGGGCAGGGCGAGGAGGTGATGCCTCGGCCTGATTTATTAAAGCACATGCCAGTTTCCTGGTGCAAGTTAGAATGGAAATCTATGGCAGTTCCTACCTTGCGTAGATACAGTATCTATTCTGGCTCCAGGACTTCTGACAGATTTATGAAGAGGCTGCAGCCTCTCCTTAAATCTCTCGATCCCGTACCCCATTGAGACTTATTTACTAATTTGGTCTAATTACTAGACAACACAACAGTCTTAAAATCTACCAGATTTATTACAGTGGCTGATGCTGGATGATAAATCTGGTGCACCTGTCTTGTCTGTTTATATTACCTACCAGTTTCGCTACTTTGCGACAGTCGTGTCAGAATTTTGGTGCACCTTATCACTTATTGAAGGGGTTACGCTCTATTACTATTATACACCTTGGTCCCCTGGAACCACATTTATTTTGCAGATTGCTGCTGGAATTCTCATTCCTGTGTCTCCCCTAGACTCTTGGCTAACTCTACTCTACCCAATGGGCCAGTGGTTTGAGTAGAGGGAAGCTAGTGACGTCAGAGGGAGGCAGAGCAGTAATAGGGGAGACAGAAAAAAAAGAGTTCTGACCTCCCTAGCGGCCGCAAAAGTCATAACTGGGGTACTGGGGGACCGAGGTGTATATTAGTAGTAAAGTCTAAAGTATTTTTATGGCATAGTGAGGCTTAATACAATAAATACTATATACTTACCTGTCTATTCAGGTGGGGATCTACTAGAGAGTCTCCGTTCAGGTCCCCCGTGCAGAGTTCATCTGTAGTCTGTTACCATGGTACCACATAGGAGATTTCTAGTTACCACTATTTGTAAGGTTACTTCCTTTTTATTTTAGAGGCATTGGAACAATGAACAAATGGCTGGACATACTCTGTACTAAAAGAAGAAACAGAAAATCTTGGAACAGAGTTTTGCTATTGAAATAATTTATAGTTGAGGCCTTTGGGCTTTATAACAAATACATTCTGTAATAGCAAAGCTTGCTAGGCAGTGCCCAGAACAGTTTAGAAATCTACCTAAAGCATCAGAGGTGAACTTTCTTCTGTAGATCCAGCATGGTCGCCACTATTACAGACATGTGCGTGTATTAGGCAGGAGAATATAGATGTTGAACCCCAGCACAACGTGGTAGGGGCATGTAGAGAATAAGAAGAGTCTGGAGATATAACAATGGGGGATATTGCCTTTCAGGTCCATTTAGTGTGTCCAGTCAGTGTGTTGGCAAAGCGGAGCTTCTACTGAAAGAGCCTGACTACATAGGAACCTGTTTGTAGTCAGGAGCCAATAGTTAATCACATGATCCGATATACTATTAGCAAATACATCTATGGCATGAGTGAAACATAACTAAGGATACAAAACAGGCTATATTGTGTATATAAATTTATATTTTATAGCTATTGGTCCCAACTCGTACAAATTCCTCTATTCCATTTCAGTGATTAGCGTTACAGGCCTATTTTAAGAACTTTTCTCTCTGTGTTCCCCCACAACACCGGATCTCACAGCAACCAATCAGATGTCTTCTTTCAGGTCTAATGATTAGTCACTTCGAGGCCCAGTCTCGCTATGATGACAGCTGTTGCCATGGAGACACAGCACTTTTTTCAAGTGATTTCTAACCAGAAACGGGAATGTATATATATTTAAAAAATAAAAAAATGGATAAACGTTTTTAAAAAACATTAAATGGATTTTAATATAGATACTCTATATAGAGTACAGTTCATCATCAATCCGTAAAAATTGGCCGATAATCAATGACGACAAAAATACAGACAACTGTGCGGTACAGAAAGATATAAACAGTGTATAGCTGTCACATTTAGGAGAGAAAACACCCATCTGCAAATGTCTTTATTGCATGGAGTTAGCAAATTCCGCATAATCAATGTATCCGTCATTATTCTTATCATCATCCCGTAGAACATCATCTATCATGTTAATCATTTCTTGCTCGGATAAATCCTGGGTGTTGTCATTGCCCCCCTAAAAGAAAAACACAAAGATTGGATTAGCTCGTCTGTATCTTCCATTAGGGGGCAGCTACTTTTTTCTCACTGGTGAAATGGATGATTGAAAAATCTGTAATGTGGAACAAATTTCAAAAAGAGTGTCATATGTTTAGTCAGGGTTAGGGCATGTTCACACAGCAGCATTCTGCCCAGTACACAGCATTTCAGTCCTGGAAATTTCTGCAAGGGATATCTGCAGCTTACCCTAAAATACCCTAAATACCTGGTCAGTGGAGGTCTGACCACTGAGATTCCTGCCGATGGGCTCAGGCCCACTTTTGTTTCAGTTTACTTGCAGTGATAATACTTTACTCTGTAATGGAAGTCAAAAGGCCCCTACAAGCAAGCCACAGGCTGTACAGTAGTAAGGGAACTCTGCCTTATGGCAGTTCCCAATAGTTTGTGCAGCCACAAAGGTTTGCTGGGTCAAGCAGTGGCTTCCTGAAGGGGTCAGGAGGGTTGGGAAGGTTGTCAACATAATTTATGAGTAGATAAGGAAAAGTCTGAGGTCTGAATAATTTTGTGGAGTCATGTGCCCTAATTCTGCATTAGTCTGTGGCGGCATTTAGCGGTGTGGCTGATACAAAAGTGTCAGGACACACTTCCATGACCAGCTAAGGCCAACCATGATTTTCGCCCATCTGATGAAATGTTAACTGGCTGCAGTAACCATCTGCGACCCACAGAGATGATGTCACCAGAGCGGGTGTATTATGGTGACATTTAATTTATATATAGAACTGGTTAGGGTTTTTGGAAGGGGCACTCTAGCGACATGACATGTACATTATGCTTATGCAGTGAAAATATGGTGACTGGTTATATGACAAGGGTGTCGAAGTCTGTCACACAGTAATAGTTCTAGGTCAAGAGTGTGCATTCATGGAGACATTAACTCCTATTCTGCTGTCGGATTTTAGATTTTGCTTACAAACCTCTTTATGCACATGGGAAATTGCAGTTGCCAGCTCAAGGCCGTCTAATAAACTGTTGCCGTCATAGTCGTGCATCTTGAAATAATGGAGCTGCAGCTCCTGAGGGGACATTTCTGCCTCTGGCTGCTGAACAACTCCTTCCAAGTGCTCCATTATGTGGCTGCGGAAAACAGTGAGAAACTAAACATTAATAACGGGCAACACTACAAGCAAAATACAAAGATATAATCTATATAGAATGCAATGTAATGCTGAAAATTACTTGCACAAGTTGCAGCATTTAAACACAAAAACTCGCAGTTCACATCTCCCAGGATGCCCTGCTAGTTCATTATTAGAGATGGGCGAATCTCAGAAGATTTGTTTCATGCTCAGCCCAAAGATGTTGCGGGCCAAGCTTGTTTGAATAGAACTGGAAGAGAAATTATTATACTTTGGGGTCTTTTCAGCCCTCAGAGTATAGTAGGTGGAGGCGTAAAAAATAAAAATACATTTATACTCACCTTCTCTCACCTCTTTTGGGCCTTCTCGTGGCATCCAGCGCTCTCTCCAGGTCCTCTTCTGGTCTATTGGTTGACATCATGTGGACTAGAGTCACCACTGAGGCCTGTGTTTGGCGCGTGATGTCACCCAGGAGAGGACCTGGAGAGAGCGCTGGACGCCACAAGAAGGCTCAAAAGAGAGAAGGTGAGTATAAATGTATTTTTATTTTATTTTTTACACCTTCCCTGGGCCTCCATCTACAATACTCTGGAGTTTGAAGAGACCCACGAATATAATTTCACTTCTGTTTCATGTCAAAACTGAAAGTTTTGGAAGATGCATGCTAAATCTGGTTCGATCCAAATTGGTTCGCTCATCTCTATTAATTGTCTATGCATGTCATGCTCTGCTTATTTGCATTCTGGAGCATGTAGTGTATATAGCAGGAGAATGTAGTGCTGCAAGAAGTTTTGAAGACTCCTACAGTAAAAGCAGAGCGTCAGGTGTATAATGTGGCCAGCACCCTGAAGTAATAGCATAGGCACAGCTCCACAGCAGCGCAACAGCACAGTGGCTTGGGTTAACTAGTGACATACTATTACGGCACAGGACATAAATGGGCGAAGGTCTGGGAAAGTGCTGGTTTTCTCAAAGAGATGCAGCAGATGCATGAAGACTCATTTAAAGGGGTCTTGCAGTTCCTGGATGTTTTTTTTTTTTTTTTTTTTTTTACATCACAGGATAGGTCATCAGTGTTCGATCTATAGGGGTCCAACACCTGGATCCGGAACTAATCCAATGATTCCAGTACCTCCTGGCGCATGAAGCTACAGCACTGGACGGGGCTAGTAGCAGCTCAATCCCTATTCAAGTAATTGTGGCAGAGGTGCAGTACCCAGCAGCACCACTATACAGTGGATGGGGCTGCAGCTACCAGATCTGCATTGGGCCCTATTAGCTTCCAGCACCAGGAATAGCAGCTGGATCAGCCGATTGGTGCAGGGTCTGAGGGTGGATAGATCATTAATATGGCATCCATTTAAAGCTTTGGGGATAATTTTTGGAACTTGGGTAGAATGGCGTTTAGGACTCATGTCGCTACTGGTACAGATTGTTGTAGGCTTTATAATCATTGTTATGCTTGTAAAAGCTTTTATTCCTTGTGTGTCTAAGTTACTCACAAAACCTTGTTTGTCTAAGTTACTCACAAAACCTTGTTTACCTGCAAGGCTTCAAAGACAAAGGAAAATCAGAAGACACCATTTGTTCCCCAGATGACTGCTGAACTCCTGAGCCTATCCTCTTCGGAACAAAAGTGGAATTGTTACAAGAGGAATATGAGTTATATGAAATGTTGTGTCCATTGTGGAAATTCATGGAATGGGGAAGGTTTTGACGTGATAGGGGGTACAGGAGGACAACGCTTGTCACCTTTAGAGATGTTGTTGTTTCAGATGGAACCTAGTGCTAAGGTTTTACTAGTACTAAGCGTAGAATAAGCATAGCGGGGAATAATTGTAAGAGTCATACGGGGTTAACAATAAAAGGTTTTTTCCAGGCAAAAAAAAAAAATATTTTTTTTTTAAAAAAAGGTCTGTTAGTGCTATTAATGGGTTAAGTTAATAAACGAACCCATATACCTTTAGCAGTGTTTTGACGGATTTCTTGGTTTCTCTGAGAGCTCCTGGCGTCTTCTGCATTTGTTTACATGGTGTAGCTTCCTGCTATGTAGCTTCCTGTGTACCTTCCACACTACCTCCCTCTCACTGCCCCTCCTCCTCTCTCACTCCGTTACACCCCCTCCCTGTCTCTCTAGCTATCCCACCCACTACTAGCCCTTCCCAACTAACTAACTCAGCCCACCCCTCCACCACATCATACTTACCTCTTCCTCTCTGGGAGACGGTTCCTCCTTTTCACTGTGCGCAGGTTGGAGACGCATCTCTTCCATTCTCCTAGTGCAAGCACAGACCAGAAGTACCTGGGACACCTGTGCAGTAGCGATGGAATGCCATCTCTACTGCGCCTCTGTCGCAAGGCACCTCCAGACTGTGCAAGCGCTTGCAGAGAGGAGGAGGGGAGGAGCCGTTCCTGGAGAGGAAGACACGCAAGTATTGATGGGGTTGGGGAGTAATGGTGACGTCACCGGATTATCAGAAGGTGTCAGAATATGGGTATAGTTTTTTTTTTGATAAAAGTAAATTAGAAGTTAGGCAAGGGGGAGAGGGTATAGTTTAGGGGTTAATTCTTATCTTATCCTGGACAACCCCTTTAATATAAGGTGTCTCAATGTTATTTAGAAATAGCTATGCAATAGGTTTCATCCAGAATGTTCTTTTAAAAAGCAGAAGTAGCCATTTTCTAGGAAACATGTAACCACAAAGAAATAGCACGTACCTATTTTGTGTTAAAGGGATTGTGCCGTTAAGAACACTTATCCCCTTATTCACAGGATAGGGATTAAGTGTCCCATTGTTGGGGGCAGAGCCACTAGGTCCCCCAGCGATGAAGAGGATGGGGGACCAAAAGTCCCCCTAAAACCTTCTTATGAATTGAGCCGGAACTGTAACCCACAGCCCCATAGAAGAGAATGGAGCGCAGGTCACATTGGCGGCTTCATTCACAAGGAAGTTTTAATGGCACTTTCGGTCCCCCGTTTTCCTAATCGCTGAAGGACCTGCCGGTCAGGTCCCCAGAAATCGGACACTTATCCCCTATCCTGTGGATAAGGGGATAAGTGTGCTTAATGGCACAACCCCTTTAAGGTCAAAAGTTTATTTCAGGTCAGTCTACTTACTCCTTATCGTGTACCACATTTTTATCAAAACGACTGCCAGTGTGCGTGTCCGTTTCCACTTTTGGATGTACATGCTCTTCTGCTATTGCGGACAATATTAATACTGCAGAGACCAGACCACAGAAGAGACAGGAGGTGTACGTCTTGTGGCACGTCATTGTGTTCCTAAGAAACAAACAAAGATTAAAGAAAAAGGACACACATCTCCCTACCATATGCACTGTAGTAGTGGTGGTATACCCAGCAGCCTCTGGATGGAAACAAGAAAGATCCTCTTCACAAGTGGCTCATGTGGAAGTCAAGATGGCGCTGACCCTCTAGTGTGTATAAGGCTGTGTTCAGTTTTTTGGCAGCGGATATTGACGCGGAATCCGCCTCAAAATCCGCCTGATAAACCTCCTCCCATTCATTTCAATGGGAGTCAGTAGCGTTTTTTTCCTCTAGCGGCTTTTTTCACTAGCAGAAAAAAAAAAAGCAACATGACCTATCTTGCCGCGGATTCCGCTCGCGGTGTCCGCGGCTCAAGACACGCTCCTGATTAGGCCCATTCATCCGGGCCTAGTCAGGAGCGGGATGCCACGACAGAATGCTGATGCACGGCATCGGCATCCCGTCGCGGCAGACCGCGGCGAAAACTATGGGAGGCGGAAAATTTTCCGCCGTGTGAACACACCCTAAGGGTGTCCTGACTCATGTCTGACGAGGAGAGAAAATCTGGGCAGTTAAAGGGGTTTTCTTGCAGTTTAATATTGATGATATACCCTTAGAATAGGTTACCAATATCTGATCGTAGGAAGCCAACATGTGGGACCCCCTGCAGATCAGCTGCATGAGGACACCAAAGTATGGTGGTGTCTGCTGCAGACTCTTTACTGAATACTGAGCACAGCACCATAGATTGCGTCAGGGCTGTGCTTGGTATTGCAGCTCAGGCCCATTCACTTGAATGGAACTGAGCTGCAAACAGGCCATGAATGAACGTGACACGGAGCACCACTGCCGCTTTGAGAAGCTGACATGTGGGGGTTTCACCAATCACATATTAATGTTCTATCCTAAGGATCAGTCATCAATATTTAAAGGGTTTTCCGACCCCAAATACATAGGTTATGCTGATGACCTATCTATAGGATAGGTCATAAATATCTGATCTGTGGGCGTCTGCCATGGCCAGTCTTACCCAATGGTCTGTACAGATTACAATATTAAATATTCTCCCTTTTTGTCTAATATGACACCTATTTAAACAATTCACAGATCGGTAAAGGGTAGAAGAAACTTCAAGGAGTTTGTTCAGAAATTGCTCTCTTTGAGTTGGACAGCAGCCAAATGCTGGTGCAAATACTTTGTCAAATTTACTTTGGTAAACAGGCCACACTTCAGAGCGAGGGATTCGACGCGCTTCACGTAATTGCTTGGCAAGAAGCGAAACCGTGTAAAAGAAAAAGGGATTATCTTATTTCACAGAGAACGGTTTACCAGAGAATTAACTGGACAGATCCATCTAGTGCACAGTAAAGCCCGCGTTCTCTCTATGGGTAATGTATGCCGGTGAATTACCCGTCACAGGGTACAGGAGTTACTTCTGCACAAACAGTGCCAGGACTATTACAATTTACTATACAAACACATTAGAGACCCTTTCCCCATAGACTGCAGTTATTGATCACATTTGGAAAACTGGAAGTGATAAAATATTAGCATTGCCATCGGGGGAAGTCCAGCACCTGGGATCCCTGCAGATCCTGACACTGTATGATCCTTAGTGCTGGTGGACTGATTTGTCCCCTTGTTTTCCACACACAGCAGCGCCCTGGCCACCTGGCTGTGTAGGGAACTGCAGTCGACCCCATTCAGATGAATAAGGCTGTGCTGCAGGTCCCTATATAGTGGATAGCTGGAAGCACCGCTGGGGATGAAGGGCTACACCAGCACTGTGACCCTCTACATTCTAAGGATTGGTGTGGGGCTAAGATCGGACCCCCTATATTCAGCCCTGCCCCGAAAACTGAACATTGATCACATGCTATTGGCAACACAGTTACTTTGTGTTGTTTATCAGGCATACAATTCAATGCATGTGACAATACTGAACCTAAAGAAAGAGAGAACTTCACATGTAGCCTCAGGACTAGGCCGACAGCTAAAAACTATAGAACGATGATGGTGGCAGAAAAAAAAAATACACCTGTAATTACAAAACTAAACTGAATAACTAAGACTCTGTTTTTATACTGTATATTCTATACAATTGAAATGTGGCATGTTCGGATGCTGTATTGAGGTGGAAATTAACTCTAGAGGCTCTGCCTCGTACAAGCCTTGCATAGGAAAGTCTGCATCATATTACAGTACCAGCAAAGTGAATGAAACTTTAAAGAGGTTTTCCAGAACTAAAATACTGATGACCTATTCTTAGGAGTGGTCATTAATATAAGTTTGGTTGGGGTCTGAGAACAGAGGCCCCCAGTGTCACACCGGGATACCTAGGGCCCACCATTGGAATTCATTCTGGGGACCACTATACAGCTAAATGAAAATATTCACTATTTTTTCAGCATTAGCTTGCTGCCTAACCCTTGCTTTAGATTGGGGCCACCTCAGGACTGTGAGAAACATGATTGGTGATGGCGCCCAAGAGGGAGGATAGTGCTTGGCCTGCCTCTGTACCTAGATAGGCTGCCTGTCTGTATGTATCGCAGCGAGTGTACTGTTCCATGCACCACTCTTGCAGGGATAGGGGGAGCTAAGGGCTCACCAGGGGATTCACTTGCTCCCTGTAGGCCAGTCCGAGCCTAGAGGCCTCCACCAATCAGCTGTTGGAAGAGACTGTGGCTTACAGCTGGGCACTGCAGCCTCTTTACTACTTAGCAAGCACAGCGCCGTACATTGTATAGTGGCTGTGCTTGGTATTGCAGCTTGACTCAACGCTCACGTGCTCGATAAATGTGCCGTCACATGGCCTATGTGCCACTGCCACTTTTCATAGCTGATCCGTGAGGTCTTCAGGCGTCAGATCCCTGCCAATCCAGAAGCATAGCTATAGGGGGTGCTGCTGTAGCTGCTGCTCCCGGGCCCTGGACCCTGAGTGGGCCCCAAAGGTTCCTCTCCCACATAAAATATACCACTATTCTAAGTGGCACTAAGGTAAGTAGGGGCCCATGATAGATTTTGCATTAGGGCCCAGGAGGTTCAAATTACATCTGTGAGCCGTCCTAATATTGATTGATGACCTATCCTACATTAAGGTCATCAATAGTTTAGAGCTGGAAAACCCCTTTAACAAATCCCATTCATAGACTACTGCCTGGAAACTGCTCAGTGGATTAGGCAGCAAATCCAGGTAGGTTTTTTTATATGGCAAACGGGTGGGATTTTGCATAGGAGGACTGAGGACGGATAGGACGCACATTCAGCACGGATAGGACGCACATATCAGCACGGATAGGACACAGATATCTGCACGGAAATCTGCGTCAAATACACAACGTGTGAACTTAGCCTAATACAGACCTGTAGGGATTCTCTGTCCACAGCATGCTCCATCTCATGCCATGATGGGGGAGTTTTCTCCATGCTGTAATACTAAATACGGACACAATGGTACAGTCCTCTAACTATATATATTGTTCCTGAAGACAACTTGTCTTGGTCAAGTTGTGAGACGCAGACGCTTGCAGTAACTACATAAAGTATACACACGTCCCACAGACTTGTATATATCACCATGGTAAGTGTATACGTACGTATAGTGGGTACTTACCGTCCACAGGGCAGCGCTCAGCCTTACTATAGGACTAACCTCCTCTCACCCGGCTGTACCGCTGACTACAGCCTCAGCCAGCAGCTCTGCAGGCCGTACAATCTGCGCGCCGAGCACACGCACGAACCTCAGCGAGGACGCTATTGATTAATCGCCGCTCTACTGCTCTGGCCTGGAGTGGGATCTTTTGGGCATGCGCAATAGCGTCGCTGATTTTGACATCGGTGTGTTTGTACTGGGAAGAAGAGACGTGTAACTAGCTCACTAGGAGACGATGACACCTGAGAGGCCGGGGGCGGGCGGCCATAGTAGAGTCTGTGTGTGAACAGCACTGATTGTTATGGCAACCATTCAAGTGCCAGCTCCAGCTAATGCCACTGGGGCCCATATATTGAAACAAGACTTGTTGCCCATAGCAACCAAAACTCATGGCAACTGTGGCGTAGTCGCGCTATGTTTACATACCCTAAGGGTCAGTTTATGCCACAGAATTTTGGCAATGGAATCTGCCTACAAAATTTTGCTTCCTAGTCATATCAATGCTGGCAGAAAACAGAATTGTTCTGCACGATCTTTCCATTGAAGTGAATAGGAGTAAGAAAACTTTCTGCCAAAGCCACCGTATGAACTTACCCTTAGGCCTCATGCACACTCAGTCGTGTACAGGCCGTGGCCCTTGTGATGAAGGGTCCGATGCCCCGTTACGATGATTATAGAGTAGATCCTATCCTGCTTCATGGCAATGGACCCCCCTCATTGAAGTCAATGGGGAACAGAAGACACCCCGATGTCATCCAAGAGCATTCCGCGATAACATCAGAACCCCCTTGGCCTGCACACTGGGTCATGTGCATGTAGCCTTATGCTACAAGGGGGACCGATTTTATAGCAGAATGCACTTGGATGACATCCGAATGTCTTCTGTCCCCCATTAACCTAAATGGGGGGTTCTCTTCCAATGGACCTGCTCGGTAATAAACAGGACGGAGCAACAGACACCCCATATGGAGAGACATGGCCTGCACGCTTGGTCATGTGCATGTAGCCTTAGGGTTTGGCATGTTTTCTGCAATGAAATCCACATCAGTAAACAACCACACCGGTATCCCATTGGTTATAAGTAGAGATGAGCGAATTTCTCAAAAGTTCGATTCGAAGTAACAAAAAATTTGCTTCGATCCAAATTACTTCGCGGCGAATAAACAGCGATTTCCTGTCTGCAGAGAGCCAGGTGGGCGGCAAAATGGCGGAAGCCCTTGGACGCCGCGGTCATGTCTCTCTCTCTCTCTCTCTTTTCAGCACGGACAACTTTTATTCCTGTGGAAGGATCTGCTAACAAGCAAAGACACGCCTACCCAATGACATCACTAGAGAATATCATGTGACCGTCTGATGTCACAAAGGTCCTTACTAAATATTCGTTACCACGAAGCATCAGGAAATCCGGAATTGTGGAGAATCGAAGATTTCCTGAAATTCGGATCGAATTCCACTTCTGCAGAATCGATTCGCTCATCTCTAGTTATAAGAGGCAGTGGAGGCTCCTTGAAAACAAAAAAGTGTGAAGCTCGATTTGTAATGGTTTTAGCTCCAGAAAAAACTGAAGCGGCAGCAGATGGCGACACATTATAAACCCTATTAAGGAGCACTGACTTGTGGCACAAACAGAGTGCAAATTGTGGGCTCCGTGTCAAAAATATTGCAAACATGTAAACATACCTTAATGAAAGAACTGCAGGACCCTCAGCTATTATATCCATGTGTTGGGAATTATAAGGGTTGTCTTAGGGGCCGCTCACATCATGTTTTGATCATTTGTTTAGCAGGTGGAAGCTAGTCACCATCCGTGTCCATAGACTCAATGTTTATATATAAATGGATGAGTAGCAGGACATACCACATTGTTGTGTCCCTCAAAAAACAGACAGAAACTGATCCATTTTTATTTAATACACACGCTATGGAAACAGGTCATCATTTTTCATCCATTTTTAGCATCAGTCTTTTGCATTCGATAAAGTGATCAAGAGGACTTCTCACCACCTCCACCAATACTAGTTAGTGTCACAGAAGAGTCTGGTACACTTCAGGCAATAGGATCACGTGCTCCTACATGAATGACGTCATGACGGGATAAGTGTAATGACACAATACATACAAGTTGCAAAGTCAACTCAACCTGATGGAGTGTCAGGCCGTTTAAGCAAAATCTTATAGAACATGAGACCATGTCCAGATGGTGTCAACTTATCTTCCTTGTGGTCATTCACTTCTTAGAGTCAGCAGGGTATCTCATCTAGGTGTAGTCTCTCTTCTTAGACATGTCTGATCATGTCTTTAAAATATATATTTTCACACATTTTCATGAGTCATGATGATTCAAAATTGCTCCGGCCTGACACCGCCCTCCTGACAGTACAGAGCCTAACTAGTATGTCAGCCACCAAAACTAACAGCATTGATTACCCGGGAATAGAGGGAGCTAGAGGAAAAATTCCAACTGTGCCAGAATCAGTGGAAAGGTGGCTATTAAATGATGTAAAGAAATAGAGTTGTTGGAGGTGGTGAAAGGTCCTCTTTAAACTAATGATCAAAATGTGATGTGAACAGCCCCTTATTAGGCAGCGTTCACACTACCATTAGTAGCGCCCGTTACTATCATCCGTTACAAAATGTTAACAAGGGACACTAACAGATCCGTCATAAATTCATTAAAAATCCCATTGATTCAATGGGATTTGATCTGTTGTCTGTTAGTGTCTGTTTTCACCAAATCTTTCACATGTACGTTTTTTTTTTTTTTTTTTTTAGTGGACATAATAATGCAGGGTGCAGGAGTTTTGTGTCCGTTCAAAATAACGGACTTATGACAGACGTTAAGTGTTTGTTATTTTTAACATTAATGTGTAAAGCTAATGGACAGGCGTTCGTCATACTGTCCGTTTTTTTCTGCGCATGCTCAGAAAGCAGAACAAAGAAAAACAAACAGTATAAAAACAGTAATAATATACACCAGGGGTCGGCAACCAAGAGTGGCACGCGAGGCATATTTCCCTGGCACAGCAGCAGAGTCCTCACCCAGCAGTTTCGATCGGACTGAACACGGCCGAAACGATACTGCTATTATTATACTGTGGGGTCTCTTCAGACCCCCGAGTATAATAAGCGGAGCCCCCGGGGAGGTGATCAAACATAAAAACAGTGTTAACTCACCTTCCCTGGATCCGCAGCCGCTCTGTGCTTTTCAGGCGCTTCTGCCTGACATAAGAGACCACTGACAGGGCCTCAGAGGTCACGTCTGACGTTATTACGCATAATGACGCGACGTGACCCCTGAGACCCAATCAGCAGTCGCTGACGTCAGGGAGAAGCACCCGAAGAGAACACAGCAGCTGCGGAGTGCAGGAAAAAGTTAGTAACATTGTTTTTTTATGTTTGTCACCTCTCTTGGCCCTCTGCTTATTATACTATGGGGTCTGAAGAGACCCCACAGTATAATAATAGCTAGTGTGTGGTGACAATTGGAATATTATAAAAGTTAGTATATTATACTGTGTGCAGGGGCCACTATGGAGGATAATACTGTGTGCTGGGGCCACTATAGAGCATAATACCGTGTGCAGGGGCCACTATGGGGAATAATACCATGTGCAGGGGCCACTATGGAGGATAATACCGTGTGCAGGGGCCAATATGGAGGATAATACCGTGTGCAGGGGCTGCTATGGAGGATAATACTGTGTGCAGGGGCCACTATGGAGGATAATACTGTGTGCAAGGGCCACTATGGAGGATAATACTGTTTGCAGGGGCCGCTATGGAGGATAATACTGTGTGCAGGGGCCGCTATGGGGCATAATACCGTGTGCAGGGGCCGCTATGGGGCATAATACCGTGTGCAGGGGCCGCTATGGGGAATAATACTGTATGCAGGGGCCGCTATGGGGCATAATGCCGTGTACAGGGGCCGTTATGGGACATAATACCGTGTGCAGGGGCCGCTATGGGACATAATACCGTGTGCAGGGGCTGCTATGTTACTTAATACCGTGTACAGGGGCTGCTATGTGACATAATACCGTGTGCAGGGGTCGTCAGACTTACAATTATTGACCGGCACTCCGAGTACCTCAACTTTGATTTTTTTAATCGAAATCGGCACGCCGAACAAAAAAGGTTGCCTACCCCTGATATACAGTGCCTTGCGAAAGTATTCGGCCCCCTTGAACTTTTCAACCTTTTGCCACATTTCAGGCTTCAAACATAAAGATATAAAATTGAAATTTTTTGGTGAAGAATCAACAACAAGTGAGGCACAATCGTGAAGTGGAATGAAATTTATTGGTTATTTTAAACTTTTGTAAAAAATAAAAAACTTAAAAGTGGGGTGTGCAATATTATTCAGCCCCCTTAAGTTAATACTTTGTAGCGCCACCTTTTGCTGCGATTACAGCTGCATGTCGCTTGGGGTATGTCTCTATCAGTTTTGCACATCAAGAGACTGAAATTCTTGTCCATTCTTCCTTGGAAAACAGCTGGAGCTCAGTGAGGTTGGATGGAGAGCGTTTGTGAACAGCAGTTTTCAGCTCTTTCCACAGATTCTCGATTGGATTCAGGTCTGGACTTTGACTTGGCCATTCTAACACCTGGATACGTTTATTTGTGAACCATTCCATTGTAGATTTTGCTTTATGTTTGGGATCATTGTCTTGTTGGAAGATAAATCTCCGTCCCAGTCTCAGGCCTTTTGCAGACTCCAACAGGTTTTCTTCCAGAATGGTCCTGTATTTGGCTCCATCCATCTTCCCATCAATTTTAACCATCTTCCCTGTCCCTGCTGAAGAAAAGCAGGCCCAAACCATGATGCTGCCACCACCATGTGTGACAGTGGGGATGGTGTGTTCAGGGTGATGAGCTGTGTTGCTTTTACGCCAAACATATCGTTTTGCATTGTGGCCAAAAAGTTGGATTTTGGTTTCATCTGACCAGAGTACCTTCTTCCACATGTTTGGTGTGTCTCCCAGGTGGCTTGTGGCAAACTTTAAATGAGACTTTTTATGGATATCTTTGAGAAATGGCTTTCTTCTTGCCACTCTTCCATAAAGGCCAGATTTGTGCAGTGTACGACTGATTGTTGTCCTATGGACAGACTCTCCCACCTCAGCTGTAGATCTCTGCAGTTCATCCAGAGTGATCATGGGCCTCTTGGCTGCATCTCTGATCAGTCTTCTCCTTGTTTGAGATGAAAGTTTAGAGGGACGGCCAGGTCTTGGTAGATTTGCAGTGGCCTGATACTCCTTCCATTTCAATATGATCGCTTGCACAGTGCTCCTTGGGATATTTAAAGTTCGGGAAATCTTTTTGTATCCAAATCCGGCTTTAAACTTCTCCACAACAGTATCACGGACCTGCCTGGTGTGTTCCTTGGTCTTCATGATGCTCTCTGCGCTTTAAACAGAACCCTGAGACTATCACAGAGCAGGTGAATTTATACGGAGATTTGGTTACACACAGGTGGATTATATTTATCATCATCAGTCATTTAGGACAACATTGGATCATTCAGAGATCCTCACTGAACTTCTGGAGTGAGTTTGCTGCACTGAAAGTAAAGGGGCCGAATAATATTGCACGCCCCACTTTTCAGTTTTTTATTTTTTACAAAAGTATAAAATAACCAATAAATTTCGTTCCACTTCACAATTGTGTCCCACTTGTTGTTGATTCTTAACCAAAAAAATTTAAATTTTATATCCTTATGTTTGAAGCCTGAAATGTGGCAAAAGGTTGAAAAGTTCAAGGGGGCCGAATACTTTCACAAGGCACTGATACATTAAATGGATCAGTTAAAGAAAAAAAAAACAAAAAACGGCACATTAACATCAGTTAGTGTCTGTTAATGTCTGTTATGATATGCGTCTGTTTTTTTTCTTTTCTAATGGACACTATCACAATGGACATCCAACGGTAGTGTGAACGCCCCTTTAGGCTAAATTCACATGACTGTTAAAAAAAAAAAAAAATCAAAAAACAGACGGTCCATTTTTTTTATGGCTGTTCTGCATCCATGGGTCATCCATTTTCACAGATCTTTCATAGACTTCAGTCTATTGAGGGGTCCCTGAAAATGGTCAAAAATAGGACTATCAAACTTTACTGAAATAAATGGGGCAGATTTATTAGGACTGGTGTTTCCTACACCAGTCTTAGGGTAGCAGCACACGACCGTGTTTCACCCGTGAAACTCGATCCGTGTTAGCCAGATTTACTGGCTTGAACTTCATGCTGGGAGCGGGACTCCTAGCAGTATAGTTATCTATGATGCTAGGAGTCCCTACTTCCCAGTGACATACTGTCCCATACTGTAATTGATACGGCACAGTATGTCGCTGGGAGGCGGGGACTCCTAGCATCATAGATAACTATACTGCCAGCTCGAAGTTCAAGCCGGTAAATCTGGCTAACACATGGACCGAAACACAGTCGTGTGCTGCTACCCTTAAAGGGATTATGCCATGATGTGAGAACAGGAGGTCATTTCCTCCACTGACCGTAGCCAGGCTGAATGTGGCCGTGATTGGTGGTGGACGCCACTCCCATTGAAGTAAGTGCTTTAATAAAGCAGTCTCTAGTGCTCCTTTTGAAATCAATGAGAGCACCGTCCACCATCAGTCACGGCCACAATTAGCAACAGGATCCCTATTCTTGAGATCGGTGGTGGTCTCAGCAGTTAGACGCCCACCAACCAGGTATTTATCCTCTATCCCATGGGAAGAAGAAAAAAACTTTTGGCCACAACCTCTTTAATAAAGGCCCGGAGGGCACAAGGAGGAAGATTTAATAAAAGGGGCTGGTTTTTTAAAAAAACGGAGCACCCCCCCGCCAAACAGGATCCCTACTCTAGACACGACCTGGCATAGATATCCTGTATACCGTGTTCCCACTCCACTCTCCAACCACATTCATAGAACGTGAGCAAGTGAGGCGCAGAACAGGTGAACGGCCTGGCGTGGAAAAAAACGGCCCAGACGCAACAGTGACGGCCCGGCGTGGGACAGTCATATGAAAAAGTTTGGGCACCCCTATTAATCTTAATCATTTTTAGTTGTAAATATTTGGGTGTTTGCAACAGCCATTTCAATTTGATATATCTAATAACTGATGGACACAGTAATATTTCAGGATTGAAATGAGGTTTATTGTATTAACAGAAGATGTGCAATATGCATTAAACCAAAATTTGACCGGTGCAAAAATTTGGGTACCCTTATCATTTTATTGATTTGAATACTCCTAACTACTTTTAACGTTACTGAAGCACAAAATTGGTTTTGTAACCTCACTGAGCTTTGAACTTCATAGCCAGGTGTATCCAATCATGAGAAAAGGTATTTAAGGTGGCCAATTGCAAGTTGTTCTCCTATTTGAATCTCCTCTGAAGAGTGGCATCAGGGGCTCCTCAAAACAACTCTCAAATGATCTGAAAACAAAGATTGTTCAACATAGTTGTTCAGGGGAAGGGTACAAAAATTGTTTCGGAGATTTAACCTGTGGGTTTCCACTGTGTGGAAAAAAGTAAAAAAAAAGAGGAGGGGGGGGGGAGATTTTTTTTAAAGGAGAAGAGAGAGGGAAAAAAAAAAAATATCAGAAAGGCAGAGAAGAAGAATGGTGAGAACAGTCAAGGACAATCCACAGACCACCTCCAAAGAGCTGCGGCATCATCTTGCTGCAGATGGTGTCACTGTGCATCGGTCAACAATACAGCACACTTTGCAAAAGGAGAAGCTGTCATGGGCCAGTGAGAATAGAAATCTGAAGCTAGACGCCACAAACAGAGTCGCCTGAGGTATGCAAAAGCACATGTGGAAAGCCAGCTCATTTTGGAAGAAGGGTGGGGGTGGTGAAAAAAAGATGGGGTGTTGGTCATACAAAAAGCCGATGCATGGCGTCAAAAAAACACACATTCCAAGAAAACACTGCACCCACTGTAAAATTTGGAGGTCCATCACGCTTTGGGGCTGTGTGGCCAATGCCGGCACCGGGAATCTTGTTAAAGTTGAGGGTCGCATGGATTCAACTCAGTATCAGCAGATTCTTGAGAATAATGTACAAGAATCAGTGACGAATTTGAAGTACGCCGGGGATGGATATTTCAGCAAGACAATGATCCAAATCTACTCATGGATTCATGCAGAGGAACAATTACAATGTTCTGGAATGGCCATCCCAGTCCCCAGACCTGAATATCATTGAACATCTGTGGGATAATTTGAAGCGGGCTGTCCATGCTCGGCGACCATCAAACTTAACTGAACTGGAATTGTTTTGTAAGGAGGAATGGTCAAAAATACCTTCATCCAGGATCCAGGAACTGATTAAAAGCTACAAAGTAATATAGGTCTAGATGCTGCACATGGTCTTTTGGCAAAAGGGGGCCACTAAATAATAATGTCACTTTCTGGTGGGGCCCAACTTTTCCGCCGGCAAATTTTTGTTTTACAGATTACACCACTTTTTTTTAAAAAAAACCTCATGTCAATCCTGAAATATTACTGTGTCCATCAGTTATTAGATATATCAAATTGAAATGGCTGTTGCAAACACCCAAATATTAAGAACAAAAAATTATAAAGATTAATAGGGGTGCCCAAACTTTTTCATATGACTGTATATAGTCTATGTGTGGTCTGGAATCTGTTAAAGGGGATTTCTGGGAGGTTTTTTTTTCCCCCCCTATCCGACAGCCAGCCCCCACCCGGATCACGCTGCATCCAATGCCCTGCCATACAATGCATCTACGTTGGCATAGATCTGTGTGATAATGTGGCGCATCTTTGGCGTGAGATCTTTTCTAGGGCACAGAGCTGACCGTGGCAGGGACACCTTGCATGACATATTTATTATAACTCGCTCCAGTTTTATGGCAGGAATTATACAGGAAGACTACACCAGTTTCTAACAGGTAGATTTCCATTCTGCTGCATGGGCTTGAGTTTGATAAATCAGGCATGCTTTGTGCCTATCCTGGCCTTTGTATGAAAGATGTGGGACTGCTGTTGATGGCTGCGGATTGGGAGACCGTGATGGAGTCGGCAAGCTATTAATGTGGCACAACATCGCTCACAACTATTCTTAGTACATAGAGTGTATAGGACCCGGCACTGCTACTAATAATGGATCTTAGGGGAGATCGTAAATATCCTTGATGTGGGAATGATGGTGCAGACTCTATGGAGTTTGGCTACCAACGAGTCGGAAGGTGGGAGCGTTGGGTTGTTTCGGGAATGAGAAGGGGGACAAGATGGAGCAGTTGGTGATCTAGAAGATTTAGTATCATGTCCACAAAACAATTGAGTTTGAATCCTGCCTAGGACAACATCTGCAAGGAGTTTGTATGTTCTCCCCGTGTTTGCGTGGGTTTCCTCCGGGTAATCCAGTTTCCTTCCACACTCCAAAGACATACTGATAGGGAAAGTAGATTGTGAGCCCTATATGGGACAGTGACTGACAATGATGTACAGCGCTGCAGAATAAGGCCAATAAGAATGAAATAAATAAAATTGCTAAACATTGGTTGGATTTAGCCCCATCCGAAATGGGAGAAGTGGTACGGGCTACAAAAGTTTGACAAACAGTGGGGTAAATGGCTAGATCACCCAGTGCTGGGAAAAAGAGATCTTTTGCGAAATAGAGTTTACTTGGCTGGTTGACAAGTTGTGTGTGGCGAGGGGGTCTGGTTGGAGGCTTATAAGTGTAATTCTTTGTCATCTGCTCCGTTAATTTATTTTATTGTTATGTTCTGTGAACTACTTTATGTTTAATCAGTTTCTATTGAGGTTTTTGCAAATAAGAACAAGAGAAAGCAAAGCCAAAACAAAGACATCAAATAAGGCAGTAGGAGGCACGCAGGCCACCCAATCGTGGAGAAGTCACAGAGGAACGGTTAGGGTAGAGGGCTGTCAACACCCACAACAGAGAAACCAGTAACGGGTAGCACAATAACAACATGGGGAAATGTGTCGTTGGGAGGTGATGGCAGGGAAACCTACAGGACAGAAGGAAAAGTCCATTGTTTTTATGTAATTCACATGTTGTGTACATGATCACTCTATATTACTCTTCTTAGGGGTAATAGTTGATGTTTAGGACCTGAATCTGTGTTGTAATCAGGTGCGGAGCTAATTATTAATTACTTGTGTCTGGAAATCATAAGAGAAACCTAAAATAAACACAACCTTTGTTATTTGGTAGCCACTCATCCATACACTGAGCAAATAACACGGTGAATGTGACCAGGACAAAGATGGACATAAGAACAATGGCCCAGATTTACTAAGCCTTGGCATACAAGGTATAAAAAGTCCTACTTTCCCAAAAAGGTGGCGTAGCAAAGTCATGCAGGGGGCGGGGCCACTGGTCTCACCAGGTTTGCCAACATTTACACCAGAAATTTCCCCCCAGGGACTCTGGGGCTATAAAGACTGGTGTGAGTAATGCCAGTCTTAATAAATCTGCCCCAGTGATTCTTGTTATGTAAAATTATCAGCCACACAGCTCAGGCAGAATATAAAGCATTATTCACACATCAGTGTTTTGCATTAGTGTCTGTAAGCCAAAACCAGGATTGGAGGCAACAAAGAGATAATGCAAAATACCTGTTCAGTGTTTTTGTTTCGCTCCTGGTTTTGGCTTCTCATGACTGATGTGCTGATGTGTGAATAAGGTGTAACGTCTCTGCCTGTTCTGGTCTCTGCACCACCCTCCACTCGCACGCTGCGGCAAAGGAGGTGTGTTCAGTTTGATTCCTCGCGTAGGGTTCTTGTTGCTCAGTCAGAACACTGTCCTAGTACCTCCTGTCTGTAATTGAATTTCTGCCACACCCGTCTCCTGCACCTTTCTTTCTCTCTGCTCCTCAAATAGTTAATCTCAACCTTGCCTGTGTGATTGACAGCCTATCGTCCTATCAAGTCTGGGGCGGGTTCTTCCTTCCTATTAATTCTTTGCTCACATTCACATTGGCGCTTACAATTGCTTCTAGCGTACTGGCCTTTACTCCATGCTGATTTGTTACTTGTATTCCTATTTCTGATCTCTGGCTTTGTCTGTGACTATTCTTTTGGATTGTGATTCTGTACTGCGTTGCTTGACTGTTACCGACCCCTTGGCTAGCTGACCTCCCTTGTTGTTGTTCGTCCTGTCTGCGTTCTGTGTTGCCACTTATATTAGGAAGGGACTGTCGACCAGTTGCTGTCTGTCGCCAAAGAAAGATCAGGCAAGTTAGCCAGGGACAGTGGGGGGGTTCAGCTTTAGGGCTCACTGTTTTGTTGTGCCCCTCCCCCCAGGATTTTGCAGCAGCTACTGGGGAATTGCTCAACTGGCAGTTGCCTTACAGAAGGCCTTAAAGAATACCTCCAGTTATAAACAACCTTTCATAAAGGGATAGTACAGGTAATATATAAAACTCTGTAATACCATGTTATAGAAATGTGTTTTCTCCACTTTTCAGGCAAAATTACTTTCTACATATTAGTCTGTGAAGAGGGGAGAGGGAGGTGGAGTCTGCTGCAAGAGACACTCAAATAATTATTAGCGCTACACTCTGCACTCTTTTAACACTGCTAGGTTTGTAGTTAAGAGTCCACCAGTGCACAGAATAAGGCAATAAATCAATTAACCAGTCTACAGGAGCCTCTGACTCACCCCCCCCCCCCCCCCGAAACAGATCTAAAGTAAACAAGCAGTCAGATTGAAGAGAAGGAGGAGTAGAACAGCTTAATAATAAATACCCTTAATAAGATATATTACAGTGTTTCTTATATTCATCTCTGCTATTTATTTATGGAAAGTTGTTTATTACTGGAGGTACACTTAAATTGGAAGTGTCACCAGTCTGGATTGGGAGCAGCTGCATATAAATATGTACTGTGACATCACTTTGTATATTATCCCTGTACTGTGACATCACTGTGTTTATTATCCCTGTACTGTGACATCACTGTGTTTATTATCTCTGTACTGTGACATCACTGTGTTTATTATCTCTGTACTTTGACATCACTATGTTTATTATCCCTGTACTGTGACATCACTGTGTATATTATCCCTGTACTGTGACATCACTGTGTTTATTATCCCTGTACTGTAAAATCACTGTGTATATTATCTCTGTACTGTGACATCACTGTGTTTATTATCCCTGTACTGTGACATCACTGTGTATATTATCTCTGTACTGTGACATCACTACGTTTATTATCCCTGTACTGTGACATCACTGTGTATATTATCCCTGTACTGTGACATCACTGTGTTTATTATCCCTGTACTGTGACATCACTGTGTATATTATCCCTGTACTGTGACATCACTGTGTTTATTATCCCTGTACTGTGACATCACTGTGTATATTATCCCTGTACTGTGACATCACTGTGT
Organism: Leptodactylus fallax; assembly: GCA_947044405.1. Lineage (NCBI taxonomy): Eukaryota > Metazoa > Chordata > Amphibia > Anura > Leptodactylidae > Leptodactylus > Leptodactylus fallax. The sequence continues at coordinate 9,920,869 of CAMRHE010000006.1, forward strand.
TTATTATCCCTGTACTGTGACATCACTGTGTATATTATCTCTGTACTGTGACATCACTGTGTTTATTATCCCTGTACTGTGACATCACTGTGTATATTATCTCTGTACTGTGACATCACTACGTTTATTATCCCTGTACTGTGACATCACTGTGTATATTATCCCTGTACTGTGACATCACTGTGTTTATTATCCCTGTACTGTGACATCACTGTGTATATTATCCCTGTACTGTGACATCACTGTGTTTATTATCCCTGTACTGTGACATCACTGTGTATATTATCTCTGTACTGTGACATCACTATGTTTATCATTTCTGTACTGTGACATCACTGTGCTTATTTTCTACTGTTACTGTACATCTTTGTACTGACATCCCTTTATTACATGTAATGAGATGTCACTGTGTTTATTATCGCTGCAATAATACTATACATGCTATATGGATAGAAGCACACCCGACTCTGCCTTTTCCTCATCCAGTGCTCGGCAGGCCAACCTCCATTGGGCCCAGGCACTAACAATATGATAGGCCCAGAGGCGTCACTTTGGCTCTATTGCAAAATCTGTAATGGGTCCCCTAAATACTATGTGCCATTTAGAGGTATATTTTGTGTGGCAGAGGGACCTCTGGGGCTCTTCAGGTTCCAGGGCCCGCTAGCGATAGCTACCTCTGCACCCCTTCTACCTACTTCTCTGAACAGGCCCTAAAAGTCCAGCAGAGTACAACACTATTGGGAACCAAGTTTGACGTCAAATAATTGCCAGTAAAGTCTATTTTTTATGGGATAATCACACATTAGACCTGATTTAAGAAATGTCCCATGTGTACAGTGATAAAGATTACAAACAATTAGCCGACATCTACTGTTCTATATAGATTTTGGGTGGGACCTCAAGACCATTACTATTGGTGGACCAAAGGAAAACCAGTGTCATCATACTGCTGCCATCTGTCAGCTGTGTCACTAGTGCTGGCTACTTGTACCATAGCACTCCCCTAGTATCTGTAGTGAATATGGGTGATATACGTGCTGTAGAGCTCCACAAGTGCCCCCTACCCCAATCCTACAGCGTATTCTTGATAGTGGTTATGGCTATTGCAGCGGTATCCGAGAGACTTGAAAGGGATACAACTATAATACCCACAACTGCTGTTATCAGGAATACGGTGAGTAACTGGGCGCAGCATGCTCTGGGAAACAGATGATCTGTGGGGGTCCTGATAGTCGAACTTCCCCCATATAACATGGATGGCCTATTTTTATGACATAGGAAAACCCATACATAGGAATCTCCAACATAGGACACAGCGGTTGGGAACCAGGCTTTCCCCAACTGCTGCCATGATGTTGCGGAGCCCCTACCCCTCCAGGCCCAGTCGCACTCGTAACCCTAGCATCTGCGATTGTTCCGCCCCAGGTACTATGGTCTATTTCCTAGGGTTTATTGGCGGGTGGGCGCCCAGAATGATTTTATCTGGTGGGCCCATGAACACTGTAGCGTGCTCCCAGTTTTGAAGCCCTTATATTGTTTCATGAATGGTGGAGAATTACATGTCTAAGGCTGGATTCACACTTGTGTTGGAGTCTCCATAGGTGTGTCTACCGCAGAATTCGCTTAAAATCGGCAGAGAGAAAAATCCTGCAAGGAGGACTTTTCTCTCTGCTGGTTTCAGTATAAAAATGGCAAAAACCAGACGGACCTCATTATAGTCCATAGGGTCCGCAGGTTTCTGCATGTAACCGCTTTTTAAGGGGACAGGGACTCCGTCTTTCGGGTCCCCATGCGGAAACCCGAACGCTAGTGTGAACCTAACGTTACCTCCAGCTGATCTTTCTCTTGAACAGGTCAATAAATTCAGGGAACTTCTTAAAAAGTGTGCAAAATATTTCTTAAAGCTTAAGACAAGGCCGCTTGTGGTGGGGGGAGGGGAGGAGGGCTAAAATTTGAAACTTTTTGTTCTCTACAGTCATTGACAACAAGCGGCCTGTTGTATTAAGTACCTGTTTGCTTTGGCTCTGCTCTGCCATCAGTACAAATTTCTTCCCAGGTTCCTCCCTTCTAAACTTGTTCCTTGTCAAAACCCTTGTAAATCCAGACTAGCTTCTAGATAAATTAGTCCCATTGTCAGCAGCCACCGCTATGAGCAGCTCGTCCTTTCTCACGATATTAAATTATTGGAAGTGAAACCAGTGAGCGATCAATTTACCATTTAACAGAACTTTGTGAAAGTCCTTCTAATCCGCAGTCGGAGCGGAGACGTTGGCATTTTAGTCAAGGCTTGAAGTTTAAGTGACAAATTAGAAATAAGTAATTTTCTCTTAACTCTTTTACGTCGACCTGATCTGCGCAGATCAGCAAAACTATGTGTGTTTGAGGCCCAAGACAAAGAAAGCCAAAGCTCAGCATTCTAAGCAGCGTCTTCAGGTTTCAGCTATCTCTTGCCAGCGGTCGTAAGGTTTTAATACAGGTATTGGTGACATGACGTCACGAGTACAATCCCGAAGTGAGCTGCGCTGTTTATCTATGAAACAATACTGGGTATTAAGTGTCTCGCGTCTAGGCAAGGTCAATGTGAGACCGCACAAAATAACCTGTTTTTTCAGTCCAAAAGTAATGTGAAGATGGAGTTTTTGTCTTCACATACAGTAGGTATTCACCTGGTTGCAGAATGTTGTCATTACAATATCAGCACTATATTTTATCAGAGAAAAATGCTTCTTTCCCCTCTTATCAGGCTGTTTCCTCTCCCCATCTTCCTTTCCTGCTAAGCTGACTTCCACTCTGAAAGCTCTGTTATATCTGTCTCCAGACATACAGCATGTCTTCTGTTTATAGTCACAGAGACTGAAAGCAGCGAAATGGGGTGTAATAGAAACTTTCTCAGTGCTTTATCCACATCAATATAAGTCCTATAAGTCCATATATGTCCTGCATGACTGACTAAGGCTAAGTTCACATTTGCACAGACGAAACAAACGAAAATGATTGGAGAGAAAAGTCATACACATCACCCAGCGGACCCCATTATGTTCAATGCGGTCTGGCTCCGGTTCGGGTCAAATGATGGAGAGGCCGGCGCAGATGAGAACCTAGCCTGAGAGAGAGACAGTTATGGACAGATTCTCCTCTACTTACTGTGTGCAGTGTATAACAGCTAGTCTCCAACCACCAGCTCAGGGATAACTGCAAACTACAGATACAGCCTGCAGAGGGGAAAACTGCTGAAAAATGCAGATAACAAATCATATAATGGTCAGAACTAGTGTTACTGTTCTTATACACAACTTCTCTTAAAAGTCGCCTGAAATAATAGTTACATTTTAAGGAGAGTCTGTTATCAGAACCCTTCATATCAACCCAGCCCCGCAGATAGATAGGTTAGATATTGCTGTTTTTGGAGCTCTTTGGAGCAATGTGGACATTGCCACTTACCTCTTTGGCAGAATGTCCTCAGAGGTCACATGTTGGGTACCAGAGACGTCACTGCTAATATATCACCGGTACCCAACATGTGACTGCTGAAACCAATTATTAGCCGCGGTAGTCACCTGAGCCGCTTCCCTTCCTGCATGAGGTGAAATGGGGGCCCTGACGCTGGAGAAGAGGACTGAGGGTAGGTAAGTATTGCTTCTTTTTTTTATTTTACCCCTCCCCGTTCCCCTGGGTTTTTTTGTTTGCCTGGGAGATCCCTTTAAGTCCTATATACAGTAGGGATCTGCATGGAATCTCTAGGTTGCTAAACCCAAGATTAGTCTCCATTACCAACAGTTGAAGAAACTGAGCCGATGACACCAGAATGCGGTACCAAATCAGAAGACTGAAGATCCTATGGACCAGGGTGTTAAGTCAGGATGGGCAGAAATGGCCGCTACAAAACCCATGACAATGGCTCTATTCTATATCCTATGTCCATGTTCACATGACAGTGATAATCAACTCTGTGACAGCTGTTTTTTTACCGGCCATCTCATGGCTGCATTAAATTCACTGTATGTGACTGTGGGCTACTCACATGATCAATTTTTTTGACGGTCTATTTTTACCTGTTTTCATGGATCCCTCAATACACTCAAATGTATGAAGGAACTGTGTTTTGTACCACAGTCGTGTGAATATAGGGTATGATAGAGCATGTCTGATTTTTTGATGGCCGTGAAAAACGGGCTGTTAAAAGAAACCGGCCATGTGAATAGACACATTGAAATCAATCTGTCGTCAAAACGTCCGTCATGTATTATTATAAAACTGCAATAAAAATTTGAATTGAAAAAAAAAAAAAAAAAATTGTCCATCACATGGCTGTTTTCCACTGTTGTGAATCGTCAGGGACTCCTGAGCCGCAGAATCCATGGAAAGATCGAGGCAGATTCAGGGAGGCAGATTCGGGGAGAAATCTGCTGTGGATTCTGGGTTGGAATCCTCCTTCAAATTCCGTGGTACATTCCTACATGTGAACGTACCCTAAGTGACATAACTAGGAATGGCTGGGCCCCAAGGCGAACATTTGACATGCCCCCCCCCCCCGAACCACCGCCCCCAGGTCTTTTCAGACCCAAGAGTATAATGATCGGAGACCCAGGGGAGGATACAAACATAAAAAACAATGCTACTTACCTCTCTCTGGCTCCGGCACGCTCCCTGCTACTTCTTCAATGTTGGACCAGACGTCACGTGAGCCAGTCTGGCGTCGCAACACATAATGATGTCACTGAACAGGTCCGAAGCCTGCCGAAGCACAGGAGAGGTAAGTAACAGTATTTTTTATGTACCCTCACCTGCCCTGGACCTCCGATCTTTATACTCTGGGGTCTGAAAAGATCCCCGATCCTGCTCACAGCCGCCTCCGCTTCTGCAGAATGGGAAGCACAGGAGGCCGTAAGTGGGAGAGGGGATCGGTAAGTAAATAACGGCCTATTAAAAAAAAAAAAAAACATCATGGGCCCGCCGGGCCCCCTAACGTCCCGGGCCCTGTGACAGCCGCTACCGCTGCTATCCCAGTATTTACACCCCTAATTCAGACAACCAAGGAGCAAAGCAGCCATGAAAAATTTCCATTTTTCATGGCCATCTTGCACTCTAGGGGCACCTGTTTTCACGGATTCCCCATATATGTCAGTGTATGGAGGGATTTGTGAAAACCGCCCAAAATAGGACATGATCTATATATTGGTGGTCTGTGACAAAGGACCGTCCATATATAAGAGTCATGCAAAGGTCATGTAACACCCGTTAGAAAAACCGCCATTATTCACTGTCGTGTGACTATCGTTTAAGTCTTTTTGTTTCATAATTAATTCATTTTAAATTCATATTTTCAGTCTTTTTGTTATAGAAATCCTAAAATTTTCCATGTAGATTCCTACAGTATGTGTTCAGCCGTGACAATCTTAATTGATACCTCAAAAAAGGAAGAGATCAATATAAACCTCAGAGTGAATTCTGATTTTCTTCTAAGCAGATTAGTCAGACAATTAACACGTGTAATTGCTTTTTACATCACTGGACCATGTCATTCACTGCTTGAATGAAATGACTGAAGGAACAGAATGCACTTAGTATAGGAGCCCGGGGCCAGGGAACATGGATTAACTCCATAAGGACAGACAGAACTGTCAATACTCATAAGAATAACAATATTGCTCTAATTGCTGTTTTCCTGAAAATCTTTGCAAATGATTAAGTAACTTCTTGCATTTTAAATGGTCCTTTCTGTGTTTTCCCATTACATTAGGCCAGAAGGGAAGGAAAGAAAACCGCGGCAAGAACCTTATATTATCAGATGTATTTTAGACCTTTGTGGGGGTACATATTGGGGCACATAAACTATAGGGGGGATTTATTAAATGTATGATATTGTGGCGCACATTTGGCACAAGGCCCTTTCTTGCACCAAATGTGTGCCACAATGCCCATTCCGCATTCATATAATGTGTAAATTGGTGTAAATTTCCTTTCTGGTATCTGGACGTGCGGGTGATTTATGAAGCGGCCGCCATTTTGGTGTGGATGAAGACTATTGAAGACTCCCAGGCTTGTCTGGCATACACCTCTATGACAGGGTGCTCTCTCTATGCAGCCTGTAATAGAAGTGCAGTAAGTTTGCGATGCATTGCAATGAATTAGCATTGCAATGCATTGTATTAGTGATCAGATTCTCCCAGGGTTCAAAACCCATAGGGGATCTAAAAATTACACTTACAAAAAATATAAAAGAATTAAAAATTCTTTCCCGAGAACACATATAAATGTACATAAAGCGAAACACATACACATTAGGTATCCCTGTGTCCGAAAATGCCCAGTCTACCAAATATTTTTGCCGTACGGTGAATGGCGTAGCAGGAAAAAAAAATAAAACAAAGAAGCGAACTATGTTTTTTTGATGTTTCACCTCTTATTAAAATTGGAACAAAAAGCGATCGAAGAAATAGACATTCCCCAATATGGTAGAAGTACAGCTGGACCCGCAAAAAAAGACGCCTTATGCATTCCTGTACATGGAAATATAAAAAAGTTATGGGTGTCAGAATATGGCGACTCCAAGAATTTGGAAAAATGACCCATAGAATACAGGTGACATGTTATTTTGGCTGCTCAGTAAATGACGTGAAAACAAAGCCCGTAAGAAAGTTGCACAAACACAGTTTTTCTCCTATTCCACCCCATTCTGAATTTTTTTCCAGCACATCCTACAAAATATTAAATGGTACTATGATGAAGTACAATTTTTTCCTGCAAACATTAAGTCCTCATATGGCTCTGTGAATGGAAAAATGAAAAAGTTAATGTATTTTGCAAGGCGGGGAGTCAAAAACAAAAATCGAAACATGCCGGAAGGGGTTAAAGCATATGATGCTATATTCCTAATGACTTGTATACACACGGCTTGTTACATGTATGTTTAGTTCACATTTCATGTTTGCTTTTTCACCAGACTTATTTCACATCAATGGTTAATGTCTTATTGCAATGCAAACAAACTGAATTCACAACTTGCTACTTACTGCCATCTGGTGGAATGTTTCTGTATTGCGCACATTTGCCTTTTAGCTGTGTTTGCAGATTGAGGTTTTTGCATGCAGTTATTGAAGATAAAATTGGGAGTGTATTAAAAAAGAGGAGGAGAAGCACCTTTCCTTTATCAGTCCTCTACTTTTATGATCCACACCCTAAAAAATTTAGAGAAGATACTCAATTGTTAAAAAAACAACAAAAAACCCCCATAAGGGATTTTCACTGCAAATTTTTTTCCATTGTCCTCCTAACAGGTGGGGTCCTAGAGCAGTGTCCCCAAGTATAAGGCACCATACAAGCGTTGAAAAAAATGGACGATAAAAATGGATGTATTGTCCATCTTTTTTCCCAGCATCCAAAAATTTAAGTGGATCAGCGATAATGGACAAAAATAGGACACGTCCATGTCAAGAAAAGTCCGTAAATAGCCCAATTGAAATAAATTGTGTAGATTTATTAAGGCTAAGGCCCCAGGTAACGGGCTGCGGGAAAAACTGCAGCAGCAACGCATCGCGGTTTTTCCCGCAGTGCTTTTCACAGAAAGTCTGCATATTTAAAAATATGCTTAATATAAAACTTGTTTAAAAAAAATAGGTCATTTTCTGGCGACATATTTCCTTTAAGTCCGTGGTTGTCTTGCGCTTTCTTTGCTGGAGCTAAAGAAGTACAGATAACTCCGGGGTGGGGCATAATGCACTGTCTGACTAATAGTAAATGTGGGCCATTATTCTTCTTACTTCTCTATAATTTACTAACTGGGGACTTAAAGGGGTTTTCCAGGACTTATTAGTTGATGATCCTTAATATAGGTAATCAATTAAAGATCAGCAGGGGTGTGACACCCAGGCCCCCGCTGCTCAGCACTACTTACCAAGCACAGCACCGTATATTTGTATAGTGGCTGCGCTTGGTATCGCAGCTCAGCCCCTTCACTTGAATGGGACTGAGCTGCAGTCAGGCCATGTGACTGATGAAAGTAACATCACATGGCCTGTGAAGTGGAATAATTTCTTGTGAGTGGGGCCCAGTAAAAATTTTGCTATGGGGGCCAGGCTTTCCTAGTTGCGCCCCCATCAATAGCATATCCTATAGATATGTGTATGGCTGGAATATTAACACCAATTACTCTTAGGTGTAACCCCGAAGGTAAAGGCTGAAGGGTGATTTTGGGTGACTCTTTTCGTGCAACCAAAGATCATTGTGTCGCCCGGTGATTTCTTCACTAATGTCAGTGAATGGAGTTGCATTTGGACCCCAAGGGGGCTGTGAAACAAACCACAGCAGTGCTCGAAGACATGGCGGCATTCTTGGGGTCACAATGCTACACTATTCACTTACGTTACCGAAGGAGTCACAGACGACACAGTGATCTTTGGTCACACAACAGGAGTCTATGCCAAAATCACCATGTAGCCGTAGCCAAAAAGGCCGAGCCAATTTTTGTTTTCTTTCTCCTTCAATTCCAAAAGCCATAACCTTCTTATTTTTCCATCAACATTCTCCAATGAGGGCTTGGGAAACTTTCAATAAATTGTTTGTTGGGGTAGAATGGGAAAAAAAATTACATTTTAACTTTGTTCTTTTGATCAGTAGAATCGCAGACGGACAAAATTTATATAGTTTTTGCTATGTTTTGCTACTTAAAAAAAAATTTTATATTTTTTTTTTTTAAAAAGGAGGGAAAAATTTGCTTTGCAATTTGCTTTTTAAGTGACAATACGCCAATCTTAAAGGGCCGACAGGTGAAGCATATTTTTTTTTTTATCAAGTCTTAACAAGTGCAGTTCCATTCTGGAACTGGCATAGATTTCCTGTATAACTCACTCCAGAAAACGGGTGTGAGTTCTAATAAATATATTGAGCTGAAGGTCCCCGCCGCATGCTCCCCCTAACATTCACAGAATGCGGCAAATGAGGAGCAGAATGGGAGATATGGCGCACATTCGGCACAAGAAAGGGCCTTGTGCCAAATGCGCGCTACATTTTCACACATGTATGCTGAAAACTGACGTGGATGTGTTGATAAATTCCGCCCATTATTTTTTAATATTTTCAATTATGTTAACTTTTTTGTAGTTAAATAGAAAAGGGGGATTATTTTGAAATACACACGTGAACAAAATTGTTGGTACCCCTCGTTTAATGCAAGAAAAACCCACAATGGTCACAGAAATAACTTGAATCTGACAAAACTGGAATTTGCCAAACTACATGTTGACAAGCCACAAAGCTTCTGGGAGAATTTCCTATGGATAGATGAGTCAAAAATCGAAATTTTTGGCAAGGCACATCAGCTCTATGTTTACAGACGGAAAAATGAAGCATATCTTGAAAAGAACACTGTCCCTACTGTGAGACATGGAGGAGGCTCTGTTATGTTCTGGGGCTGCTTTGCTGCATCTGGCACAGGGTGTCTTGAATCTGTGCAGGGTACAATGAAATCTCAAGATTATCAAGGGATTCTAGAGAGAAATGTGCTGCCCAGTGTCAGAAAGCTTGGTCTCAGTCGCAGGTCATGGGTCTTGCAACAGGATAATGACCCAAAACACACAGCTAAAAACACCCAAGAATGGCTAAGAGGAAAAATTGGACTATTCTGAAGTGGCCTTCAATGAGCCCTGACCTAAATCCTATTGAGCATCTTTGGAAGGAGCTGAAACATGCCGTCTGGAAAAGGCACTCTTCACACCCGAGACAACTGGAGCAGTTTGCTCATGAGGAGTGGCCAAAATACCTGTTGAGAGGTGCAGAAGTCTCATTGACAGTTACAGGAATCGTTTGATTGCAGGGATTGCCTCAAAAGGTTGTGCAACAAAATATTGAAGGGAACCATCATTTCTGTTTCATGAGTTTTCTTTTTTTAAAAATTCTGTTGAAGCCTGGTTGAAAAGCAATCTCTGAGTTTCATTTGTTCATTTTCATAGAATTTTTATATATTATTACTTTTGTCAGATTCAAGTTATTTCTGTGACCATTGTGGGTTTTTCTTTCATTAAACGAGGGGTACCAACAATTTTGTCCACGTGTGTATATATATATATATACATACACTTAAAGGTGTCATTCAATTAGTTTTCGGCACCCTAGGGGACCTGCGATAATCTTATCACTTGTACAGTGCAATACTTCTGTCACTGATTACAGTGGCATCTGAAGGGTTAAATTTCTGGGATGGTGTAAATTTAAAAAAAAAAAAAAAAAAAATTATACCCAACACATAGTTTTATTATGATAAAAATAAAATAATAAACAAACCTATACATAATTATTTAACCTGTACAGTGGAAAAAAAACACAAAAAATTGCAGTTTTTGTTACTCTCACCTCCTAAAAAATAAATATAAAGTGATCAAAAGAATACAAATGAAAACTACAGCTCGTCCCACCGCAAAATACGTCCTTATTGTGCAAAAGTAGTAAAATCATACTGACCCATAGTGAAGGATGTAAAAACGAAATAGAAAAAAAAATAACCCAAAAAATTAAAGAATGATTTTTTTTTTTTTTTATTGCATCCCCCCATAAAAATCCTAAAGTTTTTAAACTCATTATATATACTCCAAACTGGTTCCATTCAAAAATGCAACTTGTCTCAACAAAATCAAGGTGTCATACAGCTATCAAAGGAAAAATTAAAAAGATGGCTTTCGGAAAACAGGAAAAAAGCAAATTAGGCTGTGTCATTAAAGGAATTTTGTCACCAGAACCAGCATATCACCCCAGCCCCGCAGATAGATAGGTTAGTGTCACCAGAACCAGCATATCACCCCAGTCCTGCAGATAGATAGGTTAGTGTCACCAGAACCAGCATATCACCCCAGTCCTGCAGATAGATAGGTTAGTGTCACCAGAACCAGCATATCACCCAGCCCTGCAGATAGATAGGTTAGTGTCACCAGAATCAGCATATCACCCCAGCCCTGCAGATAGATAGGTTAGTGTCACCAGAACCAGCATATCACCCCAGCCCTACAGATAAATTGGTTAGTGTAACCGGAACCAGAATATCACCCCAGCCCTGCAGATAGATAGGTTAGTGTCACTAGAACCAGCATATTACCCCAGTCCTGCAGATAGATAGGTTAGTGTCACCAGAACCAGCATATCATCCCAGCCCTGCAGATAAATAGGTTAGTGTAACCGGAACCAGAATATCACCCCAGCCCTGCAGATAGATAGGTTAGTGTCACCAGAACCAGCATATCACCCCAGCCCTGCAGATAGATAGGTTAGTGTCACCAGAACCAGCATATTACCGCAGTCCTGCAGATAGATAGGTTAGTGTCACCAGAACCAGCATATCATCACAGCCCTGCAGATAGATAGATTACTGTTACCAGAACCAGCATATCACCCCAGTCCTGCAGATAGATAGGTTAGTGTCACCAGAACCAGTATATCACCCCAGTCCTGCAGATAGATAGGTTAGTGTCACCAGAATCAGCATATCATCCCAGCCCTGCAAATAGATAGATTAGTGTTAACAGGCCCCAGAATATCACCCAGCCCTGCAGATAGATAGGTTAGTGTCACCAGAACCAGTATATCACCCCAGCCCTGCAGATAGATAGGTTAGTGTCACCAGAACCAGCATATCACCCCAGCCCTTCAGATAGATAGGTTAGTGCCACCAGAACCAGCATATCATCCCAGCCCTGCAGATAGATAGATTAGTGTTACCAGACCCCAGAATACCACCCCAGCCCTGCAGATGGGTTAGTGTCACCAGAACCAGTATATCACCCCAGCCCTGCAGATAGATAAGTTAGTGTCACCAGAACCAGTATATCACCCCAGCCCTGCAGATAGATAGGTTAGTGTCACCAGAACCAGCATATCACCCCAGTCCTGCAGATAGATAGGTTAGTGTCACCAGAACAAGCATATCACCCCAGTCCTGCAGATAGATAGGTTAATGTCACCAGAACCAGAATATTACCCCAGTCCTGCAGATAGATAGGTTAGTGTCACCAGAACCAGCATATCACCCCAGCCCTTCAGATAGATAGATTAGTGTCACCTGAACCAGCATATCACCCCATCCCTGCAGATAGATAGATTAGTGTTACCAGACCCCAGAATATCACCCAGCCCTGCAGATAGATAGGTTAGTGTCACCAGAACCAGTATATCACTCCAGTCCTGCAGATAGATAGGTTAGTGTCACCATAACCAGTATATCAGTCCAGTCCTGCAGATAGATAGGTTAGTGTCACCAGAACCAACATATCACCCCAGCCCTGCAGATAGATAGGTTAGTGTCACCAGAACCAACATATTACCCCAGCCCTGCAGATAGATAGATTAGTGTCACCAGAACCAGCATATCACCCCAGCCCTGCAGATAGATAGGTTAGTGTCACCAGAACCAGTATATCACCCCAGTCCTGCAGATAGATAGGTTAGTGTCACCAGAACCAGCATATCACCCCAGCCCTGCAGATAGATAGGTTAGTGTCACCAGAACCAGCATATCACCCCAGCTCTGCAGATAGATTAGTGTCACCAGAACCAGTATATCACCCCAGTCCTGCAGATAGATAGGTTAGTGTCACCAGAACCAGCATATCACCCCAGCCCTGCAGATAGATAGGTTAGTGTTACCAGAACCAGGTTATCACCCCAGCCCTGCAGATAGATAGGTTAGTGTCACCAGAACCAGCATATCACCCCAGCCCTGCAGATAGATAGGTTAGTGTTACCAGAACCAGGTTATCACCCCAGCCCTGCAGATAGATAGGTTAGTGTCACCAGAACCAGCATATCACCCCAGCCCTGCAGATAGATAGGTTAGTGTTTCCAGAACCAGGTTATCACCCCAGCCCTGCAGATAGATAGGTTAGTGTTACCAGAACCAGGTTATCACCCCAGTCCTGCAGATAGATAGGTTAGTGTCACCAGAACCAGCATATCACCCCAGCCCTTCAGATAGATAGGTTAGTGTCACCAGAACCAGTATATCACCCCAGCCCTGCAGATAGATAGATTAGTGTTACCAGACCCCAGAATATCACCCAGCCCTCCAGATAGATAGGTTAGTGTCACCAGAACCAGTATATCATTCCAGTCCTGCAGATAGATAGGTTAGTGTCACCAGAACCAGTATATAACCCCAGTCCTGCAGATAGATAGGTTAGTGTCACCAGAACCAGCATATCACCCCAGCTCTGCAGATAGATTAGTGTCACCAGAACCAGCATATCACCCCAGCCCTGCAGATAGATAGGTTAGTGTTACCAGAACCAGGATATCACCCCAGTCCTGCAGATAGATAGGTTAGTGTCACCAGAACCAGCATATCACCCCAGCTCTGCAGATAGATTAGTGTCACCAGAACCACCATATCACCTCAGCCCTGCAGATAGATAGATTAGTGTCACCAGAACCAGCATATCACCCCAGCCCTGCAGATAGATAGGTAAGTGTCACCAGAACCAGCATATCACCCCAGACCTGCAGATAGATAGGTTAGTGTCACCAGAACCAGTATATCACCCCAGCCCTGCAGATAGATAGGTTAGTGTCACCAGAACCAGCATATCACCCCAGTCCTGCAGATAGATAGGTTAGTGTCACCAGAACCAGCATATCACCCCAGCCCTGCAGATAGATAGGTTAGTGTCACCAGAACCAGCATATCACCCCAGTCCTGCAGATAGATAGGTTAGTGTCACCAGAACCAGCATATCACCTCAGCCATGCAGATAGATAGGTTAGTGTCACCAGAACCAGCATATTACCCCAGTCCTGCAGATAGATAGGTTAGTGTCACCAGAATCAGCATATCACCCCAGCCCTTCAGATAGATAGGTTAGTGTCACCAGAACCAGCATATTACCCCAGTCCTGCAGATAGATAGATTAGTGTCACCAGAACCAGCATATCACCCCAGCCCTGCAGATAGATAGGTTAGTGTCACCAGAACCAGCATATTACCCCAGTCCTGCAGATAGATAGATTAGTGTCACCAGAACCAGCATATCACCCCAGCCCTGCAGATAGATAGATTAGTGTTACCAGACCCCAAAATATCACCCCAGCCCTGCAGATAGATAGGTTAGTGTCACCAGAACCAGCATATCACCCCAGCTCTGCAGATAGATTAGTGTCACCAGAACCAGCATATCACCTCAGCCCTGCAGATAGATAGATTAGTGTCCCCAGAACCAGCATATCACCCCAGCCCTTCAGATAGATAGGTTAGTGTCACCAGAACCAGTATATTACCCCAGCCCTGCAGATAGATAGATTAGTGTTACCAGACCCCAGAATACCACCCCAGCCCTGCAGATAGGTTAGTGTCACCAGAACCAGTATATCACCCCCAGCCCTGCAGATAGATAGGTTAGTGTCACCAGAACCACTATATCACCCCAGCCCTGCAGATAGATAGGTTAGTGTCACCAGAACCAGCATATCACCCCAGTCCTGCAGATAGATAGGTTAGTGTCACCAGAACAGCATATCACCCCAGCCCTTCAGATAGATAGGTTAGTGTCACCAGAACCAGCATATTACCCCAGTCCTGCAGATAGATAGGTTAGTGTCACCAGAACCAGCATATCACCCCAGCCCTGCAGATAGGTTATTGTCACCAGAACCAGCATATTACCCCAGTCCTGCAGACAGATAGGTTAGTGTCACCAGAACAGCATATCACCCAGCCCTGCAGATAGATAGATTAGTGTCCCCAGAACCAGCATATCACCCCAGCCCTTCAGATAGATAGGTTAGTGTCACCAGAACCAGTATATTACCCCAGCCCTGCAGATAGATAGATTAGTGTTACCAGACCCCAGAATACCACCCCAGCCCTGCAGATAGGTTAGTGTCACCAGAACCAGTATATCACCCCCAGCCCTGCAGATAGATAGGTTAGTGTCACCAGAACCACTATATCACCCCAGCCCTGCAGATAGATAGGTTAGTGTCACCAGAACCAGCATATCACCCCAGTCCTGCAGATAGATAGGTTAGTGTCACCAGAACAGCATATCACCCCAGCCCTTCAGATAGATAGGTTAGTGTCACCAGAACCAGCATATTACCCCAGTCCTGCAGATAGATAGGTTAGTGTCACCAGAACCAGCATATCACCCCAGCCCTGCAGATAGATAGGTTAGTGTCACCAGAACCAGCATATTACCCCAGTCCTGCAGACAGATAGGTTAGTGTCACCAGAACAGCATATCACCCAGCCCTGCAGATAGATAGGTTAGTGTCACCAGAACCAGCATATCACCCCAGCCCTGCAGATAGATAGATTAGTGTTACCAGACCCCAGAATATCACACCAGCCCTGCAGATAGACAGGTTAGTGTCACCAGAACCAGTATATCACCCCAGCCCTGCAGATAGATAGATTAGTGTTACCAGACCCCAAAATATCACCCCAGCCCAGCAGATAGATAGGTTAGTGTCACCAGAACCAGCATATTACCCCAGCTCTGCAGATAGATTAGTGTCACCAGAACCAGCATATCACCTCAGCCCTGCAGATAGATAGATTAGTGTCCCCAGAACCAGCATATCACCCCAGCCCTTCAGATAGATAGGTTAGTGACACCAGAACCAGTATATTACCCCAGCCCTGCAGATAGATAGATTAGTGTTACCAGACCCCAGAATACCACCCCAGCCCTGCAGATAGGTTAGTGTCACCAGAACCAGTATATCACCCCCAGCCCTGCAGATAGATAGGTTAGTGTCACCAGAACCAGTATATCACCCCAGCCCTGCAGATAGATAGGTTAGTGTCACCAGAACCAGCATATCACCCCAGTCCTGCAGATAGATAGGTTAGTGTCACCAGAACAGCATATCACCCCAGCCCTTCAGATAGATAGGTTAGTGTCACCAGAACCAGCATATTACCCCAGTCCTGCAGATAGATAGGTTAGTGTCACCAGAACCAGCATATCACCCCAGCCCTGCAGATAGATAGGTTAGTGTCACCAGAACCAGCATATTACCCCAGTCCTGCAGACAGATAGGTTAGTGTCACCAGAACAGCATATCACCCAGCCCTGCAGATAGATAGGTTAGTGTCACCAGAACCAGCATATCACCCCAGCCCTGCAGATAGATAGATTAGTGTTACCAGACCCCAGAATATCACCCCAGCCCTGCAGATAGACAGGTTAGTGTCACCAGAACCAGTATATCACCCCAGCCCTGCAGATAGATAGGTTAGTATCACCAGAACCAGCATATCATCCCAGCCCTGCAGATAGATAGATTAGTGTTACCAGACCCCAGAATATCACCCCAGTCCTGCAGATAGGTTAGTGTCACCAGAACCAGTATATCACCCCAACCCTGCAGATAGATAGGTTAGTGTCACCAGAACCAGCATATCACTCCAGCCCTGCAGATAGATAGGTTAGTGTCACCAGAACCAGCATATTACCCCAGTCCTGCAGATAGATAGGTTAGTGTCACCAGAACCAGCATATCACCCCAGCCCTGCAGATAGATAGGTTAGTGTCACCAGAACCAGCATATTACCCCAGTCCTGCAGACAGATAGGTTAGTGTCACCAGAACAGCATATCACCCAGCCCTGCAGATAGATAGGTTAGTGTCACCAGAACCAGCATATCACCCCAGCCCTGCAGATAGATAGATTAGTGTTACCAGACCCCAGAATATCACCCCAGCCCTGCAGATAGACAGGTTAGTGTCACCAGAACCAGTATATCACCCCAGCCCTGCAGATAGATAGGTTAGTATCACCAGAACCAGCATATCATCCCAGCCCTGCAGATAGATAGATTAGTGTTACCAGACCCCAGAATATCACCCCAGTCCTGCAGATAGGTTAGTGTCACCAGAACCAGTATATCACCCCAACCCTGCAGATAGATAGGTTAGTGTCACCAGAACCAGCATATCACTCCAGCCCTGCAGATAGATAGGTTAGTGTCACCAGAACCAGCATATCACTCCAGCCCTGCAGATAGATAGGTTAGTGTCACCAGAACCAGCATATCACCCCAGCCCTGCAGATAGATAGGTTAGTGTCACCAGAACCAGCATATCACCCCAGCCCTGCAGATAGATAGGTTAGTTTCACCAGAACAAGCATATCAACCCTGTTAGATAGGTTAGGGTCACCTGAATCAAACAGTGCTTTCCCTTTGTGAATTTCTGCCTCTGTTGCCAAGATATTGCTTTGTTTCAATATGTAAATGATCTCTTTTGAGCAATGAGGGTGTTGCCATTGCTCTAAACAGGTAAGCAGCAACAATTCACAAGGGGTAAACACTGTATGATTCAAGTGACCCTAACCTATCTATCTGGGTTGATGTGCTGGTTCTGGTGACACTCCCATTAAGGGGATTACAGCTCCTGAGTGAGGCTAAGTTCACAACTGCACCTGGTTCTCCATTGTTTGGGTCCGCTGGGGAACCTGAATGACAGAGAGATGGACTGCTAAAACAGAGGTTACTCGCGGACACCGTTAGACCCCATGGACTATAGCTATATACTGATACCGGCTGAGAGAAACGTTCTTCGTGCAGGACATTTCTCTCCGTCAACTTCTGGCGGTTTCTGTGGCGGAGACTCCGGTGCAGATGTGAATTTAGCCTAACATGGGACACCACCAGTGTTACCACTGTTGCCCCAAACTCACTGCCCCTGACTAAAGGCTAAACTATTTTTATCAAGCAATGGTAGATGTGTAAGAAATACAAGGGGAGCCTGAAAAGTTCGAGCCCACCCATGAAATCTTTTTCACATGGTCTTGTTTTGCAATGCAAATGTTATTTAGTTATTTGAAAGGTCTCATGAGCAATCTGGATATATTTTGATTTTTTTTTGTTTCAGGTACAGCATTTTAAAGTTAGATAGTGACGCTGAAATATGGAAATGAGAAGTTCACACATCAGCTGTTGCAATGGCTCCAATTCACTCCTGTGGTTTCCAACTTTCAGAACCCACCCTATTCCCCTGATTTGGCTCCCTCAGACTACCACCTATTCCCACAGATGAAAAGGAACCTAGGTGGAAGTCGTTTTCCTTCTGATGAAGCCGTCATGGATGCCGTAAAGAATTTTTTGGTGGAGCAGGACGGAACGTTCTTCCACAGTGGAATAATGAAACTCCAAGAGCGATGGCATACATGTGTGACCCTCAAAGGAGACTATGTTGAGAACTGACTGCGAAATTTCGACCCACAGTCACTAATTCTGGGTCGGGCCATGAACTTTTCAGGCGCCCCTCGTATGTGCCTTTAGGTTTTTTTGGGTGGGGGTTTTGTGGCTACTATACCCACGTGTCAGAAAATTAGGTAAAAAGAATGGTTGTATTTTTTGGGCGGTTAAAAATCATTTTTTGGACACAAAGCGCAGAACCATAGGTTGGTGGAGAAATTACAAATACTGTTATATATATATATATATATATATATATATATATACAGTATATACAGTCATATGAAAAAGTTTGGGCACCCCTATTAATCTTAATAATTTTTAGTTCTAAATATTTGGGTGTTTGCAACAGCCATTTCAATTTGATATATCTAATAACTGATGGACACAGTAATATTTCAGGATTGAAATGAGGTTTATTGTACTAACAGAAAATGTGCAATATGCATTAAACCAAAATTTGACCGGTGCAAAAGTATGGGCACCTCAACAGAAAAGTGACATTAATATTTAGTAGATCCTCCTTTTGCAAAAATAACAGCCTCTAGTCGCTTCCTGTAGCTTTTAATCAGTTCCTGGATCCTGGGTGAAGGTATTTTTGACCATTCCTCTTTACAAAACAATTCCAGTTCAGTTAAGTTTGATGGTCGCCGAGCATGGACAGCCCGCTTCAAATTATCCCACAGATGTTCAATAATATTCAGGTCTGGGGACTGGGATGGCCATTCCAGAACATTGTAATTGTTCCTCTGCATGAATGCCTGAGTAGATTTGGAGCTGTGTTTTGGATCATTGTCTTGCTGAAATATCCATCCCCAGCGTAACTTCAAATTCGTCACTGATTCTTGTACATTATTCTCAAGAATCTGCTGATACTGAGTTGAATCCATGCGATCCTCAACTTTAACAAGATTCCCGATGCCGGCATTGGCCACACAGCCCCAAAGCATGATGGAACCTCCACCAAATTTTACAGTGGGTAGCAAGTGTTTTTCTTGGAATGCTGTGTTTTTTTGACGCCATGCATAACGCCTTTTTGTATGACCAAACAACTCAATCTTTGTTTCATCAGTCCACAGGACCTTCTTCCAAAATGAAGCTGGCTTGTCCAAATGTGCTTTTGCATACCTCAGGCGACTCTGTTTGTGGCGTGCTTTCAGAAACGGCTTCTTTCGCATCACTCTCCCATACAGCTTCTCCTTGTGCAAAGTGTGCTGTATTGTTGACCGATGCACAGTGACACCATCTGCAGCAAGATGATGCTGCAGCTCTTTGGAGGTGGTCTGTGGATTGTCCTTGACTGTTCTCACCATTCTTCTTCTCTGCCTTTCTGATATTTTTCTTGGCCTGCCACTTCTGGGCTTAACAAGAACTGTCCCTGTGGTCTTCCATTTCCTTACTATGTTCCTCACAGTGGAAACTGACAGGTTAAATCTCTGAGACAACTTTTTGTATCCTTCCCCTGAACAACTATGTTGAACAATCTTTGTTTTCAGATCATTTGAGAGTTGTTTTGAGGAGCCCATGATGCCACTCTTCAGAGGAGATTCAAATAGGAGAACAACTTGCAATTGGCCACCTTAAATACCTTTTCTCATGATTGGATACACCTGGCTATGAAGTTCAAAGCTCAGTGAGGTTACAAAACCAATTTTGTGCTTCAGTAAGTCAGTAAAAAGGAGTTAGGGGTATTCAAATCAATAAAATGATAAGGGTACCCAAATTTTTGCACCGGTCAAATTTTGGTTTAATGCATATTGCACATTTTCTGTTAGTACAATAAACCTCATTTCAATCCTGAAATATTACTGTGTCCATCAGTTATTAGATATATCAAATTGAAATGGCTGTTGCAAACACCCAAATATTTAGAACTAAAAATGATTAAGATTAATAGGGGTGCCCAAACTTTTTCATATGACTGTATATAATCTTTGGTTTTAAATTTATGTCATTTGTTATAGAATTTTCAACACTTTTGACTGCTTTTTAGGGTTTTGCTTGTATTGAACCCCTTTTTATTACTTTTGTTAATTCTATTAATATTGCTCTCATGATGGAAGTCTGTATTATGTAGCACACACTGACACACATAAGAAGTCCATCATATAAACAATATAACGTAACTCACAGTGAAGTCATTACATGCTATACAGCAATGAACTACACTATAAACAGTTTATCTTTAAGACTCCAGAAAGCCCTTGTATAGATCATGTGGAGACAACACAGCCAATGCTCCGGCAGGTAATAATGACTGAAGAAGACGCTGTTTACACAGTGGCCCTAGTACTCTGAGAAGAGAACATTTGTGGTCTTCGGAAATGTCTCATCCTTGTTTTCTGTTCTTCCTCAGCTGTCAGACAGTAAGAATCTCCTTGAACTCTGCTGTCCTATTCAGAAACTGCCTGTATTGCCAGGTCGCCTTGACTCAGTCAGTGTTGTGTACTGTGAATCCTATGGTGTATGCGATATTAGATGTAACAGATCAATATGTGAATTCTGCTTATTGTACGGCTACACATTAACCTCTTCCTTTTATTGTACGGCTACACATTAGTTCATGTTTGATATGGAAACTTTTATACGAAATAAGAGATAGACCGTCTCTCAGGTGAATAAAAGCAGATGAATGTTTATTTAAAAGTATTAGAGTTAGAGATCATTTTAAGACTAAACGAAACAAAGAGAGGTAGCTAGTTACATAGACCTCAGATAGGGCAGAGAAAGTCCAGAAAGTCATCCAGGCCCTTCTTGAACTTGCGCAATGAATCCACATCACCACATCCTGTGGCAGTGATTTCCATAGCCTCACTGCTCTTACAGTAAAGAATCCCAATCTATGACGCTGGTGTCATGTTCTTTCCTCCCCCCTTGTCACTGCTACAGTTTTCATCCCTACAGTTCTTACAATCCTTATTACTCTCCTACTCCACCTAGATACTGTGGACGCTATTGACTATGGCATCTAAGGGGTTAAATAGCTAGCATCAAGAGCTACTTTGTGTTCTGGGCCAGTCTCTATAGAGAATGTCTTAACACTGGCTACTGTTTAGATATTATGTGTCACCAGGTGGGCTGGACAGGATAGCTGACAATTCTCTAATTGCAGGGGTCCCACCGATCACAAGGACTGGGTTCACAATAGGCAAAACTTTTTGTAATCAGGATTTTTTTTTTATTTATATGGGGTTATGTAGCCTGATCCTGAGACTTTCACCCGAACCCATAAAGGGTTACTGGACAGTACTCTGAATTTCTGTCTATCTATCTATTCACGGGCTTAACTACCACAGTGGCAGACATGTGAGGCCCAACAACTAAGGGGGTCCATTTCTACTGAGGGTGCAATTAGTGATAACTACTGGATAACTAGATGGAAGGGCATGTGGAAAACTGGTTGTACCTCCATTACTTTATATGCATCACTAAGGATATTATCCCCGTTCTCTGACATCACTGTGTGTATTATCCCGTTACTGTGACATCACTGTATTATCCCGTTACTGTGACATCACTGTATTATCCCGTTACTGTGACATCACTGTGTATATTATCCTGTACTGTGACATCACTATATTTATTATCCCTGTGCTGTGACATCACTGTGTGTATTATCCCTGTACTGTAACATCACTGTGTATTATCCCTGTACTGTGACATCACTATATTTATTATCTCTGTACTGTGACATCACTATATTTATTATCTTTGTACTGTGACATCACTGTGTATATTATCCTGTACTGTGACATCAGTTTATTATCCCTGTACTGTGACATCACTGTGTATATTATCTCTGTATTGTGACATCACCGTGTATATTATCCCTGTACTGTGACATCACTATATTTATTATCTCTGTACTGTGACATCAATGTGTATTATCCCTGTACTGTGACATCACTATATTTATTATCCCTGTACTGTGACATCACTATATTTATTATCTCTGTACTGTGACATCAATGTGTATTATCCCTGTACTGTGACATCACTATATTTATTATCCCTGTACTGTGACATCACTGTGTTTATTATCCCTGTACGGTGACATCACTGTGTTTATTATCCCTGTACTGTGACATCACTGTGTATATTATCTCTGTAATGTGACATCACTGTGTGCTGTGCTATCGAATCAATATATATTATCCCTGTGTATAAAGGAGACCAAAATAATTGTACACTTTTCAAGTTCTGAACTTGATGGCTAAGGTGGCCATGGTAAAGCGGGGCCCCATGTTTACTTGTTACACCCCCCCTTATCTATTTATCTTGCCTGGATAAAGTTTCCTGTGGGGTCTGAAACGTCCACTTTGGAATGAAGGTTCACATTGGTTCTTCTTTTGAGCGTTGCTCATTCTTTTGGACCATGTACAAGGTAGACAGTGGCTTGGACCCAGGGAATTGCACCCACCTTCTGATTTTGTTTGTACTTGTGCAGTCCTATGTATCATCTATCTATCTCTTATAACTCTCTATCTATCAATCTAGCTAGCTATGTATTATCTAGCTATCTGTTCTATCTATCCATCATCTATCTATCGATCGATCTATCTATCCATCCATCCGTCCGTCCATCCATCTATTTATCTATCACTTCTCAGTCTCCCATGTGATTCTCTGCACGGTGACACAGATCAGCCACACTATACAAGTACAAGGTGTCTGGTAAAGGAAATAACCACTGACCAATCAACGCTGGGCTCCTCGTCCCTTCATCCAATCAGCGAGCTCTGTGGAGCAGAGTGGGCGGAGGGAGCGGCGGCAGGCAGAGAGGATTTGCAGAGGCGGCAGAGTTGTCCCCGGTGCGCTGCCGTGTGTTCAGTGTGTACAGTGTGTACTGTGCCCGGGATTCCCTCACTGGGTAATGACACAACATGGCTTCTCGGCTGTCCCAGTCTCACCTGAAGCTGGAGGCGGAGATTGAGCGCTGCAGGGCTGAATGCCAATGGGAGAAGATCCAGGTTCTGGTCAGACAGCTAGCACCCAAGGTCCAGGACAACACCGGTGAGTGCCCCAACTTGTGAGACTGTACTACAACTCTCAGCATGCTGCATTGGGGGTTGTAGTGCAGTCAGAAGGCAGGAGCATTAGGAGCTGGGCAGCTTGTATCTGGCTAGGTGCAGTGTCAAGGTGAATGAGTGGAGCAGGTGACTTGGCATAGTAATAGCAGAGGTGCTTGTGTAAATATGTCAGATGTAATCCAGGAAGTGAAGGAGGTGATTGTACAAGACTGACAGCATCCTCCGCACCAACACCACCAACTTCCTCAAAATCAGGGCAGTCACTGACCACGGGGATTGCTATACGTGACTGGTCACCCTATAGTGACCGCTATATCAAGCTCCTCATACACATGCATGCTCGGTTGTGCCAAGTGTGCATGTATTTATAATGAGTAAATGGGAATAAGGCTCCTCCAAACACCTCTGATAGCGCCTTATCTCTCCTGAGAATAAAGGATCGGACATATTGAAATCCGACATGCCTGATCTTTTCTTTTCTCTGAATATGCTGAAATAGGGCACGTTCACACTTAGGCTACATGCACACGATGTAGTGGTTTTTACACACATGTCCGCACTGCATCCGTATGTCATCCGCAATCACATGACCCACTTGTGTGGGCAAGTCCGTGCCGCAAAAACGGACAGGAATAGGACAGGCTCCATATTTTGTGGATGGTTTTCTTCAGCTCAGAAACGGATCTGTAAAATCTATGGATGTGTGTATGGGGCCATAGAAATGACTGTGCATGGAGAGAACGGCACATGGATGATATCTGTGTGCCGTGTGTGTCCGCCATGGACCCATAGGTTTCGGAATACGACCTCTCCTGGGTTTTGCGGACAATATACAGAAAACAGCTACAGAGGTGTGCATGGGGGCCTAAAAATTTTTCTGTCTGTGAAAAAAACAGACAGCACTTGGACTCATTATAGTAAATGGAACCATTCATATGCCTTCCGAAAACAAAGTCGGACATGCAGGACTTTGTGCCGGCTTCGCGGCGCAGAGGGTGCAATCCAACATCCGCGCATTGCTTTAAAAACCCATAGAAGTGAATGGGCTTTTAAGCAATGCGTCTCAAACCTTTCCCAATCCTTTCCCTATCGTTTTTTCCGACATTTAGGTCGGATTCGCGTCGGACGGACTCTGGGCGCAAGTGTGAACCCACCCTCAGTGATTCATGGTCAGAGCCAGTGTTTGGCCAACTTATCACTTGGCTTTAGGAGGCCATACACGTTAGATTAATGTCAGCCAATCCCACCGGTTATTACAGGACTGGCCAACCATCTAAGGCTCAGTTTACGATTCAGTCATTTTTTTCCCATTTTTCTGCTCCACTTCACTCTGCAGATATTTGGGAAAATTTATTAAGACTGGTGTTCTGTATGCCAGTCTTAATTTATTGCCCCACTAGTGCTAACTGCACCTGAATTATTAAGATTCGCCAAAACTGGCATAAAGCATGCTTAGAAAGCTGATGCGAGCTATAGTAAATTTGACATCTACGCCAGAAAAGATGGGTTAATAAATTCCCTAGCATTGAGTGAGCAGGGGATGCTGGGAGATGTGAATGTAGGAGACTGCAGGCATGTGTCTACATGTGTACATGAGAATGTAGGTTATCCTACAGGTTGTAGATCAGGATCAGTTTACAATAACTAAAGTGTTTTTAGACCCTTACTTTGTGCTCGGTTGACATCTGCCGTGGTTATTATTTATTCTGCTTACTTATATAGCGCCATCATATTCCGCAGCGCTTTAGACATTGTCAGTCACTGTCCCATATAGGGCTCACAATCTACATTCCCTATCAGTATGTCTGGTTATTTTCATTACTGTCGTTGCTTTTGTTGCAGAACAACCAAGTTAGTGGATGACAACTGTAATGGGGTCTGTTTGGTTGTTTGGGGGTCCAGCATTTGCTTTGATAAAATTGTGTAGCATTCTGCGCACGTACCAGACACTTCAATGCAGATGTGCAGAGAGCCTAAAGTGGTGTTCAAAGGTTAACCCATATTTTATACTGCACTTGTAATAATGCAATTAGCACAAAGGTTGGGGTCTGGACGCTTGGACCACCTCCACTGACCTAAACAACAGGATTATTATAATGACTATTTCAATGAAGGCTAACCCATTCATGTACCCTGTTAGTGCTTATGGATATAATATCGGTGCCCGCATGTGCCACCCATTTTTCACAGACCCAAAGACATTGGCAAACATAAAAATACTTTGAAAAGAAAAGATGACCTTATGGATGTAAAAAATGGATTAACCACTGACATCACATGTCCACAAAATGTATACTAACCCAGAAGTTGTCCCATGTGCCTGACCCTTGGCTAGAACGCCAGTACTGCACCAGAAAAAAGATACTGGACAGCGGGAGAGGCGAGCCAGCGGAACATTCAAAGCAAGGAAATCAAATTTGCCTTTGTTGTTCAGTTGAAACACTCACCAGAATATAGGTTGCTTTTTTGTGGCAGCCTGTATTCTGTCCAGAACACACTCAGATTGATGCAAACCAACCCAATAGGATGGAAAAGTGAACTATGTCTAATGTGATTGTGGTAGATGTGGCAGAAAAAAAGGATTAGGTAGTTGGATTTCCATTTATTCTTAGGGCAGAAGTGGAGGCAAGTGTGCAGGTGTATGGAGGGGTCGAGAGGAATCGATGTCAGCTGAGTAAGCATTCGGCTGGTACCTCCATTCAAATATGTGTCGGTGTTCAGCAGAAATCCTGAACGAAAAAGTCCTCCAAGCCCAGCTTTTATATCTGGCGATGTCTGTAAAAAGTTAAAGTCAGTGGGGTCCCTCGGGATCCGTTGCTGTTCATCATTAGATGGACTGTCTTTCCGTGAATGTAGCGTAAAGTGTATGGTCAGTGTTAGCTGTATTTAATCCTGACCAATAGGAGATCTGTGGTTGCGTTCCATCTGCCTCCTGCTTATTAAAGGGAAGTTGTCAGGACAATTTGGGACACTAAATTATATTATCTCCGCTGCTGTAACACACTGAATTTCCCCATGGTGGTACTGTTAAAGGATTATCTTATTTTATCTTATCTTAAACCACCCACAAGTTTTTATGGAGTGGGGGTTTAGTGTCCCAAATCGACCTGTTGTAAAGCCATATGCGCCCGTAATAAAAAGCTTTATACTCACCCTGCTGCTGTACTCGTATAGTGAAGTTGGGGTGTGCGCCTCGGCTTCACTAAAGAACTGCGCAGGTGCCGAGAGCACCAGAGAGGAGTCTGATGAAACTCATCAGACTCATCTCTAGGTAAATATAAAGGTTTATTTTTTCAATATGTGGGCACGGATGGATTTAAAACGGGGCGATTTGGGATGCTAAACCCCCGATCTATAAGAACCTTTGGGTGGTTTAGTGTCGCAAATTGTCCTGACCAGTTTTATTTAATCCTGAAACAGAATATGTGACATATTGTAGGAAATAGGACATAAGGACATATGGGCGCTCGCCTGAATGTTTCCCAAAAATAAACATATATTTTTCGTAGTGAGGTTTCCTCTCTTCGCACCCTGCTTGCGTCTGTCTCAGCCTTGTGTACCTGGCTTGTACCAGCTTCCTCGCAGACTGGCATCTCCAGCTGCCGGCACCAGAGGAGTCTTGTTTGCTTTACTTTAATCAAACATGTCTCAATAACTCTGCAAGCTTCAGACACAATGGCAGTCTCTTCAGTGAGCGCCGCCTCTTAATAACAACACAAATCACCTTCTCCATATTTCCCACACGGCAGGGCTGAGTGCACCAGAGGCGCACAAAGTCCACCGCTATATTGTGCCACCATACAATGCTGTACTATTGAAGTGCACTTAAACTTTCACTTAGATTTTAATGTTATTGCAGCATTTGTGACATTCATAAATATTGAGTCCCTTCTTCAGTCTGGTGGTCAGTGAAAACGGCACGGATTGGTGTTCTGGTGTCATCCGTGGTTTTCACTGATCCATCCATTCTGTTGAATGGCCCGAGCTGCAAGTGCGGACAGCTATAGAACCTGCTCCAGTGTTTGCAGCTCTTAAATGCGGCCTGGACACACAGCTGCAAAAACTATGGCTGTGTTTATGGGTCCATTGAAATGTATGGACCCGTACTTTTATCCGCAGTTGCGGATAAAATTGCAGTCGTGTGCATGAGACCTTATTCTTCTCTGCTTTAGTCTGTACATTGCTGTGTATAGAGGTACACAAGCTCTTGTATAATGCAGGAAAGGTCACTTCACACAGTTATAAAACATAGAACAGGACTTCGGAGATTCTCATCCTTCATATGACACCAAGATTGCACTTCTACCTGTATTATTTAAAGAGATATTACCAGTGGAAAACACAGTCGGGTTTGGCATATTTATATGCAGCTGCTCTTAGTCCTGACTGTGTTTTCAGCTCCGACTCCTCTATTTTTCCATAGTCCGATTTCGACTCGTTCATAAATGGCTGACAACCATGGTCAGACAGAAGCAGTAAAGATGCTCTAGTTCATTAAAAAGCCAGTAATGGAATTCCTATGCAAATAAATATGTAATAAATTATAAATCTAATTAATTATTCAATATTAAAATTATATAATATAATTAAAAATAAATAATTATTTTATTTTGAAGCCAGAGTCTGATTCCACTAAAATCTTTCCCCGACTCCATCACCATGACTGGCGTACAAGGCATGATAAATTTCTCCTATTGTTTACATTCTTTGAGGTTGCCATAGTGACATCAAAAGAGACTAAACCCAATCCAAAATTGGTTCAGACTCCACAACACAGGCTCCAAAGCCCTGGTTTTCAACTGGTAATATTTTGGGAAATAATAAAGATAGAATTGTGATCTTGAGCTGAGAATCGCATCTTTCATACAACACCAGAACCACTGTTCTAGGTTTTGTAATGTCTAAGATAAAACTGAAGAGACCCCTCATCTTTCCTCCATTATACAAGAGTTCGCTCATCTGTACTCCAGTGAGAAGCGGTATATAGAGCTCACAACGGAAAAAAAAATAAAGAATAGCAGGATTTTAAGGAAAGGAGACAAAATGTGTCAATAAAGTATATTACAGCATTTTTTATGTCATAAATGCTGCCAGAAAGTGAAAAGTTTTTGAAAGTTTAGATACACTTTAAGATATTCGTCCAGAGAGGAATAAGGCCCTGCTAAGCAAATCCATACAGCTCCAATCACCTGATGGAGACCAGAACACAGGCCCAGATTTACTAATAGTTAGACTGTCTGAAACTACACCAGATTGATCACAGTGACTGATGCTGGATGATAAATCTGGCGTATCTTCAGACTGTCTAGTCTGCATTTATGCCACCTTTCAGTTGGCTTACTTTGTGCCAGAATTTTTTAACACTATTTTGGCGCATTGCGGTGCATTTAAGCCACACCCATTTTTCTGAAAATCCATATCCACATATTGTGCATGTCGAAAAATAAAAGTCTAAATTAGATGCGCCAAGTTGAACCACATTATGCCGGAGATGCACCACACTGCACCAAAGATGAGCCATGTTTACACCAGTGCCTAGGCGTATCCACAATAGTAATTCTGGGCCACTGTCTTTTGGCCTTTATTGGCCCAATATGCTTAGGTATACCGCAGGAAAACATATGAAATAGCATAGTAACCTACACTACCCCACTATATGTCTGTACAGAGGCTAAAAAAGTGATGTGAACTGTGCCGGGCTCCATAATATGGTGTCCAATGGAACATCGTGTCACACAGAGTTGCGACTCCATGCATGCACACAGAGTGTATATTAGGGCCCCATAGACTTTGATGGGTGCCTTAATACACCTCCCTAGACCAGGATATAAATCTATGAAATCTGATAGTGGGCATTAGCCCTTAAAGGGTTTATCTGAGATAATATAAAACTTGCCATTACCAGGAATTGGCAAAAAGTAAAAAAAAATGCTTTATTCACTTGTTTTGTCCTCCGCGGCTTCCAGTACTGCAGCTGTGGTACCGTAAATTTATCGTAATAAAATGGACACACAACAGAGCGCTGGTGACAACTTTATAATCTACGCATAAGTTTTATGGCTTTAGTTCGTGGCTTGTGACCAGACATTTATTTTACGCTATGATTTATCATATGCTCTTTTTAGAGGCTGCCAAAATTTCATAAATTTGTGGCGTCGTCCTGTAATGAGCAGTCGTAATAATAATTACTGGAGCAGAGAATGTATTCAGTATATAGAATATAGTGTTACCATAAGTACCCTAATGCTACTCAGTGTGGACATGATATGGACTGTAGATCCTTACTGTCTACCTATGTCAGGGCTGATCTGACTCACTGAAGAAATATTGTCAATGAGAGGTTTTACAAGCAGGGGTCTAACAAATAACTATATACACACGTGGACAAAATTGTTGGTACCCCTCGTTTAATGAAAGAAAAACCCACAATGGTCACAGAAATAACTTGAATCTGACAAAAGTAATAATATATAAAAATTCTATGAAAATGAACAAATGAAACTCAGACATTGCTTTTCAACCAGGCTTCAACAGAATTTTTTAAAAAAAGAAAACTCATGAAACAGAAATGATGGTTCCCTTCAATATTTTGTTGCACAACCTTTTGAGGCAATCCCTGCAATCAAACGATTCCTGTAACTGTCAATGAGACTTCTGCACCTCTCAACAGGTATTTTGGCCACTCCTCATGAGCAAACTGCTCCAGTTGTCTCGAGTGTGAAGAGTGCCTTTTCCAGACGGCATGTTTCAGCTCCTTCCAAAGATGCTCAATAGGATTTAGGTCAGGGCTCATAGAAGGCCACTTCAGAATAGTCCAATGTTTTCCTCTTAGCCATTCTTGGGTGTTTTTAGCTGTGTGTTTTGGGTCATTATCCTGTTGCAAGACCCATGACCTGCGACTGAGACCAAGCTTTCTGACACTGGGCAGCACATTTCTCTCTAGAATTCCTTGATAGTCTTGAGATTTCATTGTACCCTGCACAGATTCAAGACACCCTGTGCCAGATGCATCAAAGCAGCCCCAGAACATAACAGAGCCTCCTCCATGTCTCACAGTAGGGACAGTGTTCTTTTCAAGATATGCTTCATTTTTCCGTCTGTGAACATAGAGCTGATGTGCCTTGCCAAAAATTTCTATTTTTGTCTCATCTATCCATAGGACATTCTCCCAGAAGCTTTGTGGCTTGTCAACATGTAGTTTGGCAAATTCCAGTTTTGTCAGATTCAAGTTATTTCTGTGACCATTGTGGGTTTTTCTTTCATTAAACGAGGGGTACCAACAATTTTGTCCACGTCTGTGGCCCCACAGCAGAACATGTAATGGGGCCCCACTCTGCCATGAACACCCTAAAGGGAACTCACAGGGTCTTACGGACTAGTGGTGTACAGTCCCAAATAGCCCTGTCAACACTATCCGCAACCGCATTAAAAAAATATAAACTTTTATACTTACCTAGAGATGAGTGTGAAGAGTCTCATCAGACTCATCTCTGGTACTCCCAATGCCTGTACTGCTATTCAGTGAAGCCGGCGATATTCACCACGATCTGTGTTACCACACGGCTATTTGGGGCACTAAACCCCCAGTTCATAGGGAATAATAATATACACAGTGATGTTACATTACAGAGATAATAAACACAGTGATGTCACAGTACAGAGATAATAAACAGTGATGTCACAGTACAGGGATAATATACACAGTGATGTCACAGTACAGAGATAATAAACAGTGATGTCACAGTACAGGGATAATACACAGTGATGTCACAGTACAGAGATAATAAACACAGTGATGTCACAGTACAGGGATAATAAATACAGTGATGTCACAGTACAGGGATAATAAATACAGTGATGTCACAGTACAGAGATAATAAACAGTGATTGTCATTATACATATATAATTAAAAATAATCAATCATTTTGTTTTGAAGGCATAGTCAGTAATAATAATAATAATACATTTTATTTATATAGCGCCAACATATTCTGCAGCACTGTACAATTTGTAGGGTTCAAGTACAGACAAAAAGATACATTACAAAGAAATAGTCAATTCACACACTGGGACTGAGGGCCCTGCTCGCAAGAGCTTACAATCTATGACAGTAACTCTTTTCCGACACAGACACGATTTGTCTCTATAGACAGGTCCATGACTCTTCTTCCAAGTAGGGATGATCTAAAGTGGAGAACCCCTTTAGTGGTCATTGAATCATGATGGCCATGAGAGAGCAGACACTTGAAATAAGCGCATTGTGTGCTCATAAAAATTAAACCAGCCAGCAGGCCAGCACTCACTGCACAAGTTTAGGGGGTGTACAGGTGTAACCCTTTATGCTAGGATCAAAAAGGTTTTTATCTAGGCACTAATCTTTGGAGGACTCTATCAGTAACCCCTCCTGTCTCTCGAATTTCACTAGACCAAGTCATCTGTGTGATGGGCACTGCAGAAATCTGTAGGAGTGGGTGGAAAATTGTGGTTTGAGCGTTGAAGATTTCTGGAAAAGATCTGGGGATCAGTGCCAAGAATACGTCAGTGCATGGCCAGGTTTTCCCACATGGTAGGATCCACACCCATTGGACTTGATGTACAAGTGTTTTCCCTAGGGGCACCTACACTGCATATCTGGCAGTGACTGTGTAACATGTAGAAGCACGCTGTATGTGCAGATAGTAGATTCCGAGATAAATTATATATCAGTTTTTGTCATGAAGCTACTGTCTAAAATAAAAAAAAAAACACGTTCACCTTCTTTTTTGCTATGTCCCTTTCTGGCAGAGCTGAGTGGCAACCAATATGCCACCATTATTGCTCCCTAAAGCTTTCTTAGGCTTCTGAATGGTATATTTTCCTGAAGCTAGCCATACAATACGGTAGCAACAGCTTTTCTGACTCCCCCCTTATATCCTCAGTTCAGCTGAGTATGCATGTTTTCCTAATGGGGAGCAGGGAATTAGCAGCTGTCAGACACCTCTTATTTCCTGTGAAAAGAAAGGCTCAGACATGTTGAAATTCAGCATGCCCAATATTTTTTTTTGTGACACTCCCAAAAACATAATTGGTCGTCCCTGTCAGAATTGCCATGTTTGCTGTTAGGAATATAACATACTTGACTACCCTCCTGAAACATCTGGGAAGGTCCCACAAAAAGGGTAACCTCCTACATTCCCAGAAGAAAAGGCAAGCTTTCCGGGCCCTGCAGAATGGCAGTCATTTCATACGTGATATGGGGTTTTTATGTGTTGACCATCTCCCAAAAAGGGAGCCTGACCATGGATTCATGGCCTCATCCGGACATTTTCGTGGCATACTCCTCACGCCATTCTTCCAGAAATCCATTTGAGAAAGTTGGCAAGCATGGTGTAAAGGTGCCTTTTGGTATCATGCACAGGGTGTGCCGCCATATGGTGCTCTATCAGCTGTGGAATCTAATAAAAAGTTCTGTATCCGATCAATATAACATAGGCAAAGGACATTAGGGCCCCATGGACCTCTTTGGTTGCACTATTATGGCTTTTTAAAACACAGAACCATAATACCTCCCTGTGCCTAAAAGCTCATACACACTGCCATATTACACTTCTGTATGGGGCTGCAATATAGTACCCATACATGTCTGTCATACATGGGGCTGGGCGATTAATCAGCCATTTTACCTCGATTACAATTAGCGGTGATTATTTAGGTCTCATGACCCTTTTACAGTATGAGTATGTGGTTTTGTTCGGACTGAACATGGCTGAACTGAAACTGCTATTATAATGTGGGGTATTTTCAGACCCCAGAGTATAATGGTCAGAGGCCCAGGAGAGATGAACAAACATAACAGACAGTATTACTCACCTTTCCTGGGCTCCGGGGTGGTTCCCTACTGTCTTTGGGTTTTTTGTCTGATGTCAGGGACCACAGAGGCCCAACCACAGTCATATAGGTCACGCAGCTTTGTGACACAACGCCACATGACCCTCTGAGGCCCAGTCACAGGCCTCAGCTGTCCCTGACGTCAGTCAGAAGATCTGAAGACAGCAGAGAGACACGCCAGAGCCCAGGAGAGGTGAGTAACATTGTTTTTTATATTTGCTCACCTCCCCTGGTTCTCCACTTATTATATTCTGGGGTCTGAAGAAACCTTAGATTATAATAATAGCAGTTCCAATTTGGACATGTTCGGTCTAAACAAAACTGCAGGTAGAACCTCACAAATAATGTAATAATCGAACCGAAATAACCGATGTGATCAAAATCACGACGGTTATCCTGGTTGATGTTCGGTTTTGGTTATTTTTTGATTAATCGTCCAGCCCTACTATAAAGAGCCCAAATTTGCTTCTATTTGCTTCACTTTCAGAGGAATAAAAAACTTTTTTATGGCCGCTTAGTCACCCATCTTTCCCAGAATCAGAAATGACTAAATTTTAAACAGCTTTTACCCCATTTTTATTATAGTTTGGTCCTTTTGCCAGTATAGTCTCAGTAGCTGTGCAGTAGTTACTACGGAAAACTTGAGAATTGTCTGTTTTTTCAGGCTCCTTGGCTGAGTCATTTTATTTTTAAGTCACATTTTTTTTTTTTCATGGCCAAGGAAAAACAGACTGAGAGCGCGTTCACATGTTTTACATTTAGAAGCTGTGGGCAGACTGGGAACATGCGGGGAGGGCAGTAATAACAGCCTGATGAATGAACACGCGAGGCCCAAAGCAAGTGATTCATGCGCCGAGCAGTCATGGGAAAACCTCAGGCCAACATTTACAAGAAAAAACAATAAAAAACTTTGCTTTTCTGCAACGACCAACGAAGAAGGATTTTCCACGTTTTTGCTTGTGATTTCAGTGTGCACGCAGTCCGCTGACATCATCTGATATAGTGCACCCTCCATCCAATGGCAGCCATATAAACAGTGACTACATTGAGCGAACTTTGGATATTTACACGAGCAGCCTTCAGATTATTACTCTGAGTAGTCCTGCCCTTCTTAACACTTCTTGTGCCAGGTTAAGGCCCATAGATTGCCCTTCTTTGTGGGATTTTTTTTGTATTTGACTTTTTGTTTTGAACAGATTGAAAAGTTTGTAAATGTCACCGATTTGGGGTTTAAAATACAATATTTATTAAGCAAACTGTGGCAGAATTGTGGCACCAAAAAAAATTTAGGCACTTTGTTTTAGATACAGTACTTTCTGTCACTTTTCTAACTTGTGCGAAAAAGAGGCAAGGCCTATTGGGAAGGGACGTGGCCTAAGTTGCAACTCCGTGCCCCATAAATGTGCCAAAATTTTTTAAGCCAACTAGTAAGTGGTATAATCTTAACCCCTTCCCGCCACAGGGGTTTTTCCATTTTCGTTTTTGACTCCCTGCCCTCCAAACCCCATAACTTTTTTATTTTTCCGTTCACAGAGCCATATGAGGGCTTAAAGGGAATCTATTAGGGCAGTTTGGGACACAAAACCACCCACACATCCGATATCTCCCCACTGTCAGATGGGCATTCCTCATAGCTCAGTGTCATCACTGGATGGTAAGGAACGTCCCGTCTGACAGTACAGGGCTATGGACGAGTACAGTCGGGGGGCATTCATCTCGATGACGCTGAGCTATGAGGAACATCCATCTGACAGTGCGGAGATATCGGTGCCAAAACTAACGCACCAATATCTCCACCACTGGGGCACGTACCCAGAAAGCCAACAGTGTGCTGAATTCACCTCACTGTTGGCTTTACAGCGGTATATAAAACCACACTTTCATGAGAACATTAAAGATCCTCTTTAATCCGGCGTCTGATAAACCAGAAATTTATTAATTAGGAAATCCTCAAAAAAAAAGTTACATATTTTGTGTTAAAACCATAGAGAACAATGAAAAAAATAGACAAAATCAAATGCACAGCCTGCAAAAAATGTTAATAAGCAGATTTATCAAAAGTGCTGATATGGGAAGAGTTTTGCCAAGTGGATTTGATGTGTTTTTGGCAGCCCAGTGACGGCCTCCTATTGATTCAGCCTATAAAATATGTCTAGTAAGAAGCTGTTTGTGGGGGAGGAGATGTATTTCACATGTCTGTAATAAGAGCAAGTGAACGCAGCCTCAAAACTACATGCAGTTTTTTTTTTTCGATGCATAGGGTCTGCTCAATACTAAATACTAAGGCCCCACATATCATCCCGCAGCCAAAAAGCACTATGGGAAAAACCGCGGTGGAAACGCATTGCGGTTTTTATCACAGCTTCAATTATACCTAGCCAGCGTTTCCATAGTTATAATTGACATGCTGCGATTTACAAAAATGTGACGGTTTTTGAAATCGCAGCATATCCGCTGCAGATTTTTTTTCCGCCAGAATCCCATCCACTTTGCAGGTACTGTAAAACGCAGAGTTTACGCTACATGGAGCCCCGGCCTCACTGCACTACTTGCTCCCAAATCATACCAAAGCTTGCTAGATTTGCCTCTCAGGATCGTGGGGAAGCTGGGTAGCATAGCATGTGGAGCTGTGATAGGGAATACTGAATACTACATTTATCTGAATAAATCCTGCTCCTTGCCACATTATTGTTCCATACATGTCAACCCTCCTATATGTTCTGTAATCATTCCTTAACAGATGTTTCTTTCAGGGTCACAAGAAAGCTGGGCAACTTACGAGTCACTGATGTAATACAGAATGCTGCTAAAGCAAAATCTACCTGTATAAGATATGACGCAGCTAGCTAGTGTTCTCTTTTAGGAAATCTGGGAAAGCTGGGTGATTTGTACAAAGTAGATGAAAACCATACACATAATTCTCTCCTCTCTCTGGTGTAATTCATGCTGTGGAGCTGCATCGTATACAACACGCTAAGTCCTGCCTCCTCCTTGATAAGCCCCGCCCTGAACTGCCTTTCATTCTAGTGCTTGTAACCTATCTCCAGCTGGTAATGGCACCGCACAGAGGCAGACTGTTTGCCCAGTCTGTGTCTGCAAGATTTCTGCTAAACTGCTCAGAGGTGCAGGTTAATCCCGCAGACATAACTAGAGATGAGTTGTATCATGCATATTTTTGTTTTTGGATTTGGTTTTCAAGGTTTAGTCTTCCTTTAAGAAAACTTTTGCTGCAGCAGGAGCCTCCCCCTCTCTGTCTTATCTTCAGTAGGACAGTATGATTGTTAAAGGGGTTTTCCAGGCAAAAAATCTTTTTTTTTAAAAAAGGTCTGTTAGTGCTATTAATGGGTTAATAGGTGCATCCAAATACCTTTAGCAATGTTTTGAGTGATTTCTGTGTTACTATGGGAGCTCCTGGCATCTTCTACATTTGTTTACATGGTGTAGCTTCCTGCTGCCTTAGCTAATGCAATGCATTATGGTAGTTGTAGGCTCTCACAATATCTCCCTCTCACTCCTCCTCCCTCCCTCTCTAATATCCCCTCCCTGTCTCCCTAGCTATCCCGCCCACTACTAGCCCTTGCCTACTAACTCAGTCCACCCCCCTACCCCATTATACTTACCTGTCTTCTTCCTGTACAGACCTCCTTCTGCGGGGAATGGCTCCTCCTCTTTTGTGACTCTGCCAGCGCTCTGGGCGGCTACTTTGGGCTCCCACGCTTGCGCAATAGAGATGGAGTGTCGGCTTAAGCGCAAAGCCAGGACTTCGGGTCTTTTGCGCACGGGTGGGCAGGCGTCACAGGAGGAGGTGGAGCCATTCCTCGCAGAAGGAAATCTGGACAGGAAGAAGATATGTAAGTATAATGGGGTGGAGGGGGGGAGTAATGGTTATGTTCCATTTCCTGAAACGGGGAAACTGATCGTCACCGGATAATCAGAAAATGTCCCTGGGGCGGTCATGTGATATGGGTAAATATACATTTTTGCTGAATTATGTAATTTAGAAAGTAAGTGGGGGGAGGGTGTTTAGATTAGTGAAAGAATTTATATTTATCCCGGACAACCCCTTTAATCCCCAACCCTTGACTAAGTCCTTCTCCTTCAACCATTCTCCAGCCTAAAATGGAACAGATCAGTAGGAGTTTAAAGGGGACCTATCAGGTGGTTTTGGACCACTAAACTGCCAGCATGTCCTTAAGCATCGTCTGTATCTTACTGCTGTTTGCCATCGGTATTCTTAGCAATCCAAACTTGAAGTTGTCGGTGTCTGCTAAGTTGACTACGGCGCATGCGCACAAAGTTCAAAGCATGCACGGTGAAACAAGGTTCACTGACCTGAGCTTCATTGTGCGCAGTGCGCATGTCCCAGAGTTCCTCAGTTGACTCACCTCAGCGGGCTTCTTGGATTGTTCCAGATTGTTCTGGAAATTTGGATTGTTAAGGATATAATTGGCAATTGACTGTATGTACAGGGGTTTGGTTTGGTGGTCCCAAACAGCCTGACATGTTCCCTTTAACCCCTGATATGTCTGCAGGATTTCTGCAAGATTGTTTTATGTAAGGATCATGAAGGAAATGATTGACAAATGTGAGGTCAAGATTATCTCCTTTTAACTGCTATAATTTATTTGTACGTTTAGGCCTTATTCACACGGCAGTGCTGTTTTTCATGGACCTAACCTTGGTGAAAAATGTCCCTGTCGGACCCTTGAAGCCTGCCACACAGCCGTTCCAAAGCCCATGAATACCTATGGGTCTATTCACTTGGCTATCTTTATGTCCCTCAAAACAGACTAAGATGGAGTATATGAAGTTTTTTTTTTGACATGTGAATAGACCCATAGACGTTCATGGTTTTTCACTGTCATCTTAATAAGGCCTAAGTGTTCCTTTAAAGGGGCCCCAAATCGAATTTTCATGTTGATGTCCGATCGACAGGATAGGTCATCAGTATGTGATGTGTAGAGGTCTGACACCCAGACCCGCTTATATTATTTGTTCTAGCATAACCAGACTGGACCAGAACCATGGCTATGCAGTGGATGGGGCTGGTGCTCCACTTTATT
This sequence comes from Leptodactylus fallax, assembly GCA_947044405.1. Taxonomy (NCBI): domain Eukaryota; kingdom Metazoa; phylum Chordata; class Amphibia; order Anura; family Leptodactylidae; genus Leptodactylus; species Leptodactylus fallax. The sequence goes on from CAMRHE010000006.1 coordinate 9,959,008, forward strand.
ACTTGAAGAGGAGTGGCACTGTATGCGCTGGTCGTCCACTAGCAGCTTCCGGCACCTGGAGGCTTGTAGAACACATCATCTGTGTGGGGTCCTGGTGTCGGGACCCTGACGGATCATGTACTGAGCCCCAATTTGGGGCTTAAAAACCCCTTTAGGCCGGGGCCCCGCACAGTACCTGCAAAGTGGATCGAATTCTGGCTAATCCCATCCACATATTGTAAAAAAATGCTGCAATTTGAAAAACTGCTGCGTTCATGTAAATCACAGCATGTCCATTGTACATGCGGAAACGCCAGCGGTTTCCCTATAGGTATAATAGAGACCGAAAGTCCGCAGAGAAAAACTCTGTGAAAAGTGATGCAGGAAAAAAACCCGGTGCGTTTCCACCACTGTCTTTTCTGCAACGCTTTTTGGCTTCAGCTCGTTACGTAGCTTCTTGGGTGAAAGTCAGTGATGGGAAACATTTGCCCCGCTAAGAGGAAATACTGGTTTACAGATTAACAGGATGAAGTACCTCTTTACCTTTCTAATATGCACAAATGCCTTTTTTATGCCTTGTGCGTACAGTCACTGAGTTGTAATATTGTCCCGGGATCAGAACCTTCTTTATACGACAATTCTGCTCTTTGTGACTTTCCTTAATCCTTTCCTTACAGATGACTTTACCAACCTGCTGCTGGCGGAGTCCCTGCTGGAGCTCTCTTTAAAGGAGAACGTGGCCAAACTCAAACACTCTATCCCATTAATGGAGAACAAAGATCCCAAACTGCATCAAGCCAAGAACTATCTAACAGGCATCCTAAACAGAGGCAAGCTACCAGTAAGTAGGTTTTACTGTAAACCCCTCCCCGGGCTGAGATTTTCTGTGTGCATGTTGTGCGAGTGTTTAGCTAAAATGTCTCCTATTCAGCATTTTGTCCTGTCAAAATTTCCTCGAAATTTCCTCCGAGGAGAGGTGTGAATGAATGCTGCCGCTGCAGATTTCCCTTTGCTGTTCTGTTTTCCACAACTTGGTGAGATGGAGGGGGTGACGGATTGGGAAACACATGATTTAGGTCATAGGGTGTAGTCTGAACGTCTGGAAGGAGATATTTGGAGGATTTAGAATTTCTTAATATACTGTGTTGAAATTATGAGAATGTAATCCAGGTTGCAGTGTACAACTGTGCGTTCCATTGAGAAATACAGTAGTAGTGCTTGACAATGGCATTTAGTCACCAGAATCATTGACTCCATGGTTTCACCACAGTTCTTCCATTAATGGGACCCTAAAAAACCAGGGCAAATATCAAGGTCAAAAAAATTAAGAATAATGACACTTTGTAATGTCCTCTGGAATTTTTGTTCCTTTTCATGATCTCCCGTAATGCTTGTAATAAATATTTTGCTTTCTCTGGGGTTGCCACGGTAGCATTAACATAATGTGGCAGATTTAATAGTAATACTGTCTCAGTTGTCCATAGTAACCAATCACAAGACAGCTTTCATTTTACCATGGCAACCTCAGAGCAAGCAAGAATGTAAACCATGGGAGAAATTTATCATGCCCTGTACATCAGTGGTGGAGTTGTAGTCGGAAAAAAGTTAACAAGTCCGACTCTGGCTTCAAAATAAAATGAATAATTATCTTTAATTATAATACAGTTTTTAATATGGTATAATTAGATGTAAAATTTGTTACATATTTACTTTCATAATGAATTAGAGGATCTTTACTGCTTCTGTCTGATTATGTTTCCACCATTTATGAAGGAGTCGGAGTCGGGCTGCCATTAGCAGCCCTGCTATTTTTGTTAGAAGTGGTCTTTGACTCCGAGCTGATTGAGGGTGCACTGCTGGCAGGAACCCCCCTCATAATTAGTTGTAATAACCTGCGTATGAATCCACTGGGCCCTCATTTTTATTGCCCCCATTGAAAGCAAGGGGCCTTCTGCATGGTGCACATTGGGCCAGATTCACCAGAGGAGGACTAATCCTAGGAAAATCTGTATTATATCCCTATGGATTGACAGTATTTTGGTACCTAAATAAGTATAATTTTCTATAAGTAATGTATCCCTTCCTGTACTAAACCAAGTTAAAGGGAGACTGTGAGCACCAAAAATATCAATAAACCACCCGCAGTACCTTATAGTGGTTTGAGCCGTGAGCACAGTGATATAATTTGTTTTGAGAATGGGCGCTCGATTTTGACGAAAAACAGCTTTTTATTCCTATTGAAATGAGTTTAGAGGCCATTGGGGCCTGTCCTGGGGTGACTGCGAGATCTTCCTCTCCCTCACTACCCCTCCCAGCAACAATGACGTACTCAGAGCTCCCCTGCCTTCTCCATAGTGTGAGGTTCTCTATACTGCGCATGCGCCTCATGCCACCTACACCCAGAGGTGAAGGAGCGCGACTTCACCCTACTCAGACTGGATATAGGAGTGACCTACTTCCGGGTGGAGGTAATGGGAGGTGCGCATGCGCAGTACAGCGTGCCTCACACTGTCCAGCACCAGGACTCAGGAGGAGGCGAGGGAGCTCTGAATACGACCTTGTTGCTGGGAGGGTTATTGAGCACTGCTAAGTCGCCCCAGAACATGCGCCAACGCACTCTCGACTCATTTGAATAGGAATAAAAAGCCATTTTTTGTCAAAATGTAGTGCCCATTCTCCAAACACATTATAGTATAGGCTCTGACCACTATAAGGTACTGCGGGTGGTTTAAGAACGTTTTTGGTGCTGACATACACCTTTTAAATGAAAGCTGTAGCCTGATGTTTCACAGCATGTATTAATACTGTCAGACTACTCGGGGGCAAGACATTATAAGAAACGGTGTAAATATAGCAGATTTTTCATTTTGTTCTTATACATGGTTGATATTAGAGACATCTGGTACATGTACAGATGTACAAGCTTCAGCTGGTGTAGGAGGTCATGCAAAATTGCAGTGTTTTGGCTCCTAGACTTGCTGAGATACTGTATCTGTACTCTATTTCTTCCACTGTCAGTTTGTGGCTGCCTCGGGGTCTTGGTCCTTTGCTTTTCCACAAAAAGTGACTCTTACCTCTCAGGCTCCCAGTAGTAGTGCACACACCTCAAATAAGAAGCCATGTGGTTTACCATTGTGTGGGAGTCAAGGTGGGCCCATATGCCTGTTGTCCTATTGTCATCATATGTATGGACAGGTCACTGCCCCCCACAAGATCAGCACACTCTTCTCCTGCTGCGGTTCTCATTCTATGTATACTGACTGGCTGTAAGTGTTTTCTATGCCTGTCACTTCATGACTCTGTCCCTGTCTTTTGTAACCCTGTTGAAGTCACTGCTCTCCACAAGGCCAACACACTCTTCCTCCTTCTTATTGCAAGGATGTTCATCCACAATAACTTATTCTATTCTGCAGCCTCACTACATGACAGAAGCGCTCTTGATACTGGGGAAGCTGCATTACTGTGAAGGATCTTACCGGGATGCTGTCAGTATGTATGCCAGGTCAGGATTCGAGCACCTGTGCTTAGATGATCAGCCCCTGTATAAAATGCGGCTTTTTGCAGAAGCATTTGCTATCAAAGGTAAAAACTGTGCATATATGTTGCTTTTTTGACTGTTTGGTTGCATGTGTCTCAGTTAAAGGGCGACGCCACTGACCTGACTAGGATAGGACCTTAGGATAGGTTGTCAATAACAGATTGGTGGGGGTCCAACACCTGTAACCCCCACAGATCAGCTTATTGAAGGGGTAGCGGGATTAGGACAAGTGCTGCGGCCTCTTCACTGCTTACCAAGTACAATGCTATACATTGTATAGTGGCTGTGCTTGGCATTGCAGCTCAGCCCCATTCATCTGAATGGGGATTCATTTAACTGGGGATGAGCTGCAGCATGGCCATGTGACCAAAAGATGTGATGTCACTGGCCTGTGAAAAGGAAGTGAAGCTCATCTAAGCGCAGCAAACTCTTCAAACAGCTGATCAGCAGGGGTCCCAGGGGTCGGACTTTACCAGTCTTTTATTCATGGTCTATCTTAAAGATAGGTCTTCAATATCTTAGTCTTGGAAAACCCCTTTAATTCATTAATATATTCATTTAAAGTATAATTCAACAAGTCTTGTCTTATTATTTAGAGGTGCCCATTAATAATCTGTATGGGGGCGTTGTATAGCGCCTTCTGTCCTTGGCCGTTGTATGGCGCCTTCTATCCATGTTTCTCAGAACCTGATTTCATGACCTGTTTAGTATGTGCACAGCCGTTGTGTAAGCTCAGGGATACATATAAACCTGTAAATGTATATATTATTACGCTGTTTAGATATTTTACAGTATACCGTACCTTTAAATATTTTACTTGAGACTTATACATAGACTTTTGTTGCATGTTATAAAAGCCTATTCAGTGGAGGTGCGACCATTTGGACCTTCACGGTCCTGGTAAAGAGGTTTGAGCAGGTTCATTTGACATGGCTGGTGGCTTTGTACTGTATATAGATATGCGCTCACTTGTCGCTCAGTAGCCATCATTGTGTTTTTCCGCTTCAGTTCTGAGCAGCTGCACAACGGGGGGGCTAAAATTACATCTGGAGTCTCCAGGGACCTTCTGTGCCAAACCACAGGGGTTAAACCAGTGACTGTGGAAGTATATTACAAAGTTTATTATAAAAAATAATATATCACAAAATGCCCCTAAAATACAATTTTGGAAGTTCTGCATCTTAAGACGTTACATTCCCCTTAAGTACATAAAAGGATAGTCATGTCAGCGAGAGATTGTTCCCAGGTTAGTTAATATAGCATTATAGAGATTATTTGACTTTTTTTTTGTTTTTGGCGTTTGGACTGTTTCCTGACTATACACAACTTTTTTTTTTACCATTGTACATCACAATATATCACAAGGATTCCTATATACAGGCAAGAAGTGTTTTCCTTTTGTGCCTCTGTCTTTGTTGATCAGACTATGTTCACATAGTGCAGATTTTTGTCATAGCCAAAACCAGAAAAATAAAACGTTAAAGCGTATGTCAAGTTATAAACAACTTTTCAGGAATGAATAGAAGAAGCTTTGTAATATATTTTATTAAAGAAATATGTTTTCTTCTTTTTCAGACAGTTACTTTGTACATATTAGTCTATGAAGAGGGGAGGGGATAGAAAAGATACTGAAATAATTGCTGCTTCTACACTCTGATACTGTGTACTCTTTTAACACTGCTAGGTTGTAAATAAGCAGCTAACAGTGCACAGAATAAGGCAATAAATCAATTAACTAGCTGACAGCAGCCTCCTCTTCCTGCCCCTTCTTTTATTCCAGATGTGTCTTCAGATGGCCGTATCTCTGGCTGGATCACAGATCGATCCTCTAACCCCAGTATATTTTAAACAGGACCTTTCATGTCCTCTGAGATGTGGCAGGTTATATTTTGTTGTATATAACATGTTCTGTCTTAGAGGACATACAAGGTCTTATTTAAAGCTATGTGCTATCTAGCCTGAGATACAGCCAGACCTCTCTATCCATTGACATAAACAGGCACAGTTGTTTTATCTAACTATACATTTTTATGGGGTGGTGTATAATGTGTGTGCCTTTATTTACTACAGTCATGTGCCTTGTATGTTTGCTCTTTTTTAGATCCAGTTCTGGTTTTGACTGAACAAAAACTACACCTGTCATAGAGCAGGTTCACTTTAAACAGTGGCAGGTACTAGATATACAACAAGGATTAAAGGGTTATACCTGTCTTGTAAAATAATGACACATCGGTAGGATATGCCAACACTGTGATTGTATGGGCCTTTCTCTGGGACCCTCTGAGACCATTTTAGAATTTATGGCTCTATCCATATGATATGATATGTCATAAATACCTGACACTGGACCCACCTGCTTGGCCATTTCCTTTAAGGGGTTACCCAGGCAAAAATGGACAATCCTTTTAACTATTAAAGTCATACTCAGCTGTCCCCGATGCTCCGGTGTCCTCCCGGCACGTTCCAGTCCTTCTGCTGAACCGGTGTCTTCCAGAGTTCTGCTGAAGATGCTGATTGGCCTCAGCGGTCACGTGAGCGCTGAGGCCAATCAGTGAATGGCATGCGATGTCTCTACCTGTGACATCACAGTCCTCTTCCTGTGTCTCTTCCTTCAGCGGAACTCCGGAAGAGACTCAGGAGAAGCCGCCGGAGCAGAACAAGGACGCGCCAGTGGACACCGGAGCATCGGGGACAGGTGAGTATGCATTTTTTTTACATTTTTTTCAATGCCCCAGCTGATTTAAAAGTTGAACGGTTGTCCATTTTTGCCTGGGCAACTCCTTTAACTCCTGTACAGATGAATGGAGAGACACATACATGTGTGGCCCCTCTGTTCACTTTTGAGAACAGACCAGGCCCATTCTGGAGACAGCTGTGGGCCCAAATGGTCCTATGGATATAGCCAATAATATTGAAGTGGGAATATCCCTTTAAGGGGCCACAGTGCTTATTTCCCATTACTGTTTTTGCTGCACAGCAGTACCCCGACCACCCAGTGTGCAGGGTACAGCAACAAATCTCCATTCAAGTGCATGGGGTCAGCTGCAGTACCCCGCACAAATGGGTGGCTGGGAGCTCCACTGTGCACAGAAAACTTTGACTGGGACACAGTACAGTCAGTGCAGCGTTCTCAGGATTGGTCGGAGGTCTAGAAGTGAGATTGTGAGATTACAGCTGATCGTAAAGTGATTTCCTTAGAGACATGCCATTACTTTACAAGCTAGGAATACCCCTCTAACCCACTGGGTATAGTGTATACCCCCAGGAATGTATGTATAAGCAGGTTTGTTGAGAGTTGGTGTTTTTGCACTTCACTGCCCAGCTGACCAATATATCTGGTATACAGATACAGTGCACAGCACCATAAATGTGGAGGGCATTTAAAGTGGGCACCCACTACTTTAACCCATTATAGACATTGTTGATACCTATACAGTCCACTTGTAAGCTGATGTATCTAAGCATTGCAGAGAATTCTATCAGCCATTCAAAGACTTATATATTTACTGCTGATGTTTGGTGGAAATACTCTTTACATAATCTGTGCAGCACCCGGGACGGTGCTTGACTCTCCGAAGCGTAACTGTCTTCTGTCTTCTTCTCTTTGCTGCTTTGGGACTTGTGCTGCTGTCAGATGCTGCTTGTGATGGCTCCAGATCAATGGAATCTGATTCTTTTGAGAATATCTCTAAAATCTTGCTCCCTATCTGCTGCTCTTCACTTTCTGCTGCATCTACCTTGAGACTTCTCTCATCACCAGAGCTCATCAAATGGTATGTAATGACCACGGGAAATTCTGCATGTATATACATGACTCATCCAGCAAAAACTAAGCAGAATTGTCATTGACACATACAGTGGGGAAAAAAAAGTATTTAGTCAGCCACCAATTGTGCAAGTTCTCCCGCTTAAAAAGATGAGGCCGACCTGTAATTGTCATCATAGGTAGACCTCAACTATGAGAGACAAAATGAGAAAACAAATCCAGAAAATCACATTGTCTGATTTTTAAAGAATTTATTTGCAAATTATGGTGGAAAATAAGTATTTGGTTGATAACAAAAGTTCATCTCAATACTTTGTTATATATCCTTTGTTGGCAATGACAGAGGTGAAACGTTTTCTGTAAGTCTTCACAAGGTTGGCACACACTGTTGCTGGTATGTTGGCCCATTCCTCCATGCAGATCTCCTCTAGAGCAGGGATGTTTTGGGGCTGTCGCTGGGCAACACGGACTTTCAACTCCCTCCAAAGGTTTTCTATGGGGTTGAGATCTGGAGACTGGCTAGGCCACTCCAGGACCTTGAAATGCTTCTTACGAAGCCGCTCCTTCGTTGCCCTGGCGGTGTGCTTGGGATCATTGTCATGCTGAAAGACCCAGACACATTTCATCTTCAATGCCCTTGCTGATGGAAGGAGGTTTGCACTCAAAACCTCACGATACATGGCCCCATTCATTCTTTCATGTACACGGATCAGTCGTCCTGGTCCCTTTGCAGAGAAACAGCCCCAAAGAATTATGTTGCCACCCCCATGCTTCACAGTAGGTATGGTGTTCTTTGGATGCAACTCAGCATTCACTCTCCTCCAAACACGACGAGTTGTGTTTCTACCAAACAGTTCTACTTTGGTTTCATCTGACCATATGACATTCTCCCAATACTCTTCTGGAACATCCAAATGCTCTCTAGCAAACTTCAGACGGGCCCGGATATGTACTGACTTAAGCAGGGGGACACGTCTGGCACTGCAGGATCTGAGTCCCTGGCGGCGTAGTGTGTTACTGACGGTAGCCTTTGTTACGTTAGTCCCAGCTTTCTGCAGGTCTTTCACTAGGTCCCCCCGTGTGGTTCTGGGATTTTTGCTCACCATTTTTGTGATCATTTTGACCCTACGGGGTGAGATCTTGCGTGGAGCCCCTGATGGAGGGAGATTATCAGTGGTCTTGTATGTCTTCCATTTTCTAATTATTGCTCCCACAGTTGATTTCTTCACACCAAACTGCTTGCCTATTGCAGATTCAGTCTTCCCAGCCTGGTGCAGGTCTACAATTTTGTTTCTGGTGTCCTTCCACAGCTCTTTGGTCTTCACCATAGTGGAGTTTGGAGTGTGACTGTTTGAGGTTGTGGACAGGTGTCTTTTATACTGATAACAATGTCAAACAGGAGCCATTACTACAGGTAATGAGTGGAGGACAGAGGAGCCTCTTAAAGAAGAAGTTACAGGTCTGTGAGAGCCAGAAATCTTGCTTGTTTGTAGGTGACAAAATACTTATTTTTCACCATAATTTGCAAATAAATTCTTAAAAAATCAGACAATGTGATTTTCTGGATTTGTTTTCTCATTTTGTCTCTCATAGTTGAGGTCTACCTATGATGACAATTACAGGCCGGCCTCATCTTTTTAAGTGGGAGAACTTGCACAATTGGTGGCTGACTAAATACTTTTTTCCCCAAAGTAATGGTGGATGATTCTACATTTGTGTTCCAGTTAACTGTGAGCTTCACCTCTCACCATTGTGGGGTATTTGCTATTTTGGGTTTGAGGATAGTCCCTTTCTATAACCCCCAACTTGGAAAAACTGAATGGGAAAAAGAGGGGCATTCGAGATGTTTTGGTGCCACTGCAAAAGGTCCACATACAGTGGCAGCCATGGAATATCAGTAAAGTGGGAGGAGTTTTTTAAGACGAGCGTTCTGTACGTCAGTCTTAATAAAGTCCTTGGCTGTCATGGGATACCCCTGAGATATTAAAAGACTCCTGTGTGCAAGAATTGAAATCTACGCCAGCATAGTTTTCAGGTATAACTCGTTTTGTGGTGTGAGTTATAGTGAATTTGTCGGGCTGAGGTGTTCCCACCCCGGCCCACCTTGGTCTCCACTCACTGGCGAATGTTGTACAGAGAACATTGTGGTGCATTTTTCACGCGCCAAAACTATACCACATTTACACCCTTCTAGACTAGAAAATTGGTGTACATGGGTTAGTAAATTCGCCCCAACGATCGTTACCCCTAACAGTCACAGAGATCTCATTTTTTCATGTTGGGGCTGCACATCAGATGCAGTTACTACCATTGCAGCTGCCACCACCCACTTCCTCTGATGTCACCCTGACCCGGTTGCCAGGTCCTATCTGCAATCGAATCATCATCAGATTTGACATATTTAACACCTTTTAAAATTGTTTCACTGTGGCTAAGGCTATGTTCACATCTGCGTTGGAGTCTCTATTGCAGTGTGCATCAAAAATCGCCAACCGAAAAAGTGCTGCAAGTCTGATGGTTTCAGATTAAAAGAATGGACACCCGACGGATCCCATTATAGTCGATGTAGTCCGTTGGGCATCATTGGTGTCCACTATTTTATTGGTCCGCGTGTCCATTGTTCTGAACCTGCAATGGACCAGGACAACGGACAGAGAGGTGCAAATGTGAACATAGTGTAAGAGAAGAGAAATATCCCTGATTTACTAGTGGCATACTCCTATTTACAGAATCCAAGGTAGTATAAGCAAGAGAAAAGTTTGTAACGTCCCTAGGGAGCTGGACGCGAGTTCATTGTTCCTTTTTGATAAATTTTGTGCATTTTGCCATTTTTGCATATTAATAAAATGACTATACCTTTATGACTATACTATTGATAATGTTCCTCCATTATCTGCGTGTTTTAGTTGATCTTTTTCCAAACCTCTTCAGCACGTTATTCATATGTCATCGCGTTCACATGTAAGAGTCTCAAGGGCCATTTTTTTGAACTTGGTATCTTTTTTGCACTTTTCCTAGAAATCTGAATTCACATTACTTGCATCCATAGGTTGCCATAACGCCTGTAAAAGCATTTTTACACATTGGAAAAAGTCTGCGCATTAATATGCATGAGGCTTGTTCCGGCTGCTCCGCCCCCCACGGCCCCTTTGCTGACATCATCTGTACTATTATGGCGGATGTCTGCACTTTAAAGATGGCGCTGCTTACAAAGCACAGTGGGCACCATAACCACCGGGGTCTCTGTTGTTTTAATGCTTGCGATGAGAAACCTCTCTGATCGTGGGCATTTAATACATTTGCAGCCCTCCGATATCCCCTCAGTCCCCTTTCCCCAGCTCCAGCCCACAACTACATTTCTCATGATTCATCTGCCTGCTCTCACTCTCTGTGTACCCCTACCTCTCCTCTCTTCCCTGCAGTGTAATAAATCACTCCCACATCCCAGGTCACATAATGCTGTGATATTTCATTTGCAAACTCACACACCCCTGTGAGCGGCAAACATACAGAGTGAGATCAGGCAGATGAATCATGGGAAATGTAGTTTGTCCACAGATTCATTGCATGTACAATAAATAACAGTGATACAAGGAGCAGCAAGTAAAATAAAGCAAAGGCTGCACAAGGGAACAGAGGATTTACCACTTCTGTGGATGTATTTGCAGATAATTTTTGGAAGCTGGATAACCCCTTTAAGGGAAATTCTAAAATAAAAAATTCTGAAAATCTATGTTGAACACCTGTACTATAAAAATGTATGATCAGATAATATTTTGATTCAGTGTTCTGGCCCAGGAGAGAGATCCACATTATTCAGTCTAATAAATGCTATGGTGTGATCTTAATCTGAGTTATTAGCTTTAGTAATAGTTTATTGTATTGTATTGTTGTGTTATATTAGGGCATTTCCAGCATAATATAATACTACTGGAATATGGATTATGTACAATTTATATCCAGTTATTAGTACAGTTATTACATAGTGCTAGTATATTCTCTCCAGACTGTTCACACCCACATTGGGTTGTGTGGCCAGTGCAGCTTCTAATCCAATATCCCACACATACATGATAGGATCACTATCACATGAAACCATTCTTTATGTTCTCCTTAAATAGGTTTTCTGGCCCAAATTGATTTATTCATTATTTTGTCGGGGTCCAAAAAGATCAGCTGCTCTAGCAACCGCCGGGTGCCAGAGGCTGCTAAAGGTAATAGGAGTGGCGCAGCAGCTCCATCCACTGCATAGTGGTGGATTCGGGGAATAGGAGCGGTGCTGTACTCCATGTCCAGTAGCAGTTTCCAGCACCTGGAGGCTGCTGCATCAGTTGCTCTGTGCAAGGCCCGGGTGTCAGACCCCAATAGATCACATACTGATGACCTATAGGTCATCAGTATGCAAAATCAGGGGCCTGAAAACTGCTTTAAAGCCTTATACATGTGGACAAATGCGGTCCAGAAAGTCTAGACTGTATTACACCCGCATTTCCTGGCCAGAACCTGGTTTGGAGAACAGGGCTGCCTGCATTATACTGGGAGAGTGAAGAAATCAGGCGATACATACATGTCTGAAGAAGAGAGCTAGACTCTCAAAAGCTTACTATCAAATATACTCAGTTAGCCTCTAAAAGGTATCGCCTGATTTCTTCACTCTTCCACTACTTTCTATGGCTAACACGGTACAACATTATACTGCGTTATACTGGTCTATGATGCTAGGCATCGCTGCCTCCCTGTGGCTCCAGTTGTTCTGTACTATATAAAATACGGAACAGTAGGGCCATGGGAGGCTGGGGTTCCTAGCATCATAGATCACTATGTTGTGGGGAGTCTTGGTCACCAAACCAGATTCAGGCCGGTATATGTGGGCTTGATATGATCTGGAAAATTTTCCAGACCGTATTTGCCCCTCTTCAGCGGCCTATAACTTTATATAGCAGATAACAGGACTGTATCATCAGAAAGTGAGACACTATCTGAATCATTGGTTTATGTAGCGGTCCATCCATGCACGTTGCGACCCTGCTGTAGTGTTTAGGAGCCGGTTACATTTTTTTTAGTAACAAGACAATAAGACCTCCTATAGACTTCAATAGGAAACAACCCTAAAAGACGCCAGAAGCAAAATTTCTAGAAGCCAAGTGGCTCCTGGAATTTGTCCAGCTCTTTGTTCCTATTATATCTCATGACTCTGGAGTTTCTTCTTGAAATATTTCTCTTAAAATGCCCTTCAAATTAGGCAAAAGTCCAAATCCCTTGACCAGCTATTGTATGTGTATTTATTCTTCTCTTCCTCGGACTGTTTAGATGAGCCGCATGAGATGCTCATGAAAAACAACGTCTTGAGCAAATATTTGAGCTTTGGTTTCTTATTATTAATAGGAAGTGACTGGAACAATAACTTAAGTCTTTAGTTATTTCTGTACTTAACATAGACTGTAACAATGCATATGTGTAATGTAAGCAAGTCTGGGCCTGGGGTGACAAGGGCAAGCATAGGTCGCTTTGGATAAACTTTTCACATTAAGGCTAAAATTTTTGATGAACTTTCCTAAAGATAGATCATTACTGTCACATTGGTGGGGGTCTGACGCCCGGCACCCCCATTGATCAGCTGAAACAAAGAGAATGGAGCAGGAAACATTTTGGTCTAGAATCACATATTAAATGTGACTAAGTTGTCCAAAAAGTTAGTGACCCTTTAAACATAAATGTAATATAAAGTGTAATATTCTGTAATTGGCTTTTTTCCCCTCCTAAAGGTTTATCATTAGAGCGCTCTACAGCGACCATTGCCTCCCGCGCTCGTCTGTCGGAGAGAGAAGAAGAAGCCGTTGCTTGCTTTGAGAAGGCCAGTTGGATTGCACAAGTCTTCTTGCAAGAATTAGACAAGGTGAGTAATAAGCAAAGATTTATAGTAACCCCAGACAGGAGAGAGTTGTAATGGTTATTTCTGAAATGTCCTGTATCCCATCAGGAGGACTTGTGTCATGCTGTCATATATTTATTTCCTGTTAATTATATTGCACCAACATATTCGGCAATGCTGTACAGAAGTTACGGCACTTATCAATCCCTCTACCTAGTGGGGCTTACAATCTGGTTTGAATATGTCATATGCACACAATGACACAATCACTTGAATATTCCCATAGTGAAAAACTATAGTACATACATGTCTGCTGTTATACATATTATATAGTACTAGCAGAAGGACCCGGCTTCGCACGGGTATATTTTATTTTTTGTTTGTGTAGTGACCCCATAAGAATTGGCCAGTTTTGCACTTGACATCCAGTATGGAAGTCCAGTATAGGTATAGTCTATTTATGGCTGTGTTGCTATGGAAACCTGGTAAATGAAATGTGAACTTATATTGGCTAATACACGTCATATGACTGAATATTTAAGGACCTGCGAACTGCTATTGACTCATGCAGGACATAAATAGCTTGGTTGCTATGGAAACCTGGTGTAAAGCTGTGTGTATGTCAAGACTGAACCTGCGATTTTCCATTGGTCCATAAGTGTCATGTGATCATGTGCATCTCAGTTTGGATATCAGTGAAAAACCTGCGATCGGTTGTTATGGAAAACCTGGAGTAAAGCTGTGTGTATGTGACCTTGTGTAACAGTGTCATCCACAGCGCCCTGCCCCTTTAAAGCTGACCTACAGCAGTGAAGAAAAATGGCTGGGTTGTTATTGAAACCTGGAGTGCAGCTGTGTGCATGTGGCTGACAATGCTTTGTCAGATTGGAGACGGGCTTGGGTCTGCTGGGGAGTTTCAGCAGCTCACTGTTGTCTGTAACATACCTTATCAGATTGGAGACAGGCTTGGGTCTGCTGAGAGTTTTCATTAGCTCGAGCAGCAGCCATGCGTTTTGCTGCAGGGGGCATGAGTAGTTTAAAAAACGTTTCAATTTCTAAGAATGCTGAAATCCAGTATGGCAGTTCAGTCAGTGGCGTAAATACCGGTTTAGCAGTGGTAGCAGCTGCCACAGGGCCCGGGACATTAGGGGACCCGGCGGGCCTCTGATGTTTTTTTTTTTTTTTTTAACACCAGCAGGTAACAGGCCCTATTTACTTACCGATCCCTGCTCCTGCTCACGGCCGCCTGCACTTCACCTTCTACAGAGGCGGCTTTGAGCAGGAGCGGGGATTGGTAAGTAAGGCCTGTGGGCCGTGAACCCCACAAACACTGCTATCATTATACTCTGGGGTCTTTTCAGCAGGCTTTGGGCCTCGTTGGTGGCGTCCCAGATGTTGGTGGGCCAGTCCGACGTCATTATGCGTTGCGATACATGCCTGGCTCACGTGACATCTGGTCCAACATTGAAGAAGTAGCCGGAAGTGCGCATAATACTATATGAAGGAGCCACTATGATACTGTGTGCAGGGGCCACTATGGGGCAGAATACTGTGTGCAAGGGCCACTATGGGGCCTAATAGTGTATGCAGGGGCCACTATGGGGCATAATAGTGTGTGCAGGAATGCAGTTTGTGCGGGGGGGGGGGTTGCGGGGGGGGGGTCCCATGTCAAATGTTCGCCTTGGGGCCCTGCCATTGCTAGTTATGCCACTGAGTCCAGTATAGGTATAGTCTATTTATGGCTGTGTTGTTATGGAAACCTGGTAAATTAAATGTGAACTTATATTGGCTGATACATGTGATATGACTGAATATTTAAGGTCCTGTGAACTGCTATTGACTAATACAGGTCATACATAGCTTGGTTGCTATGGAAACCTGTGTGCCTGAGGAGAGTAAGCGCCTGCAAGCTCTTATTGGCTGATAAGGGACATGTGACCGTGTGTATGGCAGTTGGAATATGAGTGAAAGACTTGCAGGCTTGTATAGACTAATGCTGGCCATTTTTTGGGAATACTGTATCTCAGGAACGGTACGTCCAAGAGAGCTGAGACCCAGTCTATAATATTCCCGGACACCTGATGTACATGTGTGCCAAATTTGGTGAAGATCGGTCCAGTCGTTTGGTCGCGCATAAAGAACAGACAGACAGACAGACAGATAGACAGACAGACAGAAACTCATTTTTATATATACAGGTATAAGAGATATATAGTACATACATGTCCTCTGTTATACATGTTATATAGTATATATACTACATACAGTACATGTCCGCTGTTATACATGTTATATAGTATATATACTACATATATGTCTGCAGTTATACATATTATATAGTATATATAGTACATACATGTCCACTGTTATACATGTTATATAGTATATATAGTACATACATGTATGCTGTTATACATATTATATAGTATATATAGTACATACATGTCCGCTGTTATACATGTTATATAGTATATTTAGTACATACATGTCTGCTGTTATACATATTATATAGTATATATAGTACATACATGTGCTGTTGTACATATTATATAGTATATATAGTACATACATGTCCGCTGTTATACATGTTATATAGTATATTTAGTACATACATGTCTGCTGTTATACATATTATATAGTATATATAGTACATACATGTGCTGTTGTACATATTATATAGTATATATAGTACATACATGTCTGCTGTTACACATATTATATAGTATATATAGTACATACATGTCCGCTGTTATACATGTTATATAGTATATATAGTACATACATGTCCGCTGTTATACATGTTATATAGTATATATAGTACATACATGTCTGCTGTTATACATATAATATAGTATATATAGTACATACATGTCTGCTGTTATACATATTATATAGTATATATAGTACATACATGTCCGCTGTTATACATGTTATATAGTATATATAATACATACATGTCTGCTGTTATACATATAATATAGTATATATAGTACATACATGCCCACTGTTATACATGTTATATAGTATATATAGTACATACATGTCCACTGTTATACATGTTATATAGTACATACATGTCCACTGTTATACATGTTATATAGTACATACATGTCCGCTGTTATACATGTTATATAGTACATACATGTCCGCTGTTATACATGTTATATAGTACATACGTGTCCGCTGTTATACATGTTATATAGTACATACGTGTCCGCTGTTATAGATGTTATATAGTACATACGTGTCCACTGTTATAGATGTTATATAGTACATACGTGTCCACTGTTATAGATGTTATATAGTACATACGTGTCCACTGTTATAGATGTTATATAGTACATACATGTCCGATGTTATACATGTTATATAGTACATACGTGTCCACTGTTATATATGTTATATAGTACACACATGTCCGATGTTATACATGTTATATAGTACATACGTGTCCACTGTTATACATGTTATATAGTATATAGATGTCCGATGTTATACATGTTATATAGTACATACATGTCCTCTGTTATATATGTTATATAGTACATACATGTCCGCTGTTATACATGTTATATAGTACATACGTGTCCACTGTTATACATGTTATATAGTACATACGTGTCCACTGTTATACATGTTATATAGTACATACATGTCCGCTGTTATACATGTTATATAGTACATACGTGTCCACTGTTATACATGTTATATAGTACATACATGTCCGCTGTTATACATGTTATATAGTACATACATGTCCGCTGTTATAGTATATTGTATGACTTTACTCTGCTTGCCCAGAATTTATATTAATTTGTTTCTTTAAATTCCAAAATGATGACTTTTTATTTTCCCTTTTTTACTCTTTATCTTCTTTGTTTTATTATGTGTATCCTTAGACTACGAACAGTACTCACTCCAGGAGTCCCAAAGGTAGCTCTTCTGGTCAGGACTTTGAACTAGGCTACTTCTTGGAAGCAGCACTGCAGGGAGCCTATGTGGCACATTTCAAAAGGGGGTAAGTGGTCAGATTTGGTTTGCCACTACATTATTCTAAGCCCAGCTTTAAGATTAATGGTATTTACTGTATGGAAACCTAAAATTGACATGCAGACATAGTATGTATCAGCACCATGAGACTGCGCCATCGGGACGCCTTTTGCCATATTGTACAACTCAATAGAGAAAATAAAGGGGCTAGGTTATAACAAGAGAGTCCCTGATTCAGGAGCAGAGAGTGACTACAAAGAGTGTCTCACCCTGGAGACTCTAATACAGCAAGTGATTACACAGGCAGCTTATTGATTTCAATAGGAACTGTGTAATACTCCAATATGCCTGCGGGGGTGCTGTTGAGTAATTACACCCTTGCAGTTCGGTTCCCCCCATGGAGTACATGTTGATCTCAGGAATCTCAGTACATAGTCTCCAGAGGACCTATCTATCAGGAATGGATTATCCAAAGCGGACTGCTTTTCTGGTCCTGCAAGATTTACAACCTATTCTTTTGATAGATCATCAGTCGAAGACCCTCAGGGTTCCGGCATCAGCTGTTTGAAGTGGCCGTAGTGTTTGGACAAGCACTGCAGCCTCTTTACCAAACACCAAGTACAGTGCTGCATGTTGTTTAGTCACTTGAATGGGACTGAGCTGCGCACAGGCCATGTGATGAATGAATGTGACATCACAAGGCCTGTAAAGTGGAAGCGGCACTCACTGAGCTCTGCTGTTGCTTCAAACAACTGATCTGCTGGGGTCCCGGGTGTTGCACCCCTGCTTATCTTTGATTGGTAGCCTATTCAAAGGGTAATTCATCAGTCACATAAGTTTGGAAAACCCCTTTAACAAGTAAAGACCACCATACATATTAGATCATTGTCAGCCAAACCCTCTGGACCATGCGCCGACCATGTAATGTCTGAGGGGGACTCCAGGCTCTCCCTTTTTTTCTGGCAGCAGATAAATCTTCACCAGCAGTGTCTAACTCTGTCCCCATGCACAGCATATGTTCGCTTAGACAAACTGAGCATGCATGTGTATGGGGAAGTTGAGAGAGGTAGCTGTTTGGTTGACAACAATCTAAGGCTGGGTTCACATCTGCGCCAGAGTCTCCATGTTTTTCAGACATCACCCAAGTGCTCGGTGGCATACTGCGGACATGCTGTGGACAGATTGTGGACATGCTAAGGACATGCTATGGACACGCTGCGGACACGCTGCAGACGCGCTGCGGACATACTGCGGACATGCCGCAGGGTCTACGCTCAGCGGCCTGCAATGTCTTTTCTTCCTATAATTGCATTTAATCCATGAATCACTCCTACAGGATGTGATGAATTAGAAGTGCTCCATGAAGCATGGTGTGAATGAGTCATAAGGGGTTGTAAAATGTGTATCACTAAGATCAAAACTGGCTTTTCTCTGTTAAATTGTACATTTTAGACATTAAAGACACTGACACACAGCTTACAAGTGACTGATGTGGGTAAGCAGTAGGTGATCTTACCCTTCCTGTTTGTTAGCTACAGGAATTCCTGCATGTTCCTGAAACAAATACTTGTAGAAATCCTGTAAGGGGTTAAGCTCCTGCTGATCTGCTCCATCTATGTGTCCTACTGCATACAGATTGGGGGGGAGGCTCCTGCTGCAGCCAGTTACCTATAGGACAGTCAGGAGAAGGTGGACGACATGGCTGGGACACATAGAAAAGATTTTTGTTATATTTTTCAACTTTTATGACAGAATAGGATTAAAGGAAAAGAAGTATTCCTTTAAAATGAAGCTTCACCTCCTACATGACAACTGCATTGCTAGCAATTCCTTAATATACATCAATTACCTGAATTGTTCCCTTCCTTGTGATGTTCCTCCTGATGCTTGTTGTACGTCTTATTCACAACCAAGTTTATCGGGCATGTGGGCCCTTGATCCATGAAGAAATAGGGCATGCACAATTTTTTCAGGGACCAGCCTATTGGGATCTCAATGGGTCAATTGGGTCCTTGAAAATAAGAGGAGCAGCACAGATCCTACATCGTATAAATATTACCTTAAAGGGGTTGTGCCCTTAAGCACATGTCCACAGTGTCACATTGCTGGGGGTCCCTCTTGCCTCCTCCTTGTGAATGGAGCAGTGTTCCATTCACTGCTATGGGGCTGCCAGGACAGCAATCTCCATCATCTTTGTCCTCTCCATAGTAGTGAATGGAGCGCCATTCATGCAAGTGCACTGGCGCTCCATTCACAAGGAGGAAGCATGAGGGACCCCCAGCAATTTGAAACTTACTCTTTATCCTGTGTATGGCACATCCCCTTTAAGCGAACGGAGAGGGTAGAGGAGCTGTTACAGTTTGCTGATGGACATTATGACAGACTGTCTGCTCCAACACAGGTTTGGTATGGATATGTTTGGGGTCAATGTTTGGCATCGAGAAATATTTTCATTAGCCAGACATACAGTATCTCCAAGGGCATCGGAGATGACTATGGTGAGGCTCATCAGACTCACCTCTAGGTAAGTATAAACGATTTTATTTTTAATTGTGGTGACGGACAGGGTTAGGATAGAGCTATTTGGGAACCAAAGTCGCCATTCTGTACGGACCTTGTCGTCCACCAGAGGAAATGATTCCAGGTGACAACTCTCCATCAAATTATAAGAAGAGCCTGGGCCCAACGGAGGATCTACTAGTACTAGTACTGGTCCTGAGAGAATACATGACAGATTCCCCTTGAGGCTAAGGCCCTACGTTGCGTAAATGCAGCTCTTTTTGTTGCAGATTTTGCTGCGTTTTTTTTGGGCCAGGAATGGATTGAACAGAAGATAGAAGTATAAGAGCTTCCTTATATTCCCCATTCCTTTTCGAGCCACTCTTGACCTTGGCTCAAAAAAACGCAGCAAAATCTGCAACAAAAAAATGCTGCGTTTCTGCAACGTGCGGCCTCAGCCTAATACTGTCTTATATTATGTCCTTAGGTTCTATCTTAATACTTATATTATAAAGCTGATCGCCAGGAGCGGGACGCTTTGTGCTCATTTTATAGTTAGGGATACCGTTTAACAAAAATAGCACAGCAGAGCACCTCTTTATATATCAGCATGCAGTATATAGCAGTGTAGTTAAGGATGTGGTGTAAGACACTTAGTGCAGGGCACCAAAAGCCACAAGTGATGAGGAAATGGGGTAAAGCCGACAAACCAAGCAGAAATAAAACCACAATTGTTTTGTTTTGTAGTGTTAAGTATATGGCGTTGCAATAGTTAATAAAATACAGAAACATCCAAATACTACTATGGGAATCTTTTTGGGATATTCTGAATTTTTTAGTTTACTCTTTTTTTGGGGGCCACAGTTTTGACTATTTTTGCCTTTACAGCCAGGTCTGTGCACATTTAGGCAATTCCCTCCCAGACTGACTACCACGGCAGAAAAAAGACTAAGGGGGAAAACTATCAGCCTGACTGGACAACAGAAAAAACCTGCTGCATAGAGGAAATATGGCTGTCAGCCCGCTGCTTCCTGTCCTAAAGCTAAGCGCAGAGTACAAGGGACAGACTGCACACAGTGACCACAGATTCAGGAGCACAGTCATGTTTTTCGGTTTTGTTAAGACGTCCCCTTTATGAATGTAACATATAGGAAAGGGGAAATTGTGGTTTCAAGTGTTATTACAGTGATCTTTAATAGGGAACTCAACATGGCTGTCACTGACTTCATTGTCCAGACATTTTAAACAATTACCTATCTATTGAGCATTGACATCTATGAATGTGCACAAAACGGGAAGAAAATAGTTCTGTCTGTTAGCAAAGTCAGCTGAACATATGTAATAATACAGGAGTAAGAACCCAAAGATCACAGCCTGCAAGGAAATAGATGTATAGATTTATTCTTTCTTATAGATTTATATGTTCGCCCTTACTTCTTTTCTTAAGGTCAGCACCTACCAGAAGTTCCCTTCACCATCTAAACCTGTATAGCTAGTTTCTCGAATTAAAATAACTTCTGCAGCCTCAGCCACATGAAAATCTGTCATAGAAAAAAATAAAGGAGGCAGGATGATGTGTGAACTAGGCCATAACAGGAAATATGTGAAAAATGAAATGTATCTATCTATCTATCTATCTATCTATCTATCTATCTCTCTATCTCATATCTATCTATGTAATATCTATCTATCTATCTATCTATCTATCTATCTATCTCATCTATCTATCTCATATCTATCTATCTATCTATCTATCTATCTCATATCTATCTATGTAAGATCTATCTATCTATCTCATATCTATCTATCTATCTATCTATCTCATATCTATCTATCTAATATCTATCTCATTCTATCTATCTATCTATCTATCTATGTCATATCTTCTATCTATCTATCTATCTATCTATCTATCTATCTATCTATCTCTCTATTTCATATCTATTTATCTATCTATCTATCTCATATATATCTCATATCTATCTATCTCATATCTATCTATCTATCTATCTATCTATCTATCTATCTATCTATCTCTGTATCTCTCTCACTCTATCATCTGTCTATCTATCTATAAAATGCTAAAAAGAGAGCAGCACCAAACAGAACAAAAAGTTGGCTGCACGTCCCACAGTCCAGAGCCTCATGGGAAAATACAGAATTATCAATCAAGTGTGAAATAATATATTATTTTACACTTGATTGATAATTCTGTATTTTCCCACGATGCCCTATAGATATCTTGTATGTCACATTCATTCCACTGCTCGAAAAAAGTCCATTAAGGACTAAAACTCTTTACTAGGATAGTAAAAGTCCTCTAATTTTTTGGATATTGGAGTGCTGCCTATTTTGTGGATTCTATCTATCTATCCATCTATCTATCCAGCTATCTATCTATCTATCCATCTATCTATCCAGCTATCTATCTATCTATCTATCTATCTATCTCTCTCTCTCTCTCTCTCTCTTTCTCTCTGTCTGTCTTTCTATCTTATCTATCCATCCACACATCTCTACATCAAAGGTTAAAGGGGTTTAAACTTTGGGGGGATTTATCTAGACCAACATGCAGTCACTTATGACGCTAGTCTTGATAATTCCTACAGCAATATAGGATGTGCCTTATTTATTCTACAGCGGGTGTTGCACGTGCGCGGAAATTTACACCAGCTCACAGCTGACGTAGATTTCATTTATCATTTAAGCCAATAAACGTGTGTAAGTGATCATAAATTACTCCGCACCCCTCCCAGGAAAGTGGCGACTGTGGCGTAAAAACGCCTCTTGTGACTGTTTTTGTCGCAAGTGGCGTTTAAAAGTTTGCATCTTTTTTATGCCATAAAAGTGCCAAAGAATATTAAAGGATTTTCCTATGACCATAACCATATTTAAATTTGTAGACAATTAAAAGTGTAAAATTTTTGTAAATATAAAAAATTCTGCAGTTTTATAGTTTTCCTCTAACCATCTTAGTGGTGACACCTTTTGTCTTGATCGGCTGCCAATGGATATGACCAAGAATGCAGAAACTTTCTATGGACTGGCATTTTTGCAAAGACATAAATGGGTAAGGAGAAAACCTCAGTCACCAGGGCTTATGATCTACTTGCCTTGGCTGTGTAATAACCAATATCGCCACCATTACAGACTCAACAGGGTATATAGCAAATCTGCCTAGTTATGATGTGATGCATGTGATTGAAGTATTTCAGAGAAGATGGCCGACAATTCATACTGATCCTATTCAATTGGGACTTGTCACCCAGCTTTCTTACATCCTTGAATGGCACATCTGTTGAGCTATTTAGTGATATAGGATATCATCGCCTAACTAGACAGATATTATCCGGAAGCACAGGAAGGATATTCCAGATTTTGGAATTAATATAGCCGGTGTCGCACAAGGGAATTTTTTTTCCACATCTGAAAAGATTTGATTTCCTTAAAGAATTTCCAGTGCTGAAAACCTCAGATAAAGCCCCGTGGGTCACTGCCTATTCTCAGACATGACGTGCTAAGATAGAAGGCGGCTGAAAATATCTGCTTTATAGCTGTGAATGCGCCTTGTGTCAGATACCATTGATTTTAGCAGAGACGCTTTTCCCGATACTGTTTTATCCCTTTGGCTAAACGGCTGTCACCAGCTATTGTCAGCTCTGCTGTGACAACCTCCAAAGACATTAGGGGAGGTTTATGGCAGGGTTTAAGAGATCCCATTTATTATCATTGACAGCCATCTGACGGAAAGAGAGAAAGGACTGAAATTTGGAGATTGGCCACTTGGACATGACGAAATTGAGCAGCGGTTAGGGTGTATGTAAATGGCCGTATTATGAATATGGGGCCAGTTAAGTTCTATGGGCCCTTACAGTACCCCAGTGTCAGAAATCTCTCTGTAGCTGCTGTTGCTTTAAGTTTACTGTGCCAACCCTTGACGTTTCTGCAACTTCAAGGTCTCTCCTAGGCTTATCCACCTAGAGCTAAGGTGGGATATTTAACCTATCTTCCTCCTTAGCCAGGTGCCTGCTATTTGTTGTATCTAGTTTGGATTCCTTATTCTGATTGGTTGTCTGCACTGCTTAATACTGGCCTTTGGCTTGATACTGAAAATCTATCTGTCTCCTGATTTTGGCTTTGACGTTACCTCTTGGAACCGACCCTTGGCTTCATACTGGAAAACTGCTTGTCTGCTGATTTTGCCTCTGACATTACCTCCAGAACTGACTGTTACCCAGGACATTCACTCTCTTGGTTTATCCTCCTGATTACAATCTTCCCAATAAGTTTATCATAGGTACGAGTTTGACTTTTGATTATGTAGCATTTATTTCTTGTACCAGTTTCTATGGTGATAATTTGGACCTCAAATTCAGCACAAGTCCATCTGGCTTCGCGGCTGGCGCTGGTGAAGGCATTTGGATGTCTGGGTTCTCTCTCTCAGTGCCGTATAAGATTTGAACAGCTAGTTCTACTGCTCTCTGTTGTCAGCCAGTTTTAAGGGTCGGGATAAGGATGTGCTTCCATACTGTTCATGCTACAGTGACGTTTACATGGACCCTTAGAGGAATGTTTTATATGGGGGTCGCTTAGGACTAGCGTTGTACCCCAGGTCTGTGTTCTCTTTTAGGGGAAGAATGAATCCAAGCAGGTGAAAAAAGAGTTTTATTTTTTTTTGGCAAAAAAAAGGATTGAAGACCTCTTATCCAGCACCTAAAGCGCATCTGTCTTGAGACTGTGTAGCCCTTTGTGGTTGCTATAAAAGCCACAGGGGCACTTTGCTAACTGAGCACCGCTGCCCCTTTGCTTTAGCCATTAGTGGGGGGTTCAGCACCCGAACTCTTATCAAAGCTACTGACAGGTCACCGTGACATGTCAAACATTTTACAAAAGTTTAGTTATCCCTTAAGAATTTTCTGATTTTTGGCAGTTTTGGTCCTCAGTGTCTCATGTCAAGATAAAGGTCAAGCTAGATTATGCAGAAATGTTAGTGTCAATGTTGGGCATATTATTAAGGAGAGTCTTTCAGAAATAGCATGTTAACCTACACACAGTACCTTACAGCACTTGCATGCTCTTTCCCAAGATGTGTATCTTCTTACTCTTACATGTTATGAATCTTTATCATAGGGAGGAAGAGTAAAAGCCAGGATTTCCCTTGTTAAATGTAATGAATACAGTTGAATTGCAGTAATATCAGTCAAGCACTAGAGGGTGCACTTCGCTCACACAAACATACAGTGCAGCTTGCTGTAGCGTCTGACATGTTGTATATACCGTGGCTGACTTGTGCTGTTCATAGAGGGTTTCTATCTGGATAGTTTTAACTTAATCTCAAAGGTCTGACTGCTGAAACTGCCGACCATCAGCTTTAAGGCGTTTCCGCCGCGGGAAAAAGATTTTTTGCTGCGGCACGCTATGTGGGGCTTTAGCCTAACCCAGATTTCCTGTGCTGGTAAAAGCTATGTAGAAATGGCCAGTGTCCCTTGAAATGAATTAGCGACTGTGTCTTAAATAGCAAGGCAGGCGCTGCTAATATAGGAAAAGAACATCCCCTTTAAGGCCTGATGCACATGACCATCGTCTATTTCAGTATATTATCTGCAGTGGTGGATGATATACGGACTCACTGTTTTCTATGGCCCTATACACATATCTGTAGTTTTTGTGGCTGTGTCTGGGCGTAGAGAAGAGCTGTAAGTTATGGAGCAGGTCTTATACCTGTCTGTTTTTGCGGCTCTGCCCTATCATTCAAGTGTATGGGTTGGTGAAAACCACGGACGGCACCCGAATACCAATCCCTGTGCCATCTGTTCTGTTTGTACCGACACATATACTGCACACTGTAAACTGAAAATATGACTTGTCCAAATGGGAAAAAGCGGATTGCTAAGACCCCACATAGAGCCGCAGCCAAAGAACAATGCGGAAGATACCATGGCGGAAATTACAACGTTTTGCACAGAAGTCTGCAGAGTTTTCCTCTTGGGACTTTCTGTCTGTATACGGAAAACGCCATCATTTCCATAGGTGTAATTGACAGGCTGCAATTTACATAAATGTGAGCAGTTTTGAGATTGCAGTTTTTCTGCTGCAGATTTTTTTTTTTGCAATACTTGTATGGGATTAGCCAGAATCCCATCCACTTTGCAGGTAATGTAAAACACAACATTTTTTGCTGTGTTGTTTCTACTGTGGCCAAAAGGAGTTGTCTGGGATAAAAAAAAGTGCTTTTTCCCTAAAACAGTGCCACTCTTGTCCATGGCTGCATCTGGTATTACAGTCTTTAACAGGTTAGCATGTTATTTTTTCATGAGTTATACACACACACATATGTATATATCCTGAGTAACCCCGTTAAGAGAACCTCCAGATATTAATATTTTTCGCATGCCTCTTAGCAGGCCTGCGTCCCGCTCCCCTAGATACCTGACGGCATTCCTGGCCATCTCGCCATCTGTCTATGTTGTAATGTCGGCCCTGTAATGAGTGTTAACTCAACCTGTTTAATCATTTATATCTGTTAAAAGCAAAAGTCTCCTTGAAATATTCATTGCAAACCAATTTCCTGCTGTAGGGCCTTCGCCATTCTGTAAATATTTGGCTGTGCACACATTAGAGAAGGGCACGCTTACCTACGGCAGGATAAGTGCATACCAAGAGGAGTGATAACAGACACTTTCCTGCACTGTATTTATGGGGTTTAGTGCTAGGGACACTTTTTTACGGCTTTTAGTACAGCTATGAAATCCCTATTGGGCGTATCATAGACCTGACAGTGTCCTCGGTACCTACAGGTCTGTTCATTGAAGGGGTTGTCCAGGATTTAGGGCACACTGGGGGCAGCTGGGGTGGGTGTACACAAACAATCACCTATCCCTGGGGTTCTGTTGTCCAGTCTTGGTCTCCGTTTCTTCTTGTGCTGGAAGTCGCCTCGCTGGAAAAGAAGAGGATCACATGACCACCAACCACTGGCCCCAGCGGTCACTGGAGACGGACTAGTGATGTCACTCACATACGACACAGGCTTCTTACCTGCGACTGATGAAAACCTCACCTGGTCCTAAGAATGGGGGACCTTTTCTCCCTGCTGCATATTCAGCCTGGATGAATGGAGGTGTGACTGGTGGTGGATGGCGCATCCATTCACCTCAATGTGTCCAAAACACAGCACTCGGCCATCACCGGTGCTCCCATTGAAGTGAATGAGAGCACTATCCACCACCAGTCACACCTACATTCAGCCTGGCTGTGGTAAGGCTGAATGTGCAGCGGGGCAAAGACCTCCAATTCTCGCCTCGTGGCATAACCCCTTTAACAGAGTATAGGAGAAGTTCAGGCAAGTTGGCTAACCCCGTAATCATATACTGGGAATAGAATAAAAAAATCTACAATCAGAAAATAAAAATAGATTAGAAAAAAAAAGCCATATATAAGGGATACGTTCCTTCTAAATCCCTGGCGTTCCCCTGACAATGGGGCCGTTCTCACCTGTATTGTTGAACTGGGCCATGATGTATTGTACGGATTACCCAGACAGCCAGCCATTGGTGAAGTCAGGCCTGGTCTGGACTCCAGTATGGGAGCATGAGCCGTGTATTCAGGCAGTGAAAAAGAACCAATAAAATATCCCATCTAAATATATCTAGTAATGTATCTATATACTGGGAAATATCTAGATCACATATGTTCTACGCATATGCTTGTCATTTATATCACTCTGTACGTTGTCTAGAAGGGACGTCTCAATTGTTTGTGTCTCTTTTCTACATTTTTAAGAAATCTTAATAAATGCTCTGGGGCAGATTTCCTAAATGGGGTCGTTCAAAGGGGGGAAGACGTAGTGTGCGCTAAGTGATTTATGTGCTTTAGGCTGAGGCCCCACGTTGCAGAGATGCAGCTTTTGTTGTTGCAGATTTTGCTGCAGTTTTTGAGCCAAAGCCAGGAGTGGATTAAGCAGAAGGTACAAGTATAAGAACTTCCTATATATCTCCCATTCCTATTGTAGCCATTCCTATTGGCAACAAAATCTGCAAGAAAAAAAGCTGATTTTCCACAACGTGGGGCCTTAAACCAGTTCATGAATGGGCCATTTTCCATTTTTTTTTTTTTTTTTAGTTTATTCGGTTCTGTCTTCCTGTGTTTTATGTGACTGATCTGTCGTGTCTGTTCCTTTTTCTCGTAGGTGATAACTATAGTTTGTGTTTTTATTTTCCAGAAATATTTTAAAGGGAATCAAAGAGCTCCGGGATATTTTACGGGTTATAGAAACAAAGGCAACACAGGCCTTCAAGATGGTAAGATTACGGATGTGTCATCTGGCATGTTTTTCTATGTATTATATATACTTCATATTTTAAGTGTAACTAAGTTTTCAGACAACTTTTGATTTTTTGCCAATATTTGTGTCATTGATACATTTTTTAATATACTTTATTAACAAATTTTGGCTCCTTTCTGTGAATCCTGCATTGTTTCTGTATTGAGAGCTGTTTCTGCCTCTCACTGAATGTTACTGTGTATGGAGTACGGGCTGTGTAACATGTAGAGAAAATGAGGTGGGGAGGGTCACTGCAAACAGTTATATCTCGGACAATATAAAATGTACAAACTTGTCTTCTCTTGTTTAATATGGCACTAAGGTTCTGTGCCTAAAACACAGTCGGGATTAGGATTTTTATATAATTTTTATTATACAGCTGCATATAAATATCCTAATCCCAACTGTATTTTCAACCAGTGATATCTCTGGTAATAATTTAGATAGTACTGCAGCCTCCGTGTCACATGAAAGAAGAGAAGACAAGTTTGTACATTTTATATTGTCCGAGATATAACAGTTTGCAGTGACCCTCCCCGCACCCTGATTTTCTCTGCATGTTACACAGCCCGTGCTCCATATACAGTAACATTCGGTGAGAGGCAGGAACAGCTCTCAATACAAAAACAAGGGGAAGAATAAAGAGATTCAGGATTTCTGGTGTCTCCCAGCACAGTCCGGTCCTGCTTCTCTGCTGTCTTGTTTTGGCAGAAGTCCCCGCTGCACTGTGATATGTTCGGGGTCTGGGTGTCTTACCCCCACAGATCAGGTACTGATGACCTTTTCTGTGGACACGTCATCACTCCTAAAAATACATTTGGGCCCGGAAAATCCCTTTAATAAGGGTGACCACTCCCCTGTCCGATCTGAGATTGGATCTAGAGGGACGCTGTTACGTGAAGGACAGGACAGTAGCAGAGGCAACGTCTGACCCCCCAGAAAGCATTGTTTACATGTCCTATTCATATTTATAGGACACATGCTGGGCGTTGGATGCTTGCCTCAGTAACTTTCCCACCAGGCATGCAGTTATTGTTTTCTTCTTCATTTACATCCAAATGGAATTTCAGAATTCTGCCGGTTCCATTTTAGAACCTGTATAGAACACTCTGCAGACAGTCATGTGACCTAACAGCTTAGGGTGGGTTCACACTTGCACCCGGCACTCCGTCCGCCGCGAATCCGACCTAAATGTCAGAAAACTGGATAGGCATTGGATAGAGAAAGGTTTGCGACGCTTTGCTTAAAAACCCATTCACTTGAATGGGTTTTTTAAAGCAATGCGCGGGTGTGCGCTTACAACCTCTGTGCCGCGAAGCTGGTTTTTTTTGTCGGAAACAAAGTTGGACATGCAGGACTTTTTGTCCCACGAAAAAAAACTGGTTTCGTAGCACAGAGGGTGTAGCGCACACCCGCATATTGCTTTATAAAACCCATTCAAGTAAATGGGTTTTTAAGTAAAGCGTCACAAACCTTTCCCTATTCAGTTCCTATCCAGTTTTCCGACATTTAGGTCGGATTCGCGGCGGACGGGTTGCCACCGCAAGTGTGAATCCACCCTTAGTTCTTACTATATAACTGTTATCTGAGCTCCCACAATGCCCTACTCTCTGAATGTATTGGACACCATTGAATTAAAAAGTAATATAAAAATAACATATTTATCATTTGCTGTAGACGATGGATCATTGTAAATCTGGTTTGCAGAGTGTAGTGTTCCTTTAAATTGACTATTACAGTTCTATGTAGTAATATGGTTTTACCTCTAAGGCGCTATCCTGTCTAATGTAAACTGAGCAGATTGTAACCATGCTTCAGCCATTCATCATGTAAAGTATATTTGCTTCCTACATTTGCTGAATGTGTCCAATACAAATAAGGTTAAGCAGGGAAGTTAAATGATGCGTTAAATGAGGAAGTGACATCACAAATCAGTTTAATATGTATACAGGCCATTAACAGTGTACATTGGTGCATTAGCCTCTTATGTAGGGTGGTTACTGTGATGGGAAAGCTGATATATATTACATATAGGCGTCCATATGTATCTTATGGTTCTGCTTTACAGTGCATGATTGTACGTAAAAGGGACATGAAATTATTTAATAAAATATAGTGTTTAACTCTTTACTGACACACACATTTTTCATTGGTGGGTTGGAATATAATGAAGTTTGCAGAGGTGTAACTAGCAAAGATGGGTCCCCATAGCAAGCTTTGACTCCCCTTTTACTGGCCCCCACACAATATAACACCCTAAAACTGCACTTGTACCATTTTGTTATGGGTTTTGTTTTTTGGTGTTCACTGTGTGGACAAAATTCCACTTTAACTATATTCTGCACGTTGGTATGAGTATGGCGATACCAAATGTATATAGTTTTTATTATCTTTTAACGCCTTGACAAAAATTCAAATCTTTGAAAAAAATATTTCTATATTTCCATATAAGGAGCTATGTAGTGTGTCTTTTTTGTGTGGCCAGATGTGCTTTATATATACTGTTTTTATATATATATATATATATATATATATATATATAATTTTGGGAATTGTTTGACATTTTGATCACTTTATATTCATTTTATTGGAGGAGGCCATTTTGATTTTTTTCGGCTAGGGCGTTCACCATATGGGATAAATATTTGTATATGTTTGTAGCTTCGGCATTTCAGATACCTAATGTGTTTGTCTTTATTTTTATTTGGGATCTATGGAAGTTGGATTGATTTGAAATTTGTTTTTACTTTTTTAAATATTTTTTAAAACTTTTTTTTCTTTCCTTTTACCTTTAGTCCCCTTAGGGAGATCACCAGTGTATAGCATGTTCTCGATTAAACGCCTTATCACGGGCTTTGCTGCATTGGTGTTGGTTTGTGCGATTTGGGCCAAATGTATCCAATGTCGCACAATTTGATAATAATACATTTCATTTATATAGCGCCAACATATTCCGCAGCGGTGCATCTACTGCTCAGGCTAACCATGACCACTTTCCTACCTACGTTTCAAAATTGGAGTGAGGTGTTGCAAAATTGCAAAATAACTCCAGAATTCTGACCTGCAGGGCTTGTCCCTTCTCCATCTTGTCTATTTAGGTCCAGTATTCCGTGCCGAGTCAATTCTTGATATATCTGTATAGCGATTAGAGCACCGTTACAGCGTTATGACTCCATCATTCTCAGGATCATTGGGGGTCCTAGAGGTCAGACCCCCACCAATCATATCATAGCGATAGACCATGAATATATGAGATGGCTCTAACCCTTTAATATTTACCTACATGTCGGCAGCGTGGATGGTTTTCTTATTAATTATGTTGTGTTGGCCTTTCCTTTTTCCAGCGTTAATATGTCATCCCTGAGCAGAATTTTACATCTCCTGTTACGTGACGCCTAATGCGCTTATTGTCAGCAGATCTGTCATCATTCAGAGGGATAATGTCGTGATGTGCGGATGAGAGAGCGTTCTGGGTACGGCAGGGCAGGTTTCTTTCTTTGTGGCTCATTAATGAGCAGAGAATCAGACTTTATGTACTTCGGAGGGAATTCATCAAATACATAAAAGCGCCTTCATTTATGAAAGGGACAATAAAAATGCTAGCGACAATTATCCTAAAAAACGGTTTGTAAAAAGGGAAAGATTGTCAATGGTAAAATGTAGTTTTTAATCAATAATTAAAAAAAAGAAAGAAAATGGTGCACAGGCTTATAACAAAAAAGAAGGGAAGGGATCGCCTCCACTGAATATACTGCCATAGGGACGACCTCACAGCTGTGGTGCCGTGTCCAGATGAAACATTCCCTGTGCAGTCCTGGAAGAGAGGAGAACATCCCAAAGTTACCAGCCTTATGCCAACCCAGGGGAGCAATCAGGAAGGCACAACCGGCCTTTCACCACCTCCAACAAGTCCAGCACTTTACATCATTTGATAGGCACCACTTTGCCTTCTCGCCACTTCTGGCACAGTTGGAATTTTTTCTCTATTCTCCACCATTTCTGAGCAATCACTGCTGTTAGTTTTAGTGTCTGATATACTATTTAGACTCTGTATTGTCAGGAGGGTGGTGTCAGGCAGGAGCAGACAAGGGGTGTGATTCTGAGCTCTGACACTGGCTGAAACAGCTTCTCTCCTCTATCATATAACCCTATATATCACAGAGCTCAGCTTCTCTCCTCTGTCATATAACCCTATATATCACAGAGCTCAGCTTCTCTCCTCTATCATATAACCTATATATCACAGAGCTCAGCTTCTCTCCCTCTATCATATAACCCTATATATCACAGAGCTCAGCTTCTCTCCTCTATCATATATACCTTTTATATCACAGAGCTCAGCTTCTCTCCTCTATCATATAACCCTATATATCACAGAGCTCAGCTTCTCTCCCTCTATCATATAACCCTATATATCACAGAGCTCAGCTTCTCTCCCTCTATCATATAACCCTATATATCACAGAGCTCAGCTTCTCTCCTCTATCACATAACCCTATATATCACAGAGCTCAGTCTCTCCTCTATCATATAACCCTATATATCACAGAGCTCAGCTTCTCTCCTCTATCATATAACCCTATATATCACAGAGCTCAGCTTCTCTCCTCTATCATATAACCCTATATATCACAGAGCTCAGCTTCTCTCCTCTATCATATAACCCTATATATCACAGAGCTCAGCTTCTCTCCTCTATCATATAACCCTATATATCACAGAGCTCAGCTTCTCTCTCTCTATCATATAACCCTATATATCACAGAGCTCAGCTTCTCTCCTCTGTCATATAACCCTATATATCACAGAGCTCAGCTTCTCTCCTCTATCATATAACCCTATATATCACAGAGCTCAGCTTCTCTCCTCTATCACATAACCCTATATATCACGGAGCTCAGCTTCTCTCCCTCTATCATATAACCCTATATATCACAGAGCTCAGCTTCTCTCCTCTGTCATATAACCCTATATATCACAGAGCTCAGCTTCTCTCCTCTATCATATAACCCTATATATCACAGAGCTCAGCTTCTCTCCCTCTATCATATAACCCTATATATCACAGAGCTCAGCTTCTCTCCTCTATCATATAACCCTATATATCACAGAGCTCAGCTTCTCTCCTCTATCATATAACCCTATATATCACAGAGCTCAGCTTCTCTCCTCTATCATATAACCTATATATCACAGAGCTCAGCTTCTCTCCCTCTATCATATAACCTATATATCACAGAGCTCAGCTTCTCTCCTCTATCATATAACCCTATATATCACAGAGCTCAGCTTCTCTCCTCTATCATATAACCCTATATATCACAGAGCTCAGCTTCTCTCCTCTATCATATAACCCTATATATCACAGAGCTCAGCTTCTCTCCTCTATCATATAACCCTATATATCACAGAGCTCAGCTTCTCTCTCTCTATCATATAACCCTATATATCACAGAGCTCAGCTTCTCTCCTCTATCATATAACCCTATATATCACAGAGCTCAGCTTCTCTCCTCTATCATATAACCTATATATCACAGAGCTCAGCTTCTCTCCTCTATCATATAACCTATATATCACAGAGCTCAGCTTCTCTCCTCTATCATATAACCCTATATATCACAGAGCTCAGCTTCTCTCCTCTGTCATATAACCCTATATATCACAGAGCTCAGCTTCTCTCCTCTATCATATAACCTATATATCACAGAGCTCAGCTTCTCTCCCTCTATCATATAACCCTATATATCACAGAGCTCAGCTTCTCTCCTCTATCATATATACCTTTTATATCACAGAGCTCAGCTTCTCTCCTCTATCATATAACCCTATATATCACAGAGCTCAGCTTCTCTCCCTCTATCATATAACCCTATATATCACAGAGCTCAGCTTCTCTCCCTCTATCATATAACCCTATATATCACAGAGCTCAGCTTCTCTCCTCTATCACATAACCCTATATATCACAGAGCTCAGCTTCTCTCCTCTATCATATAACCCTATATATCACAGAGCTCAGCTTCTCTCCCTCTATCATATAACCCTATATATCACAGAGCTCAGCTTCTCTCCTCTATCATATAACCCTATATATCACAGAGCTCAGCTTCTCTCTCTCTATCATATAACCCTATATATCACAGAGCTCAGCTTCTCTCCTCTGTCATATAACCCTATATATCACAGAGCTCAGCTTCTCTCCTCTATCATATAACCCTATATATCACAGAGCTCAGCTTCTCTCCTCTATCACATAACCCTATATATCACAGAGCTCAGCTTCTCTCCCTCTATCATATAACCCTATATATCACAGAGCTCAGCTTCTCTCCCTCTATCATATAACCCTATATATCACAGAGCTCAGCTTCTCTCCTCTATCATATAACCCTATATATCACAGAGCTCAGCTTCTCTCCCTCTATCATATAACCCTATATATCACAGAGCTCAGCTTCTCTCCTCTATCATATAACCCTATATATCACAGAGCTCAGCTTCTCTCCTCTATCATATAACCCTATATATCACAGAGCTCAGCTTCTCTCCTCTATCATATAACCTATATATCACAGAGCTCAGCTTCTCTCCCTCTATCATATAACCTATATATCACAGAGCTCAGCTTCTCTCCTCTATCATATAACCCTATATATCACAGAGCTCAGCTTCTCTCCTCTATCATATAACCCTATATATCACAGAGCTCAGCTTCTCTCTCTCTATCATATAACCCTATATATCACAGAGCTCAGCTTCTCTCTCTCTATCATATAACCCTATATATCACAGAGCTCAGCTTCTCTCCTCTATCATATAACCCTATATATCACAGAGCTCAGCTTCTCTCCTCTATCATATAATCCTATATATCACAGAGCTCAGCTTCTCTCCTCTATCATATAACCCTATATATCACAGAGCTCAGCTTCTCTCCTCTATCATATAACCCTATATATCACAGAGCTCAGCTTCTCTCCTCTATCATATAACCTATATATCACAGAGCTCAGCTTCTCTCCTCTATCATATAACCCTATATATCACAGAGCTCAGCTTCTCTCCTCTATCATATAACCCTATATATCACTGAGCTCAGCTTCTCTCCTCTATCATATAACCTATATATCACAGAGCTCAGCTTCTCTCCTCTATCATATAACCCTATATATCACAGAGCTCAGCTTCTCCCTCTATCATATATACCTTTTATATCACAGAGCTCAGCTTCTCTCCTCTATCATATAACCCTCTATATCACAGAGCTCAGTTTCTCTCCTCTATCATATAACCCTATATATCACAGAGCTCAGTTTCTCTCCTCTATCATATAACCCTATATATCACAGAGCTCAGCTTCTCTCCCTCTATCATATACACCTATATATCACAGAGCTCAGCTTTTCTCCCCCTGTTACATCCTGCTCACAGATAGGACAGTAAAAATCACCTGACAATTTCCTTTTGCACTAGCTCCTTAGCATAGCTTAAGTGAGAGACAGATTTCTACTTCATTGTTTGTTTCAGGAGCTTGCACAAGGACTTGAAGTCATTTGATAAGTGCCGCTTTCTTTTTTTTTTCCTCATTCTGTTCTAAGTTTAGTGTCCCTTTAAGGCAGATTTTCCTACAATATTTTGTCTCTTGTGCTCGTACTGAGGTGCTGGGATCATTGTGATATTATGTACAGATTTCTTTCTCTTATTTTTAGGCCATGTAGAGAAATGTAGGAGACTCTAGACCTTAGGGGGGAAGCTGCCTAAATAATTTCATGTTGACGTGATAATACAATATTGGCTAACACCAGAGAACTGGAGGCAGTTTCCTTTATGCTCACATGCCATGAAGCCATGGAGTAGTTTACTCTCTTGTCCCAGCTTTATGTCATTTGTGAGCATTAAAGCTCAAAGGTGAAATGTCCTGGAGGATCTGTGAGGAGGAGGGCACAGTAGGAAGAGATGCTATCCATTATCTGCCAACCTTTGCTATTCATCCTATCCAGTTGGGCTTTTTATTTACTTTATAAGCCAATTTCAATGAAAAAATTCCTAAAAAACCTGCAGAGTTGGGCTTAGTGTTGCGATATCTGTGGGGTCTGTATAGTCACCACTGAAGGGGCTCTTCTGGTCTTGATAGCCTGTGCCCTTAGAGCTTGTACCCCTAGATCTTTGGGCACTGTTACTTATATAGATAGACAGCTGTAGAAGATGCAGAGAAATTCCCTACTGCAGTTTTTCCCAATCTTTTTACCTCTGGAAAAAAATTTCTTCGGGGCACCCATACCAAATAATTTTTACTAAAAGACAAAATCTATCTAAGGATTATGGCTGGGAAATTAATCGAACAATTACCGAAACTGAACGGCAACCCGGATTACCGACATGATTTTGTTCACATCAGTTTTTTTGGTTATTACAATATTCGTGAAGTTCCACTTATAGTTTTGTTCGGACCGAACATATCTGAACCGAAACTGCTGTTATACTCTGAGGTTTCTTCACACCCCAGAGTATAATAAGCAGAGGCCCAAGAGAGGTGAGCAAACATAAAAATACAGTGTTACTCACCTCTCTTGGGTTCCGGCACAACTCCCTGTTCTCTTCCTGACTTCTAACTGCCATGAGGCCTGTGATTAGGCCTCAGCGGTCACGTGGGTCACGCAACGTCATGATGCGTGCATCTCTGTGTCACAACTCCACTTGTCCACTGGTATCTGTGATTGGGTCTCAGCGGCCCCTAATGTCATGCAGAAGCGCCAAAGAAAACAGGGAGCCCAGGAGAGGTGAGTAACGCTGTTTTTTATGTTTTACGCCTCCAATGGGCCTTCTCGCTGACAGATTTATGGCCAATAGAGCAGCCTTCGAGTGGCAGGATCTACAAACCCAGCTGCAACATCTGTGGGCACATGAGTCACAGGATACCATAAAGAACTTGTATACCCCCATGTCCAACCATATCTCATTTTGTATACAGGCTAGAGGCGCCAACAGGGTCCTAAAGCCTGCGCTTAGTACAATTTTTCCCAATTGATTCCTCCTTTAGCTCTAATATTGTAGTCACTTCCATATATCATCTTTGCATTCACACTGAGAAAGTTTTAGTTGATTCCATCAAGTCCATCTTGGTGCCTTTTGTTTCTTGCCAATGAGTGTATATTATCAATAATAAGTGTTTTATCATTTTATAATGTAGATTTTTTTTATGCAGTTTTCCACCATTTGTAGGATCTCTGCTTGCTGTCATTGCTGGAAAATATTCTTCTTTGTATCCAGAGGCTGAAAACCCCAATACAGACCTCAGCAGATGTGTCCTAGGTTTTCGACGAGTTCTTTAATATCATCTCAGTCAAAAGCATTATAATTATGGAACAGATTGTGCAGCAAAACAGGAACATAATCTAATAGGGTTTTTTTCCCTCTGCCAACTGAACATATGTTGCTGTGTGTGGCGATCATATCCTAATAACTAGCGACATGCATATATACAGTATATATTATAATTATGGGTATGTATATACAGTACTGTGAAAGTTTTATGCAGGTGTGGAAAAAATGCTGCACAGTAAGAATGCTTTCAGAAATAGAAGGGTTAATAGTTTATTTTTGTCAATTAACAAAATGAAGTGAATGAAGAAAAGAGAAATGTAAATCCCATCAATATTTGGTGTGACCTTTGCCCTTTGCCTTCCATCAGTTCTTCTAGGTACACTTGCACAAATTCAAGGATTTTGTAGGATTTTTGTTAGGTTTATTATTATCTAATTTTATCAAACAGTTGATAATGATCATCATTTTCACATAGATTGAGGTCCTACACCAAATCTGTAAAAGGGCCCCCACCCACCATGCAACATTTATAATCCTGGAGTGAGATTATGTAGCAGAGGAGCCTTTGGACCCCAACCACTGCCTGCACGCCCCTCTGCTACACCCCCGCCTGTCCATTAGAGAATATATAATGTCAGATCATATTTTATGTTATTTTTTATGTTCTATTTACACCGAATAATTCAAAACTTCTATCCACATTCACATTTGCCACCTGTACACGGTATTTTAAGACCACACTATTACTTGCTTTTAAGCTGTAAATTCCATCCTGTAATACAGTAACCAGTAATAATAATACCGCTACACGAGCAAATTATATACTGCTTCATCATGAATACATTCTCCAGTATCAGTACAGCCGGCTAAACTGTGACAGCAGAAGCTCTGATGAACATATAACAATGCCAGATGTACCAAACCATGCCCAGAGTCCCACACGACCGTCCCCAGACCCCTCTTCAGCACCCCTTGTGCTTTTACTATTTGGGAAATTATACTTGTATAGATGATGGCCAGTCTGCAAAAATGT
Organism: Leptodactylus fallax; assembly: GCA_947044405.1. Taxonomy (NCBI): domain Eukaryota; kingdom Metazoa; phylum Chordata; class Amphibia; order Anura; family Leptodactylidae; genus Leptodactylus; species Leptodactylus fallax. The sequence continues at coordinate 9,997,332 of CAMRHE010000006.1, forward strand.
GTTTATTACTTGTAGAGAAAAGCTTTTATTTTTAGATTGATAAATGCAAGTTAGAAATGAGATAGACAGAAAGATACATAGATAGATAGATAAAAATTGTAAAAAAATAAAACAGGAAACAAAAAGTATTAGATGTGGATTCCAAGAGCACATCTCATTTTTTTTTTACCTTGGAGTGCTGCCTGCTTTTTTTTTTTTTAATATATACAGTACAGACCAAAAGTTTGGACACACCTTCTCATTCCAAGAGTTTTCTGTATTTTCACGACTATAAAAATTGTAGATTCACACTGAAGGCATCAAAACTATGAATTAACACATGTGGAATTATATACTTAACAAAAAAGTGTGAAACAACTGAAAATATGTCTTATATTCTAGGTTCTTCAAAGTAGCCACCTTTTGCTTTGATTACTGCTTTGCACACTCTTGGCATTCTCTTGATGAGCTTCAAGAGGTAGTCACCTGAAATGGTTTTCACTTCACAGGTGTGCCCTGTCAGGTTTAATAAGTGGGATTTCTTGCCTTATAAATGGGGTTGGGACCATCAGTTGTGTTGTTCAGAAGTCAGGTGGATACACAGCTGATAGTCCTACTGAATGGAGGGTTACAATTTGTATTATGGCAAGAAAAAAGCAGCTAAGTAAAGAAAAACGAGTGGCCATCATTACTTTAAGAAATGAAGGTCAGTCAGTCCGAAAAATTGGGAAAACTTTGAAAGTATCCCCAAGTGCAGTGGCCAAAACCATCAAGCGCTACAAAGAAACTGGCTCACATGAGGACCGCCCCAGGAAAGGAAGACCAAGAGTCACCTCTGCTGCGGAGGATAAGTTCATCCGAGTCACCAGCCTCAGAAATCGCAGGTTAACAGCAGCTCAGATTAGAGACCAGGTCATTGCCACACAGAGTTCAAGCAGCAGACACATCTCTACAACAACTGTTAAGAGGAGACTGTGTGCAGCAGGCCTTCATGGTAAAATAGCTGCTAGGAAACCACTGCTAAGGACAGGCAACAAGCAGAAGAGACTTGTTTGGGCTAAAGAACACAAGGAATGGACATTAGACCTGTGGAAATCTGAGCTTTGGTCTGATGAGTCCAAATTTGAGATCTTTGGTTCCAACCACTGTGTCTTTGTGCGACGCAGAAAAGGTGAACGAATGGACTCTACATGCCTGGTTCCCACCGTGAAGCATGGAGGAGGAGGTGTGATGGTGTGGGGGTGCTTTGCTGGTGACACTGTTGGGGATTTATTCAAAATTGAAGGAATACTGAACCAGCATGGTTACCACAGCATCTTGCAGCGGCATGCTATTCCATCCGGTTTGCGTTTAGTTGGACCGTCATTTATTTTTCAACAGGACAATGAAAGAAAGAACCTCTAAATTATAGATCATATTAGGTGTTTTAACTATATCAGTAATATATGTCCTTGTGCTGTGTGTGAGTGCCCTGCATTTTTGTAATTTTTATGTATTGCTTCGCAGTGAGCACCTGTTCACACTGGGATGTGCAGTCTTAACCCTTTTTGCTTTTTAGATAGATAATTGATAGATACAGTGGGGAAAAAAGTATTTAGTCAGCCACCAATTGTGCAAGTTCTCCCACTTAAAAAGATGAGGCCGGCCTGTAATTGTCATCATAGGTAGACCTCAACTATGAGAAACAAAATGAGAAAACAAATCCAGAAAATCACATTGTCTGATTTTTAAAGAATTTATTGCAAATTATGGTGGAAAATAAGTATTTGGTCAAGAACAAAAGTTCATCTCAATACTTTGTTCTATATCCTTTGTTGCCAATGACAGAGGTCAAACGTTTTCTGTAAGTCTTCACAAGGTTGGCACACACTGTTGCTGGTATGTTGGCCCATTCCTCCATGCAGATCTCCTCTAGAGCAGGGATGTTTTGGGGCTGTCGCTGGGCAACACGGACTTTCAACTCCCTCCAAAGGTTTTCTATGGGGTTGAGATCTGGAGACTGGCTAGGCCACTCCAGGACCTTGAAATGCTTCTTACGAAGCCGCTCCTTCGTTGCCCTGGCGGTGTGCTTGGGATCATTGTCATGCTGAAAGACCCAGCCACGTTTCATCTTCAATGCCCTTGCTGATGGAAGGAGGTTTGCACTCAAAATCTCACGATACATGGCCCCATTCATTCTTTCATGTACACGGATCAGTCGTCCTGGTCCCTTTGCAGAGAAACAGCCCCAAATCATGATGTTGCCACCCCCATGCTTCACAGTAGGTATGGTGTTCTTTGGATACAACTCAGCATTCACTCTCCTCCAAACACGACGAGTTGTGTTTCTACCAAACAGTTCTACTTTGGTTTCATCTGGCCATATGACATTTGACATATGACTTTTTTTATTCACTTTACTATGGGTGCTGCCTGTTTTTTACAATTTGTTTTGAAGGGGATACTACCTTTTCCCAGTGGTGAGCACCCATATTTATGTGCATATTTTACTGGTGCGGTCATTCATTGTATTGCTAGATAGATAATTGATAGATTATGGAAGAGAGATAGATAGATAGATAGATAGATAGATAGATTATGAAATAAAAGATAGATAGATAGATAGATATTAGATAGATATTAAATAGTTAGATAAATATAAGATAGTTACTTACCTACAGTACATAGATATATATATAGATAGATATGAGATAGAAATGAGACACATAGATATAGATATATAGATAGATAATAGATGTATGAGGTAGAAATTAGGTAGATTCTTATAGATAGATAGATAGATAGATAGATAGATAGTTAAAGAGATAGATATTAAATAGTTAGATAAATATGAGATACTTAAATCAATATGAGATAGACAGTTACCTACAGTACATAGATATGAGATAGCTAGATACATATAGATAGATAGATTGAGATAGATAGATAGATAGATAGATAGATAGATAGATAGATAGATATGTGATATATATTAGATAGAAATGAAATAGATATTAAATAGATAGATAAATATGAGATTGATAGGTATGGATAGATATCTAGATATGATACAGTATATTAAATAGATATCAGATACATGGAGAAAATGAGATAGATATTAGATCATGGCCTTCTCCCCGGTTCTACCGATACAGAATTTTTAAGGAATGCAAATCATCAACTTCAAATTGTCCATATGCCTGGCCGAGCAAGAGGCCCCTGCATTAGATAGATAGATACATATGATAGATATTTACATAGGTATAAAATAGAATTAGATGGATATGAGATAGATATTAGATAGATAGATGCATAGATAGATAGAAAGATATGAGATAGTAGATAGATAGATAGATAGATAGATAGATAGATAGACAGATAGATATGAGATATATATTAGAGATAGATAGATAGATATTAAAAATAAAAAATGTACTTCCTTCTATCTTTACAGTTCTTTTAGTCCACCTTTAGGACTTTTCTCAAGCTTACTGAATATAGACCTATAAGCACTTCTTATTTCCCTCTATAACTACTGGAGTGCTATTGTGGAGCGCAGTTTTTGATTTTCTAGATAGAGAGAATTCATCCATGTATTTCTCTATGAGCCCCTTTTATTTCTGATCGTATCATTCACTCCATCCTATTTTATTACTGTTGTGTACAGGCTAATAGTGGCCATATTTTTACAATGTGTCTTATATAGAACATTTCTGAACATTGCATCTTCTCTCATTTCCGCCATTTAGAATTGCAGGTAGCTAATGTTATCTGCAGATACGGTTGGCTGTGGTCAATTACGTGCTTGTGCCTTGACATTAGGCTTCTTCTGTTAATGGCCTTTTCCTATGGAAAAAACTGAGCTTCCATCAGTACCTGATCCTGTGAATTTGATGAGCCAATGTCATAGTCATATCTTAGGCGAAGCAAAAGAATCAAAGTTTTACAGTCATCATCCCCGATACTTGTTAACCCCTTATTGGCCCTGCTTATTTTGGGTCTTAAGCATTTTCTTTTCTCTTTTGCATTGTTGCATTCCTAAAGCCATACCTTTTTCCTGTTAGTATAGCTGTATGAGGGCTTGTTTTTTGCAGCAGGGGTTGTTGTTTTCAGTGGCACCATTTATAAGGTACATATAATTTAATGATCAGATTTTAACATGTTATCTTTATTCTGCAGGTCAGTATGAAACAGACTTTTCCCAGTGGGTACTCTCTGGCATGTAAAATTTACTACAGCATCAGGTGGTCTCTACCTATTTTAATGGCCTCGAACTTCGCTAACCAGTACCTTTCTCTGCGCTGGTGAAGGGCAAGAACTTCTTGATCAGTTTATTGTTACATAGTTACATAGTAGATGAGGTTGGATGAAGACACAGGTCCATCAAATCAAACCTATAACCCTACAGCACCCTATACTGTTGATCCAGAGGAAGGCAAAAACCCCATGAGGCTTATGCCAATTGCCCCATTGTTAATCCCTATTATGTAGGGAGTGTCCAAGGTGAAAAGCCCCTGATAAACTTGCCATACCCATAAGATATCTGTCAGCAGAACACCTGTTTGCCCAACTTCTGTCTTTTTCAACCTTCCCATATACAAGAAAGGTTGAGCTGATATTGTAGAGAGCCCCCCATGCTTCTTAGATCATCGCCAATCTCAAAGATTTTGGTGGCATCCATAGACCTCAGTCTACCGTGCCCCACCGCCTCAGGGGTGTAAGGTACCAATTACAAAGGATATGCTGGCAGCGAAAGAGTCCACGGCATTGAACAACAGTTTTTATTACACTTAAGCACTTGAAACACGTTCCCGTCCAGACACTTTAATTAAACTTCTAAGGAAACTATCACAATGACTCTTCTTATTCCCCCAGAAACTGTGCATTATCTTTCGTTCTACATTTTCTTATAACTGTTATCGCCCCTTCGCTATTCTTATTTAAATGGTAATAAAAGGGCTATTTTGTATAATTGTGTGTACTTGTACTCCGGTAAGCGCTCCCCTGGTGGACATTGACTATCATGGTCTCTAACTGAAATTAAAGTTTAGACCACAACATTCCCGGATGTAGAGTACGGGAACAACATAAAAGTTCACTTCAAACCCCGGTAAAACCTTCACCGGCGCTGGCATGAGAACCATGGAGATGGAATAGATAAGGTGGTGTGAGCAGAGTGTATTACCTGGATTCATGTTGAAGGGAGTCTGTCAGCCCCCTATGTTGTTGAGATATTACTATTTCTGCTGCCCTCTGACGCTTCCTCCTGGTTTGACAAGACTAGGCAGTATATATCAAATCTTTCCTGTCACCCTCAAATTTGGCACTGAGAGGTTAGGAGGCTTACCTCTTTGGAGTAATGACAATGCCCTCATTGCTCCGAAGAGATAAGTTGCGTATTGACAGAAATGGGAATATCTTGGCAATGGAGGCCGGGACTCACAAGGGGAAAACACCATCTGCTTCCGGTGACCCTAACCTATCTTGGTTGTTACGCTGGGTTCTGGTGACAGACTCCTTTCATAGGTGTCCATCCACATTCAATAGCTGTCATTCGACTGACAACTATTCCTCCCAACCTACCCATATACTTGCATGTTTGGTTTGGCCACAAATGAATGTGTTTTGAATGGAAGAGGGGAGTAAGTCGCTGCTAGACACCTCTGGTGGTGCTTGTCTTATTTAAGGACAAAGGATTGGGTATGTTGAAATTCCATATTCCATATGCCTAATCCTTATTTTCCTCAACATCTGCCAGGTAAATGTCGGCTGAAGATCTAATAAACATCAGTTTGTTGTCCGATCCTGCTGAAATCATCTGGTTTGGCCAATGTTAGTCCAGTGTGTGTGGTCTCCTTTAGATGGGCCAATATTAGACCAGTGTGTGTGGTCACCTTTAGATGGGCCAATGTTAGTCCAGTGTGTGTGGTCACCCTTAGATGGGCCAATATTAGTCCAGTGTGTGTGGTCACCCTTAGATGGGCCAATATTAGTCCAGTGTGTGTGGTTACGCTTAGATAGGCCAATGTTAGTCCAGTTTGTGTGGTCAACCATAGATGGGCCACTGTTAGTTCAGTGTGTGTGGTCACCCTTAGATGGGCCAATATTAGTCCAGTGTGTGTGGTCACCCTTAGATGGGCCAATGTTGGTCCAGTGTGTGTTGGGACCCTTAGATGGGCAATGTTAGTCCAGTGTGTATGGTCTCTCTTAGATGGGTCATTGTTAGTCCAGTGTGTGTAGTCACCCTTAGATGGGCCAATGATAGTCCAGTTTGTGTGGTCACCCATAGATGGGTCACTGTTAGTCCAGTTTGTGTGGTCATGCTTAGATGGGCCAATGTTAGTCCAGTGTGTGTGGTCACACTTAGATGGGCCAATGTTAGACCAGTGTCTATGGTCACTCTTAGATGGGCCAATGTTAGTCCAGTTTGTGTGGTCACCCATAGATGGGCCACTGTTAGTCCAGTGTGTGTGGTCAGCCTTAGATGCGCCAATGTTACAATGTTAGACCAGTGTCTATGGTCACTCTTAGATGGGCCAGTGTTAGTCCAGTTTGTGTGGTCACCCTTAGATGGGCCAATGTTAGTCCAGTGTGTGTGGTCACCCTTAGATGGGCCATTTTATTTAAATTCCGCAATTTCTTATACTAGAAAACTATTATAAAACTAGAGAGTAGCCCCTACTTCTTTGTTGTCATCCACAAATTAAATTTTATATTCCATACTGAAGTCTGCAATAAACATGTCTGGATAGGATCCAAGATATCCAGTGATGTTGGCCACTCATTGTTTCTTGGCAAATGTGCAGTTACCATGTTGTGACCTGCATATTCATTGCTCGGTTTCTGTGTCACAAGACACGACAGTCTTTGATAGTCATGATCTATTTTTATTGAAATAAAAAAAAGACTTGAATCCCATCAATTGCATCATAAGACTTGAGTCACCATCTTATACCAGATATTAAAAAAAAAAGAATTATTCTCACCTAGCCTACCCTTCATGAAAATGAACTGGGAAGGGACTGGAGTAAAATCACAATTAAAGGGGTTTTCCAGGACTATAATACTGAACTCCACTTACTCCCCTAAGTCAGTGACATCACGTTCATTGGTCACGTGACCATGTTGCAGCTCAGTTCCATTCCGATGAATGGGCTGAGCTGCATTACCAAGCACAGCCACTATACAATGAATAGTGCTGTGCTGGATTAGTAGTGAAGAGGCCACAGCAATCAATATCAGAGTCCCAGACAACCCCTTTAAGATAGCGTACACTTTCAGTAACTGTCAGTTGAATGGCAGCTATACCTCCTGATCTCCACAGTATGGCCAAGTATACATGAGGTTTGAATGGGGAGAGGGGAGTAAGCGACTGCTAGACTCCCCTGACAGCAACTTATCTTCTTTGAGAGCATAAGATCGGGCATGTTGAAATTCAGCATGTCTGATCTTTTTTTTTTAAAGGTTATCCGGTTTCTAACATTGATGTCTATCCTTAGGATAGGACTTTCGTCTCCAAGCAGAGACCCCAACTTAGATGTGAACACAGCCTTAGCCTCATGGAACCCGCAGCAAGATCGGGCAGGACCGTTATTTTTTGAGTGTCCTGCTTCGACCTCTGCCTCCCATTGGATACAATGGGGGGGCAGATTTGGGCTGGGATTTGGCGCAGATTTGGAGATGGAATGCACCAGGTGGTCCAGAGGTGGTTCAGAAGTATGCAGGATACACTTCCATTTTGTATATTCCTCATCTTATTTGATTATATTGTTTGGGATACTTTATTTCAATATATATGTGGGACTAGCGACTATGCGTCTCTGGAGATAGAATATTCCAGCCGTAGTAGTCACGGGTTCTTTCTGCCTTGTGGATACGGAGGGTTATTTACTGTATCTTCCAGGAATATTGAATAAAACCTAGGCGGCGGTGTGTTCTTTTCCCTCCATCCTGTCCTGGCCGGTAACCATTTACATGGGTTGACATTGAACAGGATTTGATAATCTCATATGCCAGCTATTTTTAGGGGCTTAGACGGGGTTGAGGCTCCACATACAGAAATCTCTAAACATGATCATTTGCTTCCACGCAATAAATGAGCACAGCAGATTATTCCGCGCTTGGAGGATTACTCGGGCATTACATTTGTTTTCCTAATTTTGTTACTTTTTTTTCCTATTGTTTACCAGGCAGCGAGCAGGCAGCTGGCAGAAGTTCTGCTCCATTCATTGAGTGAGAAGTGTTACTGGAGCCCCTTGAAAAGTCCTTTGCCCGAATTGATGGTGAACAAAGATGAAAGTTCTTTCCCTTACGAGATCCTCAGTCACAAACCACAGATCCATTGCGGAGACCAGTAAGAGATTTTTGGCACCACACACTAACTTATTTTATCAATAGCCTATCAAATCGGTACGGTTTTCCACCACTGCAGTGTCAAATAGAAACATGTGTCCTACACTGATGAACCTCTACAAGACAGGAGAAGGTCTTAAAGTGCGTCAGGAGGTGTTTGATGAACAGTTTTGTAATATACTTAACCTATCTAACTTTGTTTTAATAGAAAACAGGCTGTAAAATTCCCACTAGCAATGCTGTAACTAAGTATTGCCAGAGAGACTCTGTCTGTACACTCGTACTCAATGCACCATGTACAGATGCAGCATTTGCCAAAGGGAATGGTCACTTCAAACGGCTGTATCTTCTGTTTTATACCACCTACAAAAGAGCACATAAAGGTCAAATTCCTGAATGTATATTTAACTAGTGATACAGTATCTCCTTTTTTAATAACTAGTACTGCTGTCTTTGTACCATATAGAAGTTGAGAATTTCAGCTTTCATATGACACCAGAACCATGTGAAGTGACCATCCATCCCTTTGGCAAATTCTATAGCTCTACATACTGGCAATACAAATGTGTACAGATTTTCCCTGGTAACAGCTAGGGAGAATTTAAGATCCTGTTTTCTATTAAAAGGAAGTTAATTAAGTACTTTACGAAAAATCTAATTTGCATAGGATTATCTTGCATAGCAAACATTTAAAGGCAGTCTCTGACCAGAACCAGCATATCAACCCAGCCCTGCAGATAGATAGGTTAGTGTTTTCCCTTGTAAATCGCTGCCTCGGTTGCCAAGATATTGCCATTTATGTTAATATGCAAATGGGATCTTTTGAGCAATGAGGGTGTGACTGCTTACCTTTTTGGAGAAATGGTAAAGCCCTCATTGATTCAATTAGCTATTTACATATAGACAAAAACGGCGATATCTCAGCAACAGGGACAGTGATTCACAAGAGTAAAACAGATAGATAACCCTAACCTATCCATCTGCAGGGCTGGGGTGATATGCTGGTTCTGGTGACACTAACCTATCTATCTGCAGGGCTGGGGTGATATGCTGGTTCTGGTGACACTAACCTATCTATCTGCAGGACTGGGGTGATATGCTGGTTCTGGTGACACTAACCTATCTATCTGCAGGGTTGGGGTGATATGCTGGTTCTGGTGACACTAGCCTATCTATCTGCAGGGTTGAGGTGATATACTGGGGTCTGGTGACACTAACCTATCTATCTGCAGGGCTGGGGTGATATACTGGTTCTGGTGACACTAGCCTATCTATCTGCGGGGCTGGGGTGAAATGCTGGTTCTGGTGACACTAACCTATCTATCTGCAGGGCTGGGGTGATATGCTGTTCTGGTGACACTAGCCTATCTATCTGCGGGGCTGGGGTGAAATGCTGGTTCTGGTGACACTAACCTATCTATCTGCAGGGCTGGGGTGATATGCTGGTTCTGGTGACACTAACCTATCTATCTGCGGGGCTGGGGTGATTTTCTGGGTTCTGGTGACACTAACCTATCTATCTGTGGGGCTAGGTTGATTTTCTGGGTTCTTGTGACAGACTCTCTTTAAGTGCCACTCCTTTAGTTTTTGCTGCACTAATAATCGGCTTGTTTTCTCATTGCCATGGCACAGGCTGTTATTTATCAGTATTAGGTATGTAGCTCCCAGTGACGGTATTAGGTGGCACATGAATCTTGCATGGCTTGTTTTCTGTTACTGGTGTCTCAATGTGACGGTTGTGTAACTTCAGTATATAACCTAATTCTTCACTTGTGTTTGTTTACAGCCTATACTGCCCTCAGGACAACATTGAGGAGGCTCTCCTGCTACTCTTGATCAGCGAATCTATGGTAAGATATCCCCCACCTTACCAATATTACTATCATACCATGCATGAGTGTCACCCCTTCAATTATCAGCAGTAGATAAACAGATATAACCTAAGTTCTGTGCTTAGTTCTCCAAAATGGCAGGAACAACCTCCCTGCTGAGTTTTGCGAAAAACTGTCTGCAAGTACCGAGAAGAAGTGATGGAAAGCAAAGGGCAAAGGTCACCCCAAATATTGCTGCGTAGTAACATATACCAGCAGTGAAAGTGTCCAATGCAAAATTAGAAGCTACGTATATGTTCTTTACTTTTCCTCTTGGCTGGACGTGTCTAGAGATGTGTGTCATGGGATGACCATCTTTTTAAAACAACACAATTTTGGGATACTCTGGGTGGCCACCCAGTGGTTTTGTTATAAATTGCATCCTGTGAAGGCTTTTGCTTCCATCTTGTGATATTTTATTGAATTGAATTAGTGAGAAACTGAAATCTTTCACCAAATTTAAGGATGGGCATATCTATGTTGTCTCAACATGATTTACAGGCAGTAGTAATGTTTGTGTTTATTGCATTATGCACAGTTTTATTTGTTTCAGCAGATGTGAAGGGAACAGTAAAGCTTTAGCAAGTAACATAACTATGTTTCTGCTTAAAGTGGTGAAAGTTGCATTTACAGCGGTTGCTCAAGAAGTGAAGCGGACAGCAGGAAAAGTCTGTAATAAAAATAAAAAAAACAACAAAACAAAAAAGACCATTCCCCACCTGTTAAAATCCCCCACCGCATCATCCAACATACAGGTGCATCTCAATAAATTAGAATATTTCTGAAACGTTCCTTCATTTCAGTGATTCAGTAATACAATCCATAATCAGCGTCTTCCATGATTGTGTGTCCTACTGAACCAGACTGAGGGACCATTTAAAGGCTTAGGAAACCTTGGCAGGTGACACTGAATTTACAATACTGAACTGAGCTTACAATATTGTAAATTTCTTAGATTTGGGTTTTCATTACCTGTAATCCATAATCAACATTTACAGAAATAAAACACTTGGAATAGAAGACTCTGTGTGTAAAGAATCTAGAAAATATAGGAGGTCACTTTTTTTATTTAATGACTGAAAGAAATAAACATTCTAAAGATATTCTAATTTATTAAGATGCTACTGTACACCTATGGCACAGACATATAGGATATTGCAGAAGGAGTGTGGCTCAGGAGCGTTGTTACACAGCTGACATAGGCCTGTGATAATTATTATTATTTTTATTATTATTATAATTATTATTATAAAATGTATTTCTCTTACCTGTATATCACCAACATATTCCACAGTACTTTACAGACATTGTGAATCACTGTCCCACATAGGGCTCACAAAAATACGATTTATCGTAAACAATTTATCCTACATGCTGAAAACGTTAATATAAAAAAAATCAATGCTCAAATCATGTTTTTTGATCTATTAACGGATTTTTGTTTAATAACATTTCCTGCCATTATAAATAGATAGTAATTTGTAGTATATACAGTATTATTAAAGAAAAATGCTTCTTTCCCTCCCTTCCTGCCCCTGCACTGATCGCTGTCTCTGAATTCACAGATCAGATCTGTACTCGGCAGTGCCTTCTGCCTGTCTCAGTAGCTTGTCCTCCTCCTCCTATCCCCCCCTCTTCTCTCCATAGACATCAGCGGGTTGGAGCTGTAAACCGTGAAAAGATTTGATCAGTGAGTTCAGAGACAGTGATTAGTGCAGAGGGAGAAGGGAGGGAGATAAGTGAAGAAAGGAGCATTTTTCTTTGATAAAATATATTTCTTATTTTCATCTGATCTATTGATTTATGAAACTTATAATATAAGTTTAGGTTTACTTTAAAAGTTTTGGTTAAAATTAGTTACCAACTTGTGGCATGTCCATCCTCTTATCATTCAGAATATTTAGTAATTTGGCACCTAGCAACGCCTGTAGCCGGGATTAACAAAATTCGATTGGCTCCGTGGTGATGAGACATGTGAAGAAGCAAGGATATCTTATTTAGGATTCATTTATCCCCTTGGTACATGTGGTATGAAGTAGTTCAGTGATGTAGTGCTATTCTCCAAGCAGCAATATGCCACTTTGAAGTATGTGACATTAGCAAGATTCACACAATATGGCACAGGGAGTAGATTGTCAGCACTTTCCCCAGTGCACACAAGCGGAATCGTCACCTAGGAGATATATTTATAAGCGCATATGTTTGCCATACTGAAATATTGCATTTAGCAGTGCTGGAATCTTCTTTTGTGACCAGTAATAGACTACCAAATGTCTCTAGTGTGGCATGTCGCACTGAGTAATCCTGTTTGCATGCAACAGACGTGGGGAGCAAACGTAACCTTCCTTTTTTTTTGTTCTAAAAATTATAATTTCAATGGATTTATTGTTATTCCTGATTATTCTCCAATTTTCTATTTTCCTGACTCATTTTGTGCAGCTAATAAAAGGAACAGTTAAAGGGAATCTGTTACCAGAACCAGCATATCACCCCAGCCCTGCAGATAGATAGGTTAGTGTCACCAGAACCAGCATATCACCCCAGCCCTGCAGATAGATAGGTTAGTGTCACCAGAACCAGCATATCACCCCAGCCCTGCAGATAGATAGGTTAGTGTTACCAGAACTCATCATATCACCCCAGCCCTGCAGATAGATAGGTTAGTGCCACCAGAACCAGCATATCACCCCCAGGTCTGCAGATAGATAGGTTAGTGTCACCAGACCCAGCATATCACCCCAGCCCTGCAGATAGATAGGTTAGTGTCACCAGACCCAACATATCACCCCAGCCCTGCAGATAGATAGGTTAGTGTCACCAGAACCAGCATATCACCCCAGCCCTGCAGATAGATAGGTTAGTGTCACCAGACCCAGCATATCACCCCAGCCCTGCAGATAGATAGGTTAGTGTCACCAGAACCAGCATATCACCCCAGCCCTGCAGATAGATAGGTTAGTGTCACCAGAACCAGCATATCACCCCAGCCCTGCAGATAGATAGGTTAGTGTCACCAGAACCAGCATATCACCCCAGCCCTGCAGATAGATAGGTTAGTGTCACCAGAACCAGCATATCACCCCAGCCCTGCAGATAGATAGGTTAGTGTCACCAGAACCAGGATATCACCCCAACCCTGCAGATAGATAGGTTAGTGTCACCAGACCCAGCATATCACCCCAGCCCTGCAGTTAGGTAGGTTAGTGTCACAAGAACCAGGATATCACCCCAGCCCTGCAGTTAGGTAGGTTAGTGTCTCCAGACCCCAGCATATCACCCCAGCCCTGAAGATAGATAGGTTAGTGTCACCAGAACCAGCATATCACCCCAGCCCTGCAGATAGATAGGTTAGTGTCACCAGAACCAGCATATCACCCCAGCCCTGCAGATAGATAGGTTAGTGTCACCAGAACCAGGATATCACCCCAACCCTGCAGATAGATAGGTTAGTGTCACCAGACCCAGCATATCACCCCAGCCCTGCAGTTAGGTAGGTTAGTGTCACAAGAACCAGGATATCACCCCAGCCCTGCAGTTAGGTAGGTTAGGGTCACCTGACTCAAACAGTTTTTACCTCTTGTGATTCGGATCATCCATTGCCAAGATATTGTAGCTTTTGCCAATATGCAAATGAGCTATTTGGATCTATAAGGGAGTCACCAATGCTCCAATGAACTCATTTGCATGTTGACACAAACATTGACAGTCACCAATTCACAGAGGGAAAACCGTGTTTCATTCCGGTAACCCTAACCTATTGATATGCTGGATTTTAAGGTTAAATTAAAGGGGTTGTCCAGTTTCATACAAATATTGAAAGAGAAATCTTATTGTTTGAGTAATGAAAAGTTCTACAACTTTCCAATAGACTTTCTGTATCACTTCCTCACTATTTTCCAGATCTCTTCTTGCTCTCATTCATCCAGTGGATAAAAATCAGTCCATGGTCGTGTGATGGACACACAGGTGCACATGACCATGAAACGTATATCACATGACCGTGGATTGATTTTTTATTCACATGAACCGCCATCACACGTTATTAAATCCCATTGATTTCAGTGGCGGCCAGTCACATGTCCGTTTTTTTGACCATCAAAAAATAAGTCTTCCCATTTTTGTCCATTTTGACAGATCCGTCAATAGACTCAGGTCTATTCATCGTTTCATCCTTTTTCAACTTTTTTCAACATTTGTGTGCATTTAGCCTTCACATGAGGGCTATAAATGGACGATGTACATCCTGATGTCATCCATTTTTTTTTTGTTTTTTTTTTGCATCTGCAATAAAACGAGTGCTGCCGTCTTTATCTTTCAGCATCACCTTTTCTATGAATAAATGGATAAAGCACGGACAGCACACGGATGTTGTCCACATGCTGTCTGTTTCTTTTCACAACCCCATAGACTTGCATGGCCGAGGCGAGTATAGCAAAGTGATAAAATAGTGCTTTAAGTAATTTTATTCTCACTGACCCTTGGTCCTTGAACAAAAACGGACATGTCAGTGGTCCCACTCACTATAGTGGTTCCACTTTCTGTCTATATGCTGCCTGTTTTTTCGCCAGTACCACTTTGTTCAAATAAAAAAGTCCTAACATGCTCACCTTTCCCTGGTGTTCCGGTGCCTCCCAGGGTGGTCCGGTCCTGCAGCTCCGCTGTTTACTTCCAGCAGATGTCCCTGCCGAACGTGACCACTGAGGCCAATCAGCGGCCTAAGGAAAGGGACAAGGGACGTCACAGCTGGCGAGGACTTCCGACAAAAGAAAGCAGCTGAGCAGCAGGACCGTACCGCACTCCGTCCTGTCTCTCCTTCTCCCACCTATGTTAAAAAATAATTTTCATCCTGGACATCTTCTTTAAATGACAGGTGGAGCCCCCTCTGTTTGGTGTCCCCTGCATTCACCCCAATGTAAAAACATGGCGGAAGCTTTTTTTCTGACGGAAGAAAATGTTGTGCATGCAGAACTTTTTCTTCCATTACAAACGTAAACAAACATAGTGGGAAGGCTGGACAGCGTCCATCATGTTGTGTACATTAGAGTCAATGGGAGTGGACACAGATGGAGGAAACTCCGCCTGTGCACTTTACTCTGCCACACTTAAAGGTGTTATCCAGCTTCCAAAAATGATCTGCAAATCCATCCACACCAGTGCTACATTCTCTCTGTTCCCTTGTGCAGCCTTTGCTTGGCTTTATTTTACTTGCTACTTCTTGTATCACTGTTATTTACATGCAGTGAATCAGTGGACAAACTACATTTTCCATGATTCATCTGTCTACTCTCACTTTCTCTGTGTAACCCTTCCTTCTCCATTCTCCCCTGCAATGAAATCACAGATAATAAATCACTCCCACCTCTGAGGTCACATGGTGCTGTGATGTTTCGTTTGCAGCTCATTCCCCCCTTCCTGTGAGCTGCAAACACAGAGAGTGAGAGCAGGCATATTGTCTCACAGCTGTAAAATTGAGAAAATTTTACAGCAATGAAATTCCCTACTAGCACTTTGCACTCAGACACCTTCATGCAATTTTGGATCAAAGTGTAACTTTTTGCAAGAAATGCTTAAACTTCCATGCCCCCTCCACTCTCCCTGCAGCTGCGGAAATGGGGGTTAGGGGTCCCCCATGCTCGAGATGGTGTTGGTCCCAGACTCTACCAGACTGAATTTGGTTGGTCACGTCTTGATTTTGCAGGCATTAGTTTGAGATTTTATTTTTCCATGTTATATTTTCATATACCGTCTATACCTTCAGTCGTATAATTTTACTCATGAATTGCGTCTCCCAGCCTTTTTGCATCCTATTACTTACATAGTACTACAGTCCCAGGATTAAACCTACTTTTGCTAGTCTGCATTTTGGGCCATTTTCTGAATGCCGATCTTTGCTACAGAATACGGTAATATCCAAATAATATGTAAGCCTATTAATATTGTAGAACAATAATGTGCCCTGTTAAACCGTTTGTTATATAACATAATAATCAACACAAATAGCGGAGGATTTTCAGGATTAAGGAGCAGTTACACTGCTGGAGGTTTTCCAGATAGCACAAATGATTTTTATTTGCTGCTTTTTTCACGTTGGATTGTCTGCTGGGGAAGACTAATACAGTCTAGACCGTTCTGTAAGTGGAAGTGGAGTGACGATAGTTGTAGTAGTCCTAGTATATGGATTGTTGTATGGCTGCGGACTCTCCAGTGTCTGGAATGGCATGCTGAGAGTTGTAGTAGTCCTAGTATATGGATTGTTGTATGGCTGCGGACTCTCCAGTGTCTGGAATGGCATGCTGAGAGTTGTAGTTTTCCCACTGCTGGAGAGTTACTTACCTAGTGGATCCATGCATATATCTTATCAAAGGCTGTATACAATATTGCTTACTCTGTTGCATATGGATCTGTAGTTATAAAGTTATTGCACTAAAATGGGTGTTTCTGGGATGTTTTATTGGCATTTTGATCAGACTTAAAGGGATTTCTCACAAACAAATCCATATGTAAATTTGTAGACAAATAAAAGTAAAAAATTTTTGTAAATATTTTTTTTCATTTTTTGCATCAGTTTAAAGATTTTTTTTCTTT
The DNA here is from genome assembly GCA_947044405.1 of Leptodactylus fallax. Lineage (NCBI taxonomy): Eukaryota > Metazoa > Chordata > Amphibia > Anura > Leptodactylidae > Leptodactylus > Leptodactylus fallax. The sequence continues at coordinate 10,014,098 of CAMRHE010000006.1, forward strand.
TCTAACCATCTTAGTTGTGACAGTCTTGATAGGTTGCCAAGGGATACAACCATGAATGCAGGTACTGTGTCCTCTGTTTGTCTTCTGCAGCCTACATAGTCTGATACATTGCAGGCTGCTCAGTCGTGTTCAGGGTGGAATATGTTAGGCTGAGGCCCCATGTTGCGGAAACGCAGCTTTTTTTGCTGCGGTTTTTTGAGCCAAAGCCAGGACTGGATTGAGCAGAAGGTAGAAGTATAAGAACTTCCTATATATTTCCCATTCCTTTTGTAGCCATTTTTGACTTTAGCTGAAAAAAACCGCTGCAAAATCTGCAACAAAAAAGCTGTGTTTCCGCAACGCGGGGCCTCAGCCTTAAATGGGCTTGTCTGACGTCTCCGTCTTTTGCCTTTTCTCTGCTCACTCCTTTAATTTAAGCTTATTTTATTTTGTTGTAAAGCTTTGTGTGCAGGAGAGCAGAGCTAAGGGCTATAGACTGAGCCATCAGAGAGGTCATGTGACAGATTTCACACTGAATGGGTGTGAGCAGCTTGCAATGTCTAGGAATACATGCCAGAAAGCAACATTTTTATTAAAACCCTATTATAAAAATGTATTTTAGCCAAAAAATACATGCCTTCCAGTAAAAATAAAAGCCCTCTAAGGTTTGCATAGCCTTTAAAGGTTTTTTTTTTCCATGAAAATAACCATATTTAATTTTGTAGACCATAAAGGCTACGTGCACATGACGTGCGTGTGCAGTATATGGCTCAGTAAACACGGCACGGATGAAACATGGACTGGTTTCCGTGTGGTGATTTTCACTGACCCTCACATTGACCGATTGTAAATAACTTCTCTACGTATATTGCATTTTGTTATTGTAAGATCCTTTGAAGATCCATGTCTTGTGTGTGTATAAAGATTGTGTGAATTTTCAGTTTCTTGTATTACACCATGTCTGAAGAAGAGAGCTAGCACTCTCGAAAGCTTACTATCAAATATACTCAGTCAGCCTCTAAAAGGTATCGCCTGATTTCTTCGCTCTTCCACTACTTTCTATGGCTAACACGGTACAACATTATACTGACCCTTACATTGAAATGAATAGACCTAGTCGTAAATATGGACAGGTATAGGACTTGCTCCATATTTTGCAGCTCTTTTCTACGACCGGAACATACATTTGTAAAAACTATCCACAATTGCAGATAAAAACTACGGTCATGTGCATGAGGCCTAGAAGCTAAACATTTTTGTAAATAGAAATTTTAATTTTATTTTAAATAAAAAATGTTTTGCAGAGTTTTAAAGATTATCACTAATCACTAAAATCTGCAACAAAAAAAAAGCAGCGTTTCCGCACCGTGGGGCCTCAGCCTAAAGGGTTTTTTTTTCCCATGACCATAACCATATTTAAATTTGTAGACAATTAAAAGTGAAACATTTTTGCAAATATAAAAACTTTTGCAGATTTTTAAAGATTTTCTCTAACCATCTTAGCGGTGACATCTTTTGTCTTGCTTGGTTGTCCATGGGTACAACCATGAATGTAGGAACTTTCTATGGTCCGGGACTTGTCAGAAACCCCTCCATGATGTCCTTATTGTGGCTGGGTTATCAGACAGGGACACTGTAACAAAAATAATAAACTTATGCTTGGGTTTCTGACAGGGCGGGCGATTATGACCTAAATCAAAATCATGATAAATTGAACATTTTAACTTAATTTTGATCAAGGAAAGATTATTTTAGGTCACTCCCCTTTTTACATGCCACGCCCCTATTTATAGGCCACTGAATTTAGATTTTGGTTTTTCACATATCAGCAGTCCTGATTGGTTAGAGTACAGTTAGTGACATATCCTTTAGCCAATGGCAGTGTGAGATAAGATGGCATGGAGGAAAAATAAATAGAATAGAACTTTATATATTCCTGGTGGGAAATTGGTTTTTTGAGTTGATACATTCTAATACATTAACAATATAAGCAATGGACAATGTAAACTACTGTATGATTGGGGTGGTTTTGGGGGTAAGGAGGGACGGTGCTGGTGTGGGGCACTGTTGTGTCAGGGGTATGTCTGGAGGGATGGGGGGCTATGGTCTAAGCAGTCATCCTTTTTCTTGGTCGGGTTCTCACTCCCGAAATAATCGGTGTCAATATCAGTTAGTTGAACTAACTTTCGACCCTTGATTCTGGCAAGTCCCAGACCATAGAAAGTTCCTGCATTCATGGTCCTATCCATTGTCGACCTATCAGGCCAACAGATATCACCACTAAGATGGTTAGGGAAAAGCTTTAAAATCATGCAAAATTTTTAATTATTTATATTTGCAAAAATGTTTAACTATTAATTTTCCTACAAATTTAAATATGGCTATGTTCATGGGAAAACCCCTTTAGGCCAGGGCCCCACATTGCAAAAATGCAGTATTTTACAGTACCTGCAAAGTGGATAGAATTCTGCTTAATCCCATCCACACATTGCAGAAAAGCTGTGTTTTCAAAAACGCTCATGTCAATTATACCTACGGAAACACTAGAGGAAAACTGCGAAACCGCAATGAAAAATGATGCGGAAAAAAATGCGATGCGTGTCTGCCATGTTTTTTTACACTGTGTTTTTTTGCTGCCCTTTGCTACATGGGGCCTTAGCTTTAAGCAAGAAATATGCAGGTCATGGCAATTCAGAGACATTTTTCAAATTCAATTTATGGGAAAATATTGGGGTCTGTTCGCCTGCCGTGTCCATCTCCGACATGTAAATGTTGCAACTGGGGGTCAGTTTACACTGCAGACCTATAGTGCCATGTACGTATAGCACCAGATTTATTGGAGGTCATGTGTCTGCTTTATACAGAATATTCTATATAATATTACAATGTACGGAGACATCAGTGACAGCAGTACATACATGGAGCGACAGGCATGCAGGAGGGGGCGCACCTGTACGCAGTGTGTACAGTAGTATGTACAGTATCAGAGCATTGCTGTCTTACAGTAGGTACAGCAGGTATTTTTTGCTGAATTGCTTGTGTTCAGGTACAGAAACTGCAACGTCACAATTTTTTTTTTTTTTTTATTAGTACAAATAAGTTTATTGTATATCCTCTTGTAAATCAATACCAAGTTCTTGACTTTCCTGTGTCCCAACAGGCCAACAGTGATGCAGTTATCAGCCGAGCGCCAGATCAGAAGGAAGACCGTGCTGTGAGCCTTCAGAATGCCTCTGCAGTGTACGACCTGCTAAGTATCACAATGGCCAGAAGAGGGCAGTATGCCATGCTCTCTGAGGTATTACACTTTATTTCGGGAAGATGCATCTTACTCCTGTACAAGGCTTCAACTCATGTTTATCAGTTCTTGTCTTTCAGCTATATCAGAAATATAATATGACGTGCTTTAGAGTAAACCCTCGTGCACACTGAAGAACCCTGTGCACAGTTCTCGGAGGGTCTGTATTGAGTCATAGGCACTCTATTCGCTGCTGTATACTTCTTCTGTTCAGCACTGTGTAAGGCTGGGGCCAAACATTGCAGAAAAGCTAAATTTTTGTTGCAGATTTTGCTGGGGCTTTCGAGCCAAAGCCAAGAGTTCATAAGAAATAGGGAATATCAAGAAAGTGCTTATACTTCTCCCTTCTACTCAATCCAGTCCTGGCAACAAAAAATGCAACATGTCTACAGCAGAGGCGTAAATGGAAGCTCCTGGCCTTCAATGCAGAATTTGTCATTTGGCCCATGCCATTTAGAATAGTGGTATATTTTATGTCAGTGGGAGCTTTGGGGTACCCTCAGGGTCCAAGGCCCAGTTGCAATTGCTACCGCTATGCCCCCTATAGCGACGCCCCGGGCCTCAGCCTTATTAAGATATTTTGCCGTAGAACACTTTTAGAAGGAAAAGTAGCTCAATAATATGGCATACATGGCCATAAAGCTCTGTATGAAATCGGAAACATGTGAAGGTGCAGTGTGGCCCCATAAACTTGCGCAGTATTATGGCTTTGTACAACTTGGGGGCGCTATTGAGTCATCATATGGTAGTGTGGATGAAGCCTAGCATTCATATGATCTGGTGCCCAGTCTTGGATATGACACAGAATTATCACATTCTTTGATGATCCCAGAAGTTCAGCTGACCTGTTTTTGGGGCTTTTTGGACTGGCTCCATTATTAGTTCCATAGCTGTTGAATACACCGGACTCATACTCACTATGGGGCAAATTTATTAAGAGTGGTGTATCGTACTAATAAATGGCCTGACTACGCAGGGACTGAGACTGCGGCTTCGCCATAAATCTGTCGGAGGTCCTGGCACTAGAATGGAAATCTAAACCAAGTAGGAACTGGCCTAGATTGACATTCTAACTCGCGCCAGAAAACTAGGACGCCTACCCCGATCCTCGCAGAATGTGGCAGGTGAGGCATGGATTGCAGCTTGAGGTGCATTTTGACACAAGAATGGGTCTTGCTGTAAACGTGCGCCCCAATATTATCCCTCTACCCCAGTTTTCTTATTAACTCCTCCTATAAATCCTCTGTATTCTTCCATTACTTCTATATATTTTTTGGTGCCAGTTTGGCTAATAGGAGAGTGGGCCTCTGTAATATGATGCCATTACTTAGGGCAGAACAGATAGGTGTCAGTCGACCACCATTCGATTCTATTCCTGTTATTCTTCCTGAAAATTTATGAATACAGTGACAAATGGGTGTTCCAATTTGCCTTGTCAAAGGGGTGGTCCCTGAACAGTCTGACACACCCCCAACCGGTAACACCTAGTTGTCAATTTATTCATACATTTCTAGGAAGAACAACAGAGGAATGGTGCAATGCAGAGTTTAAAGAAAAGGTGCTCCAGACTTGTAGGGTATACAAGAATATACTAAAATAGGCATGTCGGGGAGGTGACAGGTCCTCCTTAACCAAATGTCTGGAAGAATATATTTTTGAAACATTTTGTAATATTCTTCTCTTTCTCTTTCAGTGTTTAGAGAGAGCTATGAAATTTGCATTTGGAGAATTTCATCTCTGGTATCAGCTGGCATTATCCATGATATCTTGTGGCCAGGTAAAGTTGTCAGATGTCTTTGTGACTTACGTGTTATGTTTGAAAATACTTTTATAATACTTCCCAGGTATTAGACGGAATGAAAATTATATAGTGAAACGAACAGCTTAAAGGGATTGCCCTGATACTGAATATAATATATTCATTGTATAAATCATAAGAACGAACAATCTTTGCTATTTACATTCTGTTAAAAATTATCCTGGAAAAGATATGGTATTTATTTACATAGTATGGCGCCCTCTGATGTTCGGAGTGAATAGCAGTTTGCACGTCCACCTGGTGAGCTGAGTTCTGGTGGACACACATGCTCAGTCACTCTCCTCACACTCAGGTCTGTGTATAGTGATCCTTAGTTCACTGCAGGGCAGCCAGGGAGGGAGCAATGTCTCTGCAATAGTATGGCAGAATAGCTGAGAGGACTATATAGCAGAAGTAAGAAAAGATAGTAGAGTGAGCAGCCAGAGGGGAAAGGAGACTGATTCTGTCCAGATCCTGACCAAGCAGAACAGATTAGCAGCAGCAAGGATGTGTGTGCAGGACCTGTATGGCACCACACGGATGCCGTACCCGGAGAAAATCTCCAATAGTAAGGGCCTGAAAAGGAATTTGAGGCTGTCTTCCACCATAGATTCCTCTCCATTTACACTCCTTGGGCTTTTACTCATCGATCAGTCTTGGATGAATGGGGCTAATCCGCAGAGTGTCTCATGCCGCGGATTCTGCAGCTGAATCAGCTACGGAAAAGGCTGTAAGATCAAGCAGTGGAATTTTCCCTTCGTCCCCTGAAATACATTGGGAGATGGATTGAGGATGGAATTCGGAGCTTATTTTGAAGCAAATGTAAACTTACCCTAAAACCTCCATATATAATTAGAGGCACGCAGTACGGGTTTATACACTTATATGGTCATCTTATTACATCTCCATACAACATGGAGGTTATAGGGTCGTCTACTGAGGCTGTGTGCACAGGTATTACTACTTTTCTAGTCTGTTGCAGCGTGCAAAAATTTCTATGCTTGGCCTTACCTGACCTGAACTAAGCAAAGTGGGTAGGAGTGAGAAAATTCTCTGGCAGCGCACATGGAGACTGAAGATGATGATATAAGACTCCCTGATCCTTGTCATGCCCAGCGTCCTCATCCTCCTCACTTCATCTACTGCAATGGCCGCAGTATAGTAATATTTTTCTCACCAGGGAGACATTGTTCGACTCCCCCATCTATAAAGTCATATTGTTCCTGTGATTCTACTGAGTACGTCTTTTACACCAAGACATCCTAAAACGCGTCCTTCATAGAAAACATCTGCGCTTAAAGTTATAGGAACCGCATTCTTAGATCTTTTTTTCACTGGAAGAAATAAAAATAAATCACTTTTATGTCTGAAGTTACATCACAGCTGAAGTTTGTATTTCCTCGTGGGTGAAATTTGAGACAAAGCTGAAACTGAGCCGTATCTCAAAATACCGCGCTTGCTATTCGATGTCACTTTGCCAAGCGCTGGCCTATTGCACTCTCATTAAGTGAACATGACACAATGAATCATTTGATGTCATCTCATCCACTGCGGGGCTGAAATAACTCCCCACAAATAACGGCTCCGCAGGAATCCAATACACCCATGTTCTCATAAATTATGTTATCCTGGAGTCAGGATCGCAACACACGTCACATCACATTTGACAAAAAGACAATGAAAACCAACACTCCTCCAGCTAATAAACATGAGACTGTGGGACAAGGGACCATAACCACCAAATGTCCCTGATCTGCATTGACAGTGCAGTTTTTTTTTTTGGCATAGAAGCACAAGAGATGCTATGTGGCCCCTACAGTATATGGGACACCCATAAATCCATCCAGAGAGCCGTACTAAAGAATATCATGCAAGGGCGACTGTCAGCGTCCTGCACTGGAAAGAGTAGAACAAAATATTCTATATCATAATGTATATATTTTCTAAAAGACGGTCGGATGTCCCCTCCCAGGTCAGTTAATCTTAAATTGTTAATGTCTGTTGCTCTCATCCGTCACAAGACATTAAATGACAGATGCAGATGGAGCCCCCTCTGTCTGGTGTCCGTCTACACTCACCCCAATGTAGAAAACAAGATGGAAGCTGTCTTTCTTGATGTTTTTTGCTTTTCTGACGGAAGATAAAGTTGTGCATTCTGTTACAAAAGTAAACAAACATGACAGAAGACAGGACAGCGTCCGCCATGTTGTTTACATTAGAGTCAATGGGAACGGCCACAGACGGTGGAGGCTTCATCTGTGTCCATTACTCTGCTACAATTAATGCCCGTTGTTGTCACACTAGGCTGAATGACAACAATGGCAGTGTGAGCTCATCCTAAAACTCTAAAAGGGTTGTCCAGGATTAGTAAATCTTGGCTGCTTTTTGCAGAAACAGCACCTTATCTGTCCATTGAAGTAAAAAAGTTGCAATACCATATGCAACCTGTAGACGGGTGTGGCACTATGTTTGGAATAAAATGTCCATGTGTTTCTAATCCTGGACATCCTCTTTAAGTGCAGAAGTAATAGGCAGTGGCCTGACTAGAATTTGATGCTGCCTAATGTAGATGTAGATAATGTAGATGTTTTAGACAGACATGGGAAAAGGCTCCAAAGTAAGAATGCTTTCAGAAATAGAAGGGTTAATAGTTTATTTCTGTCAAGTGAATGAAGAAAAGAGAAATGTAAATCCCGTCAATATTTGGTGTGACCTTTGCCCTTTGGAGGAGGAGTCCTGGAAGTGATGATCCGGCCCCCACAGATATAGCCCTGATCTCATCATCATCCAGTCTGTCTGGGATGACATGAAGGGACAGAAGGATTGGAGCAAGCCTACATCCACAGAAGATCTGTGCTTAGTTCTCCAAGATGGCGGCGGGAACAACCTCCCTGCCCAGTTCTGCCAAAAACTGTCTGCAAGTACCGAGAAGAACTGATGGAAGGCAAAGGGCAAAGGTCACCCCAAATATTGAGGGGATTTGCATTTCTCTTTTATTCATTCACTTCACTTTGGTTATTCAAAAAAATAATCTATTAACCCTTCTATTCCTGAATGCATTCTTGCGTTGCAGAATTTTCCCATGTCTGCCTAAAACTTTTGCACAGTACTGTATACTTCAATACCGATTTTGTACTCCAAACTGTCCAGCAATCTAATCACTGAGGGCGTATTCACACATCTGCATTTCACGTACGTATTATAAGCAGGGTTACTGTATGTGCTGTGCATCATTTACAAAGATATCATGTCCTCAAAATGCAGGCGTCTGAATAAGCCCTAATGCTGGCCATACGCCTTAGATACTGTGTCGGCAGAACACTTGTCCAGCCAACAGCTATTCTTCCTAACCCTGCCATACACATGCATGCTCAGTTTGGCCCAACATGCATATGGTCTGAATAGAAAGTTATTGCAAGCCACTGCCAGACACGTCTATGTCCCCTGAGATGAGCAGTCTGATCCTTCTCTCCTCTGACATCTGCCCCATACACATTAGTCGTTCATCATTAATCTAATGTATATGGCCAGTTTAAGCCTGATATGAGAGCCGACCACTGAGTGAGGACGCGGCTGCCATGTCTGTGTGGTTTACACAAGTATGTAAACACGTGCTGGTGTAAGTTGTATCATGCTGCTCGGTATTACATGGGATTTGATATCCTTTCCGCATGTTTGGATTAACTCTTTGCTATTTTAATGTGTACTAACCAATTACCGGCCCTGTCAACCACTTAATCCCATTTGCTTTCCCGGCTCCTACATTTGTCTGGGAACTAGTGAAATGGTTGTGAAAATTGATCTGAGCTGGAAATAGTCAAAGCCTTGTAAGGGTAAGAGGGGATTCCTTGTGCTGTACAATCCCCCTCTGTGCAGCATTTCATATGCAGTCCCAAAGGATTCCTGTCGTAGTCTCTGCAATGCGTCATCCTGCTCTTGGAAACCAAGCCATACAGTGTGTTTAATATCTGCCGATGAAAGTGTTAGGACCAGCCCGTCCGAGGATGTGATCTGTCATAATAAAATCCACAGGGCGAGGAGACAGGAGAATTCCAACTTTGCCCTTCATGTCTACATGTACATTCAGACACCTACACAACTGTCGGCCTCCTGCTGTCACCATTACTTCACTGCTGTGAAACTGGATCCTGCCAGGGCAGGGATGTGCCATGTATGTCCCATGTTAAGGGTGAAAGACATGTTGGGGCAGATGTATTACCGGACGTTACACTTTCTGATGACTTTTTGTATATGCTAAATTATATTTACGTATATAGCGCCATCATATTCCGTGGCGGTTTACAGACATTGTCAGTCACTGTCCCATATAGGGCTCACAATCTACATTCCCTATCAGTATGTCTTTGGAATATGGAAGGAAACCGGAGTACCTGGAGGAAACCCACGTATAGAAACTCCATGCAGATGTTCTCCTTGGTTGGATTCAGATCCAGTGGTTTGCACCTTAGGATAGGTCAGCACTTAAAGATGGGCAGGGGTCCAACACCAAGCCCCTGGTGATCAGCTGCTCGTGTCAGCTGCAGCCTCTTCAGTACTTACCAAGCACAGTACCATGCATTTGTGCAGCAGCTTTCCACTTGAATGGTACTGAGCTGCAATCGGGCCATGCGATCGATGAACATGACTTCACATGACCTGTGAAGCAGATGCAGCACTGATCCTTGGGGTCCCAGATGTTGAAACCCTTTCCTGGAAAACCCCAGGGGTTCTCTAGGTTCAGTTAAGCCGGGGGCCCCACGTCGTGTAAACGCTGCAGGAAAAAACGAAACCTCTGCGGACTTTCTGTGAAAAGCACTGTGGGGAAAACCACGATGCCTTCCCATGGTTTTTCCCACAGTGCTTTTTTGCTGTGGCCCTCTATGTGGGGTTTTAGCCTTAAAAGGATATTTCTACTTTGGAAAACACACCCTATTATGGAGTAAAAGAGGACGACCCTTCTACATAGTTACATAAAGCAAACATATATCCTTGAACCAACATGTAGGAGAGGAAAAGACTGAAGGGAAGCAATATGGCTAAACAGAAGAACTTCAGATGAAATTAAAAAAGATAAAAGTTTCCTCCTGATCCCAAGTGGCGAGCAGACTAGAATAATATGCATTGAAGAATTTACTTTGGAGGACCTGTCCTGCCTTACAGAACCCATTGGTTTGAATTGACATTGTATAATGCTTAATTTGCTCTTTAGGGGCGCCGTAGAAAAATTGGACACACCAGATATATTGTAAGTTGATCGAACTCACTTATTATGGTGGAACAGGATGACTTATAAGTATGGGGGACACTCGACTAGTCCCTGACTGCAGTTGGGGGAGCAAAGGATTGGGCATGCTATATATACTGCCAGGTATCTACTCAGATTACAGCGAATGGTTGGGGTCTAAGTAGGGGAAACTTTGTGGACCCTGTAACAAGTATCAATTGTATGAAGTAGAGAACCCCATTATACTAAAGATTAAAGGAAACTTGTGATAGCCGAATATTTCCTTTGTCTGCAGAGCTGGGAATGGGAAGAAGTGTCAGAACATGAAAGTAGTTCCTTCCTACCAATCCTCCAGGGTTAATATTTCTTTCCTACATGTCTTCAGGGCTGCTAATGTTATCGCGATCTCTAATGGAATCCAGGCATCTATAAAATATGTGTTTGTCAATTGTGTGTCCTGCCAAGTTGACTTGTGTGGAAATAACTGTGAAGACACAGTTTGACAACTGAATTCTATTCGGCCACTTACTTTCCCGTCACCTCTGGGACTATTAAGCTACGTTCACATGAAGGAATTCGGAACTGATTCCGCCTCAAATTCCTCTTCACTTTCCGCCATGTGAACGGCTCCTGTCTTATATTTGCTGCTCTGTGGACATCCTTGACATTAAAAATCAGTGATGGTGCGAGATGAGAGACTTTACCAGTGCTGTGGTCTTCTCACCATTGCAATGCAAGGGTTGATAGTTAGGGGGCAGACATGCAGAGAAACCTTCAAGTGGGCCGCAGCAAAAAAACCGCACCATTGTGGGTGTTTTATAAGACTAGCTTCCAGGGGAACCCATAAGGCCCCACGTAGCGAAACACAGCATAAAAACACTGTGGAAAACACCATGGCGGAAATGCATCGCATTTTTTTCTGCCCCTATTATATCTATATGGAAAACGACAATGTTTGCACAGGTATAATTGACACATGGGCGTTTTTGAAATCCCAGCTCTTCCGCAAAAACTGCAGTGTTATACATTACCTGCAAAGTGGATGGGACACTGGCTATACCCATCCACACATTGCAGAAAAATATCCACAGCGGATATGCTGCGATTTCAAAAACGTTGCATTTTTGTAAATCGCAGCATGTCAATTATACCTATACAGAAACGCTGTCATCATTATCAGATCAGTGAGATTCTAATATCCAACACCCCCAGTGACCAGTTGTTCTCAGCGGCTGATACACAGAGAATGGAGCAGGAAACAGACAGCACTGTTCTATATGGAGTGGCCAGACCAGGTAACTGCAGCTCAGCTCTCATTGCCTTGAATGGGAACTACGGTGCAGTGATTTAGTTCAGCCACTACACAGAGAACAGCGCTGTCTGCTTCCTGCTCCTTCCTGATATTAATGACTTCTTAGGATAGGTCATCAACATTTTTAGGTCAGAAAACCACTTTAATGGGGGAGTCAGAGATACAGCAAAATGTACAGCCGTCAGCTATCTACAGCGCTACCATTGAAGTGAATGGGAGCGGGGAGTGTCTTCCTTTACAACAGCCACATTCACAATGGGAGTAAAACACCTCGCACCCCCTTTAATTTTGTTTTCTAGATAACCCTTTTAATGCTACTGGTTCCGGTATGCAGGGACTATAACCCGGGGGCAGTGACGTCACGCCACGTGATTCGCCATCCAGTTGCCGTCCTTATAATAACTCCTACTCTTTTACACATTTTTTTCATTATAACTCTCATAAATATTTTCTGCTTTTTCCTCCATGTTTTAATCAGGCAGGATGAAAAAAAGAGCATTGGGCAGATTCATTCCTTTTTGGGCAGCATTTCAGCCCAGCTATTCTTACACCCACCTTCTCCATCAAAGCTTTATTTTTCCTGGCACTGCGGCCGCTCTCTGACTGTAACTCATTACATAAGAGTGCGGAGAAATCAGAGCCCGAGCCCATTCAGTACACAACAGGAATACGGCTTTAGGAATGACAATGCAAATGGTTTACTCATCCATATTTGTGTTCTAGTCATTTAGTGTTAGGCTGGGTGACATGTGGGACTGTAAAAGTGCCATTGAACCTGGAGTTACTAGAAGAATGTATGGGAGTTCACTTATATGGGAGTTCCACAAATAGCCAAGGCCGTCTGCTCGCCTATTTTTGTAAGTCCTGTAAAAATAATTGAAGAGACTCACATGTGCACGATCCCCTCTCTTTCATAGGCGGCCACAAATGGGTCCCTGTTCTTGTGATAGATGTGGATCCTATGGCTATAGGAATGATTGCCAAAATGGAAATACCTCTATAAACAGGGCTTGCCACCTCTCCTGACATGTCTATATTACCGTTAATGAAGAAACTTTTCTTTACACTAAGGCTCCATGCACACCACCAACTGTGCTGCCGATGTGGGGCCGAGTTTGCAGCGGAATGCATTCTGTTATATATTCACGTCTATGGAGGCTTCTGATCCATTCTGTTCCGATGACACGGATAATTATGCAGCAGGTCTTATCCTGCCCCACGTCATGGGCACACAATGGATCAGAAGCCCCCATAGACTTGAATACATAACAGGATGTCTCTCCGAGTGTCAACTGACTGCATTCCACTGCAAACTCGGCCCCACATCAGAAGCACACTTGGTCATGTGCATGGGTCCTAAAGAATTTCCCAGGATTACAAAAATATGGCTGCTTCCTTCCAAAAACAGTGCCACAAGTGTCCATGTGTTGTATCCAGCATTACAGTTCAGCTGGACTGAGCTGCAATACCACACACAACCTGCGGACAGGTGTGGAGCTGTGTTTTTCAAATCATTGGCCCACCAAAGGACATAGCTTTACTAGCCTGCTAGCATAGACAGTTTGTAGCAGGCTTAGACTGCCTTGTACTTTGTTTCCCATCGAGAGATATAAAAGTCTCAGTCATCGTAATACTACAAATACAACCAAATGTTGCCTTGTGGGCCCAACCTTAGCATACATTGACAACGGTTGTACAAAACGGCGGTGAAAAATGGACAAGGGGTGCCCATTTCATAGATCCCTCATACATTTGAGTGTATTGAGGGATCCCTAAAAATAAAACAAGACCTATTTTTTGACTGTCTGTTAAAATGGACAGTCAAAAAATTGGTTATGTGAATAGCCTCCATTCATATACATTGAATTTAATGCAACTGATGACGGCCATTAAAAGACTCCCATCTCATGTGAATGTAGGCCTAGGGCTCTTCTGGTTCTCTGCTGGTCTTTCTAACCTTTCACATCAGCATGTAGGAGTTCAGTCTTATGTATAACAGATCACTGAGATCGGTGGTATCCTAGTAACCAATTACACCTGGACTCTGATTACTATGGACATTGAGGCCTAGTGCATATTGCAGGCAGTAGATCCAATAAGTGACATTGTACATTTGGTAAAAAATTTAGAAGGAATCTAATATAAGTACAACAGATATGTTCATAGTAATGGTAAAATGTCCTGTGTTTATTAGGGTAATTTTCAGAATGGTGTTAAAAATTCCCCCAAGCCATATTTGCCTCACTGATCCCCATGCCTCTTAAGTTCCCTGCTGGTCTCTATTTCCTGACCCTTCTTGACACACAAGAATTGACTACTCGGCCTGTCACTGCCCACATTCTGAGCTCCGGAGAACCGATTTAAGTTTTACCCTGTATTGCCTCCAACAACATGAGGATTGGATTGGACTACCACTAGCCAGTTAAAGGGATCTGCCCTTTATAGAAGCTAACAGCATATGATGGCTGACATTGTACTCTGCAACACAAGCTGGGTCACCACACATTACATAAATTCCAAGTATTTCCTATAAAAGCCATCACTTGCCATCTCCTTAAAGGCAATGGAAGAGTGTCTCTTACCGCCAGGTAGTATACAGGAACGAAACAAAAAGGGAATAATTAAAAAACAAATTCACCTGATACTACCTCAGAAACAGGGCGCTCCTTACCACAGATCCCACTAAGGTTAGGTTCATTGCACAGAGAACTTTTCTCCCTGCCGATTTCTGTATAAAAACGTCTGAAACCCGACGGACACCCGGTGGACTCCATTTTAGTCTATGAGGTCCACGGGTGCCCCGGCGGCCCTGAACAACAGACAACCCAGTGCAAGTATGAACCTAACCTAACTAATGTGTGTGATACAACAACACTCCACATTCAGTACCGTCTAATGTCACGTATGATCACATATGTTAATCTCAACCTGTTGGGTTTTAGATTAAAATGACTTGACGTTCTTGGAGGAACACGAGGGTTGATTTCCTTCATTCTACATTAGGATGACAATCTCCGATTTAGTAGCTATAAACATCCATCACGAATCACCAAGTGCCCTACGTGTTATTTTAATGGTGGTATGATATCTTCTTGAAGGTTAGGCTTACTTTGACATTATGGAGTAGGAGTGGAGGAGACCGGCACATGATTTTTTGGTGCTGAGGCAATGCTCCCTGCTTTGGTTTTATTGTCATCCAGTTACACCACAGCACATCCATCTTCTGACATACAGATATCAGAAAAATAGGGAAAAACACACCCCTCTTATATGGGCTGCCACAGATGGGTCGCAACCTTTGCTTAGGGAAATTTCAAGTACGTATTTATTTTTGTTGCTACTAATTGAGATGGAATGGGGCAAATATTTTTGAACCACCAGGTTGAGTTACCCTACATTCACATGACCAATTTACCAGATTTACTATAATCATTACGGAGCGGTATGTCGCTGAGGGGCAGGGACTCTTTGCATCATAGAAAACTGTAATGCTAGGAGTCCCTCTCCTGGCGTGATGTTTAGGGTGGTAAATCTGGCGGACACGCTGGGTTTTGGGGTTAGATTACAAATCACCACACCCTAATCCAACCATCTATCCCAAGTATTATCATGTTCGCCAATGCCTCACACCCATAGGTGCCACGCCACATTCTTCCTTTTAACACCACGTCACGTCTTGCAGTACATGTCATACTATGAATGGACATACAGTCTGCGCTCGTGGCAACGCCAAACACGTTACGAAAGCAGAACTGTCATAAATACATTGTGCAGCACATCATTCGATTAGAGCAACATATGAAGTGTATGACATTGGGTTTCCGTCTTGTTCTTTAGTTTAGACCAGTTGCTAGGAAACCCGCATTAGAGAAGTCTGTTTGTCTTTGCCTGATGGCTGGGAGCCTTGGGAGAGAAGATTCCTCATATGGCTCCTTAAATAGAATCATCGAGGGAAGGAAATTTTAAAACATTAACTGTTTCCTTTGGTGAGCGATGTGGGTATAAAGGTCGGCAGTGTCGAGCTCGCTTGCAGAGAGGCCTTTGAAAAAAAATAATTACTTTTGCTGCCACTAATGACTTATGGCTGAAATTTTCAGAACTTGTAGACGTCTTACATTTGTGCTGGTAATTGTATATACGTAGCTGTGTCTTACAATTTAGATGTGGGTTACACCTCTTCGACTGAGATATTCCCTGGTAATGGGCCAATTCATATTCAGAATGCAAATAACATGATTATCTAGTAGTGCAGCATGACCGAGAGGTAATGCTTGGGTATTGAATTGTGTAAGAATTTAAAAAAATCTACATTTTTATGTTAAAAAGTAAGACTAAAAAGTTCTGCTACTGTATAAAGTGATACTAATATTCCAACTTTTTCGTCATGGTTTTTGCATCTAAATGAGTGACAGAAATATGACAGTATCGACCGAACAAATTGAAGGCCTTTTTAAATTTTTAGGAAAAAGTTCTGGTCTTGCTACTTTTTGGCTTATCATAATTCTACGTGATGTGAAAATAGACCTAATTGTAAAACGTTGACTGTCCATATACAGTGAAACCTTTCCAGAAGACCACCTCTGTGAGAAGACCAACCCCTTAACCAGACCATTTCCATTCCTTGAGTTCCACCATTTATTATGCGCACTATCCATCTTCTTTGAGAAGACCACTTCCCTAGAGGATTTGTTTTTGGTGGTTTTCTCATAGAGGTTCTACTAGGCTGTAGAAAAGCCAAGTTAAACCTCTGAGTTCTTGATATTGACTCACATACTATTTTGCCCAGGAGTCGTGCAGTCGTAGTTGGAGTCGTAACCAATAAAAGTTTTATTGAATTAGAGGATTTTTACTGCTCCTGACTGGCCATGGCTGTCAGTCACTTTTGAAGGAGTCAGAGCAGGAGTTGGAGTCAGACTATGGGAAAATAGAGGAGTCAGGGTTGGTAGTTTGACCTACCAGCTCCATATCCTAAATTTTGCCCTGTATGTTGGTACCATCACAGCCCATGCAGCACCTATCTCCTCCTCTGTGCTATACTAACTCTCCCGACACCACAGCCCTAGTTTTGCCCCGCCTGTTTGGTACCATCACAGCCCATGCACCATCTACTCCACCTCTGTACTATACCAAGTCCCTTGTCATTGATATTTGTGACTGGACTAAAACAGGATCTATTCAGTGATAAGCTTCCCCCTCCTTAGCTGAATAGCAAGTTCATGCTTCGTCTGACACCTGCTTATGTCGACCTAGAGTTGATGATTTCAGCAAGACTACACACATTCTCACAGTGAGAAGCAACCCTCGACAGATGAAGTCATGATGACCCCTGTGGTGTTTGGGGTAATATGATATGGAGGAGTCAAATGGCCTTGTAAATAATTGTCCTAACTCTGCTCAGCCTCACAACTCTCAGCAGGGGAACTCGTGTCCTCCTGATGTATCTCAGAGCTTCATAAAATTGCGTTCTATCTCCTAATTGTTCTTCCTTCAGTCCTGGCTGACATGTCTCCCTCTTCGTTTGTTGGCCCCAGTTACATTTTGGTACTACGTTGAAGGGACTTACATGACATATCTATTAACCAGTGGAGCCCCAGAGCCCTAGACATGCTCTACCAACACACTGGTCAGTCTGGAAGTAGATCACAATAAGGCTGTGTGGGGTTCCTCCATCATATAGCTCTGGAATGCTCCAAACATCTAAAGCCTAAAGTGGGTCAACATTTGCCAAGAGTGTCCTCTAGGCCTACATTCAGATGTTGTCTGTTGGCATGTTTTTCTTACTGTATTGAGATTACATTTTGTAATACAGGGAAAAAAGTGCAAAAATTATGTTTTGTCTTCTCCCATACATGGAAACATGGTATTCAAGCCATTTGTGCTTTTCCTTTTCTCTTCTGTTAAGTTTTCAATTTACCAAAAAAATACAATTTAGATATCGAGGTAAAAAAAAAACCCATTAAAAAATAGAAAAATGGAATCAATAAAAAATTGTTTTTCCTAAAAGGTGTGTTGTAACCAGCTGTGCAAGCAATATGTCTTCATTGCACTAGACTGGTCCTAAAAGTGGTGAAATTGCCGGTAATGAATATGCGCAGTCAGAGAGCACAAGAGATTGATAAGCTTAGAGTTATCCAGTAAAGTCTACTTGTCTGTTACTTACATCAGAATGACTTAAATTGGATATATACTAATCTCTCGCTTACTTCAATATTCTCGACACTTATTTATTTTTATCTGCAGCATTTGCAGAGTTTCCCGCTACGTTGCAAGTACAGTAATTCAGATATCCATAATACAGACATTGCCTAGTATAAGGGATTACTTACAGGTCAGTCCTGATTGTTATACTGGAGATGGCGGCCTCCTTCCGACAAAATGATGGTCCTGATTTTGGGGATTTATCGTACATGTTATTGACCTTTAAAGTTGACCTTTCACCAACACCAACTCATTACATCCTTCAGTAGGTGTCGCTCCACTGAATCAGTTGGATTTTTGTTTCTAGCCCCCGCCATTCCTGAGCAATCATGTCTGTTAGTTTGAACAAAATTATGCTCAGTCATACTGTCAGGTGGGCGGTCCCTGGGTTGGAGTAGATGGGCAGGCACCACCCACCTGACAGTAGAGAGCACATTTGTGCGGAAACTAATAAAAATGATTGCTTGGAAGCAGTAGGGGCTAGAGAAAACACCCAGAATTAGTGGCCTCCCTGCTGTGACTCACCTTTCTGACAGTAGATTTATTGTCTCACCTAATCTCTAAATATAAACTTTGACCAGAGCGCTGACCATACTTGAACATCCATTATACACTCATTACGCTGACGTGATCATGTGCATCACAGATCAGACTGGCCTTACGTGTTCATAGGATGCTTCATTGGATGTTCATTTGTGGAATAGTGACTATCGGAGGTAGATTTTTAAGCATGGCCACCTTCTATCCAGATAATAACGGTCTGTCATTGGTTGACTACAACAATAGTTTTTTCTGAAATTTCATCTGATGATCAATTGTCAAATGTTATTACCTCTCCAAGACTTCAGATACACCCAGTGGGATCTTCACTGCAGCATGACATGGGCTGCACCCTCAACTTTTCTGACAACTGCTGTGATTCTTATTGGTGCTGGAAATGCTCCTCCTTTTGTTCCCTTTGCTCCAGTGACATTGTCCGATATTGGCAGCTTCTCATCCCCAATGTCCCTTGCCAGTCACCTGCTTGCTCCAGTCCGGTAATGTGGTGCAACGTAGACCAGTGTCTAGACCAATCCCAGCACGTGCAAGCCCAATGTGTGATTCTTTCTAAGGGACTTCTGCTAAAAAAAAATTTGATCAGAAACAGAAAAATAATCATTTGGTGGGAGGCTCTTCTTAAAGTGAAATGGCCCAGATTTACTAACCGAGCTGTGCCTAGAAAGTGGCCAAAAATGCGTCTCAGCTTGGCAGTGGGCGGAGCAGAGTGGGAACCTACGGCAAGAAACTGGCATGAGTTATACCAGACACTTACACCAGTTCTTGAATGGCGTAGAGCTGAGTTCAGGCGCAAGTACATGCAAAAGAATTACCTACATACACAAGAATTATAGGTTAGACTTGATGGACCTGTGTCTTTATCCAACCTCATCTACTATGTAACTAAGAGGATAGATTCTCTCAATAATTCTGTTGCGCTTTGCGCCTGTAGGGTAATTTGTTAAGACTGGCATAAGAAACACCAGTCTTGAAAAATTCCCCCCCCAGTGTTTGGAAAATGGTGAAACTTTTCTATTAAAATTCATACTATATATGTGGTGAGCCGAACTCTGATAACGTTTGCACAACGAATCCAGTCCCTCTTGTGTTACTGTTTGTATATCACATCCATTATCTTCTACGTCTTCTTCCATTATATATACACATTGTGAGGGATATTTCCGTCTTCTTTTATAAGCTTTGTACATGAATGTTAGTGGTTCTTTAGGCCCAGGCTGTGCACAGCAGGAGATATTGTACAGTCATTGAAGCATATCACAATCCATTCACTAACAATGAGCCACATAATGTGCGCCGCATCTCCTACACTAATACATTAGATATGGCAGAATGGAGTACATAATAAGGCGCTCTTAGCCTGCCTTGGGCCCATACTGTATTACTTGGTGCCTCAGATTTTTATTAGGTAAACAAAGGTAGTGACATGCTCCAGTATGCTGTATTATTAAGGTAGTCTACTTTAGAAGCTTTTCTTTGCTTCTAGAAGAGCGTATAGAGTCTCACAGATGCACCATATGGCAACAAACTCTTGCACCTCTGTCTGAATGGAGCAGCAGTCCTGCAGACACTGTACCGCTTCATTCATTTTTATGGAATCCCGAAGATAGCCGAAGTACAGTGCTTGGCTATCTCTGACAGTCCTATAGAAATGAATGGAGCTAAAGTTGCAGATGGGGTTGGATCCTACCAATCTGCAGATTATCCCCTCTTCTGTAGCAAGGCTGTGGAGTCAGTATGCCAAACCTCCAACTCTGACTCCTCTATTTTTTCCATTTCGTATCTCGACTCGAAGTCTGACTCATTCATTCATTCAAATGGCTGACAGCCATAGACAGAAACAGTAAAGATCCTCTAATTCATTGAATTCCTATGAAAGTAAATATGTAACAAACTATGCATCTATGTCAAGAATCTTAGTTTAGCTGCTGTTCCTTTAAAGTTACCGTGCCAACCTATGAAGCTTCTACAGTGTTCAGGGTTTTCTTAGGCTTATCCAGTTAGCTCCTGAGGATGCATATTTAAACCCTCTTCCTCCTCAGCCAGGTGCCTGCTATTTGGTTGTACCTATTGTGGCTTCCATATCCTAATCATTTATGCTGGATTGCTCTATATTGACCTTTAGCTTGTTACTGGAAATCCTCTGGTCTTCTGATTTTGCTTCTGACATTACCTCTTGGGAATGACCTTTGGCTTTTTACTGGAAATCCTCTTGTCTTCTGATTATAGCTTTGATGTTACCTCTCGGGAAGAACCTTTGGCTTGTTACTGAAAATCTGCTTGTCTCCTGATTGTGGTTCTGACATTACCTCTCAGATTGACTTTTGGCTTGGGCGTTCACCCTGGTTCTGATCTTCCTTCTATGGTATTTTGGGTTCTGGTTTGACTTCAGTTTATGAAGCGTTTACTTCTTGTACCAGTTTCTGTGGTGATAACTTAGGCCCCAAATTCAGCACAAGTCCATCTGGCTTCACAGTTGGCACTGGTGAAGGCGTTTGGGTGTCTGGGATCTCTCAGCGCTGTATAGGATTTAAACAGCTGGTGCTACTGCTCTCTGTTGTCAACCATCTCCTTCAATTTTTTTATATTTGTTTCAGAGACTCTATCGTAACAATTTAATTCATTATACAATATTAATAATTGTATAATATTTAATAGTTTGTTTTTTTAAGTCAGAGTTGGTAGCTTTTTTCGACTCTACCCAAAACAGGACCCGATTCTAACCACCACGACTTGACTCTAACTCCACAGCCCTGTTCTGTAGATGGGGGATTAGTTGCATTTTTGGGCAAACCCATTTAAGGGACAAGGCCTATATGTTTGAGCCCGCAGGTTTAGTATATTTTTTAAAACCCTATACAGTACACAAGTATTGCCTTATCATTTGCAGCACTGTAAACCCTAAGGAAGTGTTGACAACACTTAGTACATTCTCTTAGTGGTTGATAACATAGGGCCCCAATGCAAGAACAGGATATGGGCTCTTAACTCATCATAGAGCACGCTTTTACATCTCTGTAACAACGCATCAGTAATCGTCAGTGTCTTACATGCTATCTAATAAACAGGTGGTAGTGGGTGCCCTTAGACAGTGGTGCATGAAAGTTTGTGAACCCTTCAGAATTGTCTATTTCTCAATAAATTTGATCTAAAACTAAATAATTTTCACGAAAGTCCTAAAAGTACATAAAACCATATCAAACAAATGAGTCAAAAATATTAGACTTGGTCATTTATTTATGGAAAAAAATTATCCAATATCACATATCTGTGAGTGGCAAAAGTATGTGAACCTTTAGGTTTAGCAGATAATTTGAAGGTAAAATTAGAGTCAGGTGTTTTTAATGAAAGGGATTACAATCAGGTGTGAATGGGTGACCTATTTTATGTAAAAAGGGATCTGCCTCATTTTGATCTTCACAACACATGTCTGTCAAAGTGTATTATGGCATGAACAAAGGAGATTTCGGAGGACCTCAGAAGAAGAGTTGTTGATGTTGTTGAAAAGAGTTTGGACTTCACCAATCCACAGACAGATTGTGTACAAATGGAGGAAATTTAAGGGCATTAATACCCTCTCCAAGAGTGATCGACCAAAAAAGATCACATCATAGGCAAGGTGTATAACACTCCGCAAGGTTAAAAAAGGAACCCAAGGTAACCTCTAAGCAGTTAAAGGCTTTTATGTTCATGAGTCCACCATCAGGGGGACAAAGAACAACAATGGTGTGCATGGCAGGATTGGAGAAAGTCGCTACTCATTGGAAAGAACCTTGCTGTCCATCTGCAGATCACCTGAAAGGCTATTGCAACAATGTTTTGTGGATGGATAAGACCAAAATAGAGATTTTTGGTTTAAATAAGAAGCATTATGTTTGGAGAAGGGAAAACCCAGCATTCCAGCATAAAACCCTCATACCATCTGTGAAAGACGGCTGTGGCAGTATCATGGTTTAGGCCTGTTTTGCTGCATCTGGGCCAGAATGCCTTGCCATCATTGATGGAACAATGAATTCTGAATTATACCAGTAAATTCTAAAGGAAAATGTCAGGACATCTGTCCGTGAGCTAAAGAGAACGCGGGTCATGCAAGCAAGACGACGAAGCACACAAGTTGTTCTTCCAAAGAATAGTTAAAGAAGAATAAAGTTAAAGTTTTGGAAAGGCCAAGTCAAAATGCCGACCTGTTGTGGAAGGACCTGAAGAGAGTAGTTCATGGGAGGAAACCCACCAACACAACAGAGTTGAAGCTGTTTTGTATAGGTTACAATTCCTCCAAGCCACTGTACAGGACTAGTCTACAACCATCGGAAATATGCAGTTATTGCTGCACAAAGGGGCCACACCAGATACTGAAAGCAAAGGGTCACATACAGTACTTTTGCCACTTTGTGGATCATTCTATGAGTAAATGGTCAGGTCTAATATTTTTGATTCATTTGTTTGGTTCTTTGCCTACTTTTAGGACTCCTGTGAAAGTCTGATGTAAGTTTAGCTCACTTTTATGCAGAACTATAGATAATTCTAAAGGGTTCACAAACTTTCAAGCACCACAGGGTACAAGACCCATCTGGAGATGCATGTCCACCAAGGCCCTAGCTAAACATATAGTATATGGAACATGCAACATGATCTGATTTCAGTCCCCGCATATCATGGGTTAAATGCTACACAGCAGTATTTCCAGCACCACGTACGTGACCCAGCGCAGGCACCAGCCTGCACCACTTAGCGCCTCTGACAGGGATTTCTAGAATTAGGCTATCATTTTATGTCCTCTCATTATAACTATGGAGCTTTTGTTTTCTACTTATCAGTAAATTACAGTCCAGCTGGAGCTTTCTGCCGTTGCATTAGATTTGTTCATTACCGCCTAGCGCGGAATTGATAAAGTTCTTGTGTTGTTGTTGAGTAGAACAATAGATGTGGAATTACTGTTTTTGTATTGTGCTCGGCTGTATACTGCGGCATGAATATCGGCTTGTGCTATATAAGATTTGGAATGTGTTCTCAATAGATGGAACTAATGTCCGACACATTCTTACCCGAGCAGATACAATGTTTATAAAGTACACAGTTAAATTCTTGGACCAACTTTACAAGCATTGGTCAATTAAAGGAGCAGATTGCCCACAGATATGGCCAAGTGGCCCACCCATTTTGTTTCTATAGGTCCCTGGATATTTTATTTAAAGGGACTCTCTCACCAGAACCCAGGATATCCACCCAGCCCCACAGATAGATAGGTTAGGATCACTAGAACCCAGGATATCCACCCAGCCCCGCAGATAGATAGATAGTTAGGGTCACTAGAACCCAGGATATCCACCCAGCCCCGCGTAGTTAGGTTAGGGTGACCACAACCCAGGATATCCCCCCAGCCCTGCAGATAGATAGGTTAGGGTCACCTGAATCAAGTAGTTTTTCCCCTTGTAAATCGCCTCCTCCATTGCTGAGATGTTGCTGTTTTTGTCAATATGCAAATGACTTCTGGAGCAACAAGGACACTACCGTTTACCTCTCTGGGGCAATAGCAATGCCCTTGTTGCTCCAAAAAGCTCATTGACAAAAATGGTGATATCTCAGTAATGGAGGCAGCAATTCACAAAGGGAAAACACCATTAGATTCAGGTGACTCTAACCTGTTTATCTGCAGACTGGATTGATATGTTGGGTTCTGCTGACAGACTCCCTTTAAATTAACCTTGACCATGAAGGGATATAAGATGCCCATACCCCTTTAATAGGCGCCAGCTTGTTCAGGAGACAACTGTTCCTCCTGTGTGTATTTTTTTATTAGGAGGGTAGATTAAGTTTGTTTTAAGGGAGAATAGAAGGATCAGGCTTTGAAATTCAATATGTCCATTCTTCTTTCCACTGACATCGTCTGACGTGGGAGAGCCTGGTAGATAGTTGGCCAGATCTGCCAAAATCAACCTTTCTACTTGGCCTATAGAACGATTTAGAGTTATTAAGTTGTACCCATCCCCTATAAAGTTGTCCCATATCTGTTCAATGGAGCAGGACAAAAAAACATAATGAAATCCTCTCTTTGGGTCTCAGGAACGCAGCCATTTTCCTTCTATTCACTGTCTTTTGTCTGGCTGTAAGACAACTGCCTGAAGCAGAAGTCTTTCCTATATGACCTGAACCAAAAAAAAATATTAAGCCCCTCCCTCAACTACGCCCCACCCATTAGTCATTACTCAAAAATGGAACAGATCAGTCGGAAATTAACCCTTTGTATAATTTCTTCAAGCTTGTTTTTGGAACATGTAGAAAAAGCTGTGCACTTTGAAAAAAACACGGGAAAGATTATCCCGTTTACTCATTATTCATCTCCAGGTTTCATGTTCCTTTAAAATAATTTTTTTCTTCAGTCCCCGCTTAGTCCAGCTTCACTCGAGTGTAATGCAGGTGCATTTCCCAGAATTACAGCTACAAATCCCAGTCCAACTATGGGTCTACTGACCTGAACTAACAGGACCGCAGATCCCTATGATGCTGTTAGTACGGGTGATTACACTTTGCCGTTGGCCCAGGATTTGTGGCCGTGTTATGGGTGCAAAAATACACCTGTGTTATGCTCGTATGAAACTGACTTTAGAAAATACTGAATATTATTTGCTCACAAACAATCTGTAGAAAACAAAAAACCTCTACAAAAAGTGTTGTAAAATTGTGGCATTTATATGTGATTAAAACATAAAAAAGAAAACCGCTTTTACCGCTCATGACTTTGATCTTACGCCCGAGCGTATAATCTGTGCCATTACATTACATCTTGTTCTCCTGATGGGTAAAGTAGTTTGGCTTGTGTTCTTGTGATCTGGAGGTCTGGATGGGCCTGAGTCATGTGAGTCATCCTGTCGTCTGCTTTATGGCGCGTATTGTTAGACAAACAGTAGAGCGCTGTAATGACAAAAACAATAGACAAGGCAAAAGGAACTGAGATTAAACTTTACCTTTACATGTGAAAACATTATTGTATTCCGATTTTCCTCATTTAGCTTCTGCATTGTTGAACTACAGAGATCTAAACTGCTTTATGTTCAGTGTTTCAAGTTGTGTCTCTTAAAGGGTGTCTGATACCAGAACTCAGCATATCAACCGAGTCCGACAGATAGATCGCCTGAATCAGCTGCCTTCATTGCAGAGAGAGCATTGTTTTTGTCAGTATACAAATGAATTGTTTGGAGAGAGCATTGCCATGTATTGCTTTGTAGCAATGGCAGCGCCCTCGCTGCTCCATAGAGCTCATCTGCATATTTACAAAAACAGCGATATCTCATAAATAGAGGTAGCGATTCACAACGGGAAACGCAGTTTGATTCAGGTGTCCCTAATCTATCTATCTGCAGGGCTGGGGTGATATGCTGGTTCTGGTGACACTAACCTACCTATCAGCAGGGCTGGATGATATCCTGGTTCAGGCGACACTAACCTATCTATCTGCAGGGCTGGGGTGATATGCTGGTTGTGGTGACACTAACCTATCTATCTGCAGGGCTGGGGTGTATGCTGGTTCTGGTAACACTAACCTATCTATCTGCAGGGCTGGCTTGATATGCTGGTTTTGGTGACACTAACCTATCTATCTGCAGGGCTGGGGTGATATGCTGGTTCTGGTGACCCTAACCTATCTATCTGCAGGGCTGAGTTGATATGGTGGGTTCTGGTGACACTAACCTATCTATCTGCAGGGCTGGATGATATCCTGGTTCAGGCGACACTAACCTATCTATCTGCAGGGCTGGGGTGATATGCTGGTTCTGGTGACACTAACCTACCTATCAGCAGGGCTGGATGATATCCTGGTTCAGGCGACACTAACCTATCTATCTGCAGGGCTGGGGTGATATGCTGGTTGTGGTGACACTAACCTATCTATCTGCAGGGCTGGGGTGTATGCTGGTTCTGGTAACACTAACCTATCTATCTGCAGGGCTGGGGTGTATGCTGGTTCTGGTAACACTAACCTAGCTATCTGCAGGGCTGGCTTGATATGCTGGTTTTGGTGACACTAACCTATCTATCTGCAGGGCTGGGGTGATATGCTGGTTCTGGTGACCCTAACCTATCTATCTGCAGGGCTGAGTTGATATGGTGGGTTCTGGTGACACTAACCTATCTATCTGCAGGGCTGGATGATATCCTGGTTCAGGCGACACTAACCTATCTATCTGCAGGGCTGGGGTGATATGCTGGTTCTGGTGACACTAACCTATCTATCTGCAGGGCTGGGGTGATATGCTAATTCTGGTGACACTAACCTATCTATCTGCAGGGCTGGGGTGATATGCTGGTTCTGGTGACACTAACCTATCTATTTGCAGGGCTGGGGTGATATGCTGGTTCTGGTGACACTAACCTATCTATCTGCATGGCTGGGGTGATATGCTGGTTCTGGTGACACTAACCTATCTATCTGCAGGGCTGGGGTGATATGCTTGTTCAGGTGACACTAACCTATCTATCTGCAGGGCTGGGGTGATATGCTGGTTCTGGTAACACTAACCTATCTATCTGCAGGGCTGGCTTGATATGCTGGTTTTGGTGACACTAACCTATCTATCTGCAGGGCTGGGGTGATATGCTGGTTCTGGTGACCCTAACCTATCTATCTGCAGGACTGAGTTGATATGGTGGGTTCTGGTGACACTAACCTATCTATCTGCAGAGCTGGATGATATGCTGGTTCAGGCGACACTAACCTATCTATCTGCAGGGCTGGGGTGATATGCTGGTTCTGATGACACTAACCTATCTATCTGCAGGGCTGAGGTGATATGCTGGTTCTGGTGACACTAACCTATCTATCTGCAGGGCTGCTGTGATATGCTGGTTCTGGTGACACTAACCTATCTATCTGCAGGGCTGGGGTGATATGCTGGTTCAGGTGACACTAACCTACCTATCTGCAGGGCTGGGGTGATATGCTGGTTCTGGTGACACTAACCTATCTATCTGCAGGGCTGGGGTGATATGCTGGTTCTGGTGACACTAACCTATCTATCTGCAGGGCTGGGGTGATATGCTGGTTCTGGTGACACTAACCTATCTATCTGCAGGGCTGGGTTGATATGGTGGGTTCTGGTGACAGACTCGCTTTAACAGAGTCCTCTGGAACATAAATATTAACCATAACATAGGCAACCCTGCTTATGAGTACAGTGAAGGAGCTGTGGTGCTCCTTCAAGCGGCATGTCCTTCTTTTTGTCTTCTCAGATAGAGCAATGTCCATATGGGTGGTTGTGCTTGACCCTGCAGCTCGTCCCATAGCGCTACAGCACATCCCACCCTGTGAATACTGTGGTCCCTTTATTGTGATAATTGTTGGGGGTTACAGAGAGCTGATCTAATATTTAAGTCCCAAAGAACTTTTCTAATAGTCTTCATATAAAAAGTTTTTTTTTCTGTCTATAGCTCTTATGCAGATCTATGTGTCTCCATGGTAACAGACAACAAAGAAACCCTGTGTAGTCTGATCCTGCAGTTATACTCCATTTGCCTCTTAAAGGAAATCAGTTATCAGTTTTGACCCCTGAAAACTACTGACAGCGCTCTGTAGAGGATGGGGAGAGCAGTGTAAACCCTTCCCCAGCACCATCAAAGCATGTGCCCAGGAGGAGACCTCATATTTAGTACCACCTCCAGGGCAGTTGTGATCATAGTGCTTGGAGAATGAAAACATGTAAGACTATCCTGCCATGTAAGTTTCTACAGCTCCTACTCTTCTGTATAGCACTGTCAGCAGTTTGGAGGGGTCTCCCTCCCTTTAAGTCAGACCTGATTATGATTGGTCATATCCTTCACTGGATAAACCTAAAAGCTCCGCCTCATAGACTTGTTTAGAGAGTGAGAAACCTTGTAGACTTCTTTGTACCTAATTTTGAATTCATGACATAATAAACCATTAGTCGTAATTGAATTTAAGATGATTGATTCTAAAGCCATATTCGCACATCTGCATATCAAATAAATGTGGCGTTGACATTTTTCGCAGTCGCCAAACTTTCCTATTCATCTCAATGTATTTATTCAGACTTACTTGTTTTTTTTGCGGACTTAGTAAGTGTAAATAGAACAATGGAAGAAAGTCTTTTCACGGACAAAAAAGTCTATGGGTCTGTGAAAAAAAACGGATGACATCTGTGTCACAGGCCCAGACACATACAAGTATAGAACATGAAAAAAAAAAAGTTGATCTGCTTTTCACAGGTACGATACTGTCCGTGAACAATGTGGATGTGTGAATAAGGCCTAACCCAGTAAACCAGTAACGCGCTCTTTCTAGTATTATCCCACATCTTATTCTGTAACCCTTTCTCTTTACTCCCTCAGTTTGCCTACGCTGTTTCAGTATTGAAAGAGTGCTCTAAGATGCGGCCCACAGACCCGACCGTTCTGCTTCTCGCTGCCAAGGTCTGCATTGGACCACTGCATTGGGTAAGTAAGCTGAAGTAATGACTCTTACATAATGCATTAAGCACAGCGGTATGGTGCCACCGAGTATAAAAATAGTCACAGAAATCCTGCCCCAGCTCTTACACCTGAAAGACCATTACTGGAATTACATAGATTACAATTAGGAATGGAAGGTACAAAAAAGTGAAATAGTATATAAGACGGAAGCAGAGGAATTCCCCGAGCACAAGGTGTCAGCGGCCGCGTCTGCTGACTAATGAAGCCGGTGTCTCGGCCTAATTCGCTCAAGTTCCTGTTTTTTCGGTTGTCAAGCGCGGCATTCCAGCATTTTAATGAGAGCAATCTTTGATCTGGGATGTGAGCAACACCAAGGCGAGCATAATAAGCAGCTTCTCATTGATTCCTATGAATCTAACAGGACAGGTGGTGCTAAGCAGTGGCATCTTTATCAGGACTGACAGTATTATCTGGGGATGCCCACTTATGGGCTGAATGTTGTCATTAGACCCTTGGGAGCCCCGCTGCGATGCTACGTGTCATCACCACCATCTATAGGCTAATATTCTGGTCGATAAGTTTTTCTGACAGGTACAGATCAGATAGAAGTGCCCTATTCAGTTATGTTGGGAATAAAGATCACAAGGGGAAACTATGTCCTCTTAATGGGAACCTGTCAGGGTGAGTTTGGACACTAAACCACCCACAAGACCTCATAGACCGGGAGTTTAGTGTCCCAAATCGCCCTGTTATAAAGCAATCGGTGGCTGCATGAGTCTGTTGAGTCTCATCGGACTCATCTCTGGTGCTCCCAGAGCCTGCGCTGTTCTTCAGGAAAGCTGGAGATGTACAACCCTGGCTTTACTACATACAGTATGTGCCAGAGGTACAGCGCATGTGCACTGAAGACGAGGTATACTTCTCCGACTTCATTGAAGAACTGCACCAGTGCGAGGAGTACAGCGGCAGGGGTAGTATGAAGGTTTTTTATTTTTAATGCAGCCGTCGATTGCTTTATAACAGGATTATTTGGGATACTAAACCCAAACAGAGGCAACAATTCACAAGGGGAAAACACATTTGATTTAGGTGACCCTAACCTATCTATGTGCATGGCTGGGTTGATTTGCTGGTGCTTGTGACAGACTCCCTTTAAAGAGGACCTTTCACTGATATCCCTTCACCGTCAGAAGGGCGGGCCTTACATTTCACCGTCATCGTTCCTTACTTTCCTTAGGCTGTAAGTCCTGCCCTTCTGACAGAGGTGAGAGCTCAGTCCCGAAACTAACGACGCGGATATCTCCAACACCGGGGCCCATACCGTCGAAGCTGACAGTGCGCTTTATTCGTATAGTATATAATACCGCATGGTCCTCTTAAAGTCATTTGGGTCCATAGGGCACCATTGGTGTCCTTCGTGTGAAGAATCTGGCACTGCCATCATGTGGAAACTGTCATTTCAGTGTGAACAGAGCCTAAGACAATCCCTTTTAATGTAATAAAGTTTTTGTGCGAGCAGACTATTTCCCGCTGTGTATGTGTGTGTTATAGCTTTCGCCACCTGTTTCTCCGTCACTCCCTGCTGTGGCTTCTTCTTTTTACATTTATGCTTTGTGATACCATTTGATATTTGACAAACCATTTTACTCCACAACTACTGCAGCAAAACTATAATTTGGACAAACGTAATTACAGACATGTTCGCATTTTCCGGGACATTTCACTGCGCAGACACAGCAAATGACTACTTGTCATGTTTGTAGAGATTCGGTTCAGAAGGAGCATTTGTGAATTAAGTCCAAACATGAAAATTATATTTAGCTGTGTAAGATTCCTGGGTGTGCGGCCAGACCTGCTGTAACATGGAGATGATATACACTCTGCTCACTTCTATATATACCATCCAGGCGCAGAGAGAACCGCGGCTTCATGTAAACAATGGCTGCTTTATACAGGATTCAGCATGGGCCAGACACATTCACTTCAATTAAAGAAGGTTACAGAGGGCGCCATGTCTGTCCTGTGAGGTCCTTAACAAAACCAAAATGTATTCTTCACTGACAGCTGCATTACTAAAGCTTGAGAGGAAAGTGCACAGCAACCGAACACTACAGGGAAGCCGAACGTGCACAGCCTTTACGTTTTCTGGAGTACGTGGCGTGCCCTCTGTAACCTCTCTGTAATTGAACAAAATGTGGACTATACTAAATCCATCCCGCTCGCAACTTTACAATTGGAACTGTAGATCTTTCTGCAGTAGCAGCGGATATCATATTTTTGGGGCTTGGGGAAATTCACTGATACACCAATGAATAGCCCATCTGTGTGTCTGTCTATCTATCTGTCTCTTATAACTATCTATCTATTATATCTATCCATTCAGCTTGAGAAAGGTCCTGCATTATTAGGACCGAAACGTTGCTATGGAATAAATCCTCACCATCTTGATTTACAACTTTGGAGTGCTGCCCATTTGTTGTATTATCTATCTATCTATCTATCTATCTATCTATCTATCTATCTATCTATCTATCTATCTATCTATCTCTCGTATCTATCTATCGATCAGTCTATCAATCTGTCTTGCTATCTATCTACCTGTCTGTCTATCTATCCACCTATCTGCATGTCTGTTTTCCTCTATATCTAATATTGGTCTATCTATCTAGGTATTATCTATCTTTTTATCTATCTGTCTGTCTCTCTATTACTATATCTAATATTGGTCTGTATATCAATTTATCTACTTGTTATCTATCAATCTTTCTACCTATCTATCTGTCCATTGATTTATCCATCTGTTTTGCTGATATTGATCTATGTATCTATTTATCTATCTAGGTTTTATCTATCCATACACCTATCTCTCTAAACATAATACTGGTCTATCTATCTATCTATCTATCTATCTATCTATCTATCTATCTATGTCTGTTTACACTATTTATCTATCTGTCTATCTTTCTACCTGCCTCTATACCTAATATCTACCTAATATTTATCTAGCTATCCATCTCTGTACCATAAATCTATCTATCTACCTGGGGATTGCGATTTTATCTCGGTAACTAATATTCTTCCTATTTTACAATAGGAGCTACTGAAGTTTATGCCTAATAATACACCTAGCTCCTGCAGAACCTCTTTTGAGAAGTTTTAAGATTTCTCACCCTTCTATTTTTGTGAGAGAAGTTCCGCAGTACACTCTCAGCTACTCTCTATAAAGAGCAGCCTGCCTGTCATGTGCCTATATCTTACATCTTTGGAGGTTCATTCGCTTGCTTTCACTCCCACAAATCAACTGTAATCTGTGGGGCAATGAGCAATGTGTGTCTGATTTCCCTACAGCACCTCCGCAGGATGCACAAAGTATTACACTGTTATCATTGAAATAACTGGGCTATCTATGTAATATATGGACATGCTGAATCCTCCAGAAGAAGAGGTGCTCTTCATAGCTGCACTCTGCTCTAGCTAAAAGATGAGGGTCCTGGACAGGGAACCCCTATATAAAATCTGACTGTAATAATTCACTTTTGGGGTATCCAAGGTGTATAATAGTCTCCTGTACTCCATTCTGCACAGTAGAGCTTCACGTCCTACATCACAGCTGGTTCTGCTTGGCATTGTGACATGGTTGAACAGATGTTGTTCTTTCTTTTTGTTATCCTTCTGACTACTTTGGTAAGCCTAATGCAGTCAGCCGCCCTCAGGTCCGCCATCTTGTGCAGACTGTCAAACCACCAGGCACATCTGCTCAATGTCAGCTAGAAGTGCTGCCCTTGCACTGCAAAATGAAGTCAGAAGATAGCGGTTTGTGTCTCATAACTTCCAAATGTAGAGACTTAGAGGACACGATGACAAACTATGAAACCACATTGGCTTGTACCCAAAAAACATTTTAACGGCTTTCATTTGCTTGTGTGCTGCGTATGGAAAAGTGTCGGTTCGCGTTCTTCTGGAGATCAGTGCTTGAGCTAAATCTAATACATGGTTTTTCACAAAATCTCGCTGCCAACTTTATCTTATTATAAATATATATTTAGCATTTTTTCATCCCCCTGATTTAGCCTGGATAAACCGCCATATATAGAGACGTGTCACACACTTGACCTCTGCAAGGGAGGGCTGAGGGGGGCAATTAAATATGGATCATAAATGTTTTATATATAATAGTTGGCAAAATGAACTAAGCCGTGTGTAGATCAGTCCTGCGCTTTGAGGTTGGGATAGTGTGTTTTGTAGGAAAACCTGGGTACAAGCAGTAACCATTTAATATTAAAGGGGTTTTACAGGCTTATCAATGGATGACCTATCCATCTATAGAAGATCAGCGGGGGTTTGACACCTGGGACCCCCACTGATCAACTGCTTGAAGCTTCACAGGCCAGGTGACATCATGTTTATCAGTCAACATGGCCTGTTCACAGCTCAGTCCCATTCAAGTGAATGAGGATGAACTGCGATACTAAGCGCAGCTGCTGTAAATTGTATGGCAAATAGCCATTGTACAGCGCTATGCAGTTGTACATTGGCTATGCTCACCATACAGTGGTGTACATTTGCACATTGGCTATGCTCAAAGGTTACTCGAAAGGTTCTCAAGTGTTGAGGTCAGGGAAGTATGGCAGCCACACCATGTGTATCTCTCCTTTTATGCCCATAGCAGCCAATGACTCTGAGATCTTCTTTGCTGCATGAGATGGTGCATTGTCCTGCATGAAGATGATTTTGCTACGGAAGGCACTGTTCTTCTTTTTTGTACCATGGTAGAAAGTGTTCAGTCAGAAACTTTATAAATATTTTGCAGAGGTAATTTACACACCTTCTCTAAAGGGGCCTGTCAGCTCTCTCCCCATGATTTCAGCCCACCTCCTTGCTGACCTTGCAGCCTTGTTGGGACATGGTGGCCATCCACCAACCAACCACTACTCCATCCATCTGGACCATCCAGGGTTGCACGGCACTCATCAGTAAACAAGACTGCTTCAGAATTAGTCTTCATGTATGTCTGGGCGCACTGCAACTGTTTCTGCTTGTGAGCACTGTTTAGGGGTGTCCGAATAGTAGGTTTATGCACAACTACAAGTCTCTGGAGGATCATACACCTTGGACTTCATGGGACTCCACAGGCACCAGCAGCTTCAAATACCTGTTTGCTGCTTTGTAATGGTATTTTAGCAGCTGCTCTCTTAATCCGATGAATTTGTCTGCGGAAACCTTCCTCATTGTGGCTTTATCTGCATGAACCCATCTGTGCTCTGAATCAGCCACAAATCTCTTCACAGTACGATGATCACACTGAAGTTTTTGTGAAATATCTAATGTTTTCATACTTTGTCCAAGGCATTGCACTACTTGAAGCTTTTCGGCAGCATCGGAGATCCTTTTTTCTTTCCCATATTGCTTGAAACCTGTGGCTTGCTTAATAATGTGGAACATCCTTCTTAAGTCCAGGGTCCCACATGGCGTAAACGCCGCATCACAAACCACAGCGTTTTACAGGCCCTGCAGAGTGGATGGGATTCTAGCGTATCCCATCCACACATTGCAGAAAAATACGCGCAGTAGACACGATGTGATTTCCAAAACCGTTTTGGAAATCGCGGCATGTCCATTATACCTATGGAAACGCCGGCAGTTTCCCTATAGGTATAACGGAAGCAGAAAGTCCGCAGAGGAAACCTCTGTGGACTTTCTGTGAAAAACACTACAGGAGAAACCGCAATGCGTTGCCACCGTGGTTTTTCCCGCAGCGTTTTTTGCTGTGGCCCGCTACTTGGGGCCTTAGCATATGTAGGTTTCCTTGGGTTCACCTGGCAAACTAATTATCACAGGTGTTTGAGACTGATTTAAGTGATGCAATGAGCCCCAAGTTTAATTAAAAAAACAAAAAAATACATCTTTATGGCTCTTACATCCGATTTGCATAATAATTTGGATAGTCTTTAGGCAGGAGCATGGCTGCTCTATAGGGGGTGCAGAGGTAGCAGTCACCCCAAACTGCGTTTTTCTGACATATGTACTGTGCAGATCATATACAAAGTGTGATAGACTTTGTGATAGACGATGAGTGTTATTTCCTTTACTTTGGTATCTGAATCATTTAATAGGTATATCATTGCTCAGAGCAGTCATACTGACATGTTTACTAGCTCCTGAGATATTGTGATGTGGAGACTGTCATAATCGCTGCTAATATGTATACAGTAGAGGCGTCTGGCAGCAGCATATTCCCTTCATTGAAAAAGCATCCATTCTTGTTTAAGTTTGCACATTTATGTTGTAGTAGGGGGGAATAGCTGTCAGCTGACTCAAGTATATGTCCATCTATACTCTTCTGTGTAGCAAGTCTGTATGTCGTGGGTGGATGTTCTGTACACTGTTCCTCTACAGCTCTGGAGATTTTGCATTTGACCCACTATCAGTGGGAGAAAAGCAGGGGAAAAACAGTGATGTGGACGCAGCACTACATTAGCTCTGCATCCTCTTCATTCTCAGGATCGGTGGGGGTCCTGTGGATAGGGGATAAGTGTCCTTAATGATCAAGAACAGTCCCTTTAATTTTAATATACACCCAGGTCGCCCCTTTACGGAGGCAGCTGGGGAGGCCGGAACGCTCATTCCTCTGTGTCTCTCGGTCATATGACTGAGTAGACGGACGTCAGTGTTATTGGTGAGAGTTGGAGTGTCAGCAGGTGAGACGGAGGAATGAGAGTTTCAGCCTGCTCAGTTGCTTTCCACATTGGTAGTAAACAGGGCACGAGGGGACCAGGGTATATATTAGTGATAAAGATTCCCCATTTCAGGGAATGTACTGTTAAGCTGGATTACTCCCTGGATTCTGGCGGTGAGGATCAGAATCATGGATACACTCTCAGTAGTAGTGTCATCTTGGTGCCAGCGTTTCATACTCGTACAATTGTTGAAAAGAGAAGCTCACTCCACGAAGGCCTTGGTGTGACCGTCTATTACATCGTTGCCTGTTGACTTCTGCAGTGCTAGAGACCTGTAAGGAAGATGCTAGGAGAAAGGGGTTGTCTTATGGACACTTCCTTTTAATTGCTGATATAACACAGTAGTCCTGGCTAGGTCCATGTATCTGGAGGCCTTGTCAAAACTTTGAGTTTTGGCCTCCATTATTTTCTTCTACTGCCCTTGACCAAACAATTACAGTACTGTAGTTACATAGTTGATAAGGCCCATCAATTACAATTGCAATTGATCCAGAGTAATGCAACCCTTCTGAGGCTGAGGCCGATTACTCCATATTAGGAAAAAATCCTTTTCGACTATCATGGGAGCCCTCGGGTGTCCGTCCACCTCTGACGCAGATTCCAACATACCCTAAAATCTTATTTGTTTTAGTAGCTGCTGCTTGACACTGAGTTACTTGTAACCAGAAATCCCAAGTCCTTCTCTTATTACTCCATTTAGTGTGTATTACTGCCGTGGAAGCGGTGGAATACTCCATACAACACTTCTGCCCTTCCTATTATCCGCATGTAGGAGCGATCAGGAATGATCCTTTGCTTTTAGTCTCTTCCTTCTACTCCATTATTGGTAGTACCAGCAGGTAGTCACTTCATGAACGGGGAACATGGTTGATTTCTTGTGTCGATAAGAATATAGAGAGGTTTGTGCTGTGCCTTGGCAGATAGCGAGATTGTGAGCTGAAGGTCTAATGATTACTGCTTGTTAAAGGTGAATTAATGTCTGGATTTCATGCTCCAGTTCTAGTGGCTTATATCTCAACCACGATAATGTGCATCTGGCATACAGGATGTTCCTAGGTGCTGTATTGTTGCATATTTCACACTGAGCCTTCAGAAAGCCCTACACAAGTGGGAGAGGGTGAAACGAGGACGGCCGAAAGTGCAACGCCATTCGTTCTATAGATATTGGATTTCTGCAAGAATTTATTACAGAGCAAATCGATCTCTTTATATGTAAAACGTGACTGTGGGAATTCTGCAATTTGGTGGAATCTGGAAGAGAATTCTGGTTATGTTCTGTACAATGGATTTATATCTGAAGAGTGTCATAGACTCCGCCCAATAAGTAAGTTGGCCACACCCTAAAGTGTGTCTGAGTCATAATAGTGCAGATGATATCAGTAGTTATGTAAAATATATTTTTATGAAAGAAAAATGCTTCTTTCTCCACTTATTTCCCTTTTCTTCTCCTGCACTGATCATTGCTTTTAGTCATTTATCACATTCATAGTCCAGCAGCCCATACACAGAGCGCAGAAGGATAAGGAGAGATGGATAATATGTAATATCTTAACTCCTTACAGTCTCAGTCGCAGAAACCGCCGAAAAACGGCAGAGAGAAAAGTCCTGCACGGAGGACTTTTTTTCTCTGCCACTTTCAGTTTTGCAAGGGAGGACACCCGATGGACACCATTATAGTCTATGAGGTGGGCCGTCGACAGAGACAATGGCGCTAGTGTGAACCTAGTGTAAGGAGATAATGCTTTTACTTGAAGATTTGGCCGCCTCTCCTTATCTGTCTGCTCTCAGTGTATGGACTGCTGGAGTACAGAAATCATCAGATACAGCGATCAGTGCAGGGGAAGGAAATACAGGAGAAAGAAGCATTTCGAGATTAGTCTTATCACCTGCACTATTGATTCAGGAAATATTAAAAAGTTTTAAAAGTTTTGGTACACTTTAAGGTCAGTTTTTTGATG
The DNA here is from genome assembly GCA_947044405.1 of Leptodactylus fallax. Lineage (NCBI taxonomy): Eukaryota > Metazoa > Chordata > Amphibia > Anura > Leptodactylidae > Leptodactylus > Leptodactylus fallax. Next base: position 10,051,582 of record CAMRHE010000006.1, read on the forward strand.
CCTTCAAAATTATGCATTGAGGAATTTCCTATTATGTCTTGTATTATGTATCTATATTAGTTTTCTTAATCTAATATGTCCGGCATAGCGATTTAAAGGGGTTTGTCTAGGGAGTTTTATTTTACTTGCTTCTTTTGGGGTTTTAGTCATTCTGGATCAGGGGTTCTGGGCTGGTTACAACCCTGGGTCACATGATCGCATTTGGCCCCTGGGTCACTATGCTCTCCCCCTCTTTTTTCACAGGTAGTCACCTGTGCTATTGGGGCTACCTTTGCTATAGTCTGCAAGCCCCTCATAGCACAGTTAACTACCTGTGAAAATGGGAGAGGAGGAAGGATGTGGAGCAACCTGGGAACCGGGCAGTGGCGTAACTAGGAATGGCTGGGCCCCAAGGCGAACATTTGACATGGGCCCCCCCCCAAAACCGGTTACGGGTCCCCAAACAGTAAAATATGCTCAACAGTGGCCCCAGATAGTATTATATGCTCAACAGTGGCCCCCACACAGCATTATATGCTCCACAGTGGCCCCCATACAGCATTATATGCTCTACATTGCTCCCCCCACACACAGTATAATATGCTACCCACAGTGGCCCCACACAGTATAATATGCTCCACACAGTGGTCCCCACCCAGTATTATATGCTTCCCACAGTGGTACCCACCCAGTATTATATGCCCCCCCACCAGGGGGCCCCCCGTATTATATGCCCCCCATAGTGGGCCCCACCCAGTATTATATGCCCCCCATAGTGGCCCCCACCCAGTATTATATGCTCTACAGCCTGGCCCCCACCCAGGATCATATGCTCACAGTGGCCCCCACACAGTATTATATGCTCTACAGTGGCCCCCACCCAGTATTATATGCTCTACAGTGGCCCCCACCCAGGATCATATGCTCTACAGTGGCCCCCACACAGTATTATATGCTCTACAGTGGCCCCCACACAGTATTATATGCTCTACAGTGGCCCCCACCCAGTATTATATGCTCTACAGTGGCCCCCACCCAGGATTATATGCTCTACAGTGGCCCCCACCCAGGATTATATGCTCTACAGTGGCCCCCACCCAGGATTATATGCTCTACAGTGGCCCTCACCCAGTATTATATGCTCTACAGTGGCCCCCACCCAGGATTATATGCTCTACAGTGACCCCCACACAGTATTATAAGCTCCCAACAGCCAACCTCCGCTTCAGTGCTATTATTATACTCTGGGGTCGGAGTCTCCTCAGACCCCAGAGTATAATAATCGGAGGCCCAGGGGAAGTGATTAAAAATAACAAACACTCACACTCACCTTGTCTTACCTTTCCTTGGCATCCTCGCTCCATCCTGCCGTCTGCAATATGCCAGGGCCCCTTTCCAATAACAGTATGTATAGCGGTTGGGGAACCAGGCTTTCCCCGACCGCTATCATAATGGTCCGGGGCTGGCCGCGGGCTCTGTACCCTGCCGGGTCCGCAGGGGGTGCGACCGCGATCGTTACTGGTTTGTGGGGTTCGCGGTAGCGGCTGCCACAGGGCTCCGGGGCCCCTAATGTCCCGGGCCCTGTGGCAGCCGCTACCGCTGCTACCCCGATAGTTACGCCCCTGGAACCGGGTGCTGGTTCCGATCACAAAGAGGGCATGCACAGTTCTAAAATAAACCTATGGGGCGCATGCACAGTGTTCTTCCTGTCACATCTTATCTAATGGATTAAGCTCAGATGTTCCCCCCCATCCCCTCCAAGACTACAGATTGCACAAATGTGGGTAGCACAGACACTAATAAACTCCTTAAATTTTGCATTCACTATTGACTGCGGCATGTACAGAATCATACACCCACGTCTTATCACTGCATGCGCCCAGTGTAGCAGGGTGTGAGCTGTATGTTACAGCATGGCACCCACTACTGATGGCAACCACTACTGATGGCACCCACTACTGACTGCTGTCGTCGCCACGTCATAATGGTACGGCAGATTGCTCAAATCGCTAGCCCTCCCTGGCGTATTAGGAGCAGAAAATGGTTAAGCTCCTTAGCTCCCCCTAGTAGTTGACCGAATGCAGTCTGCATGTTATTGTTTAAAGGGATTGTCCAGTCAACAATAAAATATTGAAATATTGAAAGTAATATAGTATCAGTAGCCCACTGATCTTGTACCGAAGCTTCCATCTTACAATATAAAGCAGAACGTGTAGCGCCCTCTGTAGCCATCTTTTATCTCCTCTCACACTGCACTATGACTGCCCAATTAACATATAAATGAATACAATTTACATAAGAATACACAATGTTCAGTGTATGTATAGGTATATTTTCTCATGCTGGACCACCTGTGGACACAAATCCACTGTGCCTATAGGTAAACCTGACTCTGATATTAATACAATGCTTATAATGTGACACAGGACCCCTGGTTAATAAAAACAGGGCTGTGGAGTCAGAGTCGGGGCCAGTTTTGGGAAGAGTTGGAGTTGGGAATAAAGTTATCGACCCTGATTCCAGCTTCAAAATAAAATGACTGTGACTGCCATTTATGAAGGAGTTACAGCAGGAGTTGGAGTCGGGCTGTGGAAAATAGAGGAGTCAGAGTCTGTGAATTGGCCCTGAATAATTTACTATAGTTAGTATAGGGCCTACACTACCGTGCAACAGTTTAGCACAGTTTTTTTCAATGAAGATAACATTAAATGAATCAAAAATACACTCTATCCATTGTTAATGTGGTAAATGACCATTCTAGCTGCAAACGTCTGGTTTTTAAAGCAATATCTACATAGGTGTATGGAGGCCATTTCCAGCAACCATCACTCCAGTGTTATAATGGTACATTGTGTTTGCTAACTGTGTAAGAAGGCTAATGGATGTTTAGAAAACCCTTGTGCAAGTATGTTAACACAGCTGAAAACAGTTTTGCTGGTTAGAGAAGCTATAAAACTGACCTTCCTTTGAGCTAGTTGAGAATCTGGAGCAATACGTTTGTTGGTTCGATTAAACCCTCAAAATGGCTAAAAAGAGAACTTTCATGTGAAACTCGACAGTCTGTTCTTGTTCTTAGAAATGAAGGCTATTCCATGCAAGAAATAATTGCCAAGAAACTGAAGATTTGCTACAACGGTGTGTACAACTCCCTTCAGAGGACAGCACAAACAGGCTCTAACCAGAGTAGAAAGAGAAGTGGGAGGCCCCGCTGCACAACTGAGCAACAAGACAAGTACATTACAGTCTCTAGTTTGAGAAATCAACGCCTCACAGGTCCTCAACTGGCAGCTTCATTAAATAGTACCCGCAAAACGCCAGTGTCAACGTCTACAGTGAAGAGGCGACTCAGGGATGCTGGCCTTCAGGGCAGAGTGGCCAAGAAAAATCCATATCTGAGACTGGATAATAAAAGGAAAAGATTAATATGGGCAAAAGAACACAGACATTGGACAGAGGAAGAATGGAAAAAAGTGTTATGGACAGACGAATCAAAGTTTGAGGTGTTTGGATCACACAGAAGAACATTTGTGAGATGCAGAACAACTGAAAAGATGCTGGAAGACGCCTGACGCCATCTGTCAGCATGGTGGAGGTAATGTGATGGTCTGGGGTTGCATTGGTGCTGGCAAAGTGGGAGATTTGTACAAGGTAAAAGGGATTTTGAATAAAGAAGGCTATCACTCCATTTTGCAACGCCTTGCCATACCCTGTGGACAGCGCTTGACTGGAGCCAATTTCATCCTACAACAGGACAATGACCCAAAGCACTTCCAAATTATACAAGAACTATTTAGGGAAGAAGCCGGCAGCTGGTATTCTATCTGTAATGGAGCGGCCAGCGCAGTCACCAGATCTCAACCCCATTGAGCTGTTGTGGGAGCAGCTTGGCTGTACGGTACGCAAAAAGTGCCCATCAAGCCAATCCGACTTGTGGAGGGGCTTCTGGAAGCATGGCGGGAAATGTCTCCAGATTACCTCAGCAAATTAACAGCTAGAATGCCAAAGGTCTGCAATGCTGGATTTGCTGTAAATGGAGCATTCTATGATGAAAGCAAAGTTTGAAGGAGAAAATTATTATTGACTATATTTTCTATTCATTTTGCAACTCATTTGATAAATAAAAGTGTGAGTTTTCATGAAAAACACAAAATTGTCTGGGTGACCCCAAACTTTTGAACGGTAGTGTATACATAGGGCATACTGTAGTTATAGACTCATCCATCAGAATTCACCTAAATCACATTAATGTTTATAACATGACATCAATTCATTAACTTATCCTGATAACGGGTTTGGTAAATTAATTGGAACGTTTGGAAGTAAAAGTTTTTGTCCCAGGTTGAACATTGGAGGGTCTGGGGAAATCTACGGCTTACACCTTATTACAGTCTTACATAACTCAATAGTCAGATACGCACTTCACTGAGAGCCAGTTATAACTTTATTAAGTAGATAAAACTTGGCAAGCGAGACCTCCCTCCAGTATTTCACATCCCTTAGCTTTCGATTGCATTCCGCTAATGAAAAACATAAACTATTAGCCGTCTGTCCAGAGTGACAGATGTTATCTCCATCTCGTTCTCGTGTTTTTGCTTTGGATAGTCCTTTATGAAGCCGACCTCCTTGAAAACTGCATCAAAAAGCGCAGCTCAAAAACACTGCAAATTTTTTTGTAATCTCCTAAATCGCATTATACCGTGATTCTATATCCTCATGCCTCAGTTTTCTATTGTTCTGTGTCCTGAAGGTGGCCATACACATCAGATAGATGTTCGTTGATGGTTGAACAATCATTGCTTGAGCGATTGTCTGGAAAATAATCGACACAGCCGTACATCCATGTTGTACATATGCAATGACATTGGAGGAAGCAGGAACAATCTTTCACATGGATCTTTCATGGATGACGCTATATATGTGAAGTATTAGAAAGTATTGGATGAAAATGTTAAACATTGGCCACCTAAACTGCTAAATATCACAAAAGATCGATTTGGTTGACATTGTCTGTTTGGATAAACTTCAGAGTAATGTGTATGACCACCTTAATGCGTACCTAAACTTTCCAACAACTTTTGATTTTGTAGCAGTATCTGTGTTATTAATACATTTTGTAATATACTTTATTAACTAATTTTGGATCCTTTCTTATGAGATCTACTTTCTGGTCCTTCTTCGTGATACCCTCTTACTAGCAGTACATGGGTCTGGTTTGTGGATCACTGCGAGTATGGGTGGGCAGCTCCTACATAGCACTGACATATGATGAATTCTTGTTCTTGAGTCCAAAGTTTCCGTGTATTCCACATATTAGAGCCCCAAGTATCTGTCTAACCTTGTTCTAGACCTCCAAGTGTCAGTGTAACCTTGTTCTGTATCCTTATTCTTGAGCCCTAAGTGTCAATGTTTCCTTTGTTCTAGAGCTCCAAGTGTCAGTGTACTCTTATTTTGAGGCCCAAAGTGTATCCTTGTTCTAGAACCCCAAGTGTTAGTGTATTCTTGTTCTTGAGCCTCAAGCGCCAGTGTACCCTTGTTCTAGAGAACCACATGTCAGTATATCCTTGTTCTTGAGCCCCAAGTATCAGTGTACCCTTGTTCTAGAACTCCAAGTGTCAGCGTATTCTTATATTGAGGCCCCAAGTGTATCCTTGTTCTGGATCCCCAAGTGTCAGTATATTCTTGTTCTTGATCCCCAATGGTCAGTGTGTCCTTGTTCTGAAATACCAAGTATTAATATGGCTTTGTTCAGGACCCTCAAGTATCAGAGTACTCTTGTTCTAGAGCTCCAAATGTCAGCATACTCTTGTTTTGAGGCCCCAAGTGTATCTTTGTTCTGGAGCCGCAAAAGTCAGTGTACCCTTGTTTTAGAGCTCAGAATTTCAGTCTACCTTCGTCCTGGAACATCGGGTGTCAGTCTATCCTTGTTCTGGAGCCCAGAAGGTCAGTCTGTCTTTGTCCTGGAACACCAGGTGTCAGTGTAGCCTTGTTCTGGATATTAATATAGCCTTCTTTAGAAACCCTAATTTACAAGGGGCTACCATTGCAGCCAGGAGGCTTAACAACAGCTTCCTGTCTGTCATATAAGAAAATATATTAGACCCTGCTAGAAACAGGGCCTCATAGACATCTGCAGTTCAAAAGTATTGTAATATATTTTTCAGGGCATTCCACGCTTGTGTCCCCTTGTGGGGCAGTAAAACATAAGAATTTATAATAAATACAAATAAAAAAAAAAAATAACATTTTTGCAACAGAAAAGTATACACCACAACTCGCCCACCACAACAATCACCAAAAATCATGTGGTTTTTTTGCAGCAGGCAGACCTATAGAAATCACCAAAGTGCTTGTTAATACTATAGTATTAGTAAGAGCTTCCTCTGCTTTCAGGAATTGGATTGCACAGACTGAAAGCCGCTGTTATACCTGCGGCGATAATTGACATGCTGTGGGTTGAAATCCTGTAACGCAGACCACTTTGTGCTGTGGGTGTAGCCTCAGCATGTGGATAAGATGTAGTGAAATCTCATGCACGGCAGGTACATTGTGGCTAACTTGCTGCAGGAGTGTCCCGTTGGACCCCAGCCTTTTAAGCGCTGTTTCACTTCACTTGTTTTGCTAGTGTGTGTATGTGTGTATGGGTGGGGGTTTGGTGAACATTTTTGTAATATACTTTATGAACCTATTTTACTTCCTTGTACTAGAAATCAGGCTCTAAAGTTATCCCTAGCAAAGCTGTTAGTAAGTGTGTCAGGAAGAGTCTGTCCTGTACACGCTGGGGCAGCTTTTTTAACACCAGTCTTCATATCGCCTGCATGGCGGAGGATGTGCCTCATTTATGTGGGCCATGGACCTGCAATGAAATGTACGACAGCTTGTAGCTGGCGTAGATTGCAGGGATTATTTATACCAGTAAACTGACGTAAATGATCATAAATCTTCCCGGAAAGTGGCGAGGGTTGCACAAAACAGCAAAAAAAAAATTGCAAATATTTGCTCAAAAATTCCATGTGTGCAAAAATGTGCAAATTTTTTTATGCCTTGTATGGCAAGAAACTGGCATGCAAGGCAATAATATACCTGCTCCACTGTGTATTGTCATTATGTAGCAGTTGCCAAAGAGAACATATGACACCAGGACCACTGTTCTAGGTTTCTATAAAAATGGAGTTACAGCTTGAAGCCCCCCCATCCCAGCAACTGCTAAAGCTGTATACACTGGCAATACAAATGTGTATGGGTATTCCCTGGCAATAGTTTAGTTAGAGCAATTCTAGGTAGAACTTTATAGCATATTTTCTAGTAAAAGGAAGTTAGATAGGTTAATAAAGTATATTATAAAAAAGTTCACTAAACACCCTACACAATAGCAAAAAAAAACCAAAAAGTGAACTGGTACTCACTCTACTGTGCAGAGCAATAGGACCATTCTGTTGCAATCCAACACCATGTAGTGACAGGTTATGGGGAAGGGATGTCATGGGGACACGCGAGGGTCTATAGTCCAACCAACCAATAAGAAGAAATTAGGCATGATCCGTTTCCCCATATAAATATATTATGTCATTTATACAGATTCTATATAGAATGTCATCACATGATACTGTGGCCTCTTTGGTTGTAATATGTAGATCTGGAGATATCTAAGGCACCGCTCATAGAACTGTAGGACTAGTCAGCAGTTCGTGTAACCTCATGAGGTGTATACGTGACATCTGTTTCTAGACTACTTACATCCGACAGCTGCGTCCGCTATGCCAGCTATTTATCTCTTTACCTAAACTCCCATGTGCTGCCCAGAGCTAAGTATTCCCATACCACACATGCTATACATTCACATGAAGTAACAGACCCATATTTAACATTGCAGGCTAAGTAAAAGCTAATCTGGAGAGCTTCGTAACTCTCTGGAGCACATGTAGTAGGGTGTTGTGCTTCATAGAATGTCAGCACACCACGTAGCACTATTTTCTGCAAATGAAGCCACGTGTCAGACTCAAAAGGGCTTCTATTTTGCCTATTACATGTGGCTGCTATTGGCTGCCCAAGTGGGTGTCGGCGACACAGATTGGGTGCAGTAACACCTAAGATTTGTATGGGCCAGGTCCGTCCATTTCAATGGGTTCTACTGACCATCTAATGTAAATGTGGCCTCCCTACTCTTCCCTGAGATAAGAGTCAGGCAGGTGAATCCTGTAGCTGTCTTATTTGTATATCCAGCTTTACCCTAAGGCCTCATGCACACCCGTGTACAGTGTACGGGTCAGTAAAAACGGCACAGATGACATATACAGTAGATTTCAGAGAATGCCCCTAATTTATAAGGCATGTACCTCATCATAGATAAAATGCAAATTCCGACGGGGTAGGGATTTTCAAGAGTAAAGCAGAACACGCTGTCTTGATATGTCAGCCCCATGGTGTCTGATCTGCAGGCAGAATGTTATGAGCCGTGTAGCTGAGAAGATTGGATATAGTTATAGTTGATAACTTGAAATGTTTTCTTTTGTACCCCTGTTCCTTCCAGGCTTAGGAGTCCAGTGGGCGGTCCTGTTCAGAGAGCTTTGCACATAGACATAGCTGTCTATTGCTGGATAGAACTGCCCACTGGACTCCTAGGCCCAGAATTAGTAGGGTTTAGGTAAACAAAATACTAGTTATACCTAATCTGTTCCCACAACACTATATATCATCTGCACTGCTCCTCCTGCTCTATATCATGTTGCCTACAGATCAGACTACATATGTAATGCATCAGATTCCCTCTAAAGGGGTCAAATTCAAGTCAAAATTCATGATATGCCTGTGTTTTATGGCCGCAACAACCACTGTATTGTTTTTATAGTAACCTCAGTTCAATTGTTTAGAACCTTGCAAAGTCTGGGTGATGGGGTTGAAATACAGACCCTAAATGTGGGTGTTGCATGCCCACCTAAAAGTAGCAAAAGGCTGGGTTAGGGTATATCCTTGTAGGCGCTCTGTATAGTACTGAGAATAATAGAAGTATTGGATGTTTACCTTGATGTCCACCAATGGAGCCCAAGAAAATCCTATAATGGAGCCAGTTTGGCTTCCATTCCATTGTCCATCATTTTGCCAGGGTGCATGCAGGATGTAGATAGTGATCAGTATTGAGAACTGCTTGTTTCCAAATTGCAAGTGAAGGGGGCTGAGCGGATACCCAGGAGATGTGCTATACCATAATTATTCCATAAACTGCATAGGGCGTAATAGTACAGCATTAAACGCAATACAAATCTGTATAAAGACTTACCTTACAATTTGCAGTTTAGAGTCACACAAAGCAGCACGCCTCATTCAGAACAATACATAGAATTGTATTCAACAAAGGTCGGCCCCCGGCGTCGTGTGAACAGCTCATTACATAGACACGTTACATGAATGTCATTGTGTATAGGCCTTGTCTCTCCGTGCGCTTGCTAGAATAGTTATCATTGATCCTAATGTATTTACTATCTGAATATCAGCCGTGACTTCAGTAGCTTTGCTGGGTCCGGGTAACAGGGCACACGACAGGTCTGTTTTCTGATCCCCTGGGTGTTTCAGGCCAGCAAATCTCTTTTATCAGTTGTAATAACACGTTAGATCCCTTCCCTACCCTATAAATTTGTGACACAAAGTATCCCAAAAGTTTTTAGAGTCTAGCAACGCCCCTGTATCACTCACAGTCTTGGATCTAAAGAAGAATCATTAGGCTATGTCCACACCTGGCAGATTTTTCTGCAACCTAAAATATGCTATCTTCATCAGCATGGGGTTGGTTTGGTGGCAAGCACATGAGTTTGAGAGAAAGAAAGGAACAGTTGCAGAAAATTCTGCAAGAAATCTGCCACATGTGAATTACAGCTCATTGTCATCACAGGGTGGTGGGGGACGTTACAAGTCTGTAGTCTTCTACTGTGAAGGGGGCGTTCTGCACAACCAGCAATGACGTTACGCTTTAAAGAGGACCTTTCACCACCAACAACAGTTCTTAATAGTTAATAGTGTTAATAGCTGCTTCACAGATTCCAGCACAGTTGGAATTTTTTTCTCTAGCCCCCTCCGTTCCTGAGCAATTTATGCTGTTAGTTTTGGTGTCTGATACGCTATTTAGTCTCTGTACTGTCAGGAGGGCGGTGTCAGGCAGGAGCAGACAAGGGGTGTGATTCTGAGCTCTGACACTGGCTGCCTTTGATTGGAGGTCTGAATCACGCCCACTGCCTGACACTGCCCTTCTGACATTACAGAGACTAAATAGCACATCAGGCTTATTATTTTTTAGACCCCACTGGAGCAGTCATGTCTGTTAATTTCAGCACAATTATGCTCCCTACTGTCAGGTGGGTGGTCCATGTCCATCTGCTCCAGTCTAGGACCACCCACCTGACAGTAGAGAGCCTAATTAGCCTACTGGTAGCTGAAACTTGCGGCATTGCTGTTCAGGAACGGTGGGGGCTAGAGAGAAAATTCTAACTGTGCTGGAATCAGTGGAGCGGTGACTATTAAAAGGTGCTAAGGTGCCATAATTAACAACACTGATAAAAGTGCACTGAATCAGGTTTGTAATGGTGTATAGTATACCCTATCTTAAAGGACATGAAAGGTCCTCCTTAAATCTCTAAGAACTTGTTAAGAAAGCAGCCCGATCCCCCTTGATATTGTAAATGGTGGTTTAGTCTATTCACTTACCAGCTACCTTATTGCAGAATTCTGATCTCGGCTCCTGGCCACCATTACATCATGGCCCCTTCTTTGCCTTTCCGAATCCTAGATGTGTGGTCCGTGGGGAGAGGGGAGTTCTGCCAGATAAGCTGGTGGCTCATCTCCCCTTAGAGGATTAAGCATTAAAATCTAGCACGCTTACACCCTCCTTTACCCCGACATCTACTGGCATATCGCTATACATATAAGATTATTGGTGGGTTTGTTATACAGGGCATTTCTGGGCCCATGGGCAATTTTTATACCGATGACCTTCTGCTTCTGGCACATTCCCCTGTGCGGCTTCCAAAGATCAGAGGCAGCTGGCACAGCAGATTGGTGAGGGGTCAGAGTGTCCTACCCCTACCTATCAGGCAATCCTGAGCATAGGGTGAAAGTAGGAAATAGTCCTTGGGCCCAGAAAACCCCCGTAAGCGTATGGACACCTTTAGAAATACCAGAAGGTATGCACAAAAATAATGCAATGTGGATACATGTTCTATAAAGAGTTTAATATGCCCGTAAATATATTGCAAGCAGAATACCCAGAGAAACCTAAACTCGGGGCCCCAAACTGATGTAGTTCTGGATTTAGGAACTTCAGTGCTGCAGGGCAACATTGCCATCCACTGAGCCACCAGCCCATATATTTTATTTTATCCTTGGTGTTCAAGTCTTGACCTACGTTATGAGTTTCAGCTATGGCTATGAATACGGAATTCTTGATTCCTAATACTTGCATTGTTTTGCAGCTGGAAGAAGGCGAAAAATTTGCAACACAGGTAACAGAGCTGGGAGAAGAGGCCGGAGAATCCCTTGCTAAAGGATATCTTGCTCTGGGACTGGTGTACAGCCTCCAGGCTACTGATGGTAAGATGTCTTCATAGCTTTTATATGTAGTGCACTGCCTTCCACCTCAAACAAAAAGCGCCATGAATCTGGCTCTCATTGTTTCCAGCAGGAACCCCCAAGGACGCTTCTGTTTTTGTAACTCCTGCCTCACGCTGATGAGCCCCATTGTATATGAGGCTTATCAGGGTGCAAACCCACACCGAAAACCCCAAAGATGGTTTTTGGAGAGGATTTTGAGACAGAAGACCATATCAAATTCCTCTCCAAATCCCACCATGTGACCGTACCTTAATACACTTTCTGCAAGGTCACCCCACAGGTTAAAGGTCATCATTGAGGGCTCCCAGCAAAGAACTGACACGTGGTCGTTGGCCCTTCTAACTAAAAGGGTTTGTAAATGGCGGACAATTCCTTCAAGCAATGCTGTCTCTCCAAAATGATATTGATAATTTGTTTTATATAGGGCCAAGATATTCAGCAGCACCTTGTAATTCAGAGGAGATACATTTAGTGAAAAAGTGAGACATTACTAATCTAAGGTCAAGTCAGTAGACCCACAGTCGGGCCTGGATACAGAGCTGCAGGAGGGACGCTCAAATACGGAGCCAATCCATTGTGGCAGTGAGAAGAGAGATCTTATAGGCAGTCACTTACACTATATAATGACTGTGACATTTAGACCTTATTCACATCACGTGATGCCTGTTTTTGGAATGGCTTTAATAAACTATGACCCTAAATGATCATGTTCACACATCCGTTTTCTGTCACATGTTTTGTCTTTTTTACACGATCTTTCCCTATATTCACATGACGCTGTGCCCTGATTGACAATGGCAGCATTTCTGACACCACCATTGTCCTCACTGGAATCCAATGATGGCCATGGCATATGTCTAGTACATCTGTGAGGCCATTGCCCTCACCAGGGAGTATACTGTACAAGACATGTGCCAGGCTGAAAATGAAAGGTGCGTGAGTAATGTCGGAAATACTGCTGAGTCATGGTCTGTAATTCTACTGGTTGCCAATGGAAACAGTCAACAAACTTGTCATTAAAGGCAACTTTAAAGGGGATTTGCAGTTCTTTTTTAATAACTTTTCCTCAGCTCGTCAGCGGGGATCCAGGAGTCAGACCCCACTTATCTCTTATTGATGACTTATCCTAAAGAAAAGAAATGGACATTCCCTTTAACTACTTAGCTAAACTCCGGTAATACACTTACATTTCCCTACATCAGATGTACAGCGGTGTAAAGAGGACACTTCCTTCAATGGAAATCCCAGAGCTTTGCTGAAAGTTGACATTGCTGGAAGATTTCAGCTCTGAAGCCTGCAAGTTGGGCTATAATACAGTCTGTAACTTGAGATCAGCTCATTGTTAGTAATGTCATTGATTTAACCATTGCTTTGATACGTGTCTGGTCCATTGTAGCTTATGTCACCCTGCGTAACCACAAGTCACATAACCGCAGCGGTGCTTGTGTTTCCCCATGTACGGTTTTATTACAGTGATTGTGTTTGTTGTATGGCACTGTCTGGATGTTGTATACAGAGGAGATGTGCAGTAATTAACCCTCCGGGACTCGGTGGGCCGATGGAGACTTAAGGTATGTTTTCCTATCCAATATTAGCCCGGACCACAGCAGTTTGAGAGGCAGAAATACATCTCACTGTTAGTTCTTCTTCCATTGTTGTTCCGTGTTACAAGGTGTTTTCTATCATCACGTCATACCAGGTTTATTGCTATCGTGCTGTGAAAACTTCCTAAAGGGAGGTTTTATGTAATGATTGTCTGAAGCGTATAATAAGATACACCACTTACTTCTTATGTATTAGATTTACATCTTGCTATACATTAGGGCATGATTTGGTTGAGGATATTTAAGGACACAGGATAGAGAGCTGATTTCCTGCGGCGCTGCAAAACTCCCAGCATGCTCTGGCTGACACTTACTGGCAGTTGTCATTTTGCAACTACATTTGCAAAAAGAGCCCACAGTGGAGTTGTCCCTTTAAAGGGTATCTGGGGCTTACATATTGATCCTTAGGATAGGTCATCAATATGTGATTGATGAAGGTCGGACTCCAAGGACCCCCACAGATCAGCTGGGTAAAAAGGCTATAACAATCCAGTGAGTGCAACAGTCTCTTTACTGACTACCCAGCATAGCGCCCTCCATTGCTTAGAGGCTTTCTTGGTATTGCAGCTCAGAATGGAATTGAGCTGCCGTTGTACCATGTGACCAATGAATGTAACCAGGACCACAGCCTCTTCAAACAGCTGATCTGTGGGTGTCCTGGGTGTTGGATCCCCACTGATCACATTTTGATCACCTACAATATGCTAAGGGTACGTGATCAGTATGTAAGACCCAGGAAACCTCTTCAATTAACTGTCCGAGAAGTTGTTTTGTGGTTTCAGTAAGATTCTTATCAGATACTAATGGAATGGTTCACACAATTGTGAATTTGTTGCAAAATTTTGGTTTATGTATTAAGGGCTGAGGCTTATAGCGGAGCACAAGACTCGGGCCCTGGTACAAAAGCTACAAGGTGTGCAGGGGAACCCAAGTTAGGCTTTTGCACCAGGGCCCTGAGTCTTATTCCCTGCTATAAGCCTCAGCTACCCTGCACAACTTCTCCTCACAGCCGTCAGCCGTGTCCCATCTGTACATTTTTACAGCATTTACATTTTGCTTTCCTTCTCTATCTGGACCCAGGCTGCCATGAAGGCTTGTTCGCAACATGTCTGTGCACACAAACTTGCCATCATTCCTATCCCCTGTTGGTGCCCCCCACACATTAATCATGCCCCCTTTTGTGCCACAGAATCCCTTCTTGACTACATACTGCCGATCAACTGGTATTTTATTACTATGAAAGGGTTAACTTTCTCCTTTCTGACAGTGGAAGGTTGTGTATGATAAATCTTCTCATGCCAGTGCACCAGAGGGCAGGGGGAATAAATTTACAATGCACAGACTGACAGCCATCAAAGGAGATCAAAGACATTTATCCAGCCCTAATGTGGTGAGGATGACGTATGGAGCCCCCTGACTTCTGAGCCTGGCTGCAGATGTCACCACCACGGCCCCCTTTAGTTATATCAGTGGTTTATAGCAAGGCAAAGTGTTTATATGGCTCTATAATTGAGACTCCACATTGTCAACTTGCTACTTTTGTGACTTCCAAAAATAATGATCTGACCACACCATCACTACTTTACCATGGACTACACAAAATTGCCACGGAGGGCCCTATACAGTACGTCCCTCATGTTATGTGTTCTTGAGCCTTGCTTGGGTTCTGGACCTGTGACTTGTGCCTGTCAAATCCACCGACTTATCTTTTATCTAGTAACCTGTTCACATTCCGCATAGAAGAATTCTCCGTGCACATCTGGCGGGGCTCTCACATTATAACTCACTGTGTATAAACTGTGTCCTCGTGTTTATGCGCCGCACTCCTCCAAGATAAATACTTAGCCGGTGAATTAGTGTCCGCAGAAGTTTTAATTCTTTTCTGGGCCCGCTGAGAATTTATTGTGTTTAGTTGATCTCAGAGAAATATTTCTTTTTGTTGCAGCCACTCAGAAAAGCACTCAGGATGATTGGAGTAAGAAAGCTCTGCAGGCGCTACGGAGGTAACACAATTATTACCCGTCCTGTAATCACACTCGTTTTATGGCGCTGAAAGTAAGCATAGAATTAACGTCATAATATTGGACGCGCGAAATTAAGCCACATAATGAGACCTCTCTGCCATCGGGGACTTGTCTGACTTAACCAAACACTTGTAGAGGCGAAATTAGCGGTCTTTCATTGAAGCAAAAGCAGACACAAAAATACTAAATCTATTTCTGTATCTCAAGGAAGAGGAATCTATATTAAATTAGGATTATTTTCCTGTCTCAGTTTATACTGTATATTGAGATGAACAGAGATACATTATAACCTATACTTATTCTCTGTGTGTCTCAGTCATACCCTCTTCCAAATTCTCCTTACTAGTCTGTGTCTGGCTGCACCAGCAGCCTCTCCCCCAACTGCTCTGTCTGCAGCAGGAGCCTCTACTCCACCTGCTCTGTCTGCAGCAGGAGCCTCTCCCCCACCTGCTCTGTCTGCAGCAGGAGCCTCTCCCCCACCTGCTCTGTCTGCAGTAGGAGCCTCTCCCCCACCTGCTCTGTCTGCAGCAGGAGCCTCTCCCCCACCTGCTCTGTCTGCAGCAGGAGCCTCTCCCCCACCTGCTCTGTCTGCAGCAGGAGCCTCTCCCCCACCTGCTCTGTCTGCAGCAGGAGCCTCTCCCCCACCTGCTCTGTCTGCAGCAGGAGCCTCTCCCCCACCTGCTCTGTCTGCAGCAGGAGCCTCTCCCCCACCTGCTCTGTCTGCAGCAGGAGCCTCTCCTCCACCTGCTCTGTCTGCAGCAGGAGACTCTCCCCCACCTGCTCTGTCTGCAGCAGGAGACTCTCCCCCACCTGCTCTGTCTGCAGCAGGAGCCTCTCCCCCACCTGCTCTGTCTGCAGCAGGAGCCTCTCCCCCACCTGCTCTGTCTGCAGCAGGAGCCTCTCCTCCACCTGCTCTGTCTGCAGTAGGAGCCTCTCCCACATTTTCTTTGTCGGCAATAGGACAAATAAATTGTTAAACGGGTTTTCCAGGCTAAAAATAATAATGACCTATCCCAAAGATAGGTCATCAACATCAGATTGGTGAGGGTTAGCTGTTCTGAGCAGTTGAAACACAAACAATGGAGTAGGAAGCAGATAGCTCTGTTCTCTGAGCAGTGGACAAACTAGCTTAGCGCAGCTTAGCTTCGATTCAAGTGGTTCCAATTCCTGCTTCATTCTCTGTGCATAAACTGCTGATATCATCTGATTGGTGGGGGTCCCCGGTGTGGGACCCCCATCAATCTTATATTCATCACCTACCCTTAGGATAGGTCATCAATATTTTTAGTCTGTAAAAAACTTTAAAGGGGTATTCCCACGATCATAACCATTTTTAAATTTGTAGATAATTAAAAGTTAAACATTTTTTGCAAATACAGTATAAATAATTAAACATTTTATAGAGTTTTAAAGATTTATTTCTAAATATCTTGTGGTCACAAGTTGTTGTCTTGATCAGTTGCGAGTGGATACGACCATGAATGCAGGACCTTTCTAAGGTTAGAAAAGCAGCAAAGATTTCCTTATTGTTTCCGGGATATCTTCTGACACATGTAGTGTCCCTGCCTGATAACACAGCTACAATAAGAAAATCATGGCTGGGTTCCTGACAAGTCCCAGACCATAGAAAGTTTCTGCATTTGTGGTCGTATCCATTGGCAACCGATCAAGACAACAAACTGTCATCACTAAGATAGTTAGAGAAAATCTTTTAAACTCTGCAGAACTTTTACCTACTTATATTTGCAAAAATGTTTAACTTTTCACTATCTACAAATATAGATATGTGAATACCCCTTTAAACTCCACCTCTATCCTAAGCCCCGCCTCTCACCCATGCACCTGTTGAAGATGGAGCAGGTCAGCAGGGTCATGTAGAAAATGCTGAGACTGACAAACAATGAGGACAAGTAGATTTCTTGCTTACTTTTAGTGTTTGTTTCTAAATGTTGTGTTCCTTTGAATATGACAGTAATGGCGGTTGTTGTTGCTATTGGGGCTTTTAATACAAGGCTATAGGCTATGGAGAAATGGTGTAGTCAGTGGGACATTTTCTGTAAGGAACCCTTAAAGTCACAGTAGCGGTTATGCTCTCCCAATAAATATGGGATTGAGGGTGATTGGGATTCAGTATATTCATGTAAAGCAGTTTTAGTAGTTCTCCTGCACATGGCTGTAATACATCTGAATTTTCTGGGCCGTATTATGCCTGCAAATTCCATCCCGACTGTGATTTAAATCACCCAAACTTTAGTCCCAATGTTGAAATGTGGGATCTATGATGCTCTAAATTTGGATCATTACATCCAAGGTGGTAACGGGATTTGCCACTGTGATACAGTATGGAAAATCCAGAGGTTGTTCATTAGGACTCAGTTGGTGGTCATGGGCTCAGAGAGGGCTAAAATTTTAAGTCAATACCACTTGTTTTAACCAACTCAGAGCCCTTTTGTCACATTTTTTTTACTCCACTGGAAAACCCCTTTATATGCCGCTGGGAATCGGAGAGAAGGCCTGAGTGTCCTCTATCCCCACTCACATGCCGCTGACCGGTCTCCCATATACAAACCAATTACCGATGTCAGTCATTCTATGTGCACCGGGAAGGAGGACTCATGGGCTTTAGCTATAAAGTCTCAGCTAAAAGGGGTAAACACTAATATAACCAGTAATGGGACCTGGCAACATACCGCCGGCATTATAGATTATTAAAGGGAATCTGTCAGGGCAATTTGGGACACAAAACCACCCACACGTCCATATGGACCTGGGGTTTAGTGTCTCAAATCACCCTGTTATAACGCAATCCATGGCCGCATTAAAAATAAAAAAGCTTTATACTCATCCTGCCGCTGTACTCAACGCGCCTGCGCAGTTCTTCAATGAAGCCAGAGGAGTACAGCTCGGCTTCAGTGCGCATGCCCCGCAATTACGTAGTGAAGCCGGGGTGTCCATCTTTGGCGTCACTGAAGAACTGCGCAGGTGCCGGGAGGCGTGCCTCATGAATAAGCCGGAACGATCTCACCAAACAGCGTCGATCAGACCCTTTCCTAGGTAAGTATAAAGGTTTTTTATTTTTTGTGCGCCTGCGGATTGCATTACAACAGGGCAATCTGGGACACTAAACCCCAGGTCTATAAGGACCTGTGGGTGGTTTAGTGTCCCAGATTGACCTGACAGATTCCCTTTAAAGGGGTATTGTCATATAAACACTTATCCCATAACCACAGCATAGGGAATAGTGTCAGATTGGAGAGGAGAATAGGGATCTGAAAGTTTCCCTTTTTCCTCTATGTCAAAGAAGTGCCAGTGTGTTTGCACGGCCGATGATCCATTCTCTTCTATGGGACTTCCAGGACCACAATTACCAGCAACCCCTTAGATGTGAATGGAGCGATAGTCACACACTTGCATGTGTGCTTCTTCACATGGAGGATCAAGGGGGATTTCAGGGTCCCTGATGGGGGTCCCAGTGATGAAACCCCCAGTGATCTAACACTTATCCCCTATCCAAAGTATACGTTACTGTAATGGCAAAACCTACACATTTTTACAGGATCCATAGGGTATCCATTATAATCTATTTTTTTTTCTCCATTGACCTCCAGGTCTCCATGTTTTTACTGAATATAGTGAACCATATCTAACTTATTGTGTTTATGTAAAAAAAGTGATCGTCTACAGTAGTTATACGTTATACTAATTGATCAAATTATATTGTTACAGGGCACATGACATAGATCCAGAAGACCCCCAGATTATTCTGTATCTATCACTCCAGCTGGCCTTTGTAAGACAGGTAAGTGCTTCAATATACAGAGTCTTTCATCAAACGGACTTCTGCATGCGCTACGAGGGGCTTAGTCCTGACTTACTGAGGAATGGTCAAATTGTTACACTGTTACTGCAGTGAATTGTGATGGTTTAGGGTCATGTTCACATCTGTAGCCAACTAAGTCAAGAAGTAGAATTCCGACTGATCAGACATTTTACTGTGTCCAAACATGGTCAGCTCCTGTTCTGATGAAGGTGCCCCAGAAAAAAACTGATCATGTTAAACTGATGATCAAAACGTGATGTGAATGGCCCCTTACCTGAGTCATATATGTCACTTTGTAGGTGTGGAAAAATACAACTTTGAAATCTTATGCAGATGAGGCAGTTGGTGCACTGGGGGCGGGCCTTCAGCTCCATGGAGCACTGCTCTTGCCACTTAGACCCCTACCATCTCCTCCCTGCACCACCCTGACCAGTGAGAGTTGATCCTCCCACTACTATGACGTCACCCATCCTACTATTTCTCCAAATCTACAAAAGTGACCTACATAACAAAGGTATGTTGTTTATCACTGTAATGTGCTCAGTAACACGGAGGTGGCAGCTGGATATGTTTGGGGGAGGCGTTAGACTAATTCATGTTTTTTGGGCTTTTGCCTAACACAAAAGTACAGAATCTTGTCAGTTTGTTTGTTTTATGCTCAGTTTTTACATTTGTATTATCATTTTGGATCAGCTATTCTTTATAGAACATGTTTTTATATTTCCTTTTTTTTTTCCTTTGTTGTCAGCCCCCCAAAAATAAAGCTGAGTACAGTATGTAGGATTCCTGGCTAACAGAACCGATAATTAATCCTTGGATATTTTCACATGGAGCAGATTGTATTTACAGTTACTTTTCACAGTTAACGGAGCACAGCTTCATCTGAATTATTGTTGTGTTTGTGAGAAGGGCATTGTCTGCATATCACTTTAAAGAGTACCAAACATTTAATGGAGCCCTGCCGTCAGGATATATGCTGCACTATAGGAAGCTGCATTTTAAGGGGCTGCTTGGTCTAGAGAACCCAGTTAAAGAGGACCTTTCACTACTGACTCCTTTTTCCATCATTCAATAGGTGCCGCTTCACTGATTCTGTTGCTGTTGGAATTTTTTTCTCTAGCCCCACCATTCCTGAGCAATTGCTGCTATTAGTTTCAGCACCCAATATGCTCTCCACTGTCAGGTGACCGGTCCTGCTATGGAGCAGATAGACAGGGACCGCCCACCTGACAATAGACATCACAATTGTTCTGAAAATGAAAGCACAGATTGCTCAGGAATGGTGGGGGCTACAGAAAATTTTTTTATATGAGGCTAATCGCACCTACAAACTTGTGACACTTTCCACCGCGGGTTCCACAGGGCTGGTTTTGGAGATAATTTTGAGGCAGATGACCGCCTCAAAGTTCTGTCCAAATGATGTTGATGTTGTGTGAGCATACTGTTAGATTTAGAGAAGCACTGTTGAGGTCACTATTACAGGACTCTTTTGGGGGCACAGTGGCTGGCATGAGTATTCAAGGTTTGGGGCATTTTGGGAGCGTGGTTTCTATCTAAAGGGGTATTTCCATGAACATAGCCATATTTAAATTTGTAGACAATTAAGTTAAATATTTTTGCAAATATAAAAGTTTTAAGGATTTCCTCTAACCATCTTAGTGGTGACATCTGTTGTCTTGATCAGTTGCCAATAGATACGACCATAAATGTAGGAACTTTGTGTGATCTGGAAATTCAGCCATGATTTCCTTATTGTGGACAGATTATCTGGCAGGGGCACTACATGTATAAGATAACCCCGCCACAATAATGATACCATGGCTGGGCCCCTGACCATAGAAAGTTCCTGCACTGATGGTTGTATCTATTGACAAGCGATCAAGACAACCAGCTGTCACTAAGAAAATCTTAAAAATTCTTCAAAATTTGTAATTATTTATATTTGCAAAAATGTTTAACCATTTATCGTCTACCAATTTAATTATGGTTATGCTCATGGGAGAACCTCTTTAAAGAGCAGAGTATACATCTCATTCACGTAAATTCTTAAACATTGGTAAGCTGACGTTAGGTTCACACTAGCGCTTGTTCTCAGCTGTTTGGGTCCATCAGGGGACCTGAATAACGGAGAGGTGGACCCCTTTAAGAGCCCGGCGGACCCCATTGACTATAATGGTGTACGTTGGGGGTTCATCCTTTTAAAACGGAAAGCGGAGGAGAAAAAAAGTCCTCCATGCAGGACTTTTTTCTCCAATTTTTGGTGCACCCTGCAACGGAGACTGTGACGCAGAGGCGAACCTTGCCTTGGTATGGAATCGTAACAGAGCCGCCCACCAACCATGTGGTATTTCTAACACCGGTGTCTCCTTACTATATGTAGCAGAGGGGCCCCTTGTGCACCAGGACCCCTATAGCTACACCACTATAGGCAAGTATGGGTTACACTGGCACCTCTAGGGCAGCCATTACTTGCTTTGAGTAACATTTTAGGCTTCCTCTTGGCTGCCTTCCTGTTAGTCGTGTGACTTAGATGGACAGTGATATATTTTTGTTCCAGGGTATACGCCGGTTCTTCATTTATTGCCTCCTGCGTCCATTAATTCTGACATTTAAAATGTCAAGACACAAATTATTATTTTTTTCCCCTCTGTCCGGCTTATGAAAGAGACGCCAAGACATTGTATTTGGGAGGTGAAGTCTTTATGTTTGTTCTTCGGAGCTTAGATACACGAACCGCGAGTAATCATTAAACTTGATTATGCGGAAGTTTTCTTGTTCTTGGCAAGGAGTGGTGGCAGCAATTCCACAAAATTAGTAATAACCCATGGATCATTAACCCCTGATTTTTATACGGCACGGTTTATTTTTAATGCTGTGTCAGTACTTTAATGGCATATTTCTTTATAGCCTTGCCCTTCACCACGGTCGACCGTACAGTACGTAACATCAGATATGTTCCAGCACTGAACCTACTGACTGATGAACAGGGCACATAGCTGCTGTAAGCCCCAGTAGAGTTGGCAGTCCATCTGATACAGAATTGCTGCAGAGCTCAGCACTGGCTGGGAATTCAAGCTGGCAAATGAGCCCAGGTCCCGGAGTTTCAGCACACCATCTGGGAAGCAAACTTCCATGTTCCTCATATTACCCAGCTCCTTAATGAAATAAGCAGCGACATCTGTCAATAGATACTTGGCTGTTTGTCCCTCTGGAAATGAAGAATGATATCAAGTGCTAGACAAATGATAGGATTTACATAGACTCCGTGGCATGAAATCTTGTTATTTATTTGCTTGTGACAGTTTCACTAAGGGGATGACATGCATAGATAAGAACAAATGTGTGGATGGATAGATGGGGAGGTGAAAGAGGGATGGATAGATAAATAGATTGATATGTACATATGTGCACATAATAGATAGATATGAAATAGATTCGATAGATATTTATTTATTCTGCTTACTTATATAGCGCCATCATATTCCGCATCACTTTACAGATATTGTAAGTCACTGTCCCATATAGGGCTCACAGTCTACATTTCCTATCAGTATGTCATAGATAGATAGATAGATATGTAGATAGATAGAGATAGATAGATAGATATGGATAGATAGATATGAAGATATATAGCATAGATAGATAGATAGATATGGATAGATAGATAGATAGAGATAGATAGAGATAGATAGCATAGATAGATAGATAGATAGATATGGATAGATAGATAGATAGATAGAAGATATATAGATAGATAGATAGATATGGATAGATAGATAGATAGATAGATAGATAGATAGATAGATAGAAGATATATAGCATAGATAGATAGATAGATATGGATAGATAGATAGAAGATATATAGCATAGGATAGATAGATATGGATAGATAGATAGATAGAAGATATATAGCATAGATAGATAGATATGGATAGATAGATAGATAGATAGATAGATAGATAGAAGTATAGCATAGATAGATAGATAGATATGGATAGATAGATAGATGTAGAAGATATATAGCATAGATAGATAGATAGATAGATAGATAGATAGAATGAAAAAAGTTCTGTGACCGCATTCAACATAATAGGGATAAAACCACTCCCTTAGTTGCACGGTGGAAATCCATCTCCCATTAGGGGTTACTTACAAAGAAGAAAAACAGTCCTATAAGGGGGTTCATATAAGTATGGTGATGTTTGGCAGTAACAGGATTAATATCAGCACCCCCAGTGAGCTAGGCAGTGAAGATGGTTAATGTTTTGTACCTAGTGGTCAAGGGTAGTGAAGGGGTTAATGTTTCTTGCTGGGTCTCCAGTGGTTAACTCTCCAGGCACCAGTATTGTAGCTGTGACATGAAGGCCTAGTTGTCAACTTTTCCAAATATACCAGGACAGTCCTGGATTTTTGGAAGCATTCTTAGTAATATAGTCTCACCCCTGGCCTGGTAAGGGATGGGGCTTACAAAACTCCACCCAATCAGTTTGGGGATGAGTCCAGGATTTCTAGAGGAGGTCCCGGTAAGATAATCTTTCCTATGTGAAGTTGGTAAGTCCTCTTTCACTTATGCACTGCCATTATAGGGGTAGGTACAGGGCAAGGATACAGAACCCCTGCATAACAAGCACCTATGGTTGTCTTTTTTAGATGGCTCCTTTAAGTAGCTCCAGTATATACAAATCTGTGCTTGTGATATTAATCTACGTAGTGCAATGTCCATAAACTTATATGTGACTTGGAGGTAGAGAAAACTCCGTAATGAACTCCCAAGTAATGGACTACGGTCGTGTGAAGTTATGGAGTAGATGTGGTTATAAAGCTTTCCTATACTGAAGAGTTATTCCTGTGGGCAGCCGTTCAGCTGGAAGAGAGATGCGGAGTATATATTTGTCAGTGCGCTGAATATACCGTATAAAGCACATTACTCCATTATACTGTTTACATGGTGAATGATATAGTACGATATATAGTGAGTCCCTGATTCATGGACACGGAGCCTTCCTGTAGCTTACTTATCTGTAAATGGGTTGGAAGCCCAAGTGGTCCCATAAATGTTCGGTTGGCGATAAATCTGACAACTGGGCAGACCATAGAAGTGTTGTAATCTGGTGGAGACATTCCTGTGTGTGGGTGAGCATTATCCTGCTAAAAAAAAAATTCCATTTGGAAGCCTGGCCATGAAACACAACATGTGTCCTGTACATATCACAAGCTGTGGTCCCATTATGGACACTAATCCCCTATTCACAAGACTGGGGATAAGTGACTGATCACTGAGGGCCTGATCACTGGGAATTGACGCCAGTAAACTTGCATGACCGGCACTCTGTTCACAAGGAGGCCTTAGGGGGACTTTCAGTCCCTGTCCTCTGGATCCCCAGTCCTGTGCATATGTGATGTGTCTATAACGGGACAACCCCTTTAGTTTCTTGTATCAGTACTAGGGGTGGCCGACTGTCATATGTGATGGCTCCCCAAATCCATCACAACAGCAGCTGGGGCCGTGTGTCACTCCACAGCAAAGGCAGGATTGAAGCACTCACCGCTAGGCCTCCATACTCGAACCCAACCATCGTCAGATCCCAAGCAAAATCGGGATTTGGTGCTAAAGATGATACCGTTCCAGTCCGTAGCAGTCCAGGATTCTTATTCATGACACCACTGGAAATGAAGGCAACGGTGGCTGTCTGTCAATGGCAGTGCACGTAATGGGCGCCCTGACAACTACATAACTGCATGATTAGTTAGTCAGTGAGTATAAATGTGCAGTACATATAAGATGCCCCCACGCCTCAGCGCGTCTGACCAGTGATACATCTTTATTTTTTACCTAACAGTACAAGAATACCTTGGATTTTGTGACCCACAGCCTGTATTATCACAGGAAGATTTTCTATTATGATGGGAGCCCTCCTTGTGCGCTATCCTGTTTCTGGGTCCCAGAAGAGCCTTGTCACACACTTCAGACCTATTGAAGCTTCATACTCAGGCTCTGTTCACATTGTTATCTTCACTTTTGTTCAGATTTTAAGCCATAACCCATAGCCATACAATGGATCTATTCAAAAATGGATAGAGGTGGTGTTAACCATTAAGTTATAATGAGATCCATCAGATTGCTGCACTACGTGTGCTGTTGTGATGGTAGGCTTAAAGGGAACCTAACACCTTGAAAACGCTGTTCAATCTAAGGACACCATGTTATAAAGAGGAAGAAGCTGAGCAGGTTGATATATAGCTTTTTTAGCTAAAATTCAGTGCAACTTCTTTATTCATGGAGCTCTATAATATGCGGCCTGCTGATTTTCCGTTAAGAATTGCTGCTGTCACCCTGTCTCAAAAAAACTGCAGCAAAATCTGCAACAAAAAACGCTGCGTTTTACAGTACCTGCAAAGTGGATGAGATTCTGGCTAATCCCATATACACATTGCAGAAAAATTCAGGGATCCCTTCAGATCAGCTGATCGCAGCGCCACTTCGGTGAGGCCATGTGATGTCACAGGTACTGCTTGCAGCTCAGTCCCACATACTGTGACATTTTATCTACATCCACTCAATTGATACCCGCAGTATGGATCCATGTACCCATGGGGTTTACACCAAATTTTAACCCTATCGGCATGCTCCAGTAAAAATTTTATTTTGTCGGACAGGTTTCAACTGTTTAGGGCCTTAAATATTCTATAGAAGTGAAATAAAATGGCGGCCAGTATTCATGTGTCTGAGTACAAACTGCTCGTATTCAGCTACATTGGCATTGGCATATGCACATTCATTTACAGACTAACATAACATAGCATGCCTTGATATCCCTGCTGTCAAAATTTGAAGAAACCTCATCAGAACCCTTGTCAGAAAGGCTGGTGTGAACAAAGGCTTAGACTTATAAAAACAATCTTTTTTTTTTTATCTATACCAGTCCAATTCTTTAGGGTATGTTCACATAGAGTTTTTTTTGCAGGCTGAAAAAAATCTGCTACAGGAATTAGGAAACGATTTTTGACACATTTTTTTATGATTCAGTGTTTGATGCGTTTTTTGAAACCTCATTTTAAAAAATCAATAACGGTCTTTGATGTGATTTGTATGCGTCTTTTTCTGCTTCCCATTGATTTCAATGGGTTTTTCAAGGCTGAATCCTCCTAAAGATAGGTCATGTTCACTTTTTTTTCCCCTCTGGCTGGAACTATTTCCAACCAACTACCATTGAAATGGATGGGAGGACTTTTTTGAGGTGGCTTCTTCCTCAAATTCCTCCTGCAAAAACTCAGTGTGAATTCACCCTTACAAATAAGGCTACATTCACATCTGTCAGGTTTCTGTCTGAGAAAGATGAGTCAGAAAACGCTGGATGAAAAAGTGCTCCAAGCATGACAATAAAAAAAAAAAATCGGCCCTCCGACAGACCTCATTTTTGTCAGTGGTGTACCTTGGGCTCCGTCATGTCTGTCATTGTCGGGATCCATTTTTGTCTGTTTTTCCATTCTTCTGGTCCTCCGTTGGCCCAGAAGAACGTGAAAAATAAAGCACAGGTGTGAATGTAGCACAAGTCTGTCACAGTTATGGTCCAATAAAAGGGTTTTTGAGGCCAACAGTACCAGCCACTTATAGGACTCCCACAAAAAATGTATTCTCTGTCCCATTAGAAAGATTTATGATATCAATTATAGTGAATGTTATCTTACTGATGGATGTGTTTGTGAGTTATCATCTCCCTTCTGGTCCTCAGCTGTGTCATGTGACCAACACTCTGACTCTCCAACTGACAAATGGGAGGGGATATATTATGATGTAAAAATATCAGAATTTTTGGTGTCAAAACGGCCATGCACCAAAAATTCTGATATTGATTTTGATGGTTTGTGCCACCCATGCCTTTTCTCTGAAAGTGGATGTGTCAGGGGGCGGCCCATTATATCTCCAGCACATAGCAGGTCAAGATTGGCATGTGTCTTGTGTAGACAGAAAGTCAGTTTCTTATTCCTATGATAGCCTTAAAGGGTTTGTCCCATTAAGGACACTTATCTTCTATCCACAGGACGGAGGATAAGTGTGAGGGTGGGGGACCGAAAGTTCCCACTAAGGCCTCCTTGTGAATGGAGCACCAGTGCACTTGTGTGAGCAGCTCTCCATTCACTTCCAAGGGGCTGCCGGGACTGTAATGCGCCCGCAGCCCCATATATGTGAATGGAGCACTGGTGACACTGGTGCTCCATTCACAAGGAGGCCTTAGGGGGACGTTCGGTGTCCCTTCCTCCTGATTGCTGAGGGACCCCAGCGATCTTACACTTATCCCCTGTCCTGTGGATAGGGTATAAGTGTCCATAACAGGACAACCCCTTTCTTAGGAAAGAATAGAGAGACTGACTTCCTGTACACACATAAGGTGCTGAGTCAGTTGAACGTCAGTGTCAGTCACATGACAGAACTGTGGACCAGCAGGGAGAGGATAACTCACAAATACAGATGTTGCACTACAATCAATTTACAGCAGTGATTCTTTAATAAAACAGATCTGCAGATCACGCGGATTTGTCACCCGATCAGTGATTCATTCTGCATACAGGACCCGCCCGCCATTTGTCTTCATTTCCCTTATATTCTTTATATCCTAATTCTCTGGTTAGCATCAGACACACTTCATATCCTGTGGGCAGATCTCACTGTCACATCTTTATTTGCAGCCTGATATTCAGTGACCTGTAAGGCTGGAAATGGATTGTGCTGAAGTTGCAGAATCTTCATAGTCAGATATTGAAATGTGTCATAAATTAATACTGGAAGATATTTATGTATGGAGTGCCACAAGGTGCCTATTACAGTTTCTTAAAGAGGACCTGTCAGATCTTATGACATGTCTGTTTCAGTAATACTTCTACAACATCCTGCCTGGATATAAATAAATAAATTGACAAATGGGCGTTACAATTCCCCTTGTCATTGGGGTATTAAATTTAACAACAAAATGGAGAGCAAATGTGATTCATAGAGCGAGAAAAAAGAAACATCCAAGACAACTCAAAGATTATCGTTTATACAGTATCACGTTCTGACTCTGTATTGCTTCCTCCCATTAATAGTGTTTTCTTCCCTTATTTTTATACATACACTGAATGGCTATCTCCAGTGCTCCCATTGAAATGTATAGGAGCACCTACTGCCACAAGTCCCGTTCCAGTTTCTTTCGAAACATGCTCACATTGCCTGACGGACCCCATTACAGTCAGTGGGACCTATCTGGATCCATATGTGTCCATCTTATGACAGATTCGTCCCTGAAGGAATTTCCGTTTTTCTGTTCCTGTTACAGAACAGATAAATGGAAATCTTGAGGAAGATGTGAACAGCGCCTAACCTGATACTTCCATCTAGTAATGCTATGGTATCTTACTGACATACATATCTGATATATTTAATGAAATATCTCTGCCTTTATAAGCGTATTTCAGTCTTCAGTTGAAAAGCTAAAAATAATAATTTTGATGTTTAGATTTCAGATGCGATAGATCACCTGCAGGAGGCGCTGAAACTGCAGAAGGATGATCTGCACTGTCTGCATCTGCTGGCTCTGCTATTATCAGCACAGAAACAGTATAAACATGCAATCGATGTCATCAACATGGCCCTAGCCGAGTATCCGGAAAACTTCAGGTACACTTACTGTTATACCTACGCAACATAAAATGATAAATGAAAATACTATACTGAGAGTGAAAATCTGATGCTGCTACTTGCAGAGTGTTTTCTTTTAGGGTATATTCCCATGTTGCATATTTAATGCAGTTTTGCTGTGTGGATCAAGGGCATTGGGGCCGTTGAATGATGGTGCCCAGTCCATGTTGGCTTCATCCCATACAGTGAGTGTGGAGAACAAGTGCACCAATCTCCCCTTCATACCGTAGAAGGAGGGAATCAACTCATATATCGTGAGCGCAAGAAGCTCTTAGTCCTAGGTGCATGGGGCTGTGTTGGTGTCAAGCAGCACCAAAAAAGGACCCCATTTCAATCCTTAAATGGTCACCAACTTTTCAGACAACTTAGTCTCATTTCATAGAGCATGTGGTCCTGGACCAAAATGTAATGCACTTTAATTAATGACTGCTTTCTGTGGAGAAACCTTCCTAAAGTTCCTGCCACTTGGTGTCTCCCTTCTAGCTAATTTGCAGTTCATTCATGTGTTACTAACCAAGGTTCGTCCATAGATACATTAGATAAGCAATACGGAATCACAGTCAGTGGAGGGGGAAGGTTCTTTTCTCTCTTCATACAGTTAATGCAGATGGGAGGGGTAGATTCTCCTTACATCCTGCACACACGTGTCTGGAAACTGTTGCTCTGTGCAAAGGACTGAAAATTCTCAAATCTTACAGTTTACAATAAGTCTTCTATGTACTTGTATCTACTTCTGGCTGATTTTGTGGTTACAGATGGGATGTTATTCACAGGCAGCAAGCGTCTTTACCAATTGTGCTTGTAGATTGTTTTTTTCCCTGTGTTTTAGCTGCTTGGTTGCATGTATCTGACCTGTATTTGCTGTTCAGTGTATCTGGATCTCCTATATTATGGTCACTTTGGCTTTTCTCAGCTATTTGTTTGCTATTGTACAGTTACTCCTGGCAGAATACCAGAACATTATCAGCAATGGATAGGGGAGGTAGACTGCTCCTTATTACACACACCAACAGAGACAAATGCAAAATGTGCTGCAGCCAAAATGTGACTAATAGCAGCATTAAAACTGATAGGACACCATATATGAAGACTTATACAGTCATAGAACAGACTGCCCAGCAAGACCCTGCACATATTTCAACGTCTTATGAAAACTCGGGTACCCTTTTCAATAGGCACCTTCCAAAATCTGCAAATTTGTATCAACTAATGTGTATGGGCACCTTAAAGTGGTTGTTTGGGATCATAAAATAAAATGCATTCAGCCAGGGAGGGCAAGAAAATAGAAAAGCACTGATACCTGCATCCTCCTCTGCGCTAAGCCACCACTGACAGGACTGCTGCAGTCAGTCGTCGCGCTCAGCTGCAGCAGTGCTGCCGTGTGTTTTTTTTTTTTTTTAAGCCAAAGCCAGGAGTGGATTGAGCAGAAGGGAGAAGTATAAGAACTTCCTATATATTTCCCATTCCTTTTGTAGCCATTCTTGGCTTTGGCTCAAAAAACCACAGCAAAATCTGCAACAAAAAAGCTGCATTTCCGCAACGTGGGGCCTTAGCCTAAATGTCATCCACTACACTGGTGCTGACTACAAGTACCCCCATTGAGTCCGCGGCCCTGGCTTTTCTTTTTGGCTGCGTCCATTATTTCTTTTTTGAAATCACCTACGAAGTGTTTTTGAGACTTTTTGGTTTTAGCACATTGTTTGTTAAGAAGTGGGTGAGGGGGCATTGTCTCGCCCAGAAAACTATTCCCCGATTCTTGCTGTTAATTAGATACAAGATAAGAAAACCTTGTGGCGGCCGCTCAGTAAAATCCTGCTAGTGTACTGTTTTTACTGCCTTCATTAAAATCTCTTCAGTACTCCTTGGACTCTGTGACATTAAGTGCCATAAAGCAAACCGACCTAAGATCACACATTTACGGAATAATACTTATAGTCTGATGTGACAAAATGTCACTAGTAATACAGAGTGCACTGGTTTTCATCCCCCCAGGCATAATCCTATTTGGTATCAGTTAATTTTTTTAAGCTACTTCATTGTAGGATTCTGCCATATTATACACGCGAAAAGCAGGAATGTATGTCTTGGAAGGATTGGTGCATTTCTAATATAGTCTGTTGTCTAGTCTTTATATAAAATAATGGATAGGACCCTTAGGCTATGTAATGTTCGACAATTGGGCCTGGAATTCTGCCATATGTAGAAAAGTCACTCCTATACTATATATTTTTGGGATATGGCTGACATTACAGCGCACATCTTGACTATCATATAGCCTTCTATTGGCAATTGTTCCTAAGCATGAAATGGGGGTTCTGCGGATCTGTAACAATCCAACATGAAATTTGGGAAAGTTTGAGTAAAAAAACTATTTTTGCCCACTTACAGTATATACTACAGTTTTTGTTGGGGGGTTATAGCAAAAATTAATTTGTGAAATATATGAGATTTCAGTTCATCTTTATGTGAATGTCTCCTTGGTATTTGGTTCTTAGTGGGTTTGCTTCCCCAAAAACTGTGGATTTTTTGGGAAGACTTTGCCAAGGTGGCAATAGCAAGACTATTTGGAAATAAAGATGGCAGTATTTACCCAGATCTCCCGTCCTTTCTCTACAGCGGGTGTTGGTGGATAAAAGGATCAGGCATGTTGGAATTCAACATACTCAATCCATTGTTTACAATGGGACAGATTTATTATGTCCTTAATGCCAGTTTTCTGGGGTACAGGGCATAAAAAGTCACAATTGTTTGCTCAAAACATGGCCATTAACCCCATCAGATTTACTGTCAGAGGAAGCTACAAGCTGGTATACATTGCCCCCCCCCAGGTGCACAGTGTAACGGACCCCTCTACACATGCACCCTTCCTCCATAGGGTTTAAAAGTAGTAACACAGGATTTTGAGGCCCCCAAATCAGAAGGCATGGTGTCTGTGTTTGGGACATACCTAGGGACTTGTGAAGGCTACAAGGCACTCTCCTTGATGGCCAAGATCACCAGACAAATTGGACTTTTCTTGACTGTTCCAATGTTTTTTCTGGTCATACGAATGGGGAAATGTGCGGTATTCAGTGAATCTTGGCTACTGTATGTTAAATAATGGCTGATCTGACCAAAAAGTGCTGCCCCCGTGAGCCTCAGTCACTTGTCCATGTGAGTGACTGAGAAGTACTTGGCAGGTTCACTACGAGTTTCATGTGAGTTTAGATTGCATTGAAAGAACTTACGCATGTGGGTGGGATTCTCCAAATTCCATTCACAAGCCGTGGAAAAAGTCTGCAGAGATTTTAGTAAGAGCTTCTCATTTTCAGACCCACGGCATGCCCTATTAGGGGCTTAGCTATGGGGGGTGCGGAGGTAGTAGTCTCAGCCAAGTCCTGGTGCCTGAGGGGCCTCTGCAACCCATCTGCCACATAAGACCATGTGTACACAATTACGATTCCATGGTGCAGTTTTCTAACAGTTAAGCAAGTAAATTCTGCACAGAAAAGACATGGATTAGCCGCATTGAATGTCAGTGATGCTAGGCCACATGTTGATCTGCTATCACACCAACAACAGAGTCTACGCCTTGGATTTCTGCTACATGTTTGATAAATACACATCACCGTAGACAAGTTTGACAAGTGTGAACATAGCCTAAGAAGACGCCAGTATAGTACATGGTGAAGGGCCCTATTACAAATTTTGCATTGGGTTCCGGAGCCTTCACATTACACCTCTGTGATCTTTAATACCATTTCCCTGTAGTAGAGTGATTTATAGTTAGATAGATAAGATGATGGATGGATGGATAGATGGATGGATAGATAGATAGATAGATAGATAGATAGATAGATAGATAGGTAGATAGATAGACTTTATTCACACAACTGTGCCATGCACTCGGCCACGACAAAGTACTTTATCACAGCCAAGTGTACACCTGAGGATAACCCTTTTTCACGGATCCCATCTAGATCTATTAAGGAATCCATAAAAACGGCCCGATATATGACAGGCTCAATATTTTTCACGGATCGGTCATACAGGACATTAATACAATGGTCATCAAAATAGATCAATGTGGCTGTGTGTTGGCCATTAAAAAAAAACGGCTAGCACATGGCTATGAAACCCTGCCATGTGAATAGGCTCTAAATAATTCAGGTTTTCAGTTCCACCATATATATAAAAACATTCAGTGCAATTCTGGGTCTTCATCTCACTGTATTTAAATTCTCGTATAATCTGAACCTCCCACTCTTGTATCCAAGACTTTTCCTGAGTTAGGCCACTTCTCTGGAATACGCTACCCTGGACCATCAGAGCTTCAAGCACATCCTGAAATCTTCTCTTTAGGCAGTCCTATCACATTTCCTAATCTAAAATTCTACACTTATTCACCCTAAACTAACCTTTCACTGTTCACCCCGCCACTCTACATTATCCCACAGGACATAAGGCCTATATCTAAGAGTAACCCTACATGCCCATGCACATTGGATCTGTACATACAAAGACCTTGGCCGGTAACGTCTCATAGGGCTTTATTCCCCTATCTCTTGGCTGGACCATTGTATAAGCCCTCTTACCTCTTATATCGCCCCCTTTACCCCATAGATTGTAAGCTCTTGTGAGCAGCGCCCTCACTCAGTGTGAATTGAAATTATACATATTATTCCGTAATATCTCATTGTGTCTGTACAAAGCCCTATGAAGAGCTACGGATTATGTTGGCACTATCAATATAAATGTATTATTATATTATTCCCTGGCCAAGCCAGAGTAGCTTTTTGTTAACCTTGCAAGGCATATGCCCGCCAGCACCAATTCCCGACTTGCGCTGTGCTCTCTGTTGTTCGTATCCGCCATGGGGCCGAACGATGGAGAGCCCACCCACTAAAACAGCGGTTACCCGCAGACACCTGTGGACCCTATAGACTACAGTATAATGGGGTCCGCCGGATTTATACTGAAATGGAGGACTTTTGTCTCTGCTGATTTTTGGCAGAATCTGCGACGGAGTCTCTTACAGAGACTCCGACGCAGATGTGAACGAAGCCTCATGCACGTGACAGTGAAGAATGGACGGGTGATGGGCATATTTTTAACAGCTGTCACATGCCCATTTTCAGAACAATGGAAGTCAGTGGGTGCACTCAAACATTCATCTTTTAATGGAATGTGAATAAAAAAATAGACATTAAAATTAGGAAATGTCCAATTTTTGGTCGTTTTCACAGCTGGAAGGACCCAATATAGATTTATTAAAATGGTCTTAAAGCAAAACTGCCTTAGCTGCCCATAGCAACCAATCACCATGCAGCTTTCATTTTTCAGCGCAGAATACAAAATGAAAGCTGCGTTGTGATTGGTTGCTATGGGCAACTAAGGCAGTATTGGCATCTGGCGATCAATGGGTTGGTCAAAAACAAAACAAAGAACCAATGAAGTTCATCCCAGGGGTGTAACTTTAGGGGGTACAGTCACTTTCCCGGGGGCATTGAAAAAATTTTTTAAAAAATTCATACTTCAAAAATCAAAAATTCACCTGTCCCCGATGCTCCGGTGTCCTTCTGCTGCGTTCCAGTCCTTCTGCTGAACGGGTCTCTACTGGAGTTCTGCTGAAGCCGCTGATTGGCCTCAGCGGTCAATGACTGCTGAGGCCAAACAGCGAATGGCATGCGATGTCACTACCTGTGACATCATGGGTCTTCTTCCTTAGGCCTGCTGACGGCTCAGGCCAATCAGCGGCTTCAGTGGAACTCCGGAAGAGACCCGGTCGAAGCCGCCGGAGCAGAAGAACCGAGACGCGCCGGGAGGACACCGAGCATCAGGGACAGGTGAGTATGCTTTTTTTTTTTTTTCACTGCTCCCGGCTGATTTAAAAGTTAAAGTGGTTGTCCAATTTTGCCTGGACAACCCCTTTAAGCCTCCAAAAATGGATGTCAAATGGATGACAGTCGCACGGAAAATAGATGAAAAATAGGATGGAAAACGGACATTAAAGACGGATAGTTTCATCTATTTTTAACGTTTGGCCTTATATTGACTTTACGAATGGATTTTTTTTCTCTAATTTTTCCCATTTTACTTGAAATTGTCAGTGTCTAGTGGAATTTTTTTGCAACATGTGGACCTCTCCTCAAACTATGATGTAATAGCGCCATATGTATGACATACCTGTCTAGGACTGTATTGTCCCTTTGTCTTTTGAGGCCTCTATACATGCTGCTCTTCCATCAATTCAGTAAAAAAGAGCACAATATAAATACAGAATTCTGATTTATTAGGTGTCACCCCTGCAATACCCGGCTAATAAAAGCTCTGGCAGTTCCTGTGTGTAGCGTATATATATATCGCAGCGTTTCCATAGCAGCCCGATCTGGCAGCTTTTTAATATGGAAACAAATATGCTTTCCCTGTTTAACAATATCTAGTGCATGAATCTTGTCCTCATTACATTACCTATTCCAGCCCAGAGAAATGTATTATTCCCAGACAGATGTTTCTCCTTAAACAATGCAGCTGGAGCCGCCATTAAAGTGATAGCGTTGTGGTTTTTTTCATTTTCTATCTAGCACAGAATTTGCTCCACAGAAAAGCAGAATTGCTAATTTGCACTCAGCTACAAGGAATCCAGGGATGGCACAGAGATAGCCCTCCTCTCTTATGTTTAGGGGCGCTGCGTGTCCCAGTTTTCCTTCAGTGATAACACTTTTTGCCACAGGAAATTTTTTTTTTTTACATTTTAGAGTTTATTAATTCCAGTTTGCAGTCTGGTGGTGCACCTGGACTAGCATATTGGGATTATTAACTGTTTCCTGGGCAGGTTGCCTTCGGTTTGGAACCAAATCAAAGAATAAAGTGAATTTTTTAAGACTATTCAATAAACACGTAAGGCTTTTATCAGTCTTCGCTAGTATCAGAGTCATCCGATCACCCTATTTTTTTTGGACAAAAAAAGATATGAAGGTCAGGGGAAGAGGAATTAAACAGAACCAGATGTCATCTTTAGGCTAAGGCCCCATGTTGCAGAAAAGCTGAGGCCACACGTTGCAGAAAAGTTGAGGCCACACGTTGCAGAAATGCAGCTTTTTTTGTTACAGATTTTGCTGCAGTTTTGGGAGCCAAAGCCAAGGGATACAAGAGGAATAGGAAATATATAGGAAGTTTTTATACTACCTTCTGCTCAATCCACTTGTAGCTTTGGCTCAAGAAATACGCAGCAAAATCTGCAACAAAAAAACTGCTTTTCCCCAAAGTGGGGCCTCAGCTTAAGGCCGGGGCCCCACGTGGCAGAAACGCTGTGGGAAAAAACACGGCGGTTTACAGTCCATGCAAAGTGGATGGGATTCTAGCGACACCCATCCACACCTTGCAGAAAAATATGCGCAGCAGATACGCTGCGATTTCCAAATTGCAGCGTGTCAATTATACCTACGGAAATGCCAGCGGTTTCCCTATAGGTATAATGGAAACAGAAAGTCCGCAGAGGTTTCTGTGAAAAGCGCTGCGGGAAAAACCGTGATGTGTTGCTACCACGTTTTTTCCCGCTATGTGGGGCCTTATCTAAGTCTGTTTTTTGTGTTGCAGATTTTGCTGTGTTTTTTTTAGGCCAAAACCTGGTGTGGATTGAGAAGAGAAGTAGCAAAATCTACAACAAAAAAAGTAACTTTTCCACAATGTGGGACCTCAGCCTAAGGCCTCCTCAAAGTGTGGATCAAAGTACGCACACATGCATTTCCTTTTTTGCGGCCGTGTGTCCGGGCCATGTACAATAACCGGAAATTATGAAGCATGCCCTATTTTTGCCCACACTTGCGGCACATACAAGTGTAGGGAATCATACAAGTCTTTTTGCGGATCTGTGATTGCGGATGACACGTGGACACGTTTTTTGCAGAAAGCCACTACGGTCGTGTGAAGGAGGCCTAAAGGGACCAGAGTAGAAAAACACTGCCAATCCTACATAATGTAGTTGTGAGGCTCAGCCACAGTCACATTTAATGTTGTGTCGCCCTGCTAGGACTTCCACATAGGAGAGGTAGAATATGTGGCTGGCGGTTTTCCATTGACATCAATAAGACATTGATGTAGCACTTTGAGTTTCATGAATAATGTATATTTGGTGGTGTAATTTAGGAAGCAAAGATGAAAAAGAGGAAGAAAAAAAAGAAAAAAGTAAAGTAAAGCTAATTCATCAAGCTCTGCAGCAACAAGGCAGAAACAACGTATATGTTACATAAGGTCTAATACTTCCATATCAGATAAAATAAAACGTCACATTATTCTTAGATCCTCTGTGGGGTCGTCTCCTTCAGAACACAGCAGTTTGTGCCACAGACCTCTCCTAATTTACTAAAAAGTTGCTATCATTCTGCCATGTTTAACCATACAGTGGAGCTGCAGTCCAGTCACGGTCACTGTTTTCACAAGTTTGCTAGCTATTATCACCAGGGGCGAACACAAGTGGGTAGTTTCATGGTTAAAACCTCCAGGAGAGGAGAATGGTGGCTCATTGGTTACTGAGCCCCACCGGTAACCAGTGAACACTTTCATCACTACTGATAGATGTGCTCATTGGCTGCTGGCAGAGCGAGCGGTGAATATGCCCCTCAGTACTCACCCCTCTTAGCACTTCCCAATTGTTCTCTGCAGCAGGCGCTGGCATTACTCTGAGCTAGTGTACGCCGGTGGCAGGAGCAGAGAGAAGGAGCCTGGAGTCCTAAAAACAGTACTGAGAACCTTACTCACCGCCCACTCGCTAGGCCTCATACTGTGTGGGGCCTGGGGGCATTACTATGTGTTGGGGCATTATAAATTATGGGGTCCGAGGTCATTACACTATTGGGGACTAAGGGCATTATACTGTGTACGAGCTAAAGGCATGATATTGTGTGGGGGACACGGAGTCGGCGGCATTATAATGTGTAGGGGCACATAGAGGACAATTTACTGTGCGTTGCTAGTTCCTATACACTTGACAAAGGGGAGATATCCCCAAAACGCGTAGTGTTTGGATTCAAATAAAGAGTTTTTAGATACTATATACCTGGATGAAGCGCGGTTCCTTCCTACTTGACCTAGCCCTCCGGCTTGGAATTTGGTCCTCCTGCCTACAATTTACTGTGTGGGAGAACTAAGGAGAGCATTATACTGTGGGTAGGGACCCTAGCAATCCTTTGAACCCCCCTCTAGTAAATGCTATGGACATCCGTACTCTTTACAACTGTCACATCTCCCCTTTCCACTTTAGTATATGAGGGGTTTGTGCAGCTATGAAAAGGATGGTGAGGCATATCCCTATAGTGCTGGGTACTAGGAGGAAGGGGGCACCAGGAAGCCTCTCGGTCATGTCCAGAATATTTTGATTTAGGACTGGCAGCTGAGTGCAGGGAAACCTAGTTTTGACTGTACTACACTCCTAATACAGCTTGATCCAATGACAGTGCTAGCCAGAAAATGACTAATTTTGCCCAGGGAAGCAATGGCCAGCCACACTGTGCCCTGCAGTGGCCACTGCAGGAAAAAAATGTGTTACTTTGTGGTGGCCATTGAACCAATGCGTGGCCATCCATGTCAGGACAGTTGGAGTGTTCAAGAGCAGGAGCCTTTATATAGAGCAGCTCTTTGTTCTGAGACATGGAAAGGGTAGCAAGCTAGGAACCACCCTTCAAAATGTCCTTATGCCATAGTTTGCCTTGCCTCTTCATGAGACAACCCTCCTTTACATGATAAAATTCTACCTGCATGCAGCCACCACTTGGGGGAGCTCATTGCATACTGTACACTGTATACATGCACACAGAACTCACTGAAGTGAGTGTAATCAATAGAAATAAAAGTGCAGCAAGCTGTGCCTGGTGACCTCCATCCTTTGGTTTAATTTGTATCACATTCATTGTTATCACATCAGTGTCCTATTCACATTTTAAGGCGACGTGTTATCGGAACTTTTTATTTGGTTCATTGATTTATTTGTAGTTTTTGCAGATTTCATTTTTAGTAAAAGTAAGTGACATATTGATATATATTGTGCAGTCAAACAGACCATAATAGAGAACAGGAACTGTACTTTTTATAAAATCCTGCACAAATCTACAGTTGTAGAATTGTATTTTCCAACATAACCTTCCAAAGTTATGCGTAAACAGTTATGAGGTCATTCAATTAAGTGTAATTACTCTTCCATCCATCAGATGGCACTGTTGCTGTTTTTGGATTTCTATTCTTTTGTACCTTAGCTTAGAGGGACATATACAGTATATGTCCTGCAGCTCTATAATATACTACATTTATTTTCCCTAAAGATATGCAAATTTCTACCAGAAGATTTTCTAACATTTGATCTAAGGAGGACGGATCAGTTATTATACATTCCAAATTCCTCTAGCAATGTCTTTTGTATGTATATAAAGCCTGCTAAATATATGTACATTTCTAATAATGTGTCCCATTTCCTAGCAAAACTGTAAAATCTGCAATAGCTTCAATTTAAGAGGCATCTTGAGGAGCCAGAATCCAAAATCTGCTCCAACTAGGCGCCACAGTCATAGATTTCAACTATAACGTGCACCGCTTTTCTGGCGTAAATTATAATAAGTTTGTTAGGATATGGTAGCCCTGCCCATGCTTTGCGCCGATCCTCCCCTGCTTTACCCATGCTCCACCCACTTTAGCCCTAACTGGGGGCAGATTTGAATAAAGCACAATATTTGCCTGCATGGGCCAAAAATTCTGGTTACTTTGCTCCAGATATATGGTAAATCCAATGATACAATGACCCGCTAAGGAGGTGTTCATGCGTAGGAACTTGTCAAGTAGAAAATTTCTGCTTCAGGAATTCGACGCAGATTTTTTTCTGCTTGTCCAAAATCAACAAGGATTTTGACGCTGAATTTGAAGCAGAATTTGGAGAACTGTGCCACTGTATTTTGACCTTATTGGGCAGAACCAAATTCCAAATCCTCAACTCTCTTATATATTGTTGCTTGTGAAATGTATTGGATATATAGCATAGGGATGGTATAGACACAATGAGCACTGACGCCTTGTTCTTCTAGTATAGCTATCTCCAGTAGGTGGCAGCACAGAGATAGTTTTCCTTCTTCCTGGAAGGAGAGCTATTCCTGCACATGGGTGAATCCGGGCCAGAAAATCTGCTCTGTAGATCGGCCAGATTTCCCAGCCTGAACCCATCCAGTAGACTAGTACTCTTTGCATTATAGTGATCTGTGATACTAAGAGTCCCTGCCTCCTTGCAGCTCTACTGCCCCCTATTATATACAGTACTGGATAGTGGAACTACAAGGACTCCTAGCATCATAGATCACTAAAATGCAAGGAGACCCAGTGTCCGGACCACATTCAGTCTGGGAAATGCGGCAATACACAGTCCAGATTTTCCAGACTGTATTTTCCCATGTGCATGGGGCCTTAGTATTCCATAGTAAAGCATTGAAACCAGATGTTGAGCACTGCGTCAAGACACCACGTCTGCTGAAGGGCGCCATTTTAAAGGGAATGTACCTACTTTTTAAACCGTTTTATGTTAATCTTATTTTTAAAGATTTTTTAATATTTTTTTTTTTACATTGTCTATGTCACTATCAGTATAAACTTACTATATCCTGTAATTTTCACTCTGGCCACTAAACCTCTTAATAGATTGACCCTTGCCAATTCTGCTGGGCTTTTCTTTGCAGCAGTCACCTAATTTACATTAAAGACAGTGTTACAATAGAAGATAACTCCTCTATAGATAACACCACTGATCCATCATTGCATCCACCATTAACAATAGATGATGTCACAGCTTATTTACTCCTATTCCCTGCACAGAGCAGGTCTGAAGACTATCCCATAGACGTCAATGAGTCAGCTTCAAGTATTGCTGCCTGCGGTCATGACCGTGCTGTAAAGCAGATCACTAAATGCTGTTCACAGAGCAGCCGAGAAGCTGAGACAAGATGGCCGCCCCAATAATCATGTACAGAAAAAACTACAATCAGAAAATAAAAACTGGTTTTAATAAATAAATGTAAAAAGTTGGAGACGTTCTTTTTAAGCATGGTCGCCGGTCATGAAAATACATTACAGAAGCATGTCACAGAATCCTATGAGAAATGACATCATAAAAATACACAGGGTACAAACAGCCCCGCCTCGAAGGGTTAACTGGCCCATTCAGCTCTGCTACATCTGTATAATATGTAGGCCACAGGATCAGATATTGTCACTAATATATATACGATTTCCCTAGAGTCAGCACAGCCTGTGGACGGTATTCTCAGACTCGTGGAGTGTAATATCACTATATATCGCAGTATCTCCCAGTCCCTGTACTGATCTGCTATCTGTATCTTAGCGACAATGAGAGGTCTGACCCAATGAGACTGTGTGAACGCAGCCTATAAACGCAGCCTGGTATCCAATCGTGCTTGTTGGTAAATCAGAAGGCATCAGACATCTCCCGAGCAAGCAGGAAGCTTCACTTGGCTGGGAACCTGCTTTAGGGCATGGAATATTGAACAGGGATGACATGCTATATTTAGTAGATGTCACATATTACAGATTAAATGGAAGCGAGGGCCTTGTTTCTCTCACATATTTATCTAGTTATCCGAGAAACTTTAGTGTGTGGAATTGGAGAAAGACAAATGTAATAAATCATAATAATAAGATATTAGTGGTTACTTTGTATGAGGTTATTTTATGTATGCAGATGTATGGAAAGTGTCCTATGGATAATGGAGATATTCTATAGAAGCAATGCTTGTAGATAGAAGGTCTAAGTAATATGATGGCCAATGGATCATTGTATTATACAGTATTACAGGGATAATAAACACAGTGATGTCACAGTACAGGGATAATATACACAGTGATGTCACATAATGCACACAGTGATGTTATAATACTAGTGATTCTAGTGATGTCACAACACAGGGATTATATACTGTAGCATTCTGCCAGGCCTAGGAGATTGGGCTACTCTTCTGGCACTCTGGGAGTTCACCCATTCTTTTTTCTGGAGCCTACTGGACTGTAGAGTTAACAAGTATGCAATACTCAGTGACAGGGCCTATTTCTAGGACAGTGCCTCCTCCCTGACCCTCCTGGTGAGGGAGTTGCCAGCGTTTACATCCAGGTGAAGAATGAATGGAGAGGTCCTCACACATGTGCACTGCTCTCTCTATTTACTTGTATGGTATTTCCGGAGACACATGAGGAAGTGCGCTCAGTTCTTCTCTGTGACTTTCATAGATGTGAACGTACGGTCACTACTCCATTCAGTCCTTGCCTGGAGTCAGAACAAGGGTCAAAAAACCCCTGTTCTGGACATAGATGGGGGGTCCTGCCTCTGGTACCTGCACCTATTAGCTGTTTCTGGCATATTCTGTAGAGATGAATAAAGTTGTACAGTGGAAATACCCCTTTAACCTCTTATGTTCACTCTAGAGGCAGCCCAGAATCTGACAACGGGCCCCATTACT
This sequence comes from Leptodactylus fallax, assembly GCA_947044405.1. Taxonomy (NCBI): domain Eukaryota; kingdom Metazoa; phylum Chordata; class Amphibia; order Anura; family Leptodactylidae; genus Leptodactylus; species Leptodactylus fallax. Next base: position 10,093,761 of record CAMRHE010000006.1, read on the forward strand.
CTCTCTAGAAAATGCCAGTTAGGGCAACATGAGCCTAAAATGGCTTAGTCCTTAAGGGGTTAAACGTCCGGCTTAATCTTTCTTGCTGTATGGATGGAGTCTTTTCTGCCATGTAAGTATAAATGCCCTTCCTCCACTGAAGCTGTTGTTCTCTGGATTCACTTGGGATGTCTATGTCTCTACAGCGCCTATTCAGGGCATTGCAAACTGCAGATCAGTCTACAGCTGAATACAGATAGTGACGGCCCAACAGGGGGCAGCATGACACCCTCATACTAGAGGATCAGGGCTCCGGAGACTGCACTAACAGGGTCATACAGTACATTGTAGGCTCACGTGTTGATATTATTTTTTGTAGACCGGAGATAAATTATAAGGGCGACCATAGATGTGGCGGGATCCTACCAAAGCCAGTGGTCAGTGATATATATGTCTGACCCTATACAGGGAAACCTCATTGAGATGACCAAAAGTGGTCTTCTAGGGGGTGGTCTTCTCAAAGTATGGAAGACTGAAAATCCATCACAAAAGATCTAGTGTGGATAAGGTGGTTGGTCTTCTCAAGGAAGTCATTTGAGGAGGTCTCACTGTACTCATTGCGTATAGAGCAGCCTCCTTCTCTTTTCTATGTGGTTGTTTCCATCAGGTAGAGATGACTGAAGAATTTCCTTGTGGAATATCAGTGAAATAAATAGAAGAGAGAGCCCGGTTTTGCCATTTAAGAGAATGTTACCTGGTATTTGTTGTCCTCCACACCTCGGGCCATGGCTAGCCACTATAGTATGACTGACCTTTGGGATATGGAGTGTTACTTATTGTCTACATCTTGGGCTCTGAAACCCAAGGGGGTATATGCCATGCCTGTAGAGTATCCTGGCAGTGTATTCTGTGATCATAGTTTCGGGGGTACTTCGAGTAGGGGTTACTTATCTTCAGAACCACTGACCTACATTACTGAATTCTTTACCCATTACCTATCCTAATGGAGGACACTACAGTTAGTCCACTTTTGGTGCCAGTTTTATCAAAGAAATGGTGGTTAGGGATATAATGCATTCAATTTAAAGTTGTTGTCTGCGATTTAAAGGGAGTCACCAGAATTCCCAAGTGCCACCGCCGTGTTACAGAGCACATTATAGGGATAAACTACATTGTATATAAACACCATTGTTATGTATGTCACTTTTGTATATTTGGAGAAAAACAACTTTGAATTTTTATGCAAATGAGGCAGTTGGTGCACTGGGGGCGGGCCTTCAGGTCCCTGGAGCACTAGTCTTGCCACTCAGACCCCAGCCATCTCTTGCTTGTGCTACCTCTTGCAGTGGACATCATCCATCTACTCTGGATTCGGGGGAGAAATCCGCCCCCAAATCTGCAGCAAATTCCTCCGTGTGAACATACCCTAATATGGCTGTATGCAGACAACACATCATATTGGGGAGGGTGCAACTGGCGTAAATGATCATAAATCTGTAGGTGCTGGTCACTGTCAGGAAGTGGTGGGAGCTGTGTCAATGAGAAAAATGGCTCAATTTATTGTGCAAAAAAATTGCAACTTTTCCATGCTTTGTAAAGTGGCGTATAAGTCGTGATAAGTTTCCCCCATTATTTCTTGCTCCTGTACATTTTCTTGCCTACTTTCAGACTCCAAGTTCAGGATCTTTTTTATTGTAGAGGGGCCAAAAAGCAAGAAACAGTAAAGAGCAGCTGATCCTGTGACCCCCCTCTGTAGTTGATGTCACCGTCACGTTATGTCAAGTGGTTGTTTAGTTGTCTTTGACTTGAACGGATGCTGAGCTGCAGTCATGGAGGCTGGATACTATACAGGACACAGCTTTGTGATGTCGGCTCTGTACACTGTAAGGTACAGGCGTTGGAAGCAACCCGAAACAGCTGATGTGTGCAATGGTTGTCTGACCACCTGTGACCACCTTTGTGCCCGTGGCTACATTTAGCTGAACAGTGGTCACAGTCGCATGTTGTCAAGGGTTCATCTTTTTCAACCTCAATTGGAGCAGAGCTGAGTAATGGCGGCTTACAGGGCGCGGAGCTATCTGATGCCAGCGCTGTATTGTACGTATACTACTGTTAGAGGCAACCCAAAATGGTGGATCTGTTCAGTGGCCATTACATGATGTCAAGTGGTTGTTGGGCTGTCTTCAACTACAATAGGAGCTGAGCTGCAGTAATGGCGGCTGACTACTATACAGGGCACGGAACTGTCTGATGCTGGCTCTGTGCACTGTAGAGTACAAGCGATGAAAACAACCCAAAACAATGATCCATGTGATGGCCGTGTGACAACCCCCCCTTCCCCCCGCCATCAAATACTTATGAGCAGTCCTGTCCCTTTAAATGCCTGCTGAAAAGCAAAGACAGCTCAAAACAAGATGGCCGCCCCCCTAATCAAATAAAGAAAACACAATCTAAAAAGGTGCTGCCTTCCCTTTAAGAAATGCAGCAGTCATTACACTATGAAGCTTGAACATCTGCACACTCAGTGACCCTGTGTGAACTCCGTCTTAAAGTCACAAAAGGGAACTCTGCAGAGACTTCCAAGACTGGCCGCTGGATTTTATGGGCTTAAAACATTGAATTTCGGTACAGTTTTACACGCCTTTGATTTAGTTAGTGCAGCAGTAAATCGGTTTAAGAATTAATGAAGGCAATTACGTTTCTTTGCTCATCTTCTTCAAACAGTCGCTGACCGAGACGTAACTACTGCATCAGCCTAAGTGTCTCCAGCGATAATTGTGTACAGCGCCGCTGCTACCGCTGCGATATGTAATTGGAAGAACAATGAAACAGAGTCATTCCGGGAGGTTTTGCATTTATAATTGAACTCTATGTGGTTGTTACTTCAGGGTTGCTAAGCTTTTCCATTCTACGCTGGTGGTTTTTTTTTTTTTTTTCTCTCTCCCTCCGCATTAATGCTTCATTTCTAAAGGGGTTGTACCTCCTGATTGGCTGCTTAGACCTGCAGAAAGACTGCAGTGTGTCTGAGAGCGGGCTGCGAAGCTCAGCTAGCAATGAAAAGGGAAGGAGTGATCTCAACTTTACACCTAACTCTGCAGTTCCCCGGGACAGTAACAGAGCATGTCCGCGGATCTGCTGCACCAGCACAGTCAATGAGGAGATTTACAGGGTAATAAACGTGCTGCAGATGATTAAAGTTAGTACAGAACGCCGCCAATATAACCTGCCGTAGAAAGAATTACAGGAATAAATATGTCTCTGCGCTGGGGACAAACTCATTTTACTATGTGACACAAAAATTTAAGTTACAATACAAAAAAAAAGAAAAGAAAAAAATTGGTATGGTGGCAGTATATCAGGGTAAAGGGGTGTGGAAAAGAAAAAAAAGAGTTGTATATGTTATAAAATAACCCCAAAACACTCCTTACCTCTTCAGTCCATCCCCAATCCTGCATATATCCTTAGGCGGCTCAACCGGTATTTGTGTATAGGCTGCCAGATATGACCTGCACGACCGGTCTTTGTGGTCATCTGCCATACTTACTAGCATCACCGAGTGTGATGGCAATGATACAGGTTTTTTGCAAGGCTCATATATTTTGTATTTTGAACAGATGTGTAAAGATAGATAGAATATATATATATATATATATATATCCCATCAATATTTGGCGTGACCTTTGCCCTTTGTAGGAGGAGTCCTGGAAGTGATGATCCGGCCCCCACAGATATAGCCCTGATCTCATCATCATCCAGTCTGTCTGGGATGATATGAAGAGACAGAAGGATTGAATCATTCCTATCCTTGCTCTTGTGTGTTGCACTTGCTATTTACAGCTGTATCCTGATCCTGACCTCGGTCTTGTTCCTGACCATGCACCTGTCTTGTTCTGTGGATTATCTGCCTGGTACTTGTTTTCGTAATTCTGGTTTATATCTTCTGTCTCCATTTTTATGTCTCAGGTTCATCCTCTGGCCTGTCGCATCCTTACTGCTTTCCTGGTGATGACTTTTGGCTCCGTTCTTGACTATACTAGTACTCCAGTGGCATTACTGTCATCTGTTCATGACTATTCTGGGGATCTTGACCTGTTTGGTGAAGTTTTTAAGGGTTTTTCAGAGATTTTATATTAATGACCTATCAATAACAACTCGGCCTTCTCCCGGCTGATCAACTGACCAAAGTAGCCGCAGGCCATGGGAGAGCATTGTGACGTCTTTATAGACTGCAAAGTGGCATGCATCCATTGTGTGATTCATCTGCAACTCAGTCAGCTCAGTCTCAGGTTGGGGTGGTGAGAGTTGCCTGCCCCACGACCTTATACTGATGACCCATCCTAATATAAATATCCTATCTATACAAAATTGGAGAACCCCTTTAAGGATTAAAACCAATTGATTCATTAGAATCCTGACTCTAGTTTAGACTGTGGATTAGAGAATTCACATTCTAGGACATGATGGCTTGTTCCACAGTTATCTGGTCAATACCTGCCCTTCCTACATAGAAAATTAATGTACCAGGGTTGCTGTTTAGGAATGAGATCAAAACTGTAAAAGCCATTGAAGAAAACATAATACCTTCTCTGGCACACTTAAAGGGTTTTCCAGAACTCTAATATGTTGACCTTATCTTAGGATAGCCCATCAATATCAGACTGATAAAGGCCGACACCCAGGATCCCCACTGTTACAACACATCCATTGATACCATACCCAAGTGAATGGTGCTGAGCTACAATACCAAGCATGACCACTATACAGTGTATGGTGCTGTGCTTAAGTAATGAATCAATATTGTAGCCCTGGAAAACCCCTTTAAGGCCAAACTACAGACCTATGGCCAATGCTAGTTTCACACTAGGATCGGGTACGTCGGGAGACCTGAATGACGGAGAGCCGGATCACTAAAACAGTGGAGACCTACAGACCCCATTATATAATAGGGTCCATTGGGTGTCCTCTATTTCAGCGTTAGTGAAACTGGCTTTCCGTGCAGGACTTTTCTCTCCACCGATTTTGGCAATTTGTGCAGCGGAGTCTCCAGCGCAAACGTGAACCCAGCCTAAGCCAGTATTTTCCCATCTAAGACATTGCTTTTCCTTTTCCTAAACAAAAGGAAGTCTCAAGAAATATGTTTTTGCTGGAATATTGCTCCTAAGACATATTACACTAATTGTCCATAAATGGTGACTCTGCAAACTAAGGCCAACCAATAATGTAATTACTGTAATTAGTCGTTCGCTAACATAATTCACCAGGTATTGACATCAGCTCTTTGTACGGGCCATAGAAATGATAGATGAAGAGAATAGTAAGCAAGAAAAGCTTTTCTTTCTGGCGGTATTGTTGCTGATGTCGACTTCTTGCCAGTCATTTGGAGAGCTCTGATTCTGTGACTATTTAGGATTGTATTATGTATTATTATATCTCCTTGTTATCGCGCTGAAGAGGATCTGTTTTGTACTGCAGTGCTTATAGTTCTTTATAATAATATATATGGATAATCTCTATATGCAAAAGTTCTCTAGACTAATTTAGTTCATTAAATTCATAGAAGATTTTTTATTCTATCTGTAACCCTTTTTTGCTTTTTGTTATGAGGTCGCTTATATCACTTTCCATTATTCTGCTTCAAGTACCCGATGTGTAATAGAAAGAAAGGCTGGCACAATGGTAGCATGTCACTTATAGAGGACCTTTCACCATCTCCAACTCTTTGCACCCTTCAATAGGTGCCGCTCTACCGGTTCCGGAACAGTTGGAATTGTCTCTCTAGCCCCCACCGTTCTTGAGCAATCGGAGTTGTTAGTTTCAGCTTCCAGTAGGCTAATTAGGCTCTCTACTGTCAGGTGGGCGGTTCTAGACTGGAGCAGATGGTCATGGACCACCCACCTGACAGTAGGGAGGATAATTGTGCTGAAATTAACAGAAATGATCGCTCCGGTGGGGTTAATAAAAAAAAAAAAAAAAAAAAAAAAAATCGGTGGAGCAGAGCCTATTAAAGCAAAAAGGTGGAGCTGGTAGAGGTGATGAAAGGTCCTGTTTAAAGGGAATGTGTCACCAGAAAATAACCTATTTTAAGTAAAGTTTTTATGTTAAAGATATATTTTAAAAATTTTTGATGATTTTAGTTCCATTTTTAGTTTAATTTTCCACGTCACAATCTATTTTTTAGAGAAAAGTACTAAATCCTGCAATATTTTCTCTGGCCACTAAGCCTAATAGAACATTATTTATTTATTATTTATTTATTTATTTATTATGCTAACATAACACATTAATAGATAACACCACTGATCAGATGAACGATCATTCATAGGAATATAATATAGAGAAGATACAGCGGCACTCTCTATCAATGCACTTACTTTATTGCATACAGGCAGATACAGGCTCGGCAATACATGGCCTATGGTTGTTTCACGTGCTGTGCCGCTTCCTCTGGGCCTCAGCGTTGCACCGCACTCCGCCCTTATTTATACAACTTTATGAACAACGTACAAATATCAAGAAGCTTACCAGTTTAAAACACTTTCATAGAAACGCTGAAACTTACCACTTTACTAGAGGAGTAGCCAACCCTTACTATATAGTGTATATAGCACATCATTTATTCATACAGATGCACTTATATCATAGCGGGCGATAAATGGGCTAAGAGCCTCTGTTTGTAAGAGTCACTCAGCTTCTCGTCCCAACAATAAGTTACTTTTATTACCCCCATTTTTAGACTGATGTACCCTGAGCCTAAAATCTGCAAATTTCTCCCATCTCCTCCACGATGCTCCCGAACATGTTCTATTAATCTAAGTAATCCACGACCAGTTTTTATGGAACGCATGTGTTCACCAGTGGCTGAGTCACCCATTTGGAGGCGGGATTACCCTAGTAGGGGGCAGGGTTACCTGTGTAGGGGGTGGGGTTAACTGTTGGGGACAGGGTTCAGGCTCATTCGCAAACACATCCACATCACTACGCTATGATACTGCCCCCTTGCTTATGGGAAGACTAGTTGCAGCCATGCATGTATTTACAGGTACATGTAAGATTCCACCGCCATCGCAGACTACTTCTAAGTGGCATACGCTTGTTAAAGTTGATAAGAGATTTTGCCAGCTATGGCTCCCCCCCCCCTTCCCCAGGGCAAAAAGGCCACATAATAATCCACTATTGACTATATGGTACTATGTGCTTACGAATGGCCTCCTTTATCCCATAGACTATAATGGGGTCCGCCGGGTTTCCGCTCAATTTCTGCCCGAAAAGGGTGAAAAATGCGGAGAGAAAAGCACTGCTTGCATTTTTCAAGCGGAATGGGGAACGGAATCCCCCAACGAAGTTTAGGCGCAGGTGTGAACCTATACTAAGCATCCACAGAAGCGTGCGATATCTATTCCTAGCCCATTGGCGTTATCCCTTTAAATACTCCATTTCTTATGGAAATAGCATATATTTGTCGCTTTCTTTCCATCCATGTCCTGACTCCCTCAGCTTTTGCGAGCACTTGATCATATAAGCACTATCCATCCCACATACACATATTTAGAACCTGCAGTACCTGTGGCTATTCCCATGGAAATGATAAACGCCGCAGCCCGAAAACCGGTTAAGAGATGAGGATCATTTGCATTCGGATCCTTGCAGACATCAATAACCCTTCCAGTGTAAAAGTAGGTCAGCAGGGACGATGCTTAAGTGCACGAGGGAAGGTCATTATTACCCAGAAAGTGCTTGTGGTTACAACCAGATTACTTCACGCCGCGACCTTCGCTTTTTTTGTCAGAGGGCATAGAGAACCTAAATTGCAGGACTGGGTTTTTAGCATTATAATAAGACAGAGGCTTTCGCCGGGTGCAATAGCTCCAGCCACGCAGAAGACATTGCTGCTAGCGGTGACTGGAGCTGCATTTCAAGTACACGGCTGAAGGGTGAAATTCTCTAGAGGTAATGCAGAATCTCTTCCGCTGACAGGAATTTTCATAAGGCTGTGTAAACAGATACACAGTAGATTAAAACGCAGTGCATCAGTCGTGTCAATCCACCTAGCGCGTCTGAACCGCCACGTATGCAGCTCTTGTTAGGAACGGAATAAGGATTTAAATAAATTCCAATTATAGGGGAAACATTTAGGATAGCAGATAGCCGGCTTTATCCTCGCATGACTTCAAAGTGGGTGACGTTCCACATACAAAGCATTGCCTTACATTAGGAAAGGATGGGGAAAAAAAGACTTCCTTTAGGGGAAAAGATGGGGATATCTCTAATAGCAGATGTCTTGTTTGGGGCAGGATTGTATAGCTAAGGAAGGATTAAATTATTTCTCTGTGAAAACACCGCAGCCGATGGCACAGGTGATGAAATAGCAATGCAAACATTACAGCCTGCTCGTGGACTGTTTTATTAGTAGCCTTATGACCTCCAATTATAAAAGAACTCTACATAAATGAATAGTACAGGTGAGTATAAGAAACTTTGTAATATATCTTATTAAAGAAATATGGTTCCTTCTTCACGTTTTACATAGAAGTCTATGGAGAGGGGAGAGGGGGGCTGCTGGAAAAGACACGCAAATAACTGCAGCTGCTACACTGTGAGTGACGGAGCTCTCCTGATACTGCGCTATTGCTAAGGTCATGATAACCTTTGTGGGCCAGATGACCAGGACCAGGTAAACGTCGTTGTCCTAATTGATATGAGCTAAGTGCTAGCGGCGAGGAATTGACACCAGACACAGAATGTTGGTATGAACCCTCTTTCTTAGCCGAATACAGGAGCGCACTGCATACTTTATTAAGGCAACATAAGTTCATATAGCAGCAAGCATAGGAAAGGGTTAACATAGCAACGTAAGTCCTCATGTTCAATCCTAATTGGTGTAGTATATCTTGAATGTTCCGTATATGGTGAGCCATCTCCTGTCTTGCACTGTGATCCAGGGAGCTGTCTTCTGGCAGCAAGCCAAGCACATGTCTTCTTGGACACAAAGGATTCTCATTTTAGAATGCAGACACCATCTGGTAGTGTAACATTACATTAAACTCAGTTTCAAGCATAAACAGCCACATCTAATTTTCAGCTTTAAGGATAACAATGTTTTTCACACACAGTACACCTTAAGCAGATATGAAAATATAAAACAGATATAAAAGTATAAAATTATAAAAAGTTCATTATGATCCTTCACAGTATCTTCAAGACAAGGCTATCACTGCACAGAATGAGTCAATAAATCTGTCAACTTCCCTTTTCCCCCTCCCCTCTCCATAGACTTCTGTCAGGTGCTATAGAGTTAACAGTCTGAGTGAGGAGGAGGAGGAGGCTGCTGTTGGCAGGTGTACTGCCTCATTCTGTGCACTTTTTGATAAGTGGTTTTAGAATTGAAGGTACGCTCTAAAGGGACAGTGCTGTTGTGACACTTATTCCCTATCCTAAGGACAGGGAATAAGTGTCTGATCACTGGGGGCCTGAGCGCAGAGTTCCTCAGTGATTAGGATGATGGGGACCAAAATTCCCCATAAAGCCTCCGTGTGAATGTAGTGCCGGCGCACTTGCGTGACCAGCACTCCATTCACTGCTATGGGGCTTCCAGGACTGTAATCCCCGGCAGCGCCCGCAGCCCCATAGTGAATAGAGCGTCAGCTACACCCCTGAATAAGATGTATAGTTTCTTGCATATTGACTTTAATAGGAATCAGTCACCGGCTTATTAATGAATTAGAGGATCTTTACTGACCGTGGCTGTCAGACATATATAAAGGAGTCGGGATCAGGCTGTAGAATAATTGAGGAGTCGGAGATTTGGCCTACTGACTCCAGAGCCCTGCAATTTGGTGGGTCAGGGGGTCATTCTTTAGTATCCATTCATTTTCATTGGCATATTCTCATGTGCAGCCAGGTAGCACATTCTCCTGCATTCTCTGCACATTTCAGGCCCCGCTCATGAAACCTATTTGCACGGAGGGATTAAGGGATTGCTTTTTCTGAGAAAAGAAACCAGTTAAGCATAAACAAATCCCAAATAAGCCCGCTTTTCATTTCTCTATTCCTGATTTTATCAGCGGGGCACTGCAGCGATACTTCCTCTTCCAAATGATCTCCCATGCTGTATTGGTATCTGAACTGAATTACTATTGATCTGTATGGCCAGACAGATTCTGGATAGTGCACACGTAGGGAATTAATGTCATGTCTCATTCTGATTCCCCGGCCCTGGCTCGCTCATTAAATAACCTGACAGAAGGTTGTCTGCCCGATCCAATAGGGGATTCCAAGCAGAGCTGGAACGTTGCAAGGATAATGGGACATGGTTTATATTGCCTTAAATGGGCAGTGAAACATATGGGCAGAAGTTTTGGTGTGCCAAGAGTGTACCACGTGAATGTGGAAGTAGGAATAGAAGAGGCGATTACATTACAATGTTACATTACACAGAGGTTTTAATACAAGGTGACTGGGGAGGATACAGTATACGGGACAATGCCCCCCGCCCCATGGGACAAGCAATCCATTATCTGTCATTATCAGATGGGCCACCATGAAAGTTCCTTCTTGACATAGTAGATATCAATGAATGAAGATTTCCATGGGGAACATCACATCCATCATTGTGGGTTTTGGCAATTTTCTTGGCCCCTTGTGCAGATCCTTTGCAAGATGGATTGCTAAAACTTTACATTGATGGTCAGCTCTGGAGAAGACCTTCCTTGATGAACGGAAAAAAAAACAGACATTGCATGTACAGAGACACAAAAAATCAAATAAAAAAATGTACAGTTTCTAGAAGTGTTATCATTTATTGTAGTGCTGTCTGTGATGTAAATGAGGTGACTGCTGCAAAGAAAATCCCTGCATAATAGGTGGCGGTAGATAGATAGTGACAAAAATCATCAAAAATTCTTAAAAAATATGTTGAATATAAAAACTTGGTTGGACATTATTTAGTGTCACATTCCCTTTAAGTTTTGTGTAGAATTTTTCTTTAATACTTAAACATAAATTGCTTTCTCTAAGGCCATTTTTAAGGAGTAGAATTTGAATGCCTGTTTTTGTTTTTTCGAAAATGCGCCACTTTTGTCCATAGGATGTGTCTGGTACTGCAGCATCCCCATTCACTTCTATGGAGCTGCGATACCAAACACAACCCATATATACAGTATATATTATGTAATTGCCTATTTATGGTATTTATAAGGACTCTTGTAAGTCCGATTTATAGTAATAAAGCTGTATTTTCTCAGGTAGCCATGCACACATTTTTATTTGCCATATTCACCGGTATCGTTCTGTTTTTTCCTTTAGTATATTGTTTACCAAAACTAAACTGGAGTGGATACACGAAGGCCCGGAGGAGGCCCTGATAACATGCCGCCATATGCTGTACTTGTGGCAGAAACTCTACAACTGTTCACAACTTAGGTAAGTTTCTGGGTGTGTAACCATTCCTCAGGTTGCAAAAAAGACATGCTCTGCAAACACACCTTATAACTTATACACAGACTAAGTGTCCGATCAGTGGGGGTCTGACCACTGGCACCGCCATGGTCACGAGAATCCATAATCCCCTGTACATTCATCTCTATGGGACTGCTGTTGAGAGTCCTATAGAACTGAATGGACCGGCACAGCCACAGCTCCATTCAAACAGGGGGGCACATGACCCTCATTTTTCTGAACAGTGGGGCTCCCGATAGTCAGAGCCCAAGCTATCAGGCATATAGGGGATAAGTTGTGTTTGTGGCACAAAATCTTTAATGTAGAATGTAAAATGGTATATTTTTGGGGCTCCATAGTCGAACATTAGAATCAGACCTTATAGCGTCAGAATGTTATCACCATTACATAGACATGATTTATTGATAAAGTTCTTCTTGTTTTAGTGAATCTGAGAAGGAAAGCAGTTTGGCTGATGTTCCCTTGACGCGAAAACACAGCGGGCTGCACCTTGCCGTGCCCGATGCCCATGATCCAGAAAATGGTAAGATAAATCTTGGGTTCCATGGAAGGGGTTGTCTGGTGTAGAAAACCCATTGTCAAATACTGTTAGGTTTGAGGATAGTCCCTGCTAAAGCCAGGGCCGGTTTTAGACAAAGTGGGGCCCTGGGCAAAATTAAAAGCGGGGCCCCAAACGCTGATATGCAAACAACACCATCGTCTTCCAGTGGCAACCCCTATAATAACGCCTCCTTTCTACCAACAAAAAAGTAATAAGCCCCATTTTACCACACAAAATTCAAATGAGCGCTGTCAGCACGCCCCACGTGATCTCTAAGGCTGAGGCCTGGCCTCAGCGGTGATGTCCGCAACACCAGAAGATGACGTCGGACGCCAGGACAGGTGAGTAAAAATGTTTGTTATTTTTACTCACCTCAGGCTCCGGATCCCGGGGGCCCCTTTGGGGACGGGGCCCTGGGCAATTGCCCAGTTTGCCCCTCCCCTAACGCCGGCCCTGGCTAAAGCAGAAAAATGTTAAAAAAAGGTTGCTTGGGACATCCATGTATTAGATGGAAGGCCAGTTATGTAATACTTCTTTTCTCCTGTGGGGGTGCTGCAGAGAAATTGAACACTTCTCAGTTTCCTAACACATTATAGCTAAGGTGCACAGCAGTGAGACAACCTGTAACCATCTTATTATAAAGTGTGATTAAGAGGATTTTGCAAAGTGGACAACCACTTTAAGGCGGGATCCATCCACACATTGCAGAAAAATATGTGCAGCGGAAATGCTGTGATTTCCAAAACCATCGCATTTTTGGAAATCGCAGCATGCCAATAGTACCTAAAGAAATGCTGACGGTTTCCCTATAGGTATAATGGAAGCAGAAAGTCTGCAGACGAAAACTCTGTGGACTTTCTGTGAAAAGCACTGGAGGAAAAACCGCAATGTGTTTCTGCTGCGGTTTTTCCTGCAGAGCTTTTTCACTGTGGCCCACTATGTGGGGCCTTAGCCTAAAGGGAAGTTCTTTGTGACACTTACGCTTTTCACTTAGTGAATCTACATACAACCATTTGACCTTTTTCCTCTGCGGAATTTCTGCTTCAATTATACCTATAGGGAAACCGCCAGTGTTTCCATAGTAGTATAATGTTGTACCGTGTTAGCCATTACAACATTTTACTACTATCAACTTGAAAGATACCACAATGTACCGCAAAAGAATGGAAGTGTTTCCATAAGTATAATTGACATTTCCCAAAACGCAACTGTTTTGGAAATCGCAGTATTTTCATGCACGTATTTTTCTGCAATGTGTGGATGTGATTTGCTAGAATCCCATCCACTTTGCAGGGACTGTAAAATGCTGTGGTTTTTGCCGTGGCGTTTCTGCTGAGGCCATACCGTGGCGTTTACTCACATGGGGCCCTGGGCTAAATAAATCGTATCCACATACTGCAACTAAAACCACAATATGAAGTGACTTGTGCTGCAGGTTTTAATCCCGCAGCATGTCAGTTATAGCTGCATGTTCACACACAGGTTTAACATGCAGCTTTCGACCAGAGCAATGCACTTTTCTTTACTGTATGGTCAGAGGATGTGCCATGAATGTTGAAATCCCATTAACCCTTTTATAACAGAAATGTCTCTGGACTCCTTACCGGTGACAGTTTTGCTATGTCCCGCTTGTTTGTGTAGATTGTTTGCCATTCCTTCTATACTCAGCTCCTCTCATTGACTTCCACTGGAAAATATCTCCTGTATGGACAGGTCACCGAATGGCTTTCATGGAAAGAATTTACACAACACCTGTAGAGGATAAAGTTACCGAATGAATAATTCAACAATAAAACCAGTTTAATAGTGAGGAAGGCGAAGTACTTACACTGGGGGTATTATTGAGGAAATGATGGATGGTAATGTAGTAGCACGCTTCATTATTTATATATGCATCATTCACACATTGCTGCAAAATAACTGTGTAAGTCTTATCCAGGCTCTTACCTGAAATGGGAACATTGTATCATAGATAGATAGATATTAGATAGATAGATATTAGATAGATAGATAGATATGAGATAGAACATAGATAGATTGTTGCATAGACAGATAGATAGAACCCAAAAATAGGCAGCACTCCAATATCAAAATTAAGAGGACTGTTTAATCGCCCAGTGCAATGCCTCAGTTCTTAATGGACCTTTTTCAAGATAGATAGATAGATAGATAGTGAGGAAATAGAAGATATTAGACAGATAGATTGATAGACAACAACATAGCCAAGGACAACATCTGCAAGGAGTTTGTATGTTCTCCCCGTGTTTGCGTGGGTTTCCTCCGGGTACTCCGGTTTCCTCCCACACTCCAAAGACATACTGATAGGGAATGTAGATTGTGAGCCCTATATGGGACAGTGACTGACAATGTCTGTAAAGCGCTGCGGAATATGATGGCGCTATATAAGTAAGCATAATAAATAATAAATAAATACAAATAATAGATAGATAGATAGATAGATAGATAGATAGATAGATAGAAAATAGATATGAGAGATAGATATGAGATAGATAAAGAGATATACATGTGGACAAAATTGTTGGTACCCCTCGTTTAAAGAAAGAAAAACCCACAATGGTCACAGAAATAACTTGAATCTGACAAAAGTAATTTGCCAAACTACATGTTGACAAGCCACAAAGCTTCTGGGAGAATGTCCTATGGACAGATGAGACAAAAATCAAAATTTTTGGCAAGGCACATCAGCTCTATGTTCACAGACGGAAAAATGAAGCATATCTTGAAAAGAACACTGTCCCTACTGTGAAACATGGAGGAGGCTCTGTTATGTTCTGGGGCTGCTTTGCTGTATCTGGCACAGGGTGTCTTGAATCTGTGCAGGGTACAATGAAATCTCAAGATTATCAAGGGATTCTAGAGAGAAATGTGCTGGCCAGTGTCAGAAAGCTTGGTCTCAGTCGCAGGTCATGGGTCTTGCAACAGGATAATGACCCAAAACACACAGCTAAAAACACCCAAGAATGGCTAAGAGGAAAACATTGGACTATTCTGAAGTGGCCTTCTATGAGCCCTGACCTAAATCCTATTGAGCATCTTTGGAAGGAGCTAAAACATGCCGTCTGGAAAAGGCACCCTTCAAACCCGAGACAACTGGAGCAGTTTGCTCATGAGGAGTGGCCAAAATACCTGCTGAGAGGTGCAGAAGTCTCATTGACAGTTACAGGAATCGTTTGATTGCAGGGATTGCCTCAAAAGGTTTCATGAGTTTTCTTTTTTTAAAAATTCTGTTGAAGCCTGGTTGGAAAGCAATGTCTGACTTTCATTTGTTCATTTTCATAGAATTTTTATATATTATTACTTTTGTCAGATTCAAGTTATTTCTGTGACCATTGTGGGTTTTTCTTTCATTAAACGAGGGAGGGTACCAACAATTTTGTCCACGTGTGTATGAGATAGAGCCTAGATAGATTGTTACATACACAGATAGACAGAATCCAAAAATATGCAGCACTCCAATATCAAAAGTAAGAGGACTGTTTAATTGCCGACTGCAATGTTTCAGTCCTTAATGGACCTTTTTCAAGACAGATAAATAGACAGGCAGATAGGGAGATAGATAGATAGATAGATAGATAGATAGATAGATAGATAGTGGATAGTTAGATAGATAGATCGATAGATAGATATGAGATAGACAGTTAGATAGGTATGAGACAGATAGATAGAGCATAGATAGATTGTTACATATACAGATATCTAAAATCCCAAAAATATGCAGCACTCCAATATCAAAAGTAAGAGGACTTTTTATTCGCCCACTGCAATGTTACAGTCCATTAAGGACTATTTTTCAAGATAGATAGGAGGTAGATAGACAGACAGGAGATAGATAGGTAGATGATAGATATATAGATAATAGATAGATAGACAGGCAGTCAAAAGAAAGACAGAAGAAGATAGATAGATAGATAGATAGATAGATAGATAGATAGATAGAGTAAGAATATCTGTTGCAGATTTGTAGTGGAATTAAGGTTGAAATCTGCAATGTAAATATCATAAGACTGCACTGCAGCACCAGATATAGTCCATGGGCGCTATTTCTCGAAATAAAGAAAATCTTTTTTACTTATGGCGCTGGCAATGCCGTACTCTTTGTATGTTGTATGGTTCCTGTTTTATCTAATCCTAATAAACGCTATAGAATGTGATCGGTTTCTGTAGGCCAAAGCAGATTCTCACCTATAAGGAAACATCCACACTTGATTTCATCATAAATCCTCCCAAAAATGAGGAGGTCCAGTATTCTGCTGCTGTGCCGCATGGAGCGCCGGTGACCTAGAGGGTTAGAAATGGATGTTCCTGTGATTAATGTGTTATCTTTAGACAT
Source organism: Leptodactylus fallax (assembly GCA_947044405.1). Lineage (NCBI taxonomy): Eukaryota > Metazoa > Chordata > Amphibia > Anura > Leptodactylidae > Leptodactylus > Leptodactylus fallax. Next base: position 10,110,086 of record CAMRHE010000006.1, read on the forward strand.
TATCTGTCAGGGCGATCCCTGATAATGGCGTTTTATAGCATGCGCTAGTATGATGTCAGCTTACCAATTGCTCCCTGGGTATGTAATTTTCGCTAATTTATCTAAGTGAATTGTACCAGTCTTTAGGAACAACCTTGACTTGGATATTTCACCCTTACATTTTATAGGGCTGAATTAATGTATCCTGTAATTAAAAATGGTAGAAGGAAGATGTGCAGTGAAGGTCACATATAAGGCCTCTGCGTGTGTCAGTATGGTGGTTTCTTCCCAGAAAGTAATGTAGTTTATAGATTATAGTGGGGGGTTTTTGAGTCAAATTTCAGAAAATGTTTGTTATTCCAGCCCAGATATATCATTGGTACATTGGTGGGTCAGGCTGGGTTGAATTTAGAGGGAATTATCCAATATCTATTTATGTAATATCTTTCTGCCTCTGTCTATCTACTGTATCTATCTATCTATCTATCTATCTATCTATCTATCTATCTATCTATCTATCTACCTCATATCTATCTATCTATCTATCTCATATCTATCTATCTCATATCTATCTATCTCATATCTATCTATCTTCTCATTTATCTATCTCATATGTATCTATCTAATAGGTGGAGAAATATACATTTTTCAGTAATAAGATGTATTACAAAGTTTCTTATCTTTGCTTCTGCTATTGATTTATGCAGACATTTTTGCAGCAAAAGTGGCCCCTTTTTTAGGCAGCACAACCAGTTCACATTAAAGATAATAAAAAGGGGGACATTCACTTGAGACATTTTTGAGAGTTTACATACTCCTGCTAAAATATTAAAGGGGTTTATGTAGATGTCAAATCCTAAACTAATACATTATGGGAGATTTACTAAGCTAAATGTGCCTAAATTGTAACTTAATTTGTGCCAAAAAACAGTCTAGCACACCTTGAACCACATTTTACAAGTGTTTTAGACACTGTTTACATACATTTATTTCTTGTATGGATAAGGCAGGTGGTATTATCAGAAAGGGGTGTGGCTTCAGTGGAAGTGGGTGTGACTTGAGTTGCAAAATCGGGAACCAAAAATGCTCCAAATTTTGGCATATTGTTCTGGTGTAAACTAAGCCAACTAATAGGAGATGCAGAGATAGACTAGAAAGTCTAATAATGTGCCAGATTTATCAAACAGCATCTGACACTGATAAACCTGGTGCAGTTTAAAGGGGTTATTGACTTACCTGATCTGGTCATGTGATCGGAAGTAGTGCTCTGACCCCTGGGTCTCAACGCCCCCAAATCTCTCCCTCCAATCTCACAGGTAAGGGAGGGGGGCGGAGTGACCCTGGCATCAGAGTGCTTCTTCGAATCACGTGACCTAGGGTTCGTGACAAGGCTGAACCTATCATCATCATCTGCCTGGTCAGGTACGATAATTTAAACTCCCTGGACAACCCCTTTAATGATGCCTAGCCTGTTTGCACTGTCCAAGTAGTAATAGTAATAACTTTTAGTAATCTGCCCCATTACCTTTACAGCCAGATACAATAGCGAACTATGTCTATGACTTGGGTGTAGTTGGGGGTTGGGGCAACCGAGGCATATCGGGAAGGGTGTCAACAAGCTACTTGGATGTACTTTGTTGCTACTTTGTTGTTCCGGAGCTCCACTATTATTATTACTATCATTTCTTTTTATCCATATAGCGCCACCATATTTCGCAGCGCTTTACAGATATTGTCAGTCACTGTCCCATATAGGGCTCACAATCTACATCCCCTATCAGTATGTCTTTGGAGTATGAGAGGAAACCCAGACAAACACTATAAAAAGTAGGGACTGTCCCTGCAAAACAGGGACACCTGGGGGGGAGGGGGATGAGCTTTCACGGTCATAAAATTGTCGTTAGCCGCCGTGCAAAAAAAACATCTGTTTATTTGCACATATGAAACAGTCGCACGACATTTGCATAGACATACATGAGATTTTCATGGAATTGTTTTCATTATGTGTGTCCCTTTAAGAAAACTCCAGCATAACTAATGTATACAAAGGTCAGGGAGTTTGCCATGAATTAAATGGTATCGGTGTTTATCAGATTAACAGCTGCTAACCCAGCTGTTCACTAAGATCCTGGCTCACTAGGTAGGGTAGAGCGTTGGCTTGCAGACCTCTCCACATGTTTTGTGCTGTAAATCTCTCAGCAGAGTGTTCAGTCTTGTTAAAGGACAAATAAACATAAAGCGGCGGCTACTAATGATGTATAGAAATACAGTATGTGAAATGTGGCCGTACCGTGCTGGAACGTATCGGCATCATCTCGCTTGTTGATGCTGCTGGAACACATAACTCAGTCCCCTTCGGTGTTGGTTCCATGATGGGAATTATAGGCTGGAAATCAGGGCCTTTGTATTTGGGGAGCTATAGGTGCCATAGACACCTGGGTAGAAGAAGTGGGAAAGATGGCGGTCGGAGAAGATGATGCACGTAGGCTAAAATGGGTAGAGAGTCTGTAGGAAAATAACAAAAATATTTTTTAAGGCTAAGGCCCCACGTAGTGAGATGCAGCCAAAAAAAACGCTGTGTAAAAAACCAACACGGAAACGCATTGCGTTTTGTTCTGCAGCGTTTTTCACAGAAAGTGTGCAGAGTGTTCTGATCAGTGGGGTCTGAGCAGTTGGACCCCTACTGATCTGCAAGTTATGCCCTGTCCTATGGATAACTTGCTTCCGTGGGAAAACCCCTTTAAGGCTAAGGCCCCACATAGTAGGCTGTAGCAAAAAAGCAATGTGGGAAAAACCGTGGCGGCAACAACCGCAGCGCCTTTACACAGAAAGTCCGCAGAGGTTTCTTTTGCGGATTTTCTGCTTCAATTATACCTATAGGAAAACCGCCAATGTTTCCCTAGGTATAACTAGCAACTTCAAAAACCGCAACAGTTTTGAAAATCGTATCGTGTCCGCTGCACATATTTTCCTGCGATGTGTGGATGGGATTCGCTTTGCAGGAACTATACCGTGTTTTTTTCCGTGGAGTTTACGAAATGTGGGGTCTTGGCCTAAAGGGAATGTGTCACCAGAACTCAGAATATCAGCCCTGCAGATAGATAGGTTAGGGTCACCTGAATCAGTGTTTTCCCCTTGTGTCTTCATTGCCGAAATATTGCTGTTTTTATCAATATGCAAATGAGCACTTTGGAGCAATGAGGGTGTTACTGCTTGCCTCTTTGGAGCAATGACATCACCCACATTGCTCCAAGGAGCTCATTTGTATAGTGACACAAGGAGAATGCACAGTTTGATTCCGGTGACCCGTTGGGGGAATGTTGGGACACCCCCATTAGTTGGCAGGTTTATATTGGCTGTAATGCGGCTGGGTGTGTATATAAGAAAAGCTCTAACCATAAGGGACATGTCTGGGGCTATACTTATTGTTGCTTGTGTGAATACCCAGGACAGCCAATTAACACTAGATTAGCTAAAACTCATTAACATGTGAGCATCCAAATACAGTAGATGGATTATCATATGTCTATATGTCTACCTACAGCATGTACATGGGATTATTCCTATAACGAGGGTATTAAGCGTTAATGAGCCAATCAGACACACACACCATACAGACCATACTAAATAATAAACCTAATAAGACGCTTGCTGATGGTTTCCAGATAGCAGGTGTGGATTTGTTTACTCTTGTCTTTATAAAGATGATAGAGAGAATTCATTAACAATGGCGGTCTCTGTCCAACACCTGGCACCCACTGATGATACGCAGAGATTGGAGCAGGATTGGCCGTTCTCTGTGTAGTGGCCAGACCAGGTATTGCAGATCAGTTGCCATTCATTTGAATGGGCCTTAAGCTGCAGTGACTCAGTTTCACCACTGCACAGAGAACGGCGCTGCCTGCTTCCTGCTCCAATCTCTGTCTATCAGCTGCTGAGAACCGCTGATTAGAGATGAGCGAATTTCTCAAAAGTTCGATTCGGCAGTTCGATTCAAAGTTCCAAAAAAAATTCGCTTTGATCCGAATTACTTCGTGGCGAATAAACAGCTATTTCCGGTCTTCAGAGAGCCGGGGTGGGCGGCAAAATGGCGGAAGCCCTTGGATGCCGCGGTCATGTCTCTCTCTCTCTCCAGCACAGACAAGTTTTATTCATGTGAAAGGATCTGCTAACAAGCAAAGACACGCCTACCCAATCACATCACTAGAGAACATCATGTGACCGTCTGATGTCACAAAGGTCCTTACTAAATATTTGTTACCACAAAGCATCAGGAAACCTGGAATCGTGGTGAATTGAAGATTTCCTGAAATTCGGATCGAATTCCACTTCTGCAGAATCGATTCGCTCATCATTACCGCTGATCGGTAGGGGTGCCAGGTGTCAGATCAAATATGGGCCATGCCAATATATATACAGTATGGGACAATTATGTTCTTTTCCTGTGCTGATCATATGCGTCGTTTTAGGCTTTTAGACTTCATCAGCATAGGACATGGGTCTGGTGAGCTGTGTAAAATACCATGGGTGCCACTTCCGCTTCACAGGCCATGTGATGTCACATTCCTTGGTCACTGTTTACAGCTCAGTCTCATTCAAGTGAACGGGCTTAGCTGTGATACCAAGCACAGCCACTGCACCAATGTACGATACTGTGCTTGGTAAGTACTGAAGAGGATGCACTGCTCACTTTCACTTTGCAACCCCTTCAAGCAGCTGATCGGCCCGGGTTTTGGTGGGGGGGGCACTGATAAACTTTTTTTTTTTTTAAAATCGGTTTATTGAACAATCGTACAACAAATTACACATCAATAGTACAAGCTTGGGGGGGGGGGGGGGGGGGGGATGGGGGGGGGGGGGGGGGGGGGGGGGCGGGGTGGGGGGGGCTTTTTTTCTTTGTTTTTTCCCTTGTTTTTCGGGGGCGGGGGGGGCGGGCGCGGGGGGGGGGGTTTTTGGGGGGCCTTTTGGTTCGCGGGGGGTGTTTTGTTGTTGTCCTCCCCTGCGGGGTGGTGGTGGGGGGGGGGGGCGGGGGGGGGGGGGCGGCTGGACACTTTCACCTGCGCCGCGGGAGCCGCTCTGTCCCGTGCCGCGGGGGCTTGGAGCTGCCGTTGTGGGGCTGCGCTAGTGGACCGGCCTGGAGCTGTGCGGGCACTGCTGAGGCCGCTGAGCCTGCTGTCGCCCGGGTGGCGGTTTCCCCTCTCTCCACGTGGTGGGCGGCCATCTTCATCCTGATCGGGTCGGCCATCTGCTGATGGGGGAGCGCTGAGTCTGGAGTTCCTGTTTGTCACCCCGCTGACTGCTCTTCTGGGAGGCCTTTCTTATAATCCAGTGAAGGCTGCGGTATGTACTACTGGACTGTTGAGTTACCATATGTCCTCCTATAGTTCCTCCTGGCAGCCTATGTACTTCATCACTCCGCTACTGGCCTTTTTGGAGGCTTTACTTATAATCCAGTGACTGATGCTACCGGCACTATTGGATCGTTGAGTTACCATCCGTCCCTTCTTAGTTCCTCCTGGCAATTTGTCTATTTCACTGCTCCGCTGACGGCCCTCGTGGTGATATCGCTCATAATCCAGAGTCTGTTGCCATCGATACTATTGGACTGTTGAGTTACCGTCTGTCCTCGGCTGGCTGATTGGCCCTGGTGGCCCGACATAGAGGCTCCTACTGTGCAACTGCTATTAGCCAGAGACCTCGTTTATAATCCTCTGGGACCGGCCCGGTCTTGCTACCATCACACCTCCTCCTCTGCCAACATATCCACCCGTACGGAGCGCAGGAAGAGCGGCCGCCGACTCTCTAAAATGAGTCGCCCGCAATCAACCTCTGTCTCTGATCGCCTGAGGGGGGTTCTCCAGGGCAGCATCCTCTTCTACATCATCATCGCTTGAGGCAGCCTCTCCTGCCCTTCCAGAGGAGGACCCCGAGCCCACTTTAAAGCAAGTTACTGGGCAGCTACTGGAGGCGATCCATGCCGGCACTTCCTCGCTGACCGGGAAAATTGAGGAGGTCAAAATCGACCTGGGCCTGCTCCGCCAGGACTTTCAGACCTTGCGAGGCAGGGTGCGTGAGGTGGAGGATCGGGTTCTCAGGTAGAAGACACTGTTAACCCACTTCCTGCCAAGTTTCAGGAGCTGGAGAGAGCTGCAAGTTTGTGGACACAGCGTGCGGATGACCTGGAGAATAGATTGCGACGAAACAACCTCCGTATCCTGGGCCTGCCGGAGCGGGCGGAGGGTGAAGATCCTCGGGCCTTTGTGGAGGGGTGGCTGAAAAATGTCTTACCGGAGGCTCACTTCTCGCCAATCTTTGCAGTGGAACGGGCCCATCGGGTTCCGGCTAAGCCGCCGCCCCAGGGCGCACCTCCTCGACCCTTGTTGGCCCGTCTGATTAACAGCACGGATCGAGATACGGCGCTGCGGGCTGCACGCCAGGCCGGCGAGCTTAAGTACAACGGAGCTGCAGTAGCCATGTTTCCAGATTTCTCGGCGGCGCTCCAGAAGACCCGAGCATCCTTTGTGGCCGTTAAGAGGCGACTGAGAGAAAAGGCTATACAATACTCCATGATTTACCCAGCGCGTCTTCGGGTCGTCCATGACGGCAGGTCCCTATTCTTTACTTCGCCAAAGGATGTGGAGGACTGGCTATCTCTTCTACCTCGATCTCCGAGACAATGATCCTGACGGCGTGTGGTGAGAGGTCCGATCGGACCATACATAGGGACTTATGTATTACGGGATGTCCTTGTTTATTGTATAAGTAGTTTTATGAAAAGTGCGGTTCTGTTATTATAGTATCCTGTAGCCTTATAGTTACCTGGGCTGGCGACCCCCGGGGTGCCGGTGTATGCTACTTACTCATGTGAACCTGGCTCTGTTGAATAGTATATCCCCTAGCCTATTGATCATCTATACCTTTAAGACAGTGCCCCGTATGCCAACCACTTTGGGTGCACTTCTTCCCCCGTAAATTGTAGCCACGGTTAATTTAACGCATATTGTTTGTTTATGCCAGCAAGATGTTTCACACCCTTTAGGGGTGTAATGGTTCATTTCGTTTGTATATTGTTCTTAGGTTGCTGCACACCACTCTGTGTCTCACTCAGCCACGCACTACACACTCATAGCCGGGTCACTTTTGGGGTCCTGAACTGCCATGATTACATTACTTTCTTAGACGACCATGGCGTCCTTTAGTGTACTATCTTGGAATGTGAGGGGCCTGGGCAGCCCACGAAAGAGGTCGTTGGTTTTTTCTCAGATTAGGAGGGCTGACCCACACCTCATATGCCTTCAGGAAACTCATTTGGTTCCAGACAATTCCAGACGACTTCAGAAGCCATGGGTTCAGTGGGTGGCTCACTCTACACATACTTCCTATTCCAGGGGGGTGTCCATTTTGGTGCATCGTAGACTCAGGTGGGAGCCAGGCCTCATTGTAAAGGACCCCGAGGGACGATACGTTTTTGTCCAAGCCTGGGTTGACTCTGTCCTGTATGTTATCCTGGGTGTGTATTTGCCACCGGCGTCTGATCTCGCTGTGCTCCAGCAGGCTGCACAGTTTGCGACCCGATTCCCTGGGGCTATTGCATTATGTCTGGGTGACTTTAACAAAGTTATGGATATTGCATTGGATCGGTTCTCCGCGGAGCCAGGTTCCCCCCTCTCTGCCTCGCCCTACTACAATGGCCGGAGTGATCCGTGAATTGGGGTGGTTGGATTTGTGGCGGGTCCGGTTTCCGGAGGCCCGCACCTTTTCCTGTCACTCTGCCAACAGACATACTCTGTCCAGGATTGACCATGCTTTTGGAAATACTAAAGCATATTCTTGGTTGCAGACCATATCCTATTTACCCAGGGCAGTGTCTGATCATTCCCCGTTGTTGGTCCAATTAAACAGTAGTACGGCTGCTAAGCCACGACAGGGTTGGCGAATCCACCCATTTTGGTTGAAACTATTTGTACCACATGATCGAATACCTGATCAACTTCAGACGTTTTTGACCATTAATTCCCCAAACACTTCTCCACTCCTCTTATGGGAGACTATGAAGGCATATCTTAGGGGTTGTATTAAGTCCTCCATTTCCTTTGTAAAGAGGGAATCCTCGCTGTTGGAGACCACCTTAGCGACCCAGTGTGCCTGGCTCGAAGCCGCCTACGTGGCTAATCCAACTGATGAGGCTAGATCCCAATGGTTGCAGACGGGTAGACAATATCTGGATATACTGCATGACAAGGCACGTAGGTCTATGTTTTTTAGCAAACAGAAGTTTTACGAACTCGGTAACCAGTCAAGCAGCTTTCTAGCTCAACTGATACATCAAAACACAGCCTCACCTGCAATACTACGAGTACATTCAGAGACGGGGGAGGTACTGTCCAATAGCTTGGCCATTAGTGACAGATTTTATAGGTATTACAGTGAGTTGTACCTCTCCAAGCTTAGAGTCACTGATGGAGAGCTTGCTACCTATTTGGGTTTGATCCCCCTTCCTACATTGTCAGAAGACCAACGTGAATCTTTAGATTCCCCTTTTACGCTAGAGGAGCTATCGGGAGCCCTGGCAGATATGGCAAAGGGCAAATCACCGGGTCCGGACGGTATCCCGGTGGAGGTTTACGCCCAGTATGGGGGCCTGCTTCTCCCGGTGTTGCTTGAATGTTACAATGCTGCCTTTGTGGGCCGCAGTCTCCCGGAGTCCTTTTATGACGCCACCATTATCCTGTTACTTAAGCCTGACAAGGATCCGCTGGACTGTGGCTCATATAGGCCTATATCACTGCTTAATATAGATTATAAACTCCTTACTAAAATGTTGGCGAAAAGGCTAAATTCTGTTGTTCTCGACCTTGTCCATCCGGATCAGACAGGCTTTATGCCTGGAAAATCCACATCGGATAATCTTAGAAGGGCTCAGGTGATAACTCAGATTGGGGCATCATCCTCACATGACTGGGCGGTGGCTTCTTTAGATGCAACAAAGGCGTTCGACTCTGTCGAATGGCCTTTCCTATTGCAGGTGTTGCGGGGATACGGATTTGGAGAGGGGTTTATTACCTGGATTTCCCTTCTATACTGTTCCCCTAGAGCGGCGCTGTCAATTAATGGCACGTTGTCTTCCTACTTTCCTTTGGGTAGGGGTACAAGACAAGGATGTCCATTGTCACCGCTGTTGTTTGCTTTGGCGGTGGAACCCTTGGCGATACTGCTTCGGAATGACCCCATATATAAAGGCATATTGATAGGCACCCGGGAGGAGAGAACAGCACTCTATGCCGATGACTTACTCCTGTTTATGAGCGACCCCTCCCGGTCCCTGCCCAGAGCCATGGCTATAATTGACGAATTTGGTAATTATTCTGGCCTGCGAACCAATTGGACTAAGTCCTCATACATGCATATTGGCCGCGCATCAAGTGTAGCTGAGGGAAATGTGGTATGTGGATTGACTACAGTCTCAACTTGCAAATATCTGGGCATCTTTATATCTAGGGACCATAGGTGTTTTTTGGAACAGAACATTTTTCCACTCATCTCGCACTTTAGGGTTAAGTTTAATCTTTGGGCTACACTGCCTTTGTCGGTGGCTGGTAGAATCAACCTTGTTAAAATGATAGTACTACCCAAATGTCTATATGCTATAAGCCATTCTGCTGTGTCCGTGCCCCTTAGATTTTTTAAACAAATGGACTCCCTCATTATCTCCTTTATATGGGGAAACTCTAGATCTAAGCTTAGGTTGTCATCTCTACAACGACCGAAGCAGCTCGGGGGCACATCACTCCCTGATCTGTTTCTTTACTACCTAGCAGGACAGCTCCGTTTTATTAGGAAGTGGCTCTCATCTGATTCCCTACCGGGGTCCGAGGCACATCTGGCTCACCACCTGGGTTTGCGTAATTTGTGGCCGGTGTTGGAACACCCGGCCATGTTCAGGGGGAGATTGTTGCCCATCCATACCCTGGCTGGACAGGTCTGGCGTCAGGCGAAAAAGGTGTCCGCTTATTCTGATATACCTGCGGAGACCCCGCTTTGGCACAACCCTGGTCTGCCGACGTTATTTGCCCTGCCTGGCGCCCGGGCCTGGTCGCAGTATGGCGTGTCCTCTCTCAGTGACCTGTATATACAAGGTGTTTTTAAAACATTTGACTCGCTGAGCTCCTCCTATGGCATCCCTAGAACACAGTTCTTTAGATATCTACAGATTAGACATGCACTCTCTTCTCAGTTCCCGGATCGATTGGACAATATATCTGAGTATCCGCTTATCGGCATACTTCGCTCACAGGGCCCTGGGGGTTTGATATCTACTTTATATGCACATCTGATACAGGCCAAGATATCCACATTGGACGCCCCGGCCCTGACGCGGTGGTGCATCAATATCCCAACTCTCACAAATGAGATGTTTCAAGACATCCTTGAATCTCCTCAACATGTGTCACCTTCAGCTAACGACAAACTGATTCAAACATATATTCTACACCAATGTTACTTGACACCTTCCCGTCTCTACAAAATGGGACGTCTGCCCAACCCAGGATGCCTTAGGTGCCCTTGTCTACAGTCAGACTTTTGGCATATGATTTGGGAATGTCCGATCATACAATGTTTTTGGAAAGGGGTCGTGGATCTCCTGGTGGAAGTTCTGGCTAAACCTATACCATTAACCCCAGAGATATGCCTTTTCGGTGTATTAGATGAAGAATTATGGCAACACCATGTTAGAATCCTTTTGAGGGAGTCTTTATTTTATGCTAGGAAAGCTATCGCACTGCGATGGATGGCTCCGAAACCCCCATCAGTATCTCAGTGGAAGAAACTTGTTAATACTGTTCTTCCTTATAACCAGATTGTGTATAAAGGGAGAGGGTGCCCTCAGAAATTCCATAAGGTGTGGGGAGCATGGTGCAATTCTCCGGTAACCCAATATACGGCTCCCTCATTGCGTTCTGCCATTCATTTACTCATGCCGTGAGGGGTGCGAGACACCGGGAGTATCCACGACCTCTCATTTTGGAGAGTATCCTTGTTGTTACCTTTGACTTATTGACTGCATGTTTTGTACATGATAACTGATGTATACTGTATTGTGCATGTCCTGATTATATCCTCTCTGTACCGAGTCTGAGTTGTGGGGTCCGGTGGGACGAGGGCCTGGCGAGGTGGGATGTGGTGTGTTGAGTGAATTTACATTTAAATTCTCGTTTTCTGGTGCGCAACATGTTATGTATATGTTTTGATTCCTTTTCTTGTGTCTGATACGCAATTTTCAATAAAACGAGTTTAAAAAAAAAATAAAAAAAAAAAAAAAAAAAAAAAAAAAAATATAATAAAAAAAAAAAAAAACAAATAAAAAAAAAAAAAAAAAAAAAAAACGGGGGGGGGGGGGTGGATGTAAAAAAAAAAAAAAGGGGGGGGGGGGGGGGGGGGGGGGGGGGGGGGAAAGAGGGGGAAAAACCACGGGGGGGGGGGGGGGGAAAAAAAAAACCCCCAAACAAAAAAAAAAAAAAAAAAAAAAAAAATCTGGGGGGGGGGGGGGGGGGGGGGGAAGAAAAAAAAAAAAAAAAAATAAACCACCCCACCGGGCCCGGCGGGGGGGGGGGGGGGGGGGGGGGGGGGGGGGGGGGGGGGGGGGGGGGGGGGGGGGGGGGGGGGGGGGGGGGGGGGGGGGGGGCGGGGGGCATTTTTTTTTGTTGTTGGGGTTTTTTTTTTTTTTTTTTTTTTTTTATTTTGAGGGGGGGATGTTTGGGGGGGGGGGGGGGGGGGGGGGGGGGGGGGGGGGGGGGGGGGGGGGGGGGGGGGGGGGGGGGGGGGGGGAGGGGGGGGGGGGGGGGGGGGGGGGGGGGGGGGGATCCAGGATACCAAACAGACAAATTTCAGGCGAACATGGAATTGGGGTCCCCAGTATGTCTGATAATAAGTTCACGACCTCAGTCCAAAATGCTTTAATTATAGGACACTCCCATATCATATGCCAAAAATCACAATATCTAGCAGTGCACCGTAAACATCCAGGATGTTGTAGCCGTCCCATTTTATGCAGACGTGCAGGGGTCAAGTAACTTTGATTCAAAATGTTTACTTGTATAAGCTTATTATTAGCGGCTGGGGAAACAAACTGTGCCGACTCCAAAAGGTCAGAAAATGTCTCGTCTGTGAGAGCAGGGATAAGAGTGCGCCATTTCGTTAGAGCCGGAGCTTCCAGACGAGACATCCTGACCTGTATAAGATGGGCATACAATGCTGAGATAAGGCCCTGGGGACCTTGAGACCTGAGCACCCCTATAAGGGGATATGTGGAAATGCTGATAGCCGGTGGAGGAAACTGTGTGGACATGGCGTGTCTAATATTGGCGAAACCTGAAAAATTGGGTTCGAGGGATACCAAATTGGGTACTCAAAGAGTCGAAAGAGCGGAATACGCCCTGATCATAAATATCAGCCAGGGACGTAACTCCAAACTGTTTCCAACTCCGTGCATCCGGAAGGGCATATAATTCGGTCAAACCTGGGTTATCCCATATCGGAGTTTCAGTAGGGACTCCAGTATAAGCCGCCACCCGCTTAGCTCGCTGCCAGACCTGTATTGCCAATGTATGGATTGGGAGCAAGCTACCTCTATACAGGTGTGGGTGTTCCAAAACCGGCCATAAGTTGGGTCTATGTAGATGATATGCTAAATGTGCCTCAGGGCCAGGCAGAGGATCCGCCAACAACCAGGACCTAAGATATCGAAGTTGACCAGCAAGATAATATAAAAATATATCAGGAAGAGCCATCCCGCCCATAGCTTTAGGCCGCTGCAATGTGGAGAAACGTAATTTAGACCTCGAACTGCCCCATATAAAGGGAATAAGTATGGAATCCAATTGCTTAAAGAACTTCTGTGGTACTGACACAGCCACATGTTCTAAAATATACAAACATTTGGGGAGGACCACCATTTTAATAAGATTAATCCGCCCTGCAACGGACAGGGGTAAAGCCCCCCACACCCTAAATTTAGCCCGAAAATGACCAAGCAGTGGATATATATTTAAACTCAGGAATTGTCTATGATCATTGGAAATATGGATCCCTAAGTATTTACAGGCATCTACAACCTTCAGGCCACAAATATATTCTCCCATATTTCCCAGTGATTGTCGAAAAAGGGGCATATATGATGATTTGGCCCAATTTATCCGTAGACCAGAGTATATACCAAATTTATCGATTATTGCCATAGCTCTAGGGAGTGTATGAGCAGGGTCAGACATAAATAATAGGAGGTCGTCTGCATAAAGGGCTGTCCGTTCCTCCTTAGTGCCAATAATCACTCCCTTGTAAACCGGGTCTGTCCTAAGGATAATAGCAAGAGGCTCTATCGCCAATGCAAAGAGTAATGGAGACAACGGACATCCCTGGCAAGTTCCCCTAGAGAGAGTGAAATACGGGGATAACGCACCATTAATGGAGAGTGCGGCTCTAGGGGACTGATAAAGGAGCATAATCCAAGCAATAAACAATTCCCCAAAACCGAAACACCTCAGAACCTGAAGCAAAAATGGCCATTCCACCGAATCAAATGCCTAAGTGGCATCAAGGGAAGCCACCGCCCAATCCTGTTTAAGAGCAGCCCCTATCTGAGAAACCACCTGGACCCGTCTAAGGTTATCAGAAGTAGATTTGCCGGGCATGAAGCCCGTTTGGTCTGACTGAATTAAATCCAAAACCACAGTATTCAACCTCTTAGCGAGAATTTTAGTAAGTAATTTATAATCGATGTTAAGGAGAGAAATAGGTCTATATGACCCACAGTCCAACGGATCCCTATCTGGTTTAAGAAGGAGAACAATATTAGCATCATAGAAGGAATCCGGCAGAGTGCGGGCCACAAACGCATCTTGATAACATTTCAATAAGACAGGGAGCAGTTTATCCTGATATTGTACATATACCTCAACCGGAATACCATCCGGGCCCGGTGATTTCCCTTTGGCCATGTCCACCAATGCATCAGATAATTCCTCCAGTCTAAGGGGAGAGTCCAGAAACTCCCGTTGTTCATTTGTCAGGGTTGGAAAGGAAACATCTGCAAAATACTGGACAATATCCTGAGTAGGTGCATGTAACTGAGATTGGTAGAGGGTCGAGAAATATTGATGAAAACGGTCACGGATGGCCGCACTATCAGATAGGGCATCCCCGTCCATCGAATTAATTCTCAAAATTGCTGGAGAGGCTGTGTTATAATGGATAAGATGGGCTAAAAGGCTACTAGACTGATTACCCAACTCATAAAATCGTTGTTTAGTGAAAAATTGAGACCTGCGGGCCTTTTCATGTAGAACATGTAGATATTGCCTACCCAGTTGAAGCCACTCAGTTCTGGAGTCATCAGTAGGATTAGCTATATACGCGGCTTCCAACAATGCACATTTTTCAGCTAAGTCTCTCTCAAGGGAAGACAATTCTCTTTTAATGTATGAAATAGAGGATTTGAGACATCCCCTCAAATATGCTTTCATAGTTTCCCATAAGATAGTAGGTGTGGCGGTAGGGGAATTAATATCTAAGACGGCTTGCAACTGATCCGGAATACGGTCATGCACTGCTATCAGCTTGAGCCAAAAGGGGTGAATACGCCAGTTATGAGAAGGTCTAGAGAGGTCAGTATCCCCAAATTCCAGCAGCAACGGAGAATGGTCAGACGTTGCCCTGGGCAAATATGAGATGTTAAGCAAAAGGGAACATGCCTTAATATTGCCTAGTGCATGATCAATACGGGACAGAGAGTGATGAGTGGCAGAATGACAGGAGAACACCAGGGCCTGTGGATATTTAAGAAGCCAGAGATCATGCCAACCCACTTCCTGTACAAGCTGGGCCAGGGGAGTAGGGTGAGCACCAGAAGGGGCAGGGGCACCTACATTTAATCTATCTAGGGAAGCATCCATTAATTTATTAAGATCTCCCATGCAAACCACTGTAGCGGCAGGAAATTTAGCCGCAAAGTGGGCTGCTTCATGTAAAACTGAAAAGTCAGATGCAGGTGGCAAATAAAGTTCTAGGATGACATAAAGTTTAGACTCTATCTAGGCCTGCACAAACACATAATGCCCATCAGGGTCCCTAACAGTGAGGCCCGGCTCCCAGCGGAGCCTGCGGTGAACCAGGAGGGACACCCCTCTAGAGAAAGAAGTATGAGTGGAGTGCAGGGCCCACTGGACCCAGGGTTTTTGTAAGTATCTGGTCGTATCAGGTGCTAGATGTGTCTCCTGCAAGCACACCAAATCAGGGTTGTATTGTCTAAGGTGGGAAAAAAATAGTAGAGCGTTTCTTCACACCGCCCATACCCCGTATATTCCAAGAGCATACTTTAAGGGTCGCCATAACACCATACAATCACATTATACATTAAGAATGAGGGGTTCCCCCCGACCCCCACCATTAACCTCCCCACCGGACCGTTAAACCGAAAAAAGGACTTGCAGCAATAATTCAACCAAAACTGGAAACCCATAAGGGGCATTCCAACTATTAGTGAGGAGTCTAAGATTGCTCCTACACAATACGTGGCACTTGGTAAATGGGGGAAGTAGTGCACCCAAGATGGTATGGTAATAGGGCACTATCTTCAAACTAAAAAGCACAAGCAATAAACTATCACTATAATGTGAATCTCCAAAGGGACCCTAAACAGAAAAATTCTTGGCCGGTGCCCATGGGGCAGCCAAAAACCCATCATATGAAAAGTCCATAGGCAACCGCAAGCAATAATAACAGTCATTAGAGGGGGCTGGGCCACAGGGGGCCCCCCCACCAGTCATCATATACCCTGTTACCGTCTGGGAGGTCGAGGCAGTAGGTTCAGCCAGTCTTCCGCCTCCTGCGGGGATGTGAAGAAAATAACCCTCTCCTCATGGATCAGACGGAGCCGTGCAGGATAAGCCATGGAGTAATGAATGGAACTTTCCCGCAGTCGACGCTTGACATTGACGAAAGTGGCACGAGTCTTCTGTAGTGCCGCAGAAAAGTCGGGAAAAATGGAGATGGATGAACTGTTGAATTTAATCTCTCCAAGTTGACGTGCTGCCCGCAGCTCTGCATCTCGATCCCCACTGCTGAGAAGACGGGCCAACAGCGGCCTCGGAGGGGCACCCTGAGGGGGCGGTCTGGCAGGAACTCGATGGGCCCTTTCCACGGCAAAGGCAGGAGAAAACTTGGCCTCCGGTAGGGTTTCTTTCAACCACCTCTCCATAAACTCACACGGATTAGCCCCTTCTGACCGTTCCGGCAAGCCAAGAATACGCAGGTTGTTGCGACGGAGTCTGTTCTCAAGATCATCCGCTCTCTGCGTCCACAACTCAGCCGATCTCTCCAGTGCAGTAAGCCTCGCCGGTACTGGGGCTGAATTATCCTCTAAGAGAGAGATGCGATCCTCCACCTCCTTCACTCGACCCCGTAAGGTCTGAAAATCTTGACGCAAAAGGCCCACATCAATCTTGACTTCCTCAATTTTACCTGTGAGGGACGAGGTGCTGGACTGGATCGCCTCAAGCAACTGAGTCGTGACCTGTCGCAACGTGGGCTCCGCGTCCTCAGCAGGAGATGCCGCCGACGGTGGATCCAGTGGCGGCGGGCTGCGCTGCGGCTGCTCCCTGGAGACGCTCAGAAGCCGATCCTTTAGACTGGCGACTCATGGCAAGACAACAACAGTGACCACCAAGCAGCCAGTAGGTAGTATCAGAGGATTAGGATGCAGTATTCAATAGCCAGATAAATCAGCCAATAGGTGTTATCAGAGGGACGGCCCCCAGCAGTGTCCACAATGCGGCCAATAGATAGTAACAGAGGATCAGGATACAGTATTGACTTGCCAGACAAAACAGCGAATAGGTGCCATCCGAGAGTCAGTCTGCAACAGCATCCACCACACGGCCAGTAGGTGTTATCAGAGGAGCAGCTCCCAGCAGCGTCCACGATGTAGCCAATAGACAGCCACAGAGGGTCAGGATACAGTACTCACTCGCCAGACAAAGCAGCCAATAGGTGTTATCAGAGGGTCAGACTATAGCGGCATCCACCATGCAGCCAACAGGTGTTATCAGAGGGACAGCCCCCAGCAGTGTCCACGATGCGGCCAATAGATAGTAACAGAGGATCAGGATACAGTACTCACTCGCCAGACAAAGCAGCCAATAGGTGTTATCAGAGGGTCAGTCCATAGTGGCATCTACCATGCTGGCCAGTAGGTGTTATCAGAGGGACTATATCTAGCAATGTCCACAATACAACCTGTAGATAGTAGCAGAGGACCAAGATATGGCACATCAGCTGCCAGGAGGTGTTATCAGAGGGCCAGTTTGTTTCTGTGGGTAGGTACCCCAAAGTAGAGGCCCAGGGCACCCAGGCCGGCAGCCCCAGTCCCCTGTCACCCAGCGCTCCACCGCAGAGCCCAGGCAAGCTACACAGCCGGTCACCGCAGGCCCACCACGCGGGCAAGATGGCCGCCGCAGCTCACCGCCTGCACGGATCTCCACCGCCCGGCACAGCCGCTGCGATGTTCAGGACAGCCACCGGACCGAAGACCCGCGCAGGAGAAGATGGGGTGTTCAGCGGTCACCAGAGCCCGGACACAAGCAGGATATCGGCAGGATTATAGGAGTCCTCGTCGGAGCTCAGCTCACATGCTGCTGCTCCGTACTCGCGCTAGCCACGCCCCCACTGATAAACTTTAATTGATAATTTATACTAAGAATAGGTCATCAATTATGTAGTATGGAAAGCCCCTTTAAGTCCGGCCCACCTCTCAGTCTCCCGCTGAAGATACAACTGATCAGATCACTTGAATGGGCCAAGCTGCAGACAGGTCATGTGACCGATAAACGCGACAACACCAGCCACTGCCAAACATCTGTAATATATTGTTTCAGTGACTATTTTCGGGGTGTCCTGAGCAGAGGATGCCCTGCTATGTGCTCTAATACTGCATATAGCTAGGGAGGGTCCTAATGCGACAACCCCTTTAAATCATCTCCACTCCATTTCTCACTTCCAGTTTGATACCGAAAATTTCCTAGATATTTACAACAACCATTTGTAGCACCAAGTATCCATATATTCTTACATATACGTTCTTCTCTTTATGTAGGATCCCAGCGTGCATCTTCCATTGCCGCATCTCGCATGGAACAAGCCATGTCGGAAATAACCATGAACAGTAGCGCCCAGAAGCAGGGGCCCATGCGGCAGTGGGTTACCTTAGAGCAGATATGGCTGCAGGCAGGTAAGTGTTCCAATCATCTGTATCAGGTTTCTATAACGATTTATCAAAATTGTCATTTTTGGGATATTTAACCACTGGGCATAAATTGTACCATCTAAAAAACTACAAAGCAGCCGAGCTCTTCTAATGGCCAGGAGCGGCCGTGAATTATTCATCACACTCACATGACGGAAACAAAGACAGGCCCATATATAATTCATTCATTGTGTATACAGTGTACCGCAGCCCCTAACTACTTTATACTACTTCTGCTCCAGTTGGAACTAAGCTCGGGTTATCTCATTTCCACCATTTGAGGGGCTCCAATTTTTTTTTTTTTTTTGATTCCCCCAGGTCAGTGGTACGTGGTCCAGGCCCTCCCTCTTGATCTGTGCGCCCTGGTTTATCCCATTAACATACAGACATGTATAGAGGAGGATTTCTGCACCTTCTGCGATAGCGCATGTCACCAGCGCCTGCAAATGTATTTGCACTGCTCCTATTTTCATTGGTGGGTCCCATTGTTCTTGTTATCGCTTCTTCAAGTAAGACTCTAACCCCCATCATGTGCACCGTTCTCTTTAGATGGGATTATATGATATATTGTTGAGCCCCTGATCTGACATATTTCTTCTAGCAAATGCTTGAAAAGAAATTCTGGAGTCATTTTTCTTAAAACTCTGCTTTGTGTTGTTCTTCTGTTATTCCTCCTGGAAATGTATGAATAAATTGACAGCTGGGTGTTACCATTCCCCTTTAGAATTGGGTATATTTGTGGAGATTCTGGCTAGAGATGGGCAGACCTCGCATGATTTGTTTTAAGAATATTTGAAGGTTCGCCGTTCAGTTTGGTTTTGGACTGAGCTTGTTCGGTATGAACCTAAAGTGATATTATTATACTTGGGTTTCTTCACACCCCAAGGTATAATAAGCAAGGGCCCAGAGGAGATACGGAAACAAAATAAATACCTCTCCTGCTCTATTTTCATTGGAATGGACCATCGTATGCCCCCTTGATGGAGCGTCGGATGGCACACACAGTTGGGTACATGAAGCCTTAGAGGAGATCAGTTGGCCTAACAGAGAAGTCAAGGACTCTATTACGTATTGGCACAAGAACATCATTGCTATGTGTTATAAGAGCAGAGGCCTCCCTCCTTCAGCAGATATTCTTGTCTGTTCCACCAGGGCCACAGTTCTTGGCAGAAATAGCTCATCTCTGTATTGCCAACAGCACCCTAAAGTTTGCATTATTGTTTGCACTTTGGTTCTTCGGAGGAGAAAGATTTGGGTATCTTGTACTGCATTCTGCTTTTTCCAACTCTTGATATTCTTGCTACATTTTCATGTGTGTGTTCTGCTGTCAGGGTATCAGAGCGGCAATTCTATTACCCTTTGACACTTGGGTGTCCTCCCCGGAAGCCCTTGTTATGGCTAGCCAGAGGGCAAGGAATGACCTGACACAAAGCTCAGGTGAAGTGTACAATGCTCCGAAGTTTACTGAGCAATAGAAATTTCTTACAAGTAGCTGATCTTGCATGTGTCTGTGCTAATAATAGAAACAAACTTTAGGCTGAGGCCCCACGTTGTGGAAACGCAGCTGCTTTTGTTGCAGATTTTGCTGCGGTTTTTTGAGCCAAAGCCAAGAATGGCTACAGAGGGAATGGGAAATATATAGGAAGTTCTTCTACTTCTCCCTTCTGCTCAATCCACTCCTGGTTTTGGCTCAAAAAACTGCAACAAAATCTGCAACAAAAGAATCTGTGTTTCCGCAACGTGGGGCCGTAGCCTTAAAGGGGTTTTTTCCATCCCCTCTGATCTGCAAGTTATCCCTGATCCTGTGGCTTTAATGGGAAAACCCCTTTAAGGAATCCAGTAATTGGGCAAAACCAGGTGTAATGCCAGTGCCATGTGGAGTTATCACCTTCATGAAATATCAACAAGATGTAACAAAAAGTGAACATATAACTAATACTAAAGAGTGTACAGATCATAACATGGATTATATCATAAACTATTGAGTTAATACCTGCATTTATGAACAAGGTTGTGCAGTCAGTAGGCCAAACCACCAAGTCTGACTCCTCCATAAATGGCTGAAAACCATGGTCCGTCAGCAGCAGTAAAGATCCTCTAATTTATTACAAATCTGGTGATTGATTCCTATGAGAGTAAATATGTAACACATTATATGTCTAATTATATTATATTAATAATGATATAATAAAAAATATGAATTATTTTATTTTAAAGTCAGAATTGGGAACAGAGGAACACTAAACCCCTTGTCTATAAGGACGTGTGGGTGGTTAGTGTCCCATATCGACCTAACAGGTTCCCTTTGAACTCTCCACTGTCAGGTGGGTGGTCCCGAGCAGGAGGAGACTGACGGGGACTGCCTACCTGGCAGCCTAATTAGAATATTGAGTATTGAACTAACAGCACTGATTGCTCAGGAACGGTGGGGGCTAGAGAAACAATTCCAACTGTGCCGGAATTGGTGATAAAACGCCTATTAAAGGATGCAAAAGTTGGATCTGGAGGAGGTGGAGAAAGGTTCTGTTTAAAGAAGCACAAACATTTGTACATTTTACAAAATGGCGTAGATTAAAAGCATTTTACCTTAACAGGACATACAGGAACGTGTACATGGATCTATACAAATCTTCCCTGTAGTCCGAGTGGCTGCACAATTTCTTGCTCACCTGATAACTAAATTTAATTTCTGGTTTCTTCAAAGATATACAAGGGGAGGGGGATGAATTTCGGCCTCTTATAGAGTCCAGTCTCTGTTATCGTGACACCTGACCTAACTCGCAGCAGGCGGAGGAGTTAACCTTCATATGTACAGTACATGCTGCTGCCTGGACTATAGAAAGGAAGGATTGTGTAACTAAATTCCCACTTTAATCCTTCATTTCTAATAATCTAACATTTTATTGATCTTGTTACTTTACAATCTTTATGGAAGTTCCAAGGCCACAACCCCGCCAGGCTCCCTACAGGAAGAGAAGGTTACCCGCACAAGGTCGATCATATCCCCTCGCTGCGAGTGTTTCCTGCGCGTAGTATTAATATTGTGTTGCAGTTAGAAAATTCTTGCTTTTTAGCCATTCAACAAACTGTGATATTAAAATGCACATTTTTTATCAAGCAATATGGTCTGTCAAAGGAGGCCGCTGCCATGAATCCAGAATACCTGCATTAGCTGTGCCTGCAGCATAATTTACAATGCTGACAGAATGTTGATTTCAATCCTGTCCTACTTATTCTCCAGCCTCATTTTATGCAGCGCACTACATGACAACTTCTGTGAAAATAAAGAGTTTTGCGGTGACATCTATAATTATTGCACATAAATGAGATTAACATCTTTTGCGGCACGGAAAGGAAATCACGGATCTACAGTGACGTACAATATTTTATCATTAGCATAGACAGTATAGTCGGGTGCACAAGTCAGAAGTTACCTGTCCTGAGCGCCGCTGTCAGGATTTTGTGCATTTCTTCCTTTGTGATCTTTAACCTTCTGAGTTGGGAAATAAAATTGAGAAGTTAAAGTTTTCTGGCCCCCAATGGATTTTTCATACTGGTGTCCACAGGATAGTTTATCAGTATAAGATCTGTCGGGGTCCGACCCTCAGACTTGGCACAGATCAGGTGATCTGGGTGCTGGAAGCAGTAATGATGGATGGAGAGCGAAAGTGACCACCACTATACAGTATTATACTATACCACTATACAGTGAACGGATAATAATAATAATAATAGTCCTTTAATAGTCCCACAATGGGGAAATTCAGTGTGTTACAGCAGCAAAGATAAGATAAGCATATACAAATACAAATACAACATGTACAGGAATGTTCCAAGGTGAGAGGCATTACATTAATAGCAGACAGACAGATAGGATGTAGCAGAGGGGGGGGGGGGATTTAACAGGCAGAAAGATATTTCAGTTCTCTGTGTGTGTGTATTGATCACCGCTTAGGTCGGTGTTGGTTGTACAGCCTAACCGCGGTGGGGAGGAAAGACTTCCGATAGCGCTCCTTCTCACACCTAGGGTGGAGCAGTCGGTCACTGACAGTACTGCCCAGCGCAATCACAGTCTCATGCATGGGATGGGAGTTATTCTCCCGCATGGAGCTCACCACGGACAGTATCCTTCTGTCACCCACCACCTGCACTGGGTCCAGGGGGCTCCCCAGGACAGAGCTGGCCCTTCTAATCAGCTTGTCGAGTCTATTCCTGTCCCTGGTTGATATACTGCTCCCCCAGCAGGCCACTCCAAAGAAGATGGCTGATGCCACTACCGAGTTGAAGAAAGTCCTAAGAAGTGCCCCCCGGATTCCAAAGGCTCTCAGTTTCCTAAGCAGGTAGAGCCTGCTGTGGCCCTTCCTGTACAGGGCCTCCATATGATCTGCCCAGTCCAGCTTATTATTAAGGAGCAAACCCAGGTACTTATAGGTGTTCACAATCTCGATGCCCGTCCCCAGGATGTCCACTGGTTTAGGAGGGCATCTGCCTTTACGGAAGTCCACCACCATCTCCTTGGTCTTCCCCGCGTTAATCTTCAGGTGGTTCCGCTGGCACCAGTCCACAAAATCCTGGTTCAGTTCTCTGTAATCCCTGTCATCATCGTCTGTGATGAGGCCTACTATTGCAGAGTCGTCAGAATACTTCTGTAGGTAGCAGCTGATTGGCCTAAGGACTTCCACCAGAACAAGCCCCCGGGAACCATTGGCCTGGACAGCAGTGGGGGGCACTGGGGACAGATGAGTATGGGTTTTTATTTTTCACTTTCTCTGGCTTCCTTGCAGAAACCTGTAATTCCTGAACAATCCCTTTAACACTCAGCACCGTAATAGTACAGCACAAGAGCTGTGCCTACTGCATTGCTTCCGGCTCCCGAATGTATTACACAGTCAGGCTAGTACGAGTTGCAGAAGCTGGCAAATACTCTGACTCTCGCAGTAAAACCACTCTGATGCGATGATCAATAGCGATGATGGCATCTCGGTGGTCGGGGCAAGATTGCCTCCCCTTTCAACCCCTCGGTTCCCTCGTGATGAGATTGAGGGGTCCAAGTGGTTGTCATGGCATTCAGTATCAATCAGTGCCCTCCTGGCTGCCTTTCCCTATATCAAAAAGGGAATCTATGGGTAATGTACTGCAATATGGAAGTACATTGTACAGGGGATCAAGTGATCCCTGGTTCAACGCCCCTCATGGGATAGTAAAGGGAAAAAAAAGTATAAAAATAAATAAATCATAATGTTTAAAAAAAAATTAGAATTTAAAAAAATAATGTAAGCAAATAAAAATAAATACAGATAAAAAGCTGGACATACAAGAAAATGGCACTAATCAAAACTACAACTTGATCATGCAAAAAAAAAAAAATGCACTTTCATCTCAATACTTTGTTCTATATCCTTTGTTGGCAATGACAGAGGTCAGACGTTTTCTGTAAGTCTTCACAAGGTTGGCACACATTGCTGCTGGTATGTTGGCCCATTCCTCCATGCAGATCTCCTCTAGAGCAGTGATGTTTTGGGGCTGTCGCTGGGCAACACGGACTTTCAACTCCTTCCAAAGGTTTTCTATGGGGTTGAGATCTGGAGACTGGCTAGGCCACTCCAGGACCTTGAAATGCTTCTTACGAAGCCACTCCTTCATTGCCCTGGCGGTGTGCTTGGGATCATTGTCATGCTGAAAAACCCAGCCACGTTTCATCTTCAATGCCCTTGCTGATGGAAGGAGGTTTGCACTCAAAATCTCACGATACATGGCCCCATTCATCCTTTCATGTACATGGATCAGTCATCCTGGTCCCTTTGCAGAGAAACAGCCCCAAAGCATGATGTTGCCCCCCCCCATGCTTCACAGTAGGTATGGTGTTCTTTGGATGCAACTCAGCATTCACTCTCCTCCAAACACGACGAGTTGTGTTTCTACCAAACAGTTCTACTTTGGTTTCATCTGACCATATGACATTCTCCCAATACTCTTCTGGAACATCCAAATGCTCTCTAGCAAACTTCAGACGGGCCCGGATATGTACTGGCTTAAGCAGGGGGACAAGTCTGGCACTGCAGGATCTGAGTCCCTGGCGGCGTAGTGTGTTACTGACGGTAGCCTTTGTTACGTTAGTCCCAGCTTTCTGCAGGTCAGTCACTAGGTCCCCCCGTGTGGTTCTGGGATTTTTGCTCACCGTTCTTGTGATCATTTTGATCCCACGGGGTGAGATCTTGCGTGGAGCCCCTGATGGAGGAAGATTATCAGTGGTCTTGTATGTCTTCCATTTTTTAATTATTGCTCCCACAGGTGATTTCTTCACACCAAGCTGCTTGCCTATTGCAGATTCAGTCTTCCCAGCCTGGTGCAGGTCTACAATTTTACTTCTGGTGTCCTTCCACAGCTCTTTGGTCTTCACCATAGTGGAGTTTGGAGTGAGACTGTTTGAGGTTGTGGACAGGTGTCTTTTATACTGATAACAATGTCAAACAGGAGCCATTACTACAGGTAATGAGTGGAGGACAGAGGAGCCTCTTAAAGAAGAAGTTATAGGTCTGTGAGAGCCAGAAATCATGCTTGTTTGTAGGTGACTGTGATGATTCCACTTAAATATGGCTATAACTCAAAGATGTATTTTGATCTCTGAGTGTCGTATCTCCTTCTTACTTCCATTTACTCATAATGTGGCAACATTATAACAATAGGGCTTTGTATCCATCCCAGAATGGCTCCACTGAATTCCTACATAGCCCTGGATGATCAAATACACATGCATTGTTCAGCCTGGGCTGTTAGATCAGACATGGATGATAACATTGTGTCATTCCACTTAATCCCATATTCTTACAAAGAATCTGGACTTGAGTGTGTTAATCAATCAGACTTGCTGTCGCCAGTGACCTCATTCTGGGTGGTGTAATCAAGGGTATAAAAGATGAGGTAAGAGGTCAGTGAGAGAAGACTGGGCTGAGACTACAAGGAGAATACTATGATGAGACTACTAAGAGACTACTGGGATATACTGTGATGAGCAGGCAGGCTGGAATGCTGTGATGCTGCTAGAAGCCTCCACTGGTTACCTCCACATGTTATGTGTGAGTGTTGGACTATAGAGCCACATCAAGGATATGTGTGGTAAAGTAATTATTTCACTTTTATTCCTGTTTATTTTATGTACTGTATATTGTAACTAGTAACTGTTAATGCTTGCATATACAGTGGGGAAAAAAAAGTATTTAGTCAGCCACCAATTGCGCAAGTTCTCCCACTTAAAAAGATGAGGCCGGCCTGTAATTGACATCATAGGTAGACCGCAACTATGAGAGACAAAATGAGAAAACAAATCCAGAAAATCACATTGTCTGATTTTTAAAGAATTTATTTGCAAATTATGGTGGAAAATAAGTATTTGGTCAATAACAAAAGTTCATCTTAATACTTTGTTATATATCCTTTGTTGGCAATGACAGAGGTCAAACGTTTTCTGTAATTCTTCACAAGGTTGGCACACACTGTTACTGGTATGTTGGCCCATTCCTCCATGCAGATCTCCTCTAGAGCAGGGATGTTTTGGGGCTGTCGCTGGGCAACACGGACTTTCAACTCCCTCCAAAGGTTTTCTATGGGGTTGAGATCTAGAGAGTGGCTAGGCCACTCCAGGACCTTGAAATGCTTCTTATGAAGCCACTCCTTCTTTGCCCTGGTGGTCTGCTTGAGATCATTGTCATGCTGAAAGACCCAGCCACGTTTCATCTTCAATGCCCTTGCTGATGGAAGGAGGTTTGCACTCAAAATCTCACGATACATGGCTCCATTCATTCTTTCATGTACACTGATCAGTCATCCTGGTCTCTTTGCAGAGAAACAGCCCCAAAGCATGATGTTGCCCCCCCATGCTTCACAGTAGGTATGGTGTTCTTTGGATGCAACTCAGCATTCACTCTCCTCCCAACATGACGAGTTGTGTTTCTACCAAACAGTTCTACTTTGGTTTCATCTGACCATATGACATTCTCCCAATACTCTTCTGGAACATCCAAATGCTCTCTAGCAAACTTCAGACGGGCCCGGATATGTACTGGCTTAAGCAGGGGGACACGTCTGGCACTGCAGGATCTGAGTCCCTGGCGGCGTAGTGTGTTACTGACGGTAGCCTTTGTTACGTTAGTCCCAGCTTTCTGCAGGTCATTCACTAGGTCCCCCCGTGTGGTTCTGGGATTTTTGCTCACCGTTCTTGTGATCATTTTGGCCCCACGGGGTGAGATCTTGCGTGGAGCCCCTGATGGAGGGAGATTATCAGTGGTCTTGTATGTCTTCCATTTTCTAATTATTGCTCTCACAGGTGATTTCTTCACACCAAGCTGCTTGCCTATTGCAGATTGAGTCTTCCCAGCCTGGTGCAGATCTACAATTTTGTTTCTGGTGTCCTTCCACAGCTCTTTGGTCTTCACCATAGTGGAGTTTGGAGTGTGACTGTTTGAGGTTGTGGACAGGGGTCTTTTATACTGATAACAATGTCAAACAGGAGCCATTACTACAGGTAATGAGTGGAGGACAGAGGAGCCTCTTAAAGAAGAAGTTACAGGTCTGTGAGAGCCAGAAATCTTGCTTGTTTGTAGGTGACCAAATACTTATTTTCCACCATAGTTTGCAAATAAATTCTTAAAAAATCAGACAATTTGAATTTCTGGATTTGTTTTCTCATTTTGTCTCTCATAGTTGAGGTCTACCTATGATGACAATTACAGGCCGGCCTCATCTTTTTAAGTGGGAGAACTTGCACAATTGGTGGCTGACTAAATACTTTTTTTCCCCACTGTATCTGCATATCTGTTCTGAACTGCATGTGTTAGATGTTAATACCAACCCATTTAGGGGTTAATAAATATATAAAATTTAGAAAGCTTGACTTGTATTTATCTTGTGGACCCAGCACTCACTGGCGGTGAGTGTGGTTTTTAGGAAAGAAGTCTCAGGTGTGGGCCAACGCGGTGTTGGCGCACTGAGGATCTTTCACAGTGACCAAATACTTATTTTCCACCATAATTTGCAAATAAATTCTTAAAAAATCAGACAATGTGATTTTCTGGATTTTTTTTTCTCATTTTGTGTCTCATAGTTGAGGTCTATGTGATGACAATTACAGGCTGGCCTCATCTTTTTAAGTGGGAGAACTTGCACAATTGGTGGCTGACTAAATACTTTTTTTTCCCCACTGTATGTCTGTGCCCTGCTTCCCTGTTCGGCCTCTGTCTCTGCTCCGGGAGCAGCAGGCATGATGTGGTGACGTCACTTAAATCTCACCTGCTGCTCCCTGAAGCCTCCGGGACAAGAGACAGAAGAGAACACCAGGGGAAGGGGGCAAGATATTAAGAGGATCAGGAGAGGAACATAATACTGTGGGGGCAACTGCATGGGGAATTTATACTATGGGGGCAGCTGGAAGGGGTCATTAAACTGTGGGGGAAACTGGAGGGGAACTGAATATTGCTGGGGGAGCTGGAGGGGGACATAAGACTGTGGGGGAAGCTAGAGGGGAACTGAATATTGCAAGGGCAGCTGGAGGAGGACATTATAATGTGGGAGCATATCATGTCAGGGTGACTGCGGGGGTGTCATACTGTGTGGGGAGCACAAACAGAAATGGATAGGAATGGGTGGAGTCAAAGTGGAAGTGGGTGTGGCTAAATTTGCAGCAACACGCGTAGCCTCACTGTCCCTTTTTTAGCCCTTTGAAATTTGTGAGGTACAGTGGGGAAAAAAAGTATTTAGTCAGCCACCAATTGTGCAAGTTCTCCCACTTAAAAAGATGAGGCCGGCCTGTAATTGTCATCATAGGTAGACCTCAACTATAAGAGACAAAATGAGAAAAAAAAATCCAGAAAATCATCTTTTCTGATTTTTTAAGAATTTATTTGCAAATTATGGTGGAAAATAAATATTTGGTCACCTACAAACAAGCAAGATTTGTGGCTCTCACAGACCTGTAACTTCTTCTTTAAGAGGCTCCTCTGTCCTCCACTCATTACCTGTAGTAATGGCTCCTGTTTGACATTGTTATCAGTATAAAAGACACCTGTCCACAACCTCAAACAGTCACACTCCAAACTCCACTATGGTGAAGACCAAAGAGCTGTGGAAGGACACCAGAAACAAAATTGTAGACCTGCACCAGGCTGGGAAGACTGAATCTGCAATAGGCAAGCAGCTTGGTGTGAAGAAATCACCTGTGGGAGCAATAATTAGAAAATGGCAGACATACAAGACCACTGATAATCTCCCTCCATCAGGGGCTCCACGCAAGATCTCACCCCGTGGGGTCAAAATGATCACAAGAACGTGAGCAAAAATCCCAGAACCACACGGGGGGACCTAGTGAGTGACCTGCAGAAAGCTGGGACTAACGTAACAAAGGCTACCGTCAGTAACACACTACGCCGCCAGGGACTCAGATCCTGCAGTGCCAGACGTGTCCCCCTGCTTAAGCCAGTACATATCCGGGCCCATCTGAAGTTTGCTAGAGAGCATTTGGATGTTCCAGAAGAGTATTGGGAGAATGTCATATGGCCAGATGAAACCAAAGTAGAACTGTTTGGTAGAAACACAACTCGTGGTGTTTGGAGGAGAGTGAATGTTGAGTTGTATCCAAAGAACACCATACCTACTGTGAAGCATGGGGGTGGTAACATCATGCTTTGGGGCTGTTTCTCTGCAAAGGGACCAGGACGACTGATCCGTGTACATGAAAGAATGAATGGGGCCATGTATCGTGTGATTTTGAGTGCAAACCTCCTTCCATCAGCAAGGGCATTGAAGATGAAACGATGAAACATTTTGTCTCTCATAGTTGAGGTCTACCTATGATGGCAATTACAGGCCGGCCTCATCTTTTTAAGTGGGAGAACTTGCACAATTGGTGGGTGACTAAATACTTTTTTTTCCCCCACTGTAAGTATAAACTACTGTGACCAAAATGTAGTAAGAGTCAGTTTAAAAAAAGTATTGAAAAAAAGCAATAAAACAACTTAAGAAAAGAAATACAATAAAGCAGGTTACTGTATCCTTATCCGATTTCTTATATTCATATAGTGTATATACTAATTTCCTTGATCACAGACTTGTTCCTTCTCACATTCACTTTTACTGTCCGTACATCAGTTACATTGTCTCTCCACAGATCAGAGGACGCCGCTCAAAGTATATAATAAAGACGTCCATTGTACTGCAGGTAGTTCTGCTTTCAAGGGCTCTTTATGTCAAGGGAATGATACAAGTGAATTATATAATCTGCTATTATATATATTGTCTGTGTAATTGGTATGCATTGACCACCATGTGGCATACATTATAGGCGAATTCCTAAGGAAATGCTACGAGAGGAACACAGAGGTGGAGAACCCAGTGTGTTAACCTTCTCTTCCGCACGTCATTCTAGTTCTGTGCTGTGACTCTTGTCATCTGCTGAAATCTTTTGATATTGCATTTTGATCCATGTTGTGTATTTCTCAACTATTGAATTCTGCAGTTCTGCTGACAGTCATGCAGCAGCGCCATGCCAATTATGTTTCCTACCCACATACTAAAAAATAATAGGTTGCAATGGGGGTAAAGGTGTGGATAAAAACAGTACAGCGGTAATTTTCTATTATCGTCATGCATACCAGTATAGACATGTACTCGTATGATGGATGTTATGGATCACAGATCATGTAATATCACTTTGACTTTAGATAATCAGTTATAAAGAAGGTCTTTGAAGAACCGATCAGGCCAATATATAGTACCGTATGAGGTTCATGCTGCAGCATAGTGGCTCATGTCTATTTATGAAGGGTCACCAAAATTTTAAAGAGGACCTTTCACCACCTCTAACAAGTCCAGCTCTTAACATCATTTAATAGGTTTTGATCCACTGATTCTTGCATAGCTGGAATTTTTTTCTCTAGCCCCCACCATTCCTGAGCAATCAGTGCTGTTAATTTTGGTGCCTGATATGTTATTTGTACTCTGTACTGTCTGGAGGGCAGACAAGGAGTGTGATTCTGAGCTCTGACACTGGCTGCCTCTGATTGGAGCTCTGAATCACACACCCCTGCCTGACCCCGCCCACCTGACATTACAGAGCCTAATTAGCACCAAAACTACCTGCGATTGTTGCTCAGGAACGGTGGGGGCTAGAGAGAAAATTTCAACTGTGCTGGAATCAGTGGAGTGGCAACTATTGCTAAGAACTTGAGTTAGTGGAGGTGGTGAAAGGTCCTCTTTAAGGGGTTTTCTTACTGTTAACAATGATGCCATAAATGTATTATAAGTACAGAGTTCTTGAACAACCGGGCCACGAAACAGTACCGGACTGTGGTTTACCTAGTACCGGGCTTCTGTGCCACTGCTGGAGAGGTTGTGGGAAGTTTCAATTGAGCGTTGCTTATGTTCAGGGAGCAGCAGCCAATGATGAGCGTCTGGTCTGGGAACTAACTAGACTCTAGAGCGCTCCTTATTGGTTACCACTTCCCGTACACACTGCTTATTATAAAGCGGCGCTCACTGAGAGCTGCCTACAACTTACAGAGCCGAGCGCTGAAACCACAACCCCTTAAACCTTACACTAATACAAATCGTAGTTCCAAGCAAGACAATTTTCGCACGAGTTCTCCCCTTACCCCCCCAGCTCAGCAGTGTGCATGAAAGCTTAGTATAATAATATAAATGCACCATACAAAATTATGGTGAAATGTAAAATCTGCTTAAGGCCGGGGGCCCCACGTGGCGTAAACACTGCAGCAAAAACCGCAGCGTTTTACAGTGTAGTAAATCCAATCCACACATTGCAGAAAAATACATGAAGCAGAAACGCTGCAATTTCCAAAACTGTTGCGGTTTTAGAAATCACAGTATGTCAATTATACCTACGGAAATGCCGGCGGTTTCCCTATAGGTATAATGGAAGTAGCGGACTTTTTGTGAAAAGCGCTGCGGGAAAAACCGCGATGCACTGCCCCCATGGTTTGCATCGCTTTTTTGCTGCGGCCCTCTACGTGGGGCATTAGCCTAAAAAACTAGAAGATGTTCTCTCCGACTGGAGAAAAAAAAATGTTCCATCTCCAGCGGCAAAAGGCTTCTTTGCTGTAAGAGCAGTGAAGTGAAGACTGTCTCATATTTTATGGGATTTTCTTTACCTTTCTCTGGATCAGTAGGATGTAACAAAGTTCCAGTTTACCCCATCCTCTTTTCATCCATGTAATCTCCCCTCTGCATTATTTCCGCCATACTATATAACTCTGTGTGATCAGTATAGAGTATCTACTCTAGTACTATATATGTCAGCGTATACTATTATTATTACTGTTTGTATTCTTCCAGGGTATACAGATGTTGTTTGACAGCCTGTCACTCATGTAGGTAACCAACATTGATTCCCCTGCACGTTTATAGAGCGGTGAAAATTTGTCAAAATTAAAAATAATGAGTTATTTATTGTACTTTTTTTTTTCTTTATTGTGTAGCTGAACTCTTTATGGAACAACAGCATATGAAAGAAGCAGGCTTTTGTATCCAGGAGGCAGCCAGTCTTTTCCCCACATCACACACTGTGCTGTACATGCGTGGGAAGCTCGCGGAGATGAAAGGCTGTTTGGAGGAGGCAAAGCAGATATACAATGAAGCACTAACAGTCAATCCAGATGGAGTGAAAATTATGCACAGCCTGGTAAGTTTGTGGGTTCTTAGCTCCACTCATTGTGTAAGTGTTTTCAGACTGCAGCTGTGGGCTCCATTGTTGCATTGATTGTGCGGTAATATTAAGTCATTATTTTTAGAAGCAGCTTTCGCTGTTTGTTTTTTTTATTTATTTTTTATTTTTTTTTAATAAATTATTTTAGATTTCGTGGAAGTACAGTAGTTGGAAACAAATTCTGTTTAGAAGCTTAGTCGTAAATCACACAGATTACTTCTTTAAAGTGGATGCTTGGCCAACACCTTAGCATGGCGGCCATTGTGCGGCGTGAGACAAATTGCTAGAAGATTGTCTTGCCACTTCCAGCTAGCAGAGTGTAATCCTCCTATGAATATGAAATGAATATAAGGTCAGTAGATGGACACTTCAGTGTGTTGTATCAGAAAGACGTAATGGAGGCCATTTTCTTGACCAACTTGCGCTCACTGGCAATGAAAATGATGTACCCGTAGAAAAATGAACTTGTCCTGCAGTTATATTAATGATTATAGATGTGGTCTGATTAGATCCTGGGGCTTGCCACAAGAGGGCGTAAAGGTGCTTCCTCCACTGCCCTGTAAAATGCTCTCAGGGGCTACTTTTGGGTAGCGTTGCTCCTAGTGAGAGTTTGTTGACTGCTAAATGTGCCTCTACGACACCTTCAAAGACAGTTTGCCCAGTTGACTGAGTTATTGAGGTAGCACATCACTGAATTGAAAGAAGTAGGATGGTATGTGAGGACACAGACAGACCACCAGTAGAGAAGATCATTTGATCCACCAACAAGCACAAGCAGCATCCACAGATTGCTTGTCCACCATCCAGACACAGGTGGCAACTTCACTACTCACCCATGTTTCTACCCCGGACCATTTCCAGGTGCTTAGCAGAAGGAAATTTGTTGCGACACCCATTTTGTGTCATGTCATTGACAGCCGGCCAATGTTGCCTTCATTTGCAGTGGTTTTGTGAACAAGAAATGAAAACTGCCATGGGATGGACTGTATTGACTTTAGGTGATGATGATGATGATGGGGTTCCAGTATGGAGGCCTCCTGGTGAATGCTTCAGTCCTGCCTTTGCTGTGAAGTGATGCACTGCCCCAACTGGTGGGGTGATTATCTGCGGATCCAACACATACGACAGTTGGTCACCCTTAGTAGTGATACGAGGACACTAAGAGCTCAGTGATATGTGTTGGACATCCCATGGCCGAGCTATCAACTAATAGTTTTCAGCAGGATAATGCTCATCCACACACATCAAGGATTTCCCAAGAATGTCTCCACCAGATTGCAACACTTCCCTGGTCTGCCTGGTTCTCAGATTTATTGCCAATTGAACTTTCATGATACGTCAGATACCTACGAGTGTGCAGGATCTATAGGCCCAGCTGCATCATAAGAGGGCAAATGTGCCGCAGGATACCATACAGAACCTCCATGTCCAATCGTATCTCATCTGGTATCAAGGCTAGTGGTAGCCCAACTATAAACTTCTCCTTTCATCTAATATTGTGATCACTTACACATATCATCATTACATTCACACTGAGAACGTTTCATTCCATTCCAGTAAGTAGAGCTAGCCACTACCTGGGTCTCTCCATAACACACAGGACATACTGCCCAGCCAATATTCTTTCATATCAATGGTTTTCTTGTTCAGCTGTAGTATCAGACACAGCCACACTTATATGTAGGTCACACTGCACGGAGGTGGTGAACGGACACTGGTCATAGTTTGGTGGTCAATTCTAATGAAGATCATGGAAAACATCTTAAACTTCCGCCTTGGTGACCAGTCCAGATTGTGCACCCCCAATAGTGACAACTGACAGTCCAGAAATACACAAGTGGCAGAGAAGGATGTGACATAGCAGAGCTCACATGGAATAGATGGCATCCTTGGAAAGAACCAGGAGACAGCTGGAGCAGGGTCCGGGGGTTGGTGGGGTCACAACAGGATCAAGGTCTTAGCACAGGCAGGAAAATAGCAGAATACAGTATACAGGATTCAGGATCAGACACCGGGTGTTAGGGCACACCAGATGCTGATAATATACAGAATCAGATTTCTGGGTACACCTCAGATTTTGGGGATTTAAAGGATACAGGCAGGTCTTAGTGTACACAGGATGCAGGCACGCATCTCAGGGTGCACCTGACACAGATAGCACACAGGCTTAGTTTTCAGGGTTCACTTCAAGAATTGGGGTTCAAAGGATATAGGCAGATCTCAGGGCACTCAGGATGGAGCCACACGTCTCGGGGTACACCAGATACAGACAGGATACAGGCTCAGGATACAGGGATGTTTCAGACTTAGGATACAGACACGGGATTCAGGGTGCATCTCAGGTTTTGGGGTACACAGGATACAGGCAGTTTTCACAGGATACCTGGATCAGACTCAGATTTCGGGATACACAGGAAACAGGTACAACTGGAACAGGACATAACAGACCCAGGACCAGCAATCTGGAACAAGACAAACCAACATCAGACAATGGGATAGAAGAAGGTGCAAAACTTCATAGTCAAGCACAGAAAGGGTTAATGACTGTTCACTGCTGCAGGGCTTGGTAAAGCACCAGAGGGTATAGCAGAAATAGCAGAGCTGAGCTGAGTTCATAACAAGGTGAAGTAACTTGAGGCTAATTTATGAAAACTACCGCCCCAATATAATAAGTCGTTCCCCAGGTGTCCAGATCATTCCTTCGCCCTCTATTTGGATTGGAACGGTCTGTCGGGTCTTTACTAGTTTTCCTCCCTCTAGTGTGTCTGGACAGTCGGTATCATACAAGGTGTAATCTTTCCAGCTCCTGTCTATATCTCCTGCTCAGATAAAATTACTCTACAAGTAACTATTTCTGCCCGGTGTCATTTCATGACCAGGCTTTAAATAGCCCCGTGAGTTCTACTTAAGCGTCCACTCTGAAACTTTGTTCAATATTTGGTTTCCTCCATGTATTGCGAGTTGCAGCGCGGTCCGCAGCTTAAACTGCTTCTTCCATAATTGAGTAAGTGATAGCGGTGGTCATAAAACATTGATGTGGGAGCGCATTTCATATCATATGAGATACCGGAGCCCTCGCCATAAGGTTACTAATCATTAGTCAGGTAGTCAACCATCAGGTGCCTGCAATTGTGTCAGACAATTATGGTTACGCAATACAGTTCTTTATAGAAAGCGGCTTAATACCTTTTGTGTCCGCGAGTCATTTTGGTGTTGGATAACCACTTATGCCCATTAAACTTTCTGCGTCTATAACCATCGGCGGCATTGTTAAAGGGCAAACATGTTTCAATATCCTGAGAATATGACACCAGCTCTCCGAGGGGCATTGTTCAAGACGGGAGTTGTCCCGGCCATCAGTGAGATAACCTTTGCAGGAGTGCGAAGCCGATTGTTGTGTTTTTAGTTTTTTTTTTTGTTTTTTTTTCATCTTCCAGGAATCCAATAAGCTTGTCATTTTGTGTTATGTCACTGGAAGGTTTCTGTGACCCTACCGACCTGTTGTAAAAGATATAGAAGTGCAGCTGTATGGCTTCACGAACCGCAGCGAGGGATCGCCGTGACCTAAGCTAAGGATTGATTATCCAGGAAATGATTGGAGATAGCGGCACGTGTCGATGCATCCACAGGGCGCCATTTAACCTGATGCATGTCAGTGGAGTGGATTATATTCAGGGAGCATGCACTAGCACAATGGGGGAATTTATTCTTGTGTAGATGGGTGTTAATGTGGCATATCTTTGGCGCATGGCTCTTCTGTGCAAGGATGTGCCACGTCGTTGGTCCTGCGCCCTGTTCGCCTCTTTTTATGAAAGTGAGCAGAGCAGCAGGACAGAGCCTCATTATAATTGAGGTGTGCCTTACATCAGTCGGGGGACTTTATTAAAGGGGTGGTTATTAAAGGGGATTTTTCATAGAGCAGCCTCAGGCGGCAGAAGCTGCAGTGGACTGCACGTGCTCCCCGTCCACTGCAGCAGCTTTTTGCACCCAGACTCTGCTAACCCTGCAGGATCCAGGTGTTGAACCCCACAGATAACATCTTGTGTATAGGTCATCAGTATGAAACATCCATTTGGGGCTAAGACTGGCATAAGAAATGACAGTCTTAAATGGATTGTCCACCTCTTTTTTTTCCATGATTAATAGGGCTTCTGAAGGGGCCATGAACAGAAATAAACGTTACTCACCTCTCCCTGGTCCAGCATTTCCAGTCTATCTCCAATTGTGCCAGGTGGCCGCTGCAACCAATCACAGCCCTCCATGGTCACCGCTTCACCAATGGCATGTCACAGCAGGCACGTGCCATTTGTGAAGTGGTGACCACTGAGCTCTGTGATTGGCTGCAGCGGCCACAAATAGGACATCACTGCTGACGTCACCCTGGGAACCTGGATATATAGATGACCCATAATGCTGCCGCTGGAAACATGACCTGGGAAAGGTGAGTACGTTTTTTTTATGTTCATGGCCCCTTCATCAGCCCATTAAAAAAAAAGAGTCGGACAATGTCTTCAATAAATTCCCCCTGTGTGTTTCAGCTGTTCTGAGAAACATTGACAATGTTTTTCAGTGCTGGTGCTTCTGGCAAATAAAAGTAAAGTGTGCATGGTATCCTGTGGGCGACATGTGCCACTGTATTTATGTTCAGCATGTACTGTATGCTGGGAGAAAAAGAGGTTTCATATATGTACAGTACAGTATAGTACAATATGATAGAAAAAGGGACTTCACTTTTTCATCATTTGCTGAATTGCTGCTTTTTTGTTTTTTCCTATTAGGGTGCATTCACATGGTGCAGTTAAACCTGTATCAAAACTGGATCGGAAGAAACGAAATGCAGTTCTGTTGTGTGTTTTGCTGCAGATTCTTAATCTTACAGATGAATCACATTTATTTACCATGTTTCACTGGTGGAAACAAAAACTACACTAAAAACCACATACAAAATGTGACACAATTTTCACCCCACTGCAAGGCACATCGTCAATTTCATAACCCTTGCACCCTACCTTTCCATTTCTTTTTTTCTTTCCAATGTATCAACTAGATTTTAAGTAAAGATACATATTATAGTTTTATTTTCTGATTGTAGATTTGTAATTTTATTATTTTTGACATCATTATGAGGTACCATCTAGCCTGAGCTGCTGCTCTGTTATCAATTCAGCTCTGTTACATAGTGATGTCACAGTAGAGAGATAATATATACAGTGATGTCACAGTACAGGGATAATATACACAGTGATGTCACAGTACAGGGATAATAAACACAGTGATGTCACAGTACAGAGTTAATACACACAGTGATGTCACAATACAGGGATAATACACACAGTGATGTCACAGTAAAGAGTAATAAACACAGTGATGTCACAGTACAGAGATAATAAACAGTGATGTTACAGTACAGGGGTAATAAACACAGTGATGTCATAGTATAGGGATAATAAACACAGTGATGTCAAATTTCAGATATAATAAATACAGTGATGTCACAGTACAGAGATAATACACACAGTGATGTCACAATACAAGGATAATACATACAGTGATGTCACAGTAAAGAGATAATAAATACAGTAATGTCACAGTACAGAGATAATAAACAGTGATGTTACAGTACAGGGATAATAAACAGTGATGTCATAGTACAGGGATAATAAACACAGTGATGTCACAGTACAGAGATAATAAACACAGTGATGTCACAGTACAGAGATAATAAACACAGTGATGTCACTGTAAAGAGATAATAAACACAGTGATGTCACAGTACAGGGATAATAAACACAGTGATGTCACAGTACAGAGATAATAAACACAGTGATGTCACAGTACAGGGATAATAAACACAGTGATGTCACAGTAAAGAGATAATAAACACATTGATGTCACAGTACAGAGATAATAAACACAGTGATGTCACTGTAAAGAGATAATAAACACAGTGATGTCACAGTACAGGGATAATAAACACAGTGATGTCACAGTACAGAGTTAATAAACACAGTGATGTCACAGTACAGAGATAATAAACACAGTGATGCCACAGTACAGGGATAATAAACACAATGATGTCACAGTACAGGGATAATAAACAGTGATGTCAAATTTCAGATATAATAAATACAGTAATGTCACAGTACAGAGATAATAAACACAGTGATGTCACAGTACAGGGATAATAAACACAGTGATGTCACAGTACAGAGATAATAAACACAGTGATGTCACAGTACAGGGATAATAAACAGTGATGTCACAGTACAGATATAATAAACACAGTGATGTCACAGTACAGAGATAATAAACACAGTGATGTCACAGTACAGAGATAATAAACACAGTGATGTCACAGTACAGAGATAATAAACACAGTGATGTCACAGTACAGGGATAATAAACACAGTGATGTCACAGTACAGATATAATAAACACAGTGATGTCACAGTACAGGGATAATAAACACAGTGATGTCACAGTACAGAGATAATAAACACAGTGATATCACAGTACAGGGATAATAAACACAGTGATGTCACAGTACAGATATAATAAACACAGTGATGTCACAGTACAGGGATAATAAACACAGTGATGTCACAGTACAGATATAATAAACACAGTGATGTCACAGTACAGGGATAATATTCACAGTGATGACACACTACAGGGATAATAAACACAGAAAAAGTTCACTATGTACACTATGATATCACAGCATATGAAGAAAGTAATTATAATGATGTTACATGCAGCCATTATGATGTCACAGTAAAGTAATGGAGGCGCATTCAGTTTTCCATATCCCCTTCCATTATCCATAGTTACCACTAAGTGCACTCTCGGTGAAAATGGCTCTCTTAGTTGTTGGGCCCCATAGCAGCTGCTATTTATGCTACCCTGGTAGTAACTCTCATGCTTTTCATCTAGTCATATAGTCACCAAGCAAATCCACTGTCCATGCAATTGGCTGAAATGCTGTGTATAACAAGCTGGGATATCAACAGCATAATTTGATTTATCAGAGTTATAGTAGAGGTTCTAAAACCTCTAGAGCATGAAAAGATATAGAACTGTACACTCCATATGTATGTATCATAGAGAAAGTGTTGACAGGTGCTAATATAAATGTACAGGGTTCTGTGCCAGTCGAGCAGATCACACCGTGTCCGTCAGATAATACAGTCACTGTTTGCTAATCCTGTACCAGTCTCTGTTAGCATTGACTGATGTCAGGGCAGGAAGCCCCATATAATAGCCAGGGATATGCTGCTTAGATGAAACTATGTGCTAGGAGAGGATACATAGAGTGTGAAAGATGTAGATCTAGCTGTGACCAAAGGGATACGCCATCAACAACTGCTGAGGAAAGAGGGGAAGCCTTGCTATGACTATTGGGAAAAGGGGCTAGTATGGCTGCATAGGTAGGCGACCTCTCTGTAACTATAGAAGGAAGAAGGATGGGGTATTGTTGTGACTACTCTCAGAGACTACTGTGACTAGTTTACTATGTAAAAGGGGTATTGGGATGGAGGGGGAGAAGGTATTGCTACTGTGAACAAGGTGGGGACTGTTGGGAGAATGGGTGACTGCTGTGAGTTCAGGTGAAATGGGAGTACTGCTTTGACTAATAGGGGAGCAAAGGGCAAAACTGATGTACAATTTAGGCTGTGTTAAACTCAACCCTTCTTAACTGTGTAGAGAGCATATTCCACCATACTTTTCCATGGCATGCTCAACATGGCGCCCTATGGATAACCTTTGCTATTGGATGGTTATGCACTTATATGTCGGTAAATACCTCAGATTGACCTCAAACAGTAGGCACAAACGCCTGAACAGAGCCTTAAGGAAGAGGATGGCCATGGCTGAGGGGTACTGCCGAATTCGGCCAAGGAAAGCCGAATTATTGGCTTATTTGAGACACTGTATCCCTGGTCCATAAGAACCTGTTGGTGGTTTACTGTCCCAAATCTTGATGAAAGCTTCCCTTTAAGAGAGAGCATGATTATGTCTTCTGGAGGAAGCCGGAGTGTAAGTGACTTGTTGGTTCTCGTAGAAAATATTCATAAATCTGTTTCCTACTAAAAACCACAGGTGCACTGTCCAATTTTTTTTTTAAGGATACCATGGCATGACCTGTGGTGCTGGGCATTCTGTTGTTATAGGACCCTGACATAAATCCCATTTAGTTTTGACATAGATGTTTCCTTGCAATATTTTCTGCTGCAGCAAGCAATCTTCCAGATGGGGAAAAGCAACGTATGTTTCACCTCTTTTCAATGCTCTGACACTGGGTTGGTGAGAAGGAGGGGGAGGCAAAATGGATGCCCCTTGGAGACATGTACAGTATACTACATTTCTAGGTTCTGTTTCTTGTTTATTTCACCTTTTAGATGCATGTACTGTATAGGATAGAACATGATGAAAGAAGAGGAAGATATTATATTTCTTGTAATTTTTTTACTGATTTTTAGAACCCTGAGAAACCATGTTCATTACAATACTGTACATACAGTAATAAAAGGGCAGAGCGCAGTGATCGTCGGGTGCCAGGGTCAGCAGCTTGCACGCTACGGTCTATACACATATAGGAGGTGTCTGGACCAGCTGATAGGTAATGCAGCCGTGCGTGAATGTATTGTTCACCTCATTGGGTTTTCTCTTCATTGCCCTTGTTAAAAGAGAAAAAAAAAATAACATCCTCCGGTCTGTGTCCGGCTCCAGCTGCATTGCAGATAAACATGTTGCTGAAAGGAGAGACTTCGCCTAGCTGCGGTCTGGCCATAGATTTAATGGATGACAAGCAAAGGACAGTCATCCTTCAGAAGAGTCAATATCTAGTGCTGTCTGTCATTTTCTATAGGATATGGATATCCAGAGATGCACTTAGCAGTGATGCCAGCTGCATCACTGGTAGAGATGTAAGGGGGTCCACTTCAGACAATTCTTCATTGTTAGAGAGGGCCCTTGACTATAAGCAGAACATTAAAAAAAACCATTCTGGCTGATCAGAGTGATCATCTGTTATCAGCAGGGTAAACTGGCAGCAGGTGTTTAATTTCCCTGCAGCACCACCACAGGGGAAATGAAGCATTACACGTTGTGCAATTAAATCAATAGGTTGTCTTTGTAATGCAGACCAGGATAGGTCCTCAAGAGAGAGAGATGCTCTTTGTAATTCCTGTCCACTAAAGATGAGTGAACCGCTTCAGTCCAAACCAGATTCAACCCAAATTTTCTGATTCTACCCAAAACTTTTGGGATTTGACTTCCACGAGTCACTACGATACCCCAAACACAGGCCTTAGTTGTCCCCGGGGGAGCATGATGTCACCAAGTAGGCCTTAGGCTAAGTTCACATCTGCGCCAGAGTCTCCGTCGCAGAAACCGCCAAAAATCGGAGGACTTTTCTCTCTTCCAGTTTCATTTTTGAAGCTGCAGACACCTGGCGGACCCCATTATAGCCGATGAGGTCCGCTGGTGTCCGTGTGTAACCAGTAAAACAGTGGTCCAGCTCTCCCCTGGTGGACCTGAACGACGGAGAGACCAGCGCAGATGTGAACCTAACCTTAGGAAGCTGGAAATTCCTGGATAACTCCTAAAAACTTCTCGCTGTGGTCATGCCGGGACGAGGACATAAAGCTGGATTAGCATCAAATGTAAAAAGTTATCAATGACATTTAGATTAGGAATACAGAGAGAGAAATCTATTATACTGTCCTGCTGGCAAAGAGGAAGCAGAAGATAAATCTGCCCTATATACATTCTGCACACAGAGTTGTTCTTGTGACTGCTGCAAAAATACTCAGTGAGGTTTTTCAAAGAGAGTAACAATTTTTGCATAGAGCTGAAAGGCGTTCCCGCAATAAACATTACACACAGGTATTTTTAGACAATTTTTGTTTTTACTTGGACCTGTCTATGATCCTCCACTCTTTCAATCTGCTCAGCGTGAAGGTTTCTTGGGTTCATTGTCCCTGTCTTGGGATAAATCATTTTCCCTATCCTTTCCAAACATGGACATCTCAAGGCCTGGCATGTTACGGACACCAGACTAAACCATTAAACTGGTATTCGAGTCTCGTAAACTTATACGTCTTGTGTGCGGTGACTTGAAGGATCTGTTCAGTAACTCGAGCACCTGGGATATTGATGAAACGTCATTGTCGAAATTCGCAAATAGCGCAGTTATAGCACAAATATCCGGATGCGGATAATGCGTTCCCACTCCCTGACATCCGTCTACTCTAACAATCCTGCCGATACAAGATAATTGAGGAGCCGGAGAATGAGCCTGTCTAAACACAAGGAAAGACACGTATTTATGAGCAGTTTAGATTTCAGATTTTTCTATCTTTACAATATAGTGTTAAGCGAAAAAAAAAGCAACTGGGAATGAAATCGCTTCTGTGTCCTCCTGTATGTTTCTTATTTCCGCACGTGACCACTGAGGCCAGTCAGCGGCCCAAGTAAAGGAACCAGGACGTCACTCACATACATCGCCCATGATGTCCCGTGTCCTTTCCTGAGGCCGCTGATTGGCCTCAGTGGTCACGTGTGGTTATGGACTTCCTCCAAAACAAGACCCCGGAGGTGAGTGTTTATTTTTCACCTTCCCCGGCCTCCTTACCAAAAACAGGTTATCCTGGACAACTCCTTTAAGAACCCTTCACACAGCGGAAAAATAAAGAGGAATTGAAGGAATGTAGATTGTGACAATGACCAACAATGTCTGTAAATTATAAGAGGCTGTTTCAGGTGGGAATTTGTTGCTAATTTTGAAGTTTAATCAGCGACAAATTCATCCATGTGAACAGACACTAAAAGTCTACGTGTAGGAAATATGTAAGGAAAAGCTCCTGCAGTTGTAACCGTAGGGCTACATATATCGGACAAAGGCCAAAAAAGTTTCCTTTTGGGCTCCGTTGGGTTGACATACGGCATTATATCTTTTATGTGCTATGGAATAGTATAGTAATCTCTGCTATTCCATATAAACGTATACAGTACAGCCACATGTACACTTTATTACAGTGGGAGCCTATAAGCAATGTATAATATTACGGTGGGATACATCAAAACCTGCCATTGGAGGTATATCTCTGCTCAGCTCTTAACCCAATGTGAATAGCGCTTTAGTCAACCATATAAGTTTATACGGGGGATTAGAGGCATGTCACACAGCAGAGACAGTCACCTACCTTGTAAGCATATGTACTTATTCCTTATACATATGTCTTAAATCACTTAATCCTTAATTATGTTTTCTAAAGCTTTGAGCAAGTACAGATTATTCCTTATTAATATCCTCCTACTGAGAATTAGTCAAATGCAGAGTGACACATTACATTTTCTGTCGTTTAAACTATGCCGTAAATGTGTTAGCAGAACATTATATGGTGTATTTTATTAAGCCATATCCTTTCAATTTGCTGCTGAGAGGTTGTGAGGCCCCATAGCAAATATTGATAAGGGCATTGCCTTCTGGTGCTGGCCAACGTCCCTCGCCACACCCCTGAGCACCGGACTTAAAGGGATTGTCCAGGAGTTCAGATTATCTTAAATCATCCTGTAGATCATTGATGATGGACCTAGGGGTTCCGGCCTGGTTCCAACCCTCAGGTCACGTGATCAGAATCAGCCAACCCCCCCCTTCTGATCTCTCACAGGTAATTTCCTGTACTTTGGGGGCTGGCTGACTATAGAAAAGCGAGATCAGGAGAGGAGAGAAGGGTTGGAGTGACCCAGGGGTTCAGGAGCTGGTTCTGATCACTTGACCTGGGTATTGGAATCAGGGCGGAACTCCCAGGTCCATCATCAAGAATCTGGTAATTTTAACTCCTCGGACAACCGCTTTAATGCTTGTTTTCCACACCCTTGTCTTATTGTTAGGATAGGTTATCAACATCTGATCAGTGGGGATCGACACCCGGGACCCCCGCAGATCAACCGCTGGAAGCAGCAGTGTCGCTTGGGTGAGCGCGGCTTCTATTTTACAGGCCAGTGACGTCACGTTCATTTGTCACATGACCTATTTGCAGCTCAGTCCCATTCATACCTTTTTGCTATGCGTTATATGCAAAATTGAATGATGCCATACAACTTATGCTGCATAAGCAAACCCTTGTATAGCTATGTGGTCAAAAAATAAAAAGTTTATGGAAGGTAGGGAGAAAAAAAAACAAAATGCCTCCTATAGGGAAGGCAGCTGTGTACACCATGATGTGGCTCCACTTCCAGCCCTGCGGTCACATTACTGCCAGGGGCTGAGAACTGCTGGGTCCTAAAGAACCCAAACAGCTATGCAGTTAGTGATAAGAGGCTGGAGCTAATGTAGCAGCCCCAGTTACAGGACAAATCAGGAGGAAAAAAAACAGGAAAACCAAAATGTATACATCTATGAATCCATAGAGTAGTGGGCAAATGTTTAAGGCA
The DNA here is from genome assembly GCA_947044405.1 of Leptodactylus fallax. Lineage (NCBI taxonomy): Eukaryota > Metazoa > Chordata > Amphibia > Anura > Leptodactylidae > Leptodactylus > Leptodactylus fallax. The sequence goes on from CAMRHE010000006.1 coordinate 10,154,512, forward strand.
GGTGTGGAACAAATGTTACAGCAAAGTAAGAATGCTTTCAGAAATAGAAGGGTTAATAGTTTATTTTTGTCTATTAAGAAAATTAATAATTAAAAATTAAAGGCAAAATTAAAAATGAACTTGTCTCCGTGCTTTCCCCTAAGCCAAAGGGGTCTGCGCGTTATGGGTTTAAAGGGTTAAATCTACAAGAAAAGGTATAAATAGCAAATAAAGTGCTCGTACTTGTTTTCTGTACATTTGATGTAAGGTAATAACGTGAAGGTTGTTGATCTCCCGCGCATATGTACGGTGAAGAAAAATTGCAGCAAAGTATGAATGCTTTCAGAAATAGAAGGGTTAATAGTTTATTTTTGTCGATTAACAATATGAAGTGAAAGAAGAAAAGAGAAATGTAAATCCCATCAATATTTGGTGTGACCTTTGCCCTTTGCCTTCCATCAGTTCTTCTCGGTACTTGCAGTTTTTGGCAGAACTGGACAGGGAGGTTGTTCCCGCCGCCATCTTGGAGAACTAAGCACAGATCTTCTGTGGGTGTAGGCTTGTCCAATCCTTCTGTCTCTTCATGTCATCCCAGACAGACTGGATGATGAGATCAGGGCTATATCTGTGGGGGCCGGATCATCACTTCCAGGACTCCTCCTCCAAAGGGCAAAGGTCACACCAAATATTGATGGGATTTACATTTCTCTTTTCTTCACTTCATTTTGTTAATCGACAAAAATAAACTATTAACCCTTCTATTTCTGAAAGCGTTCTTACTTTGCTGCAATTTTTCTTCACCGTACATATGCGCGGGAGATCAACGACCTTCACGTTATTATCTTACATCAAATGTACAGAAAACAAGTACGAGCGCTTTATTTGCTATTTATACCTTTTCTTGTAGATTTAACCCTTTAAACCCATAACGCGCAGACCCCTTTGGCTTAGGGAAAAGCACGGAGACAAGTTCATTTTTAATTTTACACACGAGCCATTTTCAAAGGCAAAGATAGACCCCAATAAATATAATGCACTCCTTTAATGGCGGCACGTACAGAGCGTTATCTCACCAGTATATAGTTTCTTGATCCCTCGGTAAACTCAAACCGCGTCTTCCTAATACTTTGAAATTGTTCCAAAGAGCCATAGCAGGCTGTGGATGAAACGCGCCTATCACAGGATAAAATAGCACTGATAAAGCATAGCATTGTAAATGAGGAAAGTCTCTGCAAATTGGCTCCGGCACAGAGAGAATTTCATCTGCATTGCTATTTCTCTTGATAATGCTGCCTTGCACCTGGGGCATATTCCTCGGTGGAAGCGACACAGACTTCCTATCCTTGATAAGCACCATGTAAGTGTCTGAGCTATCACATCGCTGACAGTAATGCAGGATAAGCAGCGCACAGCAAGATACTTATCAGGGAAATAATTGACATTTCTCTCCGGTTGTTGCTTACCAAAGATGAGCTAAACTACTCTCACCCCCCTACGAAAAAAGTGTACATTGAGATAAAGTGGTAACTTCCAATAGCTTCTGCATAAACCTTATTCTGATATTAAAGGACAAACTTTGGAGAGCGGACGTGACATAAGTTTTTACCTCTAGTATCACATTTTTATATTTCGAGCATTTATTTTTTGTTTTTGTGTCGTCGTATTCTGAATTTTTTTTATTACTCAGTCAGCGGAGGGAAAATATTTTGCCGTTGACTTTCTCTTTGTACCATTTTGGGGTACATCATATGACTTTTTAATCTCATTTTTTGGGGCGGCATCAACAAAAAGCAGCAATTCTAGAATAGTTTTTTACGCTTTTTATTTATTTTTCACCCATGAGGGTAAAAAAAAGGTAATAATATTATAATTTAGGTTTTAAGTGTTTTTTGTGTTTTTATTTTTTTGAACATTTTATTTAACTTTTTTAAATTTTTAGAGACTGTTCACATAATGTTTTTCTGGTGGGATACATTTGAAAAAATAAATAAATAAAAGGGATTTAAACACATCAGAGAATTCTTAAATTGGACGGGGGAATTATCAAGACCAATGTTTAGTCTGCTGATCTTGATGACCCCTGTGCCCCCCGGGATGTAGGTGGTGAGTGCGCATATCTCATCATAATTTAGGGGAATCCTTTCATTTGCACTGAAATATCTGAGTAAGAGCAGGCATCGATAAAGTGGTGTAAATGATCATAAGTCTGCAGGGCCAATAACCCTGCCCATGTCATGCTCCTCGCCATGTCCCCAATAAAGAGAACCTTTCACCACCTCCAGCTATTCAAGTTCTTAGCATATGTTCATAGGCGCCACTCCACTGATTCCAGCACAGTTGGAATTTTCTCTCTAGCCTCCACCATTCCTGAGCAACAAGTGTAGTTATTTTTAATACCTGATGTGCTATTTAAGCTCTGTAATGTCAGGTGGGCGGTGTCAGGCAGGGGGCGTGATTCATAGCTCCAATCAGAGGCAGCCAGTGTCAGAGCTCAGAATCACACCCCTTGTTTGCCTGACAACGCCCTCCTGACAGTACAGAGACTAAATAATATATCAGAGGCAAAACAAACAGAAGTGATTACTCAGGAATGGTGGGGGCTAGAGAGAAAATTCTAACTGTGCCAGAATCTTTGGAGCAGCAGCTATTAAATGATGCAAAGAGCTGGACTTGTGTTGAAGTGGTAAAAGGTCCTGTTTAAGGAAAGCAGTGTGGGTGGCGAAAAAAGATAAAAAGGTACAATTTTGTTTGTAAAGCCCGGACTATGAACTGCAAAAACCCTGCTAAATTGAGACTTTCATGCCTTGTACAGTCATGGCCAAAAGTTTTGAGAATGATACAAATATTAATTTTTACAAAGTCTACTGCTTCAGTTTTTCTAATGGCAATTTGCATATACTCCAGAATGTTATAAAGAGTGATCAGCTTAACAGCAATTACTTGCAAAGTCAATATTTGCCTAGAAAATGAACTTTATCCCCCAAAACACATTTCAACATCATTGCAGCCCTGCCTTAAAAGGACCACCTAACATCGTTTCAGTTTCAGTGATTGCTCCATTAACACAGGTGTGGGTGTTGATGAGGACAGGGCTGGAGATCAATTTGTCACGATTAAGTAAGAATGACACCACTGGACACTTTAAAAGGAGGCTGGTGCTTGCCATCATTGTTTCTCTTCTGTTAACCATGGTTATCTCTAAAGAAACACGTGCAGTCATCATTGCACTGCACAAAAATGGCCTAACTGGGAAGAGTATTGCAGCTAGAAAGATTGCACCTCAGTCAACAATCTATCGCATCATCAAGAACTTCAAGGAGAGAGGTTCCATTGGTGCCAAAAAGGCTCCAGGGTGCCCAAGAAAGACCAGCAAGCGGCAGGACCGTCTCTTAAAAGTGTTTCAGCTGCGGGATCGGGCTACCAGCAGTGCAGAGCTTGCTGAGGAATGGCAGCAGGCAGGTGTGAGTGCATCTGTACGCACTGTGAGGCGGAGACTCTTGGAGCAAGGCCTGGTCTCAAGGAGGGCAGCAAAGAAGCCACTTCTCTCCAGAAAAAACATCAGGGACAGACTGATATTCTGCAAAAGGTACAGGGAGTGGACGGCTGAGGACTGGGGTAAAGTCATTTTCTCTGATGAATCCCCTTTTTGATTGTTTGGAACATCTGGAAAACAGCTTATTCGGAGAAGAAGAGGTGAGCGCTACCACCAGTCTTGTCTCATGCCAACTGTAAAGCATCCTGAAACCATTCATGTGTGGGGTTGCTTCTCAGCCAAGGGAATCGGCTCTCTCACAGTCTTGCCTAAAAACACAGCCATGAATAAAGAATGGTACCAGAATGTCCTCCAAGAGCAACTTCTCCCAACCGTCCAAGAGCAGTTTGGCGCTCAACAATGCCTTTTCCAGCATGATGGAGCACCTTGCCATAAAGCAAAGGTGATAACTAAATGGCTCAGGGAACAAAACATAGAGATTTTGGGTCCATGGCCTGGAAACTCCCCAGATCTTAATCCCATTGAGAACTTGTGGTCAATCATCAAGAGATGGGTGGACAAACAAAAACCAACAAATTCAGACAAAATGAAAGCATTGAGTCTGCAAGAATGGACTGCTATCAGTCAGGATTTGGTCCAGAAGTTGATTGAGAGCATGCCAGGGAGAATTGCAGAGGTCCTGAAGAAGAAGGGTCAACACTGCAAATATTGACTTGCTGCATTAACTCATTCTAACTGTCAATATAAGCTTCTGTTACTCATAATATGAATGCAATTCTATTTCTGTATGTGATAAAAACATCTGACAAACACACATAAAAACCAGAGGGCAGCAGATCATGTGAAAATGGAATATTTGTGTCATTCTCAAAACTTTTGGCCATGACTATACACCAGAAAAGTATCATACAAGTTCCTCTTGATTTTAGTTGAAATTAATTGATATCTGTTTTGTCTATATTTTTTTTTCTTTTTTTTGTGTTTTTTTGAATGAATATGTTTAGTTTTGCAGCTCAGGCCTATCGATGTGAATAGGACTTACCTGCTTGGGCACGAGTGGCGCTGTTTCTGGAAGAAAGCATCCATGTTATTTGTGATTCTACCACTTCTCATGGCTGTTAGTCCAGTAATTTTTTTATTACATTATTGCTCATATTACTCATATGTCTACGGGAAGGGTCTGGGCTCCAAATCTAATTTTCACACAAAAGGATATTTTCATATGAAGGAATATATCAGTACGTAAGTGAGTTCAGGGCAATGGAGATCATCTGCTTTCGGGAGAGATGGGTGGAATCAATTAATTTTGTGTCTGCTTCGTGCGGCCTCCCACTCTGCTCCTCCACTGTGCGTGCACACTAGTGACACAACCCAGGCCCTGCAGGCAGTGCACACCAGGTGTTCAAGCCTAGAACAATTCCCTTTAGTGGAGACATAAATTACCTTTGAGAGCAGATGTTACCGTACAAGGACCCAGAAGTGATGTGAAACCAGTGATGCCCTTAGGGTATGTTCACACGGAGTTTTTTGCAGGTGGATCCTCAAAAGCACCTTCCAACTCTCCCATTCATTTCAATTGTAGTTAGGTGTCTTTTTCCTCTAGCTGATTTTTTCAGCTAGAGGGGAAAAAAAAGCATTATGTCCTATCTTCAAGCGGACTCCGCCTTGCAACCCCCATTGGGGGGTAAAAAAAAAAAATGGGAAGCAGAAAAAATTGCTAGCTTTTTTTGCAGCAGTTTTTGCAAAAAACACTTTAGGCTAAGGCCCCACACAGCGAAACGGTGCAAAAAACCGCTGCGGCAGAAACGCATCACAATTTTTTTTTCCACCTCGTTTTGCCCCATTACACCTATATAGAAAACACCAGCGTTTTAGGTATAATTAACATACTGAGCTTTTCAAAAATGCAACGTTTTTTGCTGCAGTGTTTCCACTGTAGCCAAAACGCTGCCTTTTCGCAACGAGGGGCCCATGGATTTGCAAGGTGGAATCCGCCTGAAGATAATGCTTCGTTCACACCTGCGCTTGCTGTCCGTCCATTGCCAATCCAGTGAAAATCTCGGCGAACGGGATTGGCATCGGATACAGACCGGTCAGCGACGCATTGGTTAAAAACCCATTCATTTGAATGGGTTTTTAAAGCAATGCGCAGTTGTGCGCTTACACCCTCTGCGCTCCGAAGCTGGTTTTTTTTCGTCGGACACAAAGTCCTGCATGTCCGACTTTGTTTCCGACGAAAAAAAAAGGATTCGTAGCGCAGAGGGTGCAATCGGACACCCGCGCATTGCTTTAAAAACCCATTCAAATGAATGGGTTTTTAACCAATGCGTCGCTGACCGGTCTGTATCCGATGCCAATCCAGTTCGCCGAGATTTTCACTGGATTGGCAACGGACGGACAGCAAGCGCAGGTGTGAACGAAGCATAAGTTAGGACGCTGTCTTCTGCTCATGAAATTTGTGTTAGTATTCCGGCGTAGAATTTGTGCTAAAATTTGCATCTAAGAAAATGTTTTTTCCATTTGCTAGTCCTAAAGACACAGAGATTTATCATGAGGGACGTTTTTAAAGTCAGTTTTCTTGGAGTCTACATTGGTGTAAATTGCACCAAATTTATCAAATGTCACACAATGTTTGATAAATTTGGCACATCTATAAGCAGTCGTGTAACTTGAAGCTGCTGGGTCCCAATGCAAAATCTGCAAAGGGGCCCCTGCTTACCTTGTGTAATTTATGGTGTTTTATTTTATATGGCAGATAGACTTTTAGGACCCCTTCAGTGTCCAAGGGCCGATAGCAGCTTCTACCTGTGTACCCCCTATGGCCACTCCCCTGTATGTAAGTCTAACATTTGTCCCCTTTTTACACCAGATAACTCTAGAGTATAGAAAACTAGACGACCACCATTTTTCCACCCACTTTCCAAAAGTGGTGTAAAAATTGGAAAAGTCACAAGGTTTTTGCACCAATAAGAAAAAGTCTTTATTTTTGGCTTTTTTTTTAACAACAGAATTTTGCAGTGCATTCCTTAACAAATTCCCTATAAAGTGTCCCAAATTTTAGCGCAGATCTATTAATAGCAAGCTTAGATTTCACTTTGTCAAGGTGTGCAAAAGTTTTTAGGAGACATACACCTCTCAGTTAGTTTGACACATTTTAACCCAAAGCATTTTTGTTTATAGGCTAAGGCCCCACGTTGCAGAAAAATAGCATTTTTTGTTGCAGATTTTGAACCAAAGTCAGGAGTGACTTAAAAAGAAATGGGAACCATAATGGAAGCTCTTATTAAACCCTTCTGTTAAAGGGGTTTCCCGGGCAAAAAATAATTTTTCAAAAAAAGGTCTGTCAGTGCTATTAATGGGTTAATAAGTGCACCCAAATACCTTTAGCAGTGTTTTGAGTGATTTCTAGGTTTCTCTGTGAGCTCCTTTCAGCCTCTGCATTTGTTTACATGGGCATCTTCCTGTTCTGTTTTCCTACAACTATCATGATGCCTTGGGCCACTCAGAGCTGACTCACTCCACCTCCCTCTCTCACTCCCTCCACCTCCTTTTCTCACACACAACCCCTCCCTGTTTCCCTAGCTAGCTTGCCCACTACTTGCCATTCCTAACTAACTCAACCCCCCCCCCCACTCCATCATACTTACCTGTCTTCCAGATGAGACCTTCTGGGCACGGGACGCCACTTCATCTGGCCTCCTCTTCTTGATGTCTGCCAGCCGCCCACACCTGCGCAATAGAGTCGGAGTGTCGGCAGGTGTGGGTAATTATAGTTGGGTAATTATAGATTTTTGGTACAGTAAGTAATTTAGAAGGTAGGCGGAGGGGGGGCTGTTTAGCTTAGATTATAAAGATCAATTTATCCAGGACAACCCCTTTAAATCCACTCCAGACTTTGGCTTAAAAAACCATATCAAACTCTGCGACAAAAAACGCTGTGTTTCCGCAATGTGGGGCCTCAGCCTAAGACTGACATATGAAACACCTGTCCCCAATACGTTCCCCTTGTAGTTCAGACATTGGGTCCCATCTATCAAAACCGTTTTTTACCCTTAGCAACCAATCACAGCTCAGCTTTCATTTCATTAACTGCTGTGAAAATCTGTAAGCTGCGCTGTGATTGGTTGCTATGGGCAACAAGGCGAGTTTTACTCTTCGATAGATTTGATAAATGAGGCCCACGTTCTATGGTCATAGCGCATAAGTTACGTGTTTGAGCGCTACTACCCGAGGTGACCCTACAGTGTCTCTGCTCCATAATAGGAGACCAGTACTATGTATTGTATGGACTTGGGGCACTTTGCTATGGGCCTAGGCACTTCGTAGTACACCTCTAGGCCCAAAAGTTTCACACAAGATACTGTGCCATGTAAAGCACATAATGTACATGTGAGAAAAGTCTCAATACAATAAAAACCTGCAAAGGCACATTTTCTGTTAACTCATTTCCTAAGCGGAGTGCGGCACTATTGTACCCTATTTATAGCTGCATGATATGAGGGGGAGACGTACACTTCTTATTATTCCCAGTGTGTAGTAATAATACAGACAAGCTGATACAAAGACCTGACATTTGCTGTATTCACTGTTAGTAATGCCTCAGGTGGGCCCTGGTTCTGACATAATAATGGGGCCCAGCAGGTGAGCCCATCTGCGGCTGAATGGTAACATTTTGCTGATGGATTTTATTAACGTTGTAGTTCATTTTAGTTATAAGACTTTTCTGTGCAGTGATATTGCAGTCGTACATAAAAAATTGTAGGCCCGATGGTGGTCCCAAAGTAATTCTGTCCGACACTTTATAAGGCAAGTGTGGCATCAAGGTGGGCGTCATTTTATGGAGGCTCTGTATAAATCTGTTCATTGGCATCGGACTGAAGAGTTTACCGGGAGCCTGGACAATGGTGTTTTATTATCCCACTCATTGCAGGTGCCCAGCCATTAGTATACATGACTTGCCTATGAATCAGGGAGCTAAGTATGGGCGGGCACATGCCCATGACTGTTGCCGTGTACGAGTCTGTGAAAATCAGGATGTACGGCATGCAGATGGTACATGCGCAGTCTGTGGTTTTCCCAAACCCTAACGTTTGAATGTAGTTGCTGGGTTTTGCAGATCGGTCCCATGGACCCATAAAAATCAGGGCCTTGTGAATGGGGTCATAGAAATGAATGTATCTGTCTGCTATGCCTTGAAAAAAAATAGATAGGACATGCACAAAGAATATATTGTTGCATGAGGCCTTAGGGTTTTCTCCCATGAGACTTAAGCATCAAAGCATTATGGCTAGAAACTTGCAGCAGAAAAAAAACTCCAAATATTGCATTTTTCATTGCAGAAATGCTGCAGGTTTCACTTTTTGCATTGCAGTTCTGTGACAAAATGTGAACATACCCTTAAAGAGAGCATGTCACCGGAACCAGCATATCACCCCAGTCCTGCAGATAGGTTAGTGTCACCAGAACCAGCATATCACCCCAGCCCTGCAGATAGATAGGTTAGTGTCACCAGAACCAGCATATCACCCCAGCCCTGCAGATAGATAGGTTAGTGTCCCCAGAACCAGCATATCACCCCAGCCCTGCAGATAGATAGGTTAGTGTCACCAGAACCAGCATATCACCCCAGCCCTGCAGATAGATAGGTTAGTGTCACCAGACCACAACACCCCAGCCCGCAGATAGATAAGTAGGCACCAGACCCAGCATACACCCCAGCCCTGCAGATAGATAGGAGTGTTACCGAACCAGCAACACCCCAGCCCGCAGATAGATAGGTAGTGCACCAGAACCCAGCAACACCCCAGCCCGCAGATAGATAGGAGGCACCAGAACCCAGCAACACCCCAGCCCGCAGATAGATAGGTAGTGCACCAGAACCCAGCAACACCCCAGCCCGCAGTAGTAGGTTAGTGTCACCAGACCAGCATATCACCCCAGCCCTGCAGATAGATAGGTTAGTGTCACCAGAACCAGCATATCATCCCAGCCCTGCAGATAGATAGGTTAGTGTCACCAGACCCCAGCATATCATCCCAGCCCTGCAGATAGATAGGTTAGTGTCCCCAGAACCAGCATATCACCCCAGCCCTGCAGATAGATAGGTTAGTGTCCCCAGAACCAGCATATCACCCCAGCCCTGCAGATAGATAGGTTAGTGTCCCCAGAACCAGCATATCACCCCAGCCCTGCAGATAGATAGTGTGACAACTTGGGGAATTAGACTCAAAATGGCGGCAGGCTCCTGGTCCGGACAGCAGTGGTTCGTGGTACTGGGCGCCGTAAAGATAGCGTTCAGACGGTCCAAGTGTAAAATAAAACTGGCTTTATTCAGCTTAACTGCAACATAACAAAACAACAAAAAACCTATGCCACAGTTAGGGCACTAACTGACTCCTTGAGCCCCTAACTAGCCTCTACTGCTCAGCTCCAGCAACAGTCCTCTGTGGACCCCAGCACTTCTGGCACAGACCGTCTATCTGTCCAGCTGGGTCCACCATCTCCTGCTCCCTGCAGGATACTCCAGCCCTTCTGGAGTTACACACCACGCCCACCCAAAGGTGTGGCTGAAGGCCTTTTCAGGGCTGGGCCTGGGTCGCTCAACAGCGCCCTCTGGCTCACATACTCACAATAGGTTAGTGTCACCAGAACCAGCATATCACCCCAGCCCTGCAGATAGATAGGTTAGTGTCACCAGAACCAGCATATCACCCCAGCCCTGCAGATAGATAGGTTAGTGTCACCAGAACCAGCATATCACCCCAGTCCTGCAGATAGATAGGTTAGTGTCACCAGAACCAGCATATCACCCCAGCCCTGCAGATAGATAGGTTAGTGTCAGCAGACCCCAGCATATCACCCCAGCCCTGCAGATAGATAGGTTAGTGTCACCAGAACCAGCATATCACCCCAGCCCTGCAGATAGATAGGTTAGTGTCACCAGAACCAGCATATCACCCCAGTCCTGCAGATAGATAGGTTAGTGTCACCAGAACCAGCATATCACCCCAGTCCTGCAGATAGATAGGTTAGTGTCACCAGAACCAGCATATCACCCCAGCCCCACATATAGATAGATAAGTTAGTGTCACCTGAATCAATTGGTGTTTTTCCCCTTGTGAATTGCTGCCTCTGTTTTTGTCAATATGCAAATGAGCTCATTGGCGCCACGAGGGCGTCGCCTTTGCTTTAGGCTAAGGCCCCATGTAGAGAAACACAGCAAATAAACACTGTGGAAAAAAATGTTGCGGAAGCGCATCATTCTATTGCGTTTTCACAGGGTTTTAATCTGCAGACCTTTTGCTCTTATACACAAAATGGCAGTGTTTTCGCAGGTATAATTGACATGTTGCAAGCATTTTTAAAAATGCAGCTTTTCCAATATTTTTTTTTTGCAATGTATCAATGGAGGTACTGTAAAACGCAGCATTGTTTGTCACAGCGTTTCTGCCAAGGCCAAAAGTGGGGCTTCAGCCATAACAATGTAAACGGCAACACCTTCATGCTCACGTTCCAAATAGCTCATTTGCATATTGGCAAAAACACCAATATCTCAGCAACGGAGGCAGAGATTCACTTAAGGGAAACACTGTTTGATTCAGGTGAGCCTAACTTACATATTTTCCCATTCACAGCATGGAGGAACGAGGGAATTCGATCCTCCTTCCAGTAAACATTGGGATCCTGGCCATGGGGCCCCTAGCAATTTTAGGGGTTGTCTGTTTTGGACAGTCTTCTTTTGCTAGAAGGATCCCGAAAAATAAGTAAATGGGTTTCCAACCAGCTATGATATAGTGCTCTGCAACAAATGTTCAATTCTCCGGCAGCGCCGCTACATTTCGCATTGTATTAGATGGGCAGTATACAAAGTCTTTCAGCAGAAGAGTCCCTCTTTAACCACTTCCATACTAGCTAAAAAAAAAATACAGTAGTATCCAGAACAGCGGACTTCACATTATTAAAGGAAGTGTCCAGGGTTAAAAAAAATTGTAAGAGCTGTGGATTCTTTAAAATAAAATAAAAAACATTACTCACCTATCGCATCCTGTGTCCCTCTGGTTTTTGCCCATCGGAATACTTGTCCTGCAGTGATGACGTGTCGTACATGGGTATGTGATGTACTGCATGTACAAGACGTGACTTCTGAATCCACTGTATGGCTGCAGCCGTCATATGTAGATGTAAGCGTGTCATCCCTGCAGGCCACAACTGGTGGGGGCCAATGGAGCAGACATTTTTCATTTTTTTAATCCTAAAGCAATCCTAAGATTTAACCCCTTTAATCCTCTGATAGAGTATTTAAAATAGGTTATGTAAACCAGACAACCCTTACATAGAGTAATCCAGGCAAAGTAGCAGAATAAAGATTCCTATTTTCCTGAATTTCCATGCCTGGAATATCACATCTTACTTTAAGTCATTATATTACATTGGACCGGTGCATGTCTATATCATCCATCTCAATGACCCAATTACCAGCTCGGTGGCCATGATGTATAAATGAGCATAATGGTAAGAGCTGACATGGGGCGGGCAGGTCACTGCTGTCCTTTGCAGTATAGGAGTGTTCACACTGCAGTGACTGAACATAACCACAGTCCCGTGATACATAAATACAGCAGCATCGCAGCCTTACACCAGGATCCCTCCCTGTCTGCATCCCTGTCATATTGCAGCAGAAGTATCCCTCCCTGTCTACAGCTCGGATACTTCCCTGGGTGTCTTCTTTTCTTAGGCAGTGCTGTCCTTTCTTATAAAGATGGAGGCTTCTTCTGAGTGTCTGCTCCATAACTATCGCTCATGTATCTGTCTGTCAGTATCTAGATCAATGCTAGCTCATTGTCTGGCTGGTAATGTATAGTCAGACTGTCCGTCATTGCCCCTCACAGCCCGTGCGTACATCATCTCACCTGTCAGTCCAGCACATCCTACAGTCTGCTCATGGGTTCTGCCATCTCTTTGTATTGTTTTGTACTATTGGATATTATGTACAGTATATTCTGCAGTTCTTATAAGAAAGTCAATGTGAAAGACAGATTTCATGAAGCCCTGCACTCCAGAATTCTGGTATCGAAACTGTGCAAAATAACATTTTTGGGGCTCATCTCCACAGTAAAAAATGTGTGACATTTTGCATTTTTACACCCCTGTTTTCAATTTTGAGAATTGGACGTGGTTCACCTGTCCAGCTGGTTTATCACATGTGACTTACTGCAAAAAATGTCACACTCTGACTCCAGTAAGGTGGAAAAATGGTGGCCAGCCCTTGCACACCTATGCCTGCAACTTAGGAAAACACTTTCAAGCCCCCCCAGCCCATGATTACTTCTGATGGCCATTGATGACAAAGAGGGACGATGCAGATTTGACATGACAGCGATTCCGTTCTTCCCGCACATATCTTGTATATCTCTGTAGAGATGAAATATTACTCTTCCCTGTATGTTATTGATCTATGGACTGATTCTTGAATATTTGGAGTTGAGATTAGTTTTTTCCCCTAAAATGAGTACTTTCGGCTTGCACCTTGTACCTCTTGTGGATTATGAGCTAGATGGGCATATGATGTTATAGCAAATGATGTATCCGCTATGCAAAGCTTAGAGGATAAGTTGCTGATCAGTGGGGGTTCCCTGTTGATCCCCTGAGAACAGGAGTGTTTTACTGTTACCATAGAGTAAGTAGCGGAAATAGCTGAACTACAGCACACAGCTATCTCTGGGCTCCCATTGAAATGACTGGGGCATGTATGCATCCATTGTTACATTCTAGATGGGATTAAATCACTCCCCGTTCTTGGGATCGATAGCCTGTCCTGGAAATGGGCTAACAATAATAGATTGGTGGGGGTCCCTGTCAATCAACTGACATTACATAGAGCAGTTTGTCCCTCCCATTGTTTACTTTGCACAGTCCCGTGTTTGGTTATGGCTGTGACTGGATTTACAACTCAGTCTCATTCACTTGAATGGGTGTGAGCTACAGTGTCCTGCACTACCAGGCACGGCCACTACAAAACAAACAGAGCTGTGCCCGACATGCAGTGAAGACGATCACTGGTCCAGTAGAAATTACATAAATCTCCAAGATGAGAATACACCTTTATCTGCTATGCCATACTTTCCAAATTTTCACTACGTGAAAATTTTTGGCTGTGCCCTTTTAGGCATGGCACACCCCATTTTGTTGCATGATCAGTCCCTTTTTGTAACGTAGGCACATAATGTGCCAGTCGCGCCCCTTTTACGTGAGGTAACGCACATAAAGTACTCATGTCACATATAAAATGTCTAAGAACCCAGAGATTTGACCACTTTTCTGAGACTCTAGGTTCCTGGACGTTTTGGGAGAGTCAGCAAGTGTGATTATTGGAAAGCCAGGGTAGGAGGAGGCAGGTTGGTAAGAGACCACAGGGGCACACTAGGAATGGGGTGGATTTTGACAGCTTTGATTTCCACCTTAACATGTTTTATTCTTCTTGGTTCTTTTCCTCCATCTTATGACCAATGGCATTGCCCGTCTCTACAACATCCTGTGCATTTACTGTCTGCATAGCTCGTGTGTATTTTATAGCCTTTATCTTTGATCTTGTCATTGTGTCTGGCTATCCTTCACGTGATATCCAGAGGTTGAAATAAATAAAAGCGAGACTGTCTCATCGTAGACACCCGACACGACTATAAATCCCTCCAGCATGAGATATGGGAATATGGTCATGTCTTGGGTCTTGTCTAGTCCGGTTGGACCTCTCCATCAGATAAGAGTCATCCATTTATTTACATGTCTGTTGTTCTTCTATATTTGTCTCTTTTTAACTTAATTTATCTCTTAGGTCATGACATGTGGCATCATTGTCTGTCTGAAGATTTATATTATTATATTTCCATAGAAGTGTAACTGGATTGTGCCAAGTGCATGATCTTCTTAAACACCCCCATTCTTGTGATCAGTTGGTGTCCCTGTTATGGGCGCACGCAGGCTCTTCTAAGGGGTAAGGGGCTCACCGGTTTCAGGGGGGTTGGCGGGAGACTTCCCCACACACAGTATAATACTCTTTTAATGCCTCCACACAGTAGAAATACTCTCCTTAGTACCCCCACACAGTATATTGTTCCCTTAAGTGCCCCCATACAGTATAATGCCCACTTGGGACCCACACCATTACAATGCCCAAAGCCCCCACACATTGTAATATTTTGCCTCCAGCTCAGCCCCAACACATTATAATACCCCCAGCTCATTCCCTGCTCCGAATAATGCCCTAACTCTAACACTACGTCACAGAACACCAGCGTATGGCACTGAGAAGGAGCAGGCCAAGAGGGGTGAGTACTAAGAAGCATACTCGCTGGTCAATCTCTAGGCCCTTGAAGTATTTCTGTCATTCCGTTTTGTACTGCGCCCGGACTCTCACCGATCAACAGTTTACCCCTAAGTTATTGTGAACATAATGCCCCTTTTAAACACCTCCATGTATAAACCAGGGTAACCTGACAAAGCAAACACAATAGTAACTTTTCAGAAATTTTATAAGAAAAAAATTGTTACCCTAAACAAGTTCCCTGATGTGTCTTTTGGATATATATAAGTCACTCTATCTATTTTGGTTATAGTAGCCCCTAGGACCCGCCGTAATATGTTATGCTATCTGTAATGACAGATTCTCATCAACCTAGCCAGGACTACTGTGTTTAGTTTTGAGGATTTGGCTTCCCTGCCATGTTTTTTCCCAGTCCTTATTTCACCTGCTATCCGTAACCGCCACAGTTCAGACTGTTGGGTATGTTCACACAGGGGAATTTGAAGCTGATTTTGAGGCAGATTCAAAATGAGCTCCATATTCCACCTAAATCCGCCTCCCATACATTTCACTTTTCAATTTCAACTAGCAGAAAAAAAAAAAGCATCCTGCTCGTTCTTCATGCAGAATTCGCCTGAAATTCCCATTGGAAGGAAAGGGAGGCAGATTTTGAAGCAGATTTTCAGATATTTTCTGCCTGACAAATTCAGTGTCAAATTCCTCCATGTGAACCAGCCCGTAATAGAAGACAAGACTGTGTGGTCACTGAGACAGGAAGTGATGTCATCTCCTTTAAAATGACTAAAGGACAATATTTGGAGCACAAGGGTGCATCATACATGAAAATGATCACAATCATATTCCTTAGTATGCCATATGTTGTACTTAAAGAAGTCCAGGAAGTACAGTTTTATTCCTGGAGGCCGGGGAAGGTGAAAAAAAAAAAAAAAAACATACCTGTCCTGGTGCTCTGATATCACAGGTCAATGTCTGATCCAAAAGCGCCCTGAGGCTTGTTCCGGCAGAAGTCTTTGTCGCATGTGACCACTGAGGCCAATCAGCGACCTAAGGAAAGGAACTGGTGACGTACGTGAGTGATGTCTTGGGTCCTTTCCTAAGGCCTCAGCGGTCCCATTTGGCAAGGACGTCCACCTCACAAGCCCCTGAGTGCTGCTGGACCAGACAGAGGCCTGGGACACCGGATTACCAGGGACAGATAAGTATAAGGTTTGTTTTTTTATTTTTCACCTTCCCCAGCCTCCAGGAAAGAAATTATAATTCCTGGACAACCCCTTTAAGTCACGTGTTGCTCTGTCCTTTGGCTCACACCTTTAAATCCTTTAAAAAATAGTAGTCAATGAAGCCGGTTAAACAATGAACTTGGATAGAAAACATTAAAGACTTTTTCTCATGAGGGGAAGACGAGCCGAGGAAGGATAAGTCATGTTAAGACCACTAACAAGGAGAGATCTAAGACACGGACTTGAACTGTTAATGGTATTTTTTAACCTCCCATCAATCCCGTCCTCAGATCACAGAGAGGAGGCTGTAAATGAACGGCTCTTTGTCTGACATGTGCTCCTAATGGCTTCCAGCTTTTTAGACATTTCCGAGAGTATATTTGAACATCTAAGTGACATTCCTCAGAAGAGATAAAAAGAAGGCCTGTTATTTTATTAGCTACAATAGATAATAATCCTGCAGTAAGATCAACCCTACAAGCCGTAGAAATTACACGTATTCAAAGCCTCCAATGTACGTTCTCTCCGCTGAGCGCAATTTGTATTAATACTTATTATAGTTCAGTGAATAATGATTATTATCAATTACACGGAGGAAACCGCTCATTATATATAATCTTGTAGGGCAGGGAACAAAACGTTATGCGGCTTGTCATAGTGTCCGTGCCCTATAAATATCAGCAAGGGGCTGCCGGCAATTGTGGCCTATTAAAAAAGTGAATGAATGTTTTAGGATGTCTGGCTAGAAAAATAAAGAGATGAAGATGTGTGTGTGTATATATCATTAGGATTGTCACATAATGCTAATAAGGCTAAGTTCACATCTGCGTCTATGTCGCAATGCCCACCTGAAATTTTTCCTCTGACCGGTTTCAGTTTTAAAATGACGGCCACCCGACAGACCCCTTTATAATCTATAAGGTCCGTCAGACTTCATATGTAATCGCTATTTTAGCGGTCTGCCTATCCCTTGTTCTGGTCCTCCGATGAATCAGAACAACGAATAAGTCAACACTATTGTAAACCTAGCATAGAGTCATATCAAAAGGGCTGTCTTAAAACTGTCCTTGCTGCAGGTCCCTTCTTCAGAAATTCGACCTGGCCATACAATTCCCCTGCAGCGGCCACTACAAGGGAAATATAGTATTATGTTCCAGTCATTCATATGTTAATGGATCTATGATCTGACTTATAGAAGAGTGTCCTAAGTGGCTCAGCCTCCTCTATAATAGGGCATTTGGAGACTTGTTGTGTTCAGATTAACCCTTTAAACATGTGTTCAGTATGGTTTCTTAAAGGGAGTCTGTGCCCAGGCCCCAGCATATCAACCCGGCCCCGCAGATAGATAGGTATGTTAGGGTGATTTGGATTAAACATTATTTTCCCCTTGTGAATCGCTGCCTCTGTTGGCAAGATATTGCCGTTTATGTTACTATGCAAATAAGCACTTGGGAACAATGACAACACCCTAACTGCTCCATAGAGGTAAGCGGCAACACCTTCGTTGCTCCAAAGTGCTCACTTGTTTATTGAGAAAAACAGCAATATCTCAGCAACAGATGTATCAAATGACAAGGGGAAAATATTATTAGATTTAGGTGACACTAACCTATCTATGTGCAGGGCTGGAGTGATATGCTGGTTCTGGTGACACTAACCTATATATCTGCGGGGCTGGGGTGATATGCTGGTTCTGGTGACACTAACCTATCTATCTGCAGGGCTGGGGTGATATGCTGGTTCTGGTGACACTAACCTATCTATCTGCAGGGCTGTGGTGATATGCTGGTTCTGGTGACACTAACATATCTATCTGCAGGGCTGTGGTGATATGCTGGGTCTGGTGACACTAACCTATCTATCTGAAGGGCTGGGGTGATATGCTGGTTCTGGTGACACTAACCTATCTATCTGCAGGGCTGGGGTGATATGCTGGTTCTGGTGACACTAACCTATCTATCTGCAGGGCTGGGCTGATATGCTGGTTCTGGTGACACTAACCTATCTATCTGCAGGGCTGGGCTGATATGAAGGGTTCTGGTGACAGACTCCCTTTAAGCAGATTTAACGGCATATGAAATTTTTTGGCGATCCCATGGTTTACTGACTCTGTGTGACTAGAAGCAGTATAAGTGGAAAACCTCAAATCTGTAAAGTGTAGATTGTAGAAGATAAATCATAGTTGTAAATCTTAGGAAATTACAGTTATTTAAATCTACTTTTTAAACATTTTTAAAGATTTTTTTGTGCTAAACAGATAAAACAATCTTGGTATATTCTATTTTTTACATTGGCCACTAGGGCAGTCACATTGAGCTGACATTTTCTGTTTTCTGACTTGTGAGCTTTGCTGTGTAGAATGGGGCAGTATCAGCAGAGGAGAAGGATTGATAATATTGTACTATGAGTGTATTCACAGGCAGCAACATTTGTTCAAAAATTTCTGCAGCTAAAAATCAGTTTCATTCATGTGAATGATGTTGTTTTGGTGACAAGCATTAGGATTTCTGCAAACTACATGAATTGGACAGTCACAGAAAGTTCAGCAACAAATCTGCCGCCTGTGACTATAGCATTATAGGCTTAAATAAGTCAGTAACACTATACACACCGATATAGCTCTGTGTGCAGCTCATCTGCCCCTCCCCGGTGTCTGGGTAAGGGGCTGTACTCCATCATTCCTTAGTCTCTGGGGAAGGGGCTGTACTTTATCTCTTCCTGGAGATGGTAATAGTCTATGACATTTTTCTGTTAATTGACTCTTATTCATTGCAGCTGCCATAAAGTACACCTCCACCCCCTCCCCGCTGTACCTTCTGTATAGACATGAGACATGCTCTTTAAATCCAGGCAAAATTTGCTGAGGGCAGAGGATGGTATAAAATACAAAGGACGTGTTACTTTCCTACCCCCCCATCATCCTGTCCACAGTCTCCTGTTCAATGATGTTAATGCCCCTCCATGTTGCTGCTAGTCACTGGCCTCAGCGCTCATGTGTGTAGCCAGTTATGGCATCGTCGGAGATGGTAAGGGCCCCACATCTAGGACAGTTGGGGGTAGAATAGGCAACATTTAAGGCAGATTCCATCTCAAAATCAGCTCCAAATTCCGCCCTGATTCTGCCTCCCATTGTATTCAATGCGAATGCACGAATCATGCAACTCCCCCACCGGTAGTGAAAGCCATGGCAGAAAGCCGGACGGGGCAGAAATGGAAGAGGAATGTCAGGCAGAAGTTTGCCTTAAATTCCTCCCCCATTTCCATCTTGTGATACCCTAAGGATTAGATCACATGAGGCAGATTTGTTGCAGACATTTCTATGACTGTCCCAATCATCTGATTGAGACTTACAGATTTCCATGTACGTTCTGCAGAAACAATCCCATTCAGATGTATGGAATGAACTTTTCAGTGACCGATATTTCCAAAATGAAACTGCCTTGTGTGAACAATCTCTAATACTGTTCCCCTTGGTGCTGAAAATATTGCAATTTGATTCAATGTTAGGTTATGGAACACTATGGGAAAAACAGTATGGGACGGATGGATGGGAAAAGCAGACATCTTATACATGTATAGCCATCTGTATCATATTTGCAGCAGAGGAGAGTTTGTCATTTGCCGACTGGGTCATGATTTCCTGATGTTGTTTGTGAGTTTGTAGTGCACGTCCTCTTACAAAATAATATACCATAAATGAATAGTACAGGTGAATGTAAGAATCTTTATGATATATCTTGTTAAAGAAATAGGTTTCCTTCTCCGCTTTTTAGGCTTCTCTCCTCCTCTTTGGGTTATATTCACATGACCGAGCCGAGAGTGCAGGATTGATGCAGCAACCATCTTTTTCACAGACCCATTCACTTGAATGAGTAAATCAGGTCCGTGAAAAAGGTAACGATAGCCCAATCTGTGAAATAATAGTGCAGGCACAACACGGCTGAAGAACTCTGTCTGAATAAAGGGTTAAGATAAGTTCACACTGGCGGAAGTTTTGTGGCACAATCTACAACAAAACAATTCTACTTGCTATTCATTTTAATGGGAGGCAGATACTTCTTTTTCTACTAGCTGAAGTGTCCTGCCCCGATCTGTAGGCAGATTCCACCCGAACATCCCATTAAAGTGAATGGGGGTAGTGATATGCCATCATTTTATTAAACGAGAATACCCCTTTAACTCTGCTATGTCTGTGTACAGTGCCTGTATTTTCCTAAATGAACTGTATAGAGCTATAACACGCTGAACCTTTGCACCCGCCGTGTAATGACACTGTAATTCATGCAGAATATGCCGTCATACTAGCTATTGCCTGTGGTCAATGATAGAAAACCATCTTCTAACACATCTTTTCTATCTCTAATGGGAAATCCAGCCGTGTTTGTTCTGTGGAACATCAGCGCGGGGAACTGGAGTCAGCACAAAGCTTCACTGGGGACCATGTCAGTAAAAAAACAATGTCATTGTTTATGTAGGCCGATAGAAGGATGGCTGGAAGCACATTTAGGTCATTTAAGGGGTTGGTCAGGGGGCTAAAATGTTTTGTTAAAGGGGCAGAATAGGAAAATAAAAATAACCCTTACCTTACCTATACACCGCTGCTACCATTCAGACACTCCCACCTTTATCTATGCGTTGGATCGGGAGCAACAGGGGACTGTGGTTGAGAAATTTAATTTTTAACCCCTTTTGCAAAAAATTTCATATTGCTTGACACCCCCTTTAAATGGCCACTAACTTTTCAACAAGCTTTGCAAGAATGGCCAGTACAGGCGATTGTAATAAACTTTGTAATATATCTCATCGGAGAGCCATACCTCTTTCTGCTCTTAGGTTGTTTCCTTACTCCCTTCTGATAAAATGACTTTCACTCTGAAAATCTCTGCTGTACTCAACTTTAGACAGACTGCAGGTCACATGACACAGATTGCACAAGCCTGTAGAAGTCTATTGAGAAGAAAGGGGAGGAGTGAGCAAGTGTAAGAGATAAAAAAAAAAAGGCTTAGGCTACATTGGCATGAACAAGTTATAAAACTTCAGTGCCCCTCGAGTGCAAAATGGCTGTGATGGAGGATCCGTGAAAACAGCTAAAAATGGGACATGACCTATATTTTGATGGTCTGTTACAACGGACCGTCAAAATAACGGGCGTGTGTATAGCCCCCATTCACAGACATTGAATTCAATGCTGCCGTGTGACATCCGTTAAAAAAACAGATGTCACACAGCCATTATTCACTGCCATGTGAATATAGCTATAGTCTGATGCTGGAGCTAAATAGGAGCTTACTATTATCACCAAAGCACGTTATTCAAACCAGTACAAGTCAGTACTTCTCTATATATGTCCTGCATGGTCTATTTTTTGGGGTTTTGATGTTGCATCATTTGTGTTCATATACATATCTAAAGGGACACATGTAATAACTGAGTGAGTTATGGTAAACTCAGCTCTGCTACATCCCTGTAGTTCTTTTTTGTCTGCCTTTGTAAGGTGGCCATAGTCACAAAATTTGGCCATCGCTCGATGACTGTTCAAATAGATGAGTGTTCAGACAAAACTGAAGAAAAACTAAATTTGCTTCTGACTGTAATTGAAGAGAATGAAGGTCGGTGACCACAAAGGCAAGAGCATATACTGTACCGCAACTCTATAATATCCTTCTATAGTCACAATAGTCCCCACATGCAGGGTAGCAATCCAATTACACTGCAAGGAAAGGAAAAGAAAATCTAATTTCTTGCGGCTTCTTTGCAATCCGTCAGTGAACAGATTTCCAAGAACCATTGTATGCATCCGCTGATGGGCTGTAAGGAAGCCACAGGAAATGGGATTTTATTTTTCCTCGACTTTGTGTTCTCTGTTTTTGCATTTATTCCCTTCATGGAGATGATAGAAAGAAATAATGGAATTGCTTTATATGCTGTTCCCTTATTGGCACCCCCTAGAGTATAACATTTGCACTGCAGTAAAGATCCTGGTCAGTTGTTTTTCAAGTAACACTCAAGAGAAAAGCAGAAAACCCAATTTGTGCCCATAGTCTTGGCATTCAACTTTTTACCTATGTTGTCCCCGCTTCTTGAGTCAGTATGTGAGAGGAAGGAGCAGATTATGTGAGAGGTAGAGGAGGAGCATAGAGATATTTTCCCAGGAGAGGTAGGGCAGAAGAACAGGGGAGCAGGACTTTGATGAATCTGAGGTGACATAGTAGTTCTCTACAGTATCTGCAGAGAGAAACTTTTTGTTTACACAGCAACCCATGCTAGAAAAAAAGAAGTCGCACTGTGATCTTGTGAGTTATTAAAAAAATGAATGCAGAATAAGGAAAGACATTGTGAACTGACAACTATTACTATTCAGGGGTTGATTTTTAGTGACCGGAATGTCACTAAGCCAACATCTGTCATCAGGGAGACTCCATACACATTAGATGGTCGGCTGTTTTACCTATAGCCCTATACATTTTCTAACCCTTGCAATATATATATATATATATATATATATATATATATTTTTTTTTTTTTTTTTTTTTTTTGCTTTATGGTAATTAAAGTTGATAACAATGACACACGTATGGCCTCCCCTACATACCATTACCTCCTCATCCATACCCGACCATCACCTATAGGTAAAGCAGTATAGGACGCTGTCCATTGTTTCATCAGATCCTCTAATCACCAAAGGGATGTGTAGTCCAATGAGCACAAATGAGAGTCATCGATGTAGAAGAGATACTGTTAAGGAAGATGTAATTACAAGGGGTCCTGTCATGTAAGTAGACAACTGCTGACAGATGGCGGAGTGTAGAAGTCACATTAGTGTGTCACTGATAAATACAGCTTATATCGTGGGGAGGGGAGTGCGCTCACACCATCACTCATCTGAACCACAAGCTGCAAAAGGTTCAAGGTTTAATTGAAAGGCTGACACTACACTCAGGTTTTATAGGATATAATAGGTAAAGGGTTTTTTCCCCTTTGTAGACAATGTGTCCATTTCTGCTCTGCGTGGTAATATATGGCTTCGCTCGCAGCTCCTGTGCCGAGCATTATGCTGGGCTTTAACTGTTGTGTGAAATGCTTTGATAAAAAGGCTTTGTTTCATCATCGATCTTGTGTGTACTTTGCCGCCGGTAAATAAGTGTCTGCAGTTTTATTTTACACCGCAGCAAGCAGTCATATGGGGGAAGACTGAAATGTGCTGCGTCAGGCTTAAAGGCACTTACAGGAGAACAAATGTAGCAGTGATGTAGCAGAACTGAGTAGGTTGTTTTGCTGTTTATTTTGTTCAAGAGTATAATGTCATTTTATTAAAAAAAAAAAGAACTGTGGGATTAAACTGAACCTGTCAGGTGATTTCTGCTGCCCTGTCTGAGAGCTGGATATGATACAGGGAGAGAAGCTGAGCTGTGTGATATATAGGGTTATATGATAGAGGAGAGAAGCTGAGCTCTGATATATAGGGTTATATGATAGAGGAGAGAAGCTGAGCTGTGTGATATATAGGGTTATATGATAGAGGAGAGAAGCTGAGCTCTGTGATATATAGGGTTATATGATAGAGGAGAGAAGCTGAGCTCTGTGATATATAGGGTTATATGACAGGAGAGAAGCTGAGCTCTGTGATATATAGGGTTATATGATAGAGGAGAGAAGCTGAGCTGTGTGATATATAGGGTTATATGATAGAGGAGAGAAGCTGAGCTCTGTGATATATATAGGGTTATATGATAGAGGAGAGAAGCTGAGCTCTGTGATATATAGGGTTATATGATAGAGGAGAGAAGCTGAGCTCTGTGATATATAGGGTTATATAATAGAGGAGAGAAGCTGAGCTCTGTGATATATAGGGTTATATGATAGAGGAGAGAAGCTGAGCTCTGTGATATATAGGGTTATATGATAGAGGAGAGAAGCTGAGCTCTGTGATATATAGGGTTATATGATAGAGGAGAGAAGCTGAGCTCTGTGATATATAGGGTTATATGATAGAGGGAGAGAAGCTGAGCTCTGTGATATATAGGGTTATATGATAGAGGAGAGAAGCTGAGCTCTGTGATATATAGGGTTATATGATAGAGGAGAGAAGCTGAGCTCTGTGATATATAGGGTTATATGATAGAGGAGAGAAGCTGAGCTCTGTGATATATAGGGTTATATGATAGAGGAGAGAAGCTGAGCTCTGTGATATATAGGGTTATATGATAGAGGGAGAGAAGCTGTGCTCTGTGATATATAGGATTATATGATAGAGAGAAGCTGAGCTCTGTGATATATAGGGTTATATGATAGAGGAGAGAAGCTGAGCTCAGCATCTTTCCCTCTATCATATAACCCTATACAGTACAGACCAAAAGTTTGGACACACCTTCTCATTCCAAGAGTTTTCAGTATTTTCATGACTTTAAAAATTGTAGATTCACACTGAATGCATCAAAACTATGAATTAACACATGTGGAATTATATACTTAGCAAAAAAGTGTGAAACAACTGAAAATATGTCTTATATTCTAGGTTCTTCAAAGTAGCCACCTTTTGCTTTGATTACTGCTTTGCACACTCTTGGCATTCTCTTGATGAGCTTCAAGAGGTAGTCACCTGAAATGGTCTTCCAACAGTCTTGAAGGAGTTCCCAGAGATGCTTAGCACTTGTTGGCCCTTTTGCCTTCACTCTGCGGTCCAGCTCACCCCAAACCATCTGGATTGGGTTCAGGTCTGGTGACTGTGGAGGCCAGGTCATCTGGCGTAGCACCCCATCACACTCCTTCTTGGTCAAATAGCCCTTACACAGTCTGGAGGTGTGTTTGGGGTCATTGTCCTGTTGAAAAATAAATGATGGTCCAACTAAACGCAAACCGGATGGAATAGCATGCCGCTGCAAGATGCTGTGGTAACCATGCTGGTTCAGTATTCCTTCAATTTTGAATAAATCCCCAACAGTGTCACCAGCAAAGCACCCCCACACCATCACACCTCCTCCTCCATGCTTCACGGTGGGAACCAGGCATGTAGAGTCCATTCGTTCACCTTTTCTGCGTCGCACAAAAGAACCAAAGATCTCAAATTTGGACTCATCAGACCAAAGCACAGATTTCCACAGGTCTAATGTCCATTCCTTGTGTTCTTTAGCCCAAACACGTCTCTTCTGCTTGTTGCCTGTCCTTAGCAGTGGTTTCCTAGCAGCTATTTTACCATGAAGGCCTGCTGCACACAGTCTCCTCTTAACAGTTGTTGTAGAGATGTGTCTGCTGCTAGAACTCTGTGTGGCATTGACCTGGTCTCTAATCTCAGCTGCTGTTAACCTGCGATTTCTGAGGCTGGTGACTCAGATGAACTTATCCTCCGCAGCAGAGGTGACTCTTGGTCTTCCTTTCCTGGGGCGTTCCTCATGTGAGCCAGTTTCTTTGTAGCGCTTGATGGTTTTGGCCACTGCACTTGGGGACACTTTCAAAGTTTTCCCAATTTTTCGGACTGACTGACCGTCATTTCTTAAAGTAATGATGGCCACTCGTTTTTCTTTACTTAGCTGCTTTTTTCTTGCCATAATACAAATTCTAACACTCCATTCAATAGGACTATCAGTCCTGTGTATCCACCTGACTTCTGAACTACACAACTGATGGTCCCAACCCCATTTATAAGGAAGAAATCCCACTTATTAAACCTGACAGGGCACACCAGTGAAGTGAAAACCATTTCAGGTGGCTACCTCTTGAAGCTCATCAAGAGAATGCCAAGAGTGTGCAAAGCAGTAATCAAAGCAAAAGGTGGCTACTTTGAAGAACCTAGAATATAAGACATATTTTCAGTTGTTTCACACTTTTTTGTTAAGTATATAATTCCAGATGTGTTAATTCATAGTTTTGATGCCTTCAGTGTGAATCTACAATTTTTATAGTCATGAAAATACAGAAAACTCTTGGAATGAGAAGGTGTGTCCAAACTTTTGGTCTGTACTGTATATCACAGAGCTAAGCTTCTCTCCTCTATCATATCCTGATATCAGATAGGGCAGTAGAATTCATCTCACAGGATCATTTTATAGCTTGTTTGAAGAGAAATGACCAGTTTATAGCCAGTGACTTTACCGCTCTGTACTTGCATTCAGAGGGGAGAGCTCTGTTTGGATGAACTTACATGAAAATCTTGGACTGTACGTCACAGCAGTCTCCAACCTTTTGATCTCCTACTCTTTTGTAACTACAACTCCCAGCATGCCCTGATCATCTTTTTACGGTAAGAGCATTGCTAGAGGTTGCTTCTCAGCATATATGTAGATGGGAGTACTAACAAAATGGTAAAATTCCTGCAGTCCTATGCAAGAGACAAAACGCTGCCAGGGTGAGTCATTGTCACTAGCTGAGCAGGATGGTAATAAAATATAAGCCACCAGTAAAAGAGCCAACGCAGAATAGATGACTAAAGATCTGCAATTCATTTAAGAAGGAAGCCTGGGCATGATTCAGCAGCAGCGAGAGGTCTTGTCAGTTCGCCATTATTACGCCTCCTTCCTTTGTCACACGCAGCAGACGTGTTAGCTCTGTATCATTCCAGTGTTTGACCAATTTACATGTGCTGGAGGTAGTTCACATTAAGTAAAGCAGGTTGTCATTCCTGTCACTGCAGATTACATTCCCCTCAGCTGAAGGTTCTGCAAATCACAGCAAGATTCAATAATACAGCCACAAAGTAATGCTTAATCTGTCTCCGTACCTATAAGCCTCCATTCATAGAAATAAAATAGAATAGAAATTAATAGAAATATATCAAACATATTGTTATCACCAGATCCACAGCGAAAAGGTATTCACCACCTTCCAGATTTCCTGGTATCTGATCTTTTATTCTAAGCGTTCTGATGTACTACACTTTATATTATCAAAGAAGTGCGTTTGCATCTGTGCTGTGTGAATGGGCTAGGATTACGGGGTGTTCGGTGACGGAATCCTGCACATACACCAAATGTACCCATTGGATCCCATGCCAACAACAGACATCAGAAGAGTATCCTTTTGGTATCCATAGGACTAGTATATATGGGTATACCTTTTTTTCAGCAGTATGAAGTTGACTACACTGTTCCACATAGAGGCATCCTATAAAAAAAAAAACGTATACCACACAGTATAATGTTAATTTAAAATGGAAGCCTGTAAGTGACTTCTGCTACTACATGCCTATACAGTGGCATGCATCAAATAAGTCAAGATGACATACACTGCAAATACAGCAAGAATCCATCCTTACAATGAAAGGTAAAGCTACATGCACACGACCATATACATACACCGTATAAATGTGTTGGGTTCAATGTTGATCAGCATGGATGGCACATGAATGATATCTGTATGCCGCCCGTGCCTGCATGGCCTCATTCACTGCCTTCAGTGAGCCCGAGCCGCAAAATGGACAGGTATAGGACCAGTCCTGAGTTTTGCCCCAGGTTCACAGCCACATACAGAGGCCCATGATAATATATGGGTGTGTGTATGGGGCCATAGAAAATAAAGGGTCAGTGTGCTAGCCGTGAAAAATACAGCTGACACACTGGCAATGAACACGGTCGTGTGTATGAAGCCTAACACTGATATTATAAGTTGAAGGCAGATAACACAGGACCCACCACTAAACATAGGTGATGGCGACAGCTTTCCTCCTCCTTTCTCCTCCCCATCTACACAATGACCTCTGCACATGACCCAGAGAACTCCTCTATAGAGATGAATAAATCGCTTTCTGACTGGGGTTCCTTATGTCCATGTGGCTGCTGTAAAGCAAATCCCAGAACTGCTGTTAATGGAGCTGTACAGCAGCTCAGGCAAGACGGCTGTCCCCATAAACATGTAAAAAAGCAGAATAATCACAATCTACTGTTGGAAGATGAAAACCGGAATGAGACAAAAAGCCAAGGGGCATGGCTTAAGATGCACCAATATGGGGCAAAACTTTGGGCCAAAGTAAATCAACCAGTAGGAGGTGTAAAAGTAAAGGGGATGTCCAAGGAGTCTTATTTTACTTACTACCTTCTGGGTTTTTTTTAATACTGTACCTGGGGGTTCTGGGTTGGTTCCGATCCCAGGTCATGTGATCTGTACCAGCAACTGACCCCCAGGTTGTTCCACCTGCTCTTCCGTTTTCAGACTGTAGTAAAGCCAGCCCCCATAACACAAGTAACTGTCTGTGCAAATGGGAGATGAGGGAGGAGGCAGAGCGACTCGGAGGCCGGGAACTGCTTCCAATCACTTGACCCAGGGTCGGAACCAGCCCGGAACCTCCAGGTACAGCATCAACAAAAAACCCATAGGTAGTAGATTATATAAAGCTCCCTGGAAACCCCTTTAAACAAAAGTGTACCCAATTTATTATCCAGCATGAGCGACTGTGATAATTTTGGTGCATCTTTAGATCTTCTAATCTAAGTTTACACTGTCTCAATATTTGCTAAGATTAATAAATTTGCCCATTAAATGACATTTACTTCTTCACTGTTTCCATATTAAGTCAATTTTCTTATAATCTTCGTGGAATAAAACATACTCATATAAAGTCGTCACATCTCCGCTAGGTGTCTGGAGACAGCCAGCCAAGAGGGGTGAGTTAATATGCACGTCACATTTCCATCGTATTAATCAATTCCCCCTAAATCTAGTGGCGGACATTATTATCTGTTAAATAATCAGACGGCTGCGCTGTGCCTAGAGTGAGAAGCATTGAATTAATGTCGCCGAAACATTTGCCTCTGAATTTTCATAAGAAAGCTTCTATCTGACATGTACTTAATTAAAAGAAAAGTGATGTAAATTGCAGGAATTAAGAACATCAAGGGGTTTCCATACAAATGAAGTCACGGCAGGAAAGAATGACCCAGCACAATTGCGAGTGATACTATACTTCTTGTAACTTTCTCCAAGGTGAACAGTGTATGTTAAGCATCACCCTTCAAATATGGTCACTAAGTTTCATCACAATTTGCATAAATGAATAATACAGGTGATTAATAGAAACTATCTTATCAAAGAAATGCTTCTTTCTACTCTTATCAGACTGTCTCACCGATCCCTGCCTCTGCTAAACTGACTTTCACTCTGAAAATTCTGCTGTATCTGTCCCAAGATGGATTTCAAGTCACAAGACTTGAGATAACACCTATCTATAGAAGTCTACGAATTTGAGAAGTGGGGGAAAATGAGCAGAGGGAATGAGGCTTACGCTAGGTCCACACCTGCACTCGGATTTCCGATCTTTGGGTCCACTTGGAGACCCGAAAAACAGAAACCCAATCTGCTTAAAAAGCGGTTACCCACGGAAACCTGCAGACTCCATAAGGTATAATAGGGTGCACCGAGTTTCCACCTGAAAAAAGTAGGAGAAAAGTCCTGTTTGCAGGACTTTTTCTCTCCGCAGTTTTCGAGCAGAATGGGGGACGGAATCCCCAAATGGAAACTGAATGCTGGTGTGAATCCAGCCTTAGTCTGATACTGAAGCTAAACAGGAACTTTGTATCACAACCAAAGTATTTTATTTACCTCAGTACATTACAGTATTTCTCTATATATGTCCTGCATGTTCCTGGGGCCGAGAGACAGTTATAGAGCAGATTCCTCCAGTATGTACGGTGTGCATTATATGGCAGCTAGTCTCCACCCCCAGCTCAAAGAGAACTGCAAACTAGAGATACAGCCTGCAGAGGGGAAAACTGATACATAGTGCAAAATATGGTATGCAATGACCATAAATAGTGTTACTTCTCATGTACAGTCATGGCCAAAAGTTTTGAGAATGATACAAATATTAATTTTTACAAAGTCTACTGCTTCCGTTTTTCTAATGGCAATTTGCATATACTCCAGAATGTTATAAAGAGTGATCAGCTTAACAGCAATTACTTGCAAAGTCAATATTTGCCTAGAAAATGAACTTTATCCCCCAAAACACATTTCAACATCATTGCAGCCCTGCCTTAAAAGGACCACCTAACATCGTTTCAGTGATTGCTCCATTAACACAGGTGTGGGTGTTGATGAGGACAGGGCTGGAGATCAATCTGTCATGATTAAGTAAGAATGACACCACTGGACACTTTAAAAGGAGGCTGGTGCTTGCCATCATTGTTTCTCTTCTGTTAACCATGGTTATCTCTAAAGAAACACGTGCATTCATCATTGCACTGCACAAAAATGGCCTAACTGGGAAGAGTATTGCAGCTAGAAAGATTGCACCTCAGTCAACAATCTATCGCATTATCAAGAACTTCAAGGAGAGAGGTTCCATTGGTGCCAAAAAGGCTCCAGGGTGCCCAAGAAAGACCAGCAAGCGGCAGGACCGTCTCTTAAAAGTGTTTCAGCTGCGGGATCGGGCTACCAGCAGTGCAGAGCTTGCTGAGGAATGGCAGCAGGCAGGTGTGAGTGCATCTGTACGCACTGTGAGGCGGAGACTCTTGGAGCAAGGCCTGGTCTCAAGGAGGGCAGCAAAGAAGCCACTTCTCTCCAGAAAAAACATCAGGGACAGACTGATATTCTGCAAAAGGTACAGGGAGTGGACTGCTGAGGACTGGGGTAAAGTCATTTTCTCTGATGAATCCCCTTTTCGATTGTTTGGAACATCTGGAAAACAGCTTATTCGGAGAAGAAGAGGTGAGCGCTACCACCAGTCTTGTCTCATGCCAACTGTAAAGCATCCTGAAACCATTCATGTGTGGGGTTGCTTCTCAGCCAAGGGAATCGGCTCTCTCACAGTCTTGCCTAAAAACACAGCCATGAATAAAGAATGGTACCAGAATGTCCTCCAAGAGCAACTTCTCCCAACCGTCCAAGAGCAGTTTGGTGCTCAACAATGCCTTTTCCAGCATGATGGAGCACCTTGCCATAAAGCAAAGGTGATAACTAAATGGCTCAGGGAACAAAACATAGAGATTTTGGGTCCATGGCCTGGAAACTCCCCAGATCTTAATCCCATTGAGAACTTGTGGTCAATCATCAAGAGACGGGTGGACAAACAAAAACCAACAAATTCAGACAAAATTAAAGCATTGATTCTGCAAGAATGGACTGCTATCAGTCAGGATTTGGTCCAGAAGTTGATTGAGAGCATGCCAGGGAGAATTGCAGAGGTCCTGAAGAAGAAGGGTCAACACTGCAAATATTGACTTGCTGCATTAACTCATTCTAACTGTCAATATAAGCTTCTGTTACTCATAATATGAATGCAATTATATTTCTGTATGTGATAAAAACATCTGACAAACACACATAAAAACCAGAGGGCAGCAAATCATGTGAAAATATAATATTTTGCCTCCCACTAAGCCAGCCAATTCACTTTGCTCTGTACTGATGAAGGACAACAATCCGGAAACAGCGCTGTATGCAGATAAGTGAAATTGGCTTGGCTAAAATCCCTTTTGCTGTCTCAAGGCTCGGTGAGTCAAAAGCAAATTGAGGATCTGTTACATCCAACAGAGGGCGCATGAGCTCCCCAGCTCCTTTCCCATAATGCCTTGTGAAATATAATATTTGTGTCATTCTCAAAACTTTTGGCCATGACTGTAGTTAAAATCTACCTAAACTTGTAACTAATTTTACAGAAGACCGGAGCTACCACTACTGGAAACAGAGGCCCGGGGAGAGGCGAGTAATGGTTTTTATATTCATGGCCCTTTCAGCAGCCCTATTAGACATAAAAAAAAAAAGAGTTGGACAACCCCTGTAATATTTCCAATATACTGTGTCAGCTAATTTTTACCTCCTTATTGCATGTCTGGTCTCCCAAAGTAATAGCCACACTGTTGGTTAATCCCTTCACCAAAGTCCTGCGCCTCATCTTTGTCACATAGGCTAGGGAGAGGGAAAGTGGCCCAAATATCTTGCTAGTTTTTAGCCGTACACCATTGGGATTGGAGGAATGGAGGCAGGAGCATGGGCCCAGGCTTACTATTAGATTTGGCTTATGGCCAAAACAATGGATTTTGCAATTTTTATCCTTAGGCTGAGGCCCCAGCTTGTGGAAACGCTACTTTTTTGTTGCATATTTTTCTACGTTATTTTTTAGCCAAAGCCAAGAATGGCTACAAAAGGAATGGGAAATATATAGGAAGTTCTTATACTTCTCCCTTCTGCTCAATCCACTCCTGGCTTTGGCTCAAAAAACCGCAGCAAAATCTGCAACAAAAAAAGCTGCGTTTCCTCAACGTGGGGCCTCAGCCTAAAACTCAACTTGCAGGAATACTGAGTTTTTGTGCAGGTTATCCCCAGGTTGTGTCCCAGAGTATTCTCCAATAGTACCAGCTGAGGGTTTACAGATCAGATTACCAACGAATTTACCAGAATCAATAAACAGAAGAGGGTCTGCGGATAGGAAGGTGAAAAGGTAGCCATCAAGATCACAAAACCCAAGCTAGAGAACAATACAAATCAACAGGAACCAATGAATCCCGCAGCTTACGCAAGGTAAACCAATAAATATCCACAAGACTAGACTCCGAACCAAACATATTACCTACAATAAACATGGAGAGAGAGTCTCAGAAAATAGATATTCTTTACAAATCCATACAGTACCGAAATATCATCAGTACTATAGAAGTATTGTATACACCCAAAGCACAGTATAGACCAGATTCTGGATCTTACAAAATAGATACCAAAATGTGGATATAGTTGAATGTCTTATATATACCTATACACACACAAAAAAAGATTGGTTACATTTACAGCCTAATATGGCTGAACTACACATTCCAGCCTAGGCCCAGGGAGAGGTGAGTCTCTGTGGTGTAGGGTCACTTTGTCGCTAAAAGATGAGCTCACACAAGTTGTTCAAAATTTGTGCTAAGAACCTTATGCTCATGTATTCACCGTATATATGCTCTTAGTGCTAGCAGAGTGCTTTTGCAACTTTTTGTGTTTGCATTTCTATTGTCTCCCATGTTAATAGTGTGGCAGTCGCGCCACTTTCTTCAAAATCTACGAGACTGCCAAAGAGTGGAGGGTGGTGCTCAAAAACCACTCCATTCACACAGGGAACATGGGACCCCCATTCTCATGATAAGTGGGGGATCCACCAGTCACATCCCCATCAGTCAGCTACTTAAAACATAGTCTTATTTTAAAGGGGTTATCTGTTTTTTAAGCATAGACTATCAATATTAGATCTGTGGGACAGCGCTGCAATACCTACACTCGCCACCACAGTTTGTACGGCAAGTGAGCAGCGTGGCTTATGGTAAGTAAACAATACCGAGAGCCACACTGTCTAGGTACCGGTGATCTGCTGGGATCCCGGGTGTCGGCCCCTCCACAGATCTAATATTGATGGCCTATCCTAAGGATGTTAGTAACCGGATAACCCCTTTAACATCTGTAATTACTGGAGATTGTACATCTAAAATGTAACCGTAGCCTTCTAAGAACCTCCAGTATTCAGTCACATCTCGGCTTTGTTGCTTGCCGTTAAGACGCCGGGTCTTTTTCTTGTAAACAAATGAGCATTTATTGAGCTATTATAAGACACGGTTTAGAGAGCGAAATTTGTTGTCAGAGAAACAAAGTAGCAAACTGAAATTTCTGGTGTCTTGTAATTCACCACTAATTGCTTCATATTCAATTACAACAAGCAGTGACATAGAAGATGGCCAAGACGGACAGGAACATTTATCAAAATGACGCATGTGGCTGCTATAGCAGCGGAGAAACAGGTCCGGAAGATGAACAATACTCGGTCAATGGAAGAGTCATTTTAAGCTGACAAGTCATTGCACGAGGCAGCGCATTATATCAAGGCAGAACATACAGAGCTAATTAACTCTGCAAATGGATACTCTGGTAATCTAGTCGCTATCAGCCACAGTTCATTATTCAGCAGCCAAACCTTCTGGAGACGTCCGCACATTTCCCAGTTGGTATGACAAGTGAATTTAGCTGTTTAAAGGGATCGTTCAGGAATAGATAAATATGGATGCTTTTATCCAAATGTTAATGGGTTGTGTGTTATTGCGGCTTTACCCCATTTACCTCAGTGGTGCAGAATTGCAGTACCAGACACAACCCGTAGACAAGTGCGGCACTGTTTCTGGAAGAAAGTAGCCATAGTCCTTTATTTACGTACAGTTGGAACTATTGCGTACAAAGATACCTCAATTTCAATTCTATCTATGTAAATGTTTCCATCTGTCCATCCTTGCTGTGTCCATAACACTAAAGGTGCGTATTCACCTTCAATAACTGTTGGCCGAATCCTTGTTCTGCCAGGACCTATAGTCATGGCCAAAAGTTTTGAGAATGACACAAATATTCTATTTTCACATGATCTGCTGCCCTCTGGTTTTTATGTGTGTTTGTCAGATGTTTTTATCACATACAGAAATAGAATTGCATTCATATTATGAGTAACAGAAGCTTATATTGACAGTTAGAATGAGTTAATGCAGCAAGTCAATATTTGCAGTGTTGACCCTTCTTCTTCAGGACCTCTGCAATTCTCCCTGGCATGCTCTCAATCAACTTCTGGACCAAATCCTGACTGATAGGAGTCCATTCTTGCAGAATCAATGCTTTAATTTTGTCTGAATTTGTTGGTTTTTGTTTGTCCACCCGTCTCTTGATGATTGACCACAAGTTCTCAATGGGATTAAGATCTGGGGAGTTTCCAGGCCATGGACCCAAAATCTCTATGTTTTGTTCCCTGAGCCATTTAGTTATCACCTTTGCTTTATGGCAAGGTGCTCCATCATGCTGGAAAAGGCATTGTTGAGCGCCAAACTGCTCTTGGACGGTTGGGAGAAGTTGCTCTTGGAGGACATTCTGGTACCATTCTTTATTCATGCCTGTGTTTTTAGGCAAGACTGTGAGAGAGCCGATTCCCTTGGCTGAGAAGCAACCCCACACATGAATGGTTTCAGGATGCTTTACAGTTGTCATGAGACAAGACTGGTGGTAGCGCTCACCTCTTCTTCTCCGAATAAGCTGTTTTCCAGATGTTCCAAACAATCGAAAAGGGGATTCATCAGAGAAAATGACTTTACCCCAGTCCTCAGCAGTCCACTCCCTGTACCTTTTGCAGAATATCAGTCTGTCCCTGATGTTTTTTCTGGAGAGAAGTGGCTTCTTTGCTGCCCTCCTTGAGACCAGGCCTTGCTCCAAGAGTCTCCGCCTCACAGTGCGTGCAGATGCACTCACACCTGCCTGCTGCCATTCCTCAGCAAGCTCTGCACTGCTGGTAGCCCGATCCCGCAGCTGAAACACTTTTAAGAGACGGTCCTGCCGCTTGCTGGTCTTTCTTGGGCGCCCTGGAGCCTTTTTGGCACCAATGGAACCTCTCTTCTTGAAGTTCTTGATGATGCGATAGATTGTTGACTGAGGTGCAATCTTTCTAGCTGCAATACTCTTCCCAGTTAGGCCATTTTTGTGCAGTGCAATGATGACTGCACGTGTTTCTTTAGAGATAACCATGGTTAACAGAAGAGAAACAATGATGGCAAGCACCAGCCTCCTTTTAAAGTGTCCAGTGGTGTCATTCTTACTTAATCATGACAGATTGATCTCCAGCCCTGTCCTCATCAACACCCACACCTGTGTTAATGGAGCAATCACTGAAACGATGTTAGGTGGTCCTTTTAAGGCAGGGCTGCAATGATGTTGAAATGTGTTTTGGGGGATAAAGTTCATTTTCTAGGCAAATATTGACTTTGCAAGTAATTGCTGTTAAGCTGATCACTCTTTATAACATTCTGGAGTATATGCAAATTGCCATTAGAAAAACTGAAGCAGTAGACTTTGTAAAAATTAATATTTGTATCATTCTCAAAACTTTTGGCCATGACTGTATTCTTCCCAACTCCTCCATACACACTTCGGCTCTGGTGGCAACCTATCTCCTGTGAGAACCAAGGACTATCCTATTTTACCCTAACATTTGGCATTTGGGAAGAGTTGGCACACCCTTATACACATAAGATAAGCCAACCAGTCCAGGTGGGTTCAGATGTCTGTGCTCCTATGTTCATGGACACGATAAGTCATGTAGTATCCATCTAGATAGCCATGTGAGTCCAAACTTCATGGCTACTGATGGTGAATGGCAGAGAATACTTATGTTTACTGTAACACTGTGAACAGTCCTGTTTTCTTTTGGTAATAAGGCTTCTTAAAGAGGACCTTTCACCACCTCTAAAACAAAAAGTCCAACTTTTTGGTGTCCATTAAAAGATGCCACTCCATTGATTCCGCACAGTTGTCATTTTTTTCTCTAGCCCCCACCATTCCAGAGCAATAATCTCCAGAAAGGGGGTCTTTGGTTTTGATCAACTATCTGTAGGATAGGTCTTCCTTATTTAATCTGCACAGGTCACTGTTATTTCTTGGGAAATGTCTTTAATTTGGTCAAGAATTTAGACATCATTGTTTGCCCCGGTCCTGGGTTCAGCTTATCAGCTGTGGTGCTAGGAGTTGGATCCCCGCCTTTCAGATACTGATAGTCTATGCGAAGGAAGGAGGAAGTCCTGAAAACCACTTTGATTTGGTCAATATTTTACATATTTGTCATCCGCACTATTATTGGTCTTCCATCTTTACTCTTCCAAACTTCAATATAACAGACGGCCCAAAACATTTTCAGAATAAAATCTTATAATTGTTACATTCTGTAACTTTCAGCCTTTCACGTGTCTTCAAAAAACTTTATTTCCTTGAGATTTTATTTGACATTTACAAGCATTGAGGCTGGGGGCCTTGGCAACAAATATTGAGTTGTCTGATTCATGAATACCACCATAAAAGCAGATATTGGCCTGGTTAATTGTCAAGTTGGTGTAAAAACCCCAGTGACATAAATCACTTCACACTGTAAAGTTCTCTTTTTTGTTTTTTCCAGGGGCTTATACTGAATAGACTTGGGCGGAACGCATTGGCCGAGAAATATCTCCGGGACGCAGTGCAAATCCAGAGCACATCACATGAGGCCTGGAAGGGACTGGGAGAAGTTTTACAAGATCAGGGGAAGCATGAGGCCGCGGTAGAATGTTTTATAAGTGCGCTAGACTTGGAGTCCAGCAGCCCAGTGTTCCCATTTAGCATTATTCCTCGGGAACTGTAAAAAAAAATTCTCACAAAACTGGAACATTCCAATTCAGAAGAAAATTCCTGCAGTACCGAAAGAGATTTTATTTTTGTAAATCGTCTGCTAATTCATTTAACGTTGAAAGATTATTGCAATTAAAAAAGTTCTGTAAGTTTTGTATAAGAAAAGTAGTAAGATAGCTAACAGGCACAACCTTTCCTTTGGGCCCTTAGTAGCCCTTAGGGCTGGGGCCCTGTGTTGCGAATACGCAGCATTTTGGCCTCGATGGAAACGCCATCGCAATAAACATTGCGTTTTACATTACCTGCAAAGTGAATGGGATGCTGGCTAATGGGATTGACACCTGTGCCTGGTTTCCGTTCTTCGGGTCTGCTTGGAGGGACCTGAAAAACAGAAACCCAATCCAATTAAAAAACGGTTACCCGCGGACTCATGGACTATAATGAGGTCTGCCTGGAGGACTTTTATCTCCGTGTTTTTCAAGCAGATTTAGGGACGGAATCTCCGAATGTAGAGCAAGCGCTAGTGTGAATCCATCCTTATTCCAAGGAATCCAATTGCATTGGATGTCCATGCACCTACTGGAACTATATTACAAGATGTCTCCAGGTTGCCTCTTTCTTACAGAGACATATGAATGTTGTTCTGTTGGATTCACATTTATTTATTATGCTTATTTATATTACGCCATCATATTCCACAGCACTTTACAGACATTGACAGTCCCATATCGGGCTCACAAGCTACATTCTCTATCACTTTGTCTTTGGAGTGTGGGAGGAAACCCACCAAACACAGGGAGAACATACAAACTCCTTGCAGATGTCCTCAGCAGGATTCGAACCCAGGACTCCAAGGCTGCAGCGCTAACCACTGAACCACCGCACATGGCATGCTCCATCCGACGCTTTATCACAGGCCTTTAGTATATAGTGTATGTACCTAAAATTTCCACTCAAAATAGTTGTCCACCTTATAAACACCATTACCTGTACAAACAGCGCTGAACATCACAAAACAAACACCACAACTGTATGTAAAGATAATTAGAAATAATAAATTTCAAATATTTTTTTTTAAATATTTATATTTTTAAGGCAAATTTTTGACATTTACAAATAATACTGCAGTACCGTAATTTGCAAAAATATAATTGCTATTTATTCCTTTAATGATGTTTTCTTATTATGCCGAGATGACAGATATGCAGAATGTACAGAACTGCGGCTGCGACAGAAAAAAACTTGTTAATTATTACTGTGAGCCCTGAATTGTATTAAAAGTATCTGAAACATCAAGAGATTTTCTGGTTTTGTGTAAAAATGACTTGATCGATGTATAATTATAATTTATTTAACTTTCTAATGTATCTTGCGTTTTTTAGGCAGATTTTTAAAGACTGGTGTTTCCTACGCCAGTGATGATCTCCCCTGTACAAGAGTACAATGCGCCTGGTTTATAAATTAACCACTTCGGAACGGGCTATTTTACCTGGTTCAGGACCAGACACATTTTTGGGTTTTTTTTTGTACATGCGGTTTTTAAATATTTTTCCCTGTCCATTATGGTCATTTTTACATAGTTTATTATTGTGTTGCCATGTATAAATTATAATCCTTAGCAGATTTATATTATAATTAGAGATGAGCAAATCAAAGCTGACGAAGTGGAATTCGATCCGAATTTCAGGAAATATTTGACACATCGAACCTGGATTTCCTCATGTTTCGTGGTAACAAATCGCATTTTGTTCAAAATGGCTGCTGTACATATTAAGACATGGGGCAAGGAACTCTGGGAACGCGGGATAACCCACAATGCCATGTGTACAGCCAATCAGCAGCCAGCCCTGTGATGTCACAGCCCTTTAAACCCTTCGCGACCGCCCACGGGATGTTTGACCGCTGCATCCAAAGTGTTAAAAACCCCGATTGGTTATGGAGCAAGGCGTTAGCTGTAACTGACAGCTAACACCCTGATCCGTAACTGATCAGGGGTTTTAACACCTTGGATGCCGCGGTCAAACATGACCGCGGCATCCAAGGGGTTCTGCCATTTTGCCGCCCATCCTGGCTCTCTGCAGACAGGAAATAGCTGTTTATTCGCCGCAATTTAATTCGGATATAATAGAATCTTAATGGAAAATTCGGCGAAGTTGCCGAGACAACAACCCAAGCAAAGTGCTCCTCACTCTTTAAAACCAAGAGAAAGTGGTCCTCATTCTACCAAACCAAGACTAAGTGCTTCTCCTTCTACCAAACCAAGACAAAGTGCTTCTCCTTCTACCAAACCAAGACTAAGTGCTTCTCCTTCTACCAAACCAAGACTAAGTGCTTCTCCTTCTACCAAACCAAGACTAAGTGCTTCTCCTTCTACCAAACCAAGACTAAGTGCTCCCCTTTCTACCAAACCAAGACAACGTGGCCTCATTCTACCAAACCAAGTAAAATTGTTTCCTATCAAATTGACTAAACCATCTAAACTTGACAGTGAACGGAATTGAATTAAAAAAGGGATTACAGGTATAGGTAAACCTAAATATTTGACGTGAGAAGTTTGCTATTGAAAAGCAATATGGAATGAATATGTGAAGCTGTGATGATAATAAGGTGAGATAGATAATAAGGTTCTCTGACTTGTATGTGTTAACCAAAAATGTTTGGTTTTTTTTTTAACTCCATTGGTGTCATATTCGATATTAGCAAAAAAAGTAAGGGGCAAAGTAACATATCTGCATATCAGCTGAAATAGTGAAAATAGTAGAAAATCGCCTAGTAATGTCAGACATTAAAAAAATATATAATAATAGGAGGAGGGTAGACATCTCTGCCAAGGCTCATTAAGAGATGCCCATTAACTCATATTTGTGCGGAAGATGAGAAACAAAGAGCCATTATCTGCTGCCACATAACATTTCAGAGACCAATATCCTGAAGAGTGGACCAGAGAATCTCCTAACTCCTTTGGTAAGGTTTAGCACTTGCCTTTTTAAAATCTATGTCCTACATGTAAGGTTTAATGGGCCTGGGAGGGACAGGGTTAGTGGACTTTGGTTAGGCTTAGGAGGGTCAGGCTCAAGTATATTGCTTCCTCGCGTGTCTAGAAAGGAAGACATGGAGAGTGGATGAGTGTTTAGCAGGATAGAGGACAGTGTAGTAGAGGACCTCAGGAGGTGAAGACAAATTGTCATATACATCATACTTTATCAGAGATAGTTCCAGTTTGTGTGATATATTTTCTGACAACTTTATTACATTTGTTGGTTAAGGCTTCTGGTCTTCTCACCATAGACATAGATTATAACACGTAAAGGACAGACAAGGCTGCGTCAGACTATGGTCATCACAGTCATCTTATTTTCCTTCAAACTGACTAAAACCAGTCCTCCACAGGAAACCTATTGACCTTCAACTACAAGTATGGGAAGACTAGAATTCCAGGAAAGACCAGCCCCAATAAAGGGATAACGCGCAGGCCACGCATGCATACAAGACCAGTTATTCATCAGTCAGAGGCTCCTAGTAAGGATAAATTGTCAGGAAGCTATCAGGTCAAAGATCATCCTGATGTAACATTTGCAAGGCCCTAAAAGAAAAAAATCCCAGATACTACTTTAAAAGAACATTCCTAGCGCTCAAGAGAACATTCTGGGCACGTCATAGGAGCTGCAATGACTTATATAGTTGCTAATTCATTGGGTGCTACAAATACATGAATTACAATTTTTGTTGACAATTGTTTATTCTCCCAACATTTTTTAGTCCTCTTTATTAGGTCATGATTTCCCAGTCAGCCCCAGTGATCGTGTTGATGGGGTTCACAGGGATAAGAGAAAGGGATCCCACTGTTATTGTCCATACTGCTATCCTTAACGATTTATGGCATGCCGAAAAAGAAACCAAGTGCAGTCCTCGGCTATCCTTGGCATATAGATGAATGAAGACACTATAAGGGTCTATAATAACACTATTGAAGTTTGGTGTGCTAGAGGATTTCATCGTAATTTACAAAGAGTCAAGAACACAAAAGAATCTATTAAAAATATAACAACTTTATTGGAACATATATTCAAATATAAAAAGTATATGTACAAAGGACAGGTGATAAACCACAAAAATACCAGCCCCTCAACAGAGGAACCCAGAAATATCATATATGCACAGCAAGTGGCAATACTACAAACCTGCCCCCCAATAAGTAATAAGCGGTGATAAAGGATATACACCTAGGGATAATAGTAATACCAAAATATAGACATCACAGTATGGGAGACAGAAAGGTTATAGCAACTTACTTATCAGAGGTAAGAAACAAGGATATACTATGGAGAGGGAAAGATGTGCCCCAACACGCGTTTTCGCCACAGCTTCTTCTGGGGGTGTCATATATAGGGGTAATGTGCCAATTATATTATCTAAAATATATCACATGAGCATACCTATAAATAAGATGGCAGAAGGTAAATGGATGGCCCACATCAAGAATGGCTAAACCTAGCCATGTAACAGATGTCGGCTTGCCCAACGTGGAAGTGTGCCTGCTCAGCCCGCCGGAGGAATGGCATAGAAGACGGCGCTGAAACATTCTCACTGAGCTGTATAGGATATGCTCCATAATCCTTGGAATGGAACAGAGCAATGGAAGCCCCCGAAAGACTGAACACTTGGCTGTGTACATGAGGCCTTAGGCTCTGTTTATATGACCCATGACAAAAGTATACTTTGGGAAGATCTCTTGACATAAACTTCTAATGGAAGGCTGTGGGATACGTTGTTTATAGGCACCCAATGTTAAAAGGAAGTAAACCATGTGATTTACTTTTTTTTTTACTATGTACCTTTGTATGACATATTGCCTTCCATACCACTAAAAGGTATACTGATTTATACCAGCTTAACTGACATCAAAGTGTTAAAATTTTTTGGCCTATGTTGGAAAAAGGAAGCCTCAGAGCTTTTCCCAGAGTAGTATCCAGACATGATGTGAACAGAGCTGAAGTGGCCAATAATTGGTTATATTATATATTATATACCTGAATGTTCTTAATATACTGTATATATGATACTTGGTTATATTAGACTTGATTATATTATATTATATTAGATATACCTGAATGTTCTTAATATACTGTATATATGATACTTGGTTATATTAGACTTGATTATATTATATATACCTGAATGTTCTTAATATACTGTATATATGATACTTGGTTATATTAGACTTGATTATATTATATATAACTGAATGTTCTTAATATACTGTATATATGATACTTGGTTATATTAGACTTGATTATATTATATTATATTATATTATATTATATTATATATACCTGAATGTTCTTAATATACTGTATATATGATACTTGGTTATATTAGACTTGATTATATTATATTATATTATATTATATTATATTATATTTTTATATATACCTGAATGTTCTTAATATACTGTATATATGATACTTGATTATATTAGACTTGATTATATTATATTATTGTGATGATGAGAGACCCCCAGCTATGTATTTTCCAAATGTGAATTTTGCTTTAGCGTGTTATCACTGTTCAGATTACTCCTATATAGGGTGACTATTATCAAAACCAGTCTGGCTCCAGGAATGTGGTATTTCTACTCTGTGCCAAGACCCTTTGTTGTTCTGTCCCTGGCTCAATTAGAATACCCTTGTTACTCTCATTATCTCCGCAGGGGTTTCCTGCAGAGCCATGGCTGGTAGGGGATTAAGCAAACAACACAGTCTGCCTGGAGCCGACCACAGTACAAAGGGAATATGGTTTTATGGAAATATTTCCCCAGCAGAACCGCGTATTGTCACACCAATAAATTCCTGTAGTGCTCCAGGCAGAGGCGAGCGGCCCAATTATAAACTCGGTATGGTTGAGATGCGGGAAAAGGTCCAGACACTGATCTCATTACCCAAAGGGGATTGGTATGTCATTCTTGGTGTCTGCACAATGGGGAGCTTGACACGAGCCCAATCATACCCCTTGCTTTACCCTACAGTCATCAGGCAAGGAAATATGATGAATAATAGTTTTGGGGATTTCAAGATGGAGGGCAGGACTTTCCCTCCTAGTGACATCACTCAGGGTGGAGACTGGGGATAGTTATATGGTCTCACCTGGGGAACAGGGGGGTCTTCTGATCCTGGGAACGAGGATATATTATATGTTACATACCTGAAAGTTCTTAATATACTGTATATATGATACTTGGTCAATATTATTATGTATATTTTATACTTGGCTATTTTCTACTCCAGGAACATTTTTGTTTGCCGGGACACATCTCCGACACATATTACCCTGTCTGAATAAGTATTTCATTTTGAAAAATGTGAAGATACAGAAAATCTCTCATTGGGTAGAAGACTAGCAGACAGCTGGAGGCAGCGTGAGGACAAAAAGTGACATTATCTAAAAAATATTATGAGAGGTGATCGATTGGCTTCATTGTTTGTTCCATTAGAATCCACATTTACGGTGACCTCTCGACACTTTATACAGAGAGCCCTTATTTACACTTGCCTGGTGCACCGTTTGTGTCGTATTAACCTGATGTATGTCACGCCTTTAGCACAGAAACAAGAAATATATGTGACGGCTGCAAAACATTTCCGCTAATGAACAACCAAAAGGCCCAAACAATTTTTACTTGTATTCCATAATGAAATAAGGAACAGAATATGGAAAATATTTTATATTTCTGAACCAAGAGTCTTCCAGTCATG
Source organism: Leptodactylus fallax (assembly GCA_947044405.1). Taxonomy (NCBI): domain Eukaryota; kingdom Metazoa; phylum Chordata; class Amphibia; order Anura; family Leptodactylidae; genus Leptodactylus; species Leptodactylus fallax. The sequence continues at coordinate 10,198,351 of CAMRHE010000006.1, forward strand.
CTATATTTTTTTTTCTGTTCTGCTAGGACTAAATGCAGACTATTGTCTCGCAAATAGTCGTAGGTACTATTTTTTTAATGATAAAATTAAGTCATATAACAAAAAAGTCAAACATACCTCACGATTACATAAATGGGATATGACTGTCTCATTGCACCAAATACTATATACAATTAGCTGTAGATGTGTATTAGCTGTAGTGCAGCAGAAATGTTCTATATAGCTTGTGTACTTTGGATTGTCTTTGTCCCCTCTGTAAATCAGTGGGTGGGCAGTTCTCCATGTGATGTCAGAGCTGTCCTGTGCACCCTGAGCCAATCAGGTGTCTCCTTCTTGCTGCCCTGCCTCTACTTTTTAAAGAGACCCGTTCATCTCTTTGCATCCTTCAATAGGCGCTACCCCACTGATTCCGGCACAGTTGGAATTTTTTCTCTAACCCATATGGTTCCCCAGCAATCATTTCAGTTACTTTCAGCACAGTTATGCTCTTTACTGTCAGGTGGGCGGTTCTAGGCCAGCAGAGAAAGACAGGGACCGCCTACCTGACAGTAGAGAGCATAATTGTTCTGAAAGTAACTGAAATAATTGCTCGGGAATGGTATGGGTTGAAGAAAAAATTCCAACTGTGCTGGAATCAGTGGATTGTCACCTATAGAACTAGACAAAGAGATGGAGTTGGTGCAGGTGGAGGGTCTCTTTCAGCTGCAGCTGCATCTCCCTCTGCACAAAGAAACCTTAGGCCGCATTTACTGTAGGTGGGGATTCCGTACTAAATCCTGACAGAATACATTCAGATTTTTATACTTTGGGCAGGATAATAAATAGATTTTAAAATTCACAGCAAACACATTCAATGCCAGTCTTCAAATCCCTGGTGCTGGTGGAAGAGCTGACTCATTTATGACAAGACTCACATCTCTCTGCGCCTGTGCTGGAATCTCGCAAAGATTTCAGTGATCATTTGCAACAATGAACTGGCATAAATAATATTAAATGTGGCACATTTCATGAATGCAAAAATAGCGTCGGAGGCGCAAAAATACCAGTTTCGAAAATTATTGATACAACTTGAATTCGACTTTTTTATGCCATATGTTTGCCATAAATTAATAATAAATCACCCCTAATGTTTTTATTTAAAGGGGTTGTCCCAAGACGAAAGCTACATGCACATGAGAGAGTGTGCACACCAAGGGGGGGAACACACAGCACAATGCACTGAGAAGACATCCGAGTGACTTCTGTCCTCCATTGACTTTATGATAGGACCCGCTCTATAATCATCGGAATGGGGCATCGGACACCCCATTGGGAGAGCCTTGGCTTGCACACTCAGTGGTGTGCACGGAGCCTTATCCTTTATACCCTATCATCATTCACTAGAGTAGGCGTTGATAGTGTCCTTCCCTTTTTGGCTTCAAAATTGACAGACTTGAAGAGGTGGTGTGTGAGTGGTAGACAATAAAAATGTTATCATTGAGGTCCAAGTCAGTGATGCCAAGAGATGGGAGAGAAGGAGGGAATGGTCAACTGTGTCAAAGACAGAGGACGGGTCTAGAAGGAGGAGAACTGAGTAGTGTTTGGCTTTGGTAGTAAGGAGGTCTTTTTACAGGTATGTCTTGACCCTTTACCAAATTATGCCCCTTTACTATGAATTGACCAGAAAAGATCCAGTCTACCAGTCTTCAGATGTGCACAAGTGTCTACGATGTACAAGACTTTCAGGCCTCCAAATGACTGGTTGCCCTTCGGTAACCTGCATGGATCATCCAGTCACAATGGTCACACTAAGGGCATTTTGTACAGTTTAGACTTTTTTTATATAAAATATCAAATAAGATTTATTCTCTGCAATAAATTGTCACAAATTCCTTGATCATTGTCAAATAATTGAGTCCAGGATGAAATTTCCCTGTTTCCACTTACTTATTCTTGCTGTAACTTTCCCAGATCTGTCTGCTCCCTTTCAGGCCGAGATTTAGGAGTTCCCACACTTTTCTAGTATGTGCCCCGGAGCCATTATTTACACAACAGCAGTCACAGGACCAAGTGACATTCACAAACACAGGGGAAGCGCTTGTCAGATTGTCAGCACCATCCTAAACCCGCAGCAGTTTTATGGGAGATTTTTATGGCTCGCTATACTTAAAATATACTGTAAAGAAATGAAAGCGTTATTCATGGCATCTGCAGAAATAAAAACTGGCAATGAAGCATGAGTGCTTTGTAGCCGCAGGAAGTTGGCCAATTATTATAAGAAATGGGAGAGTGTTTGAAGAAGGGAACTTTGCTAGAAGCCATTTCTTACCAGATGACACTGGTCTAGAAGATCAGCCTGGGAATATTCTAAGTAACTATATGGATACAGAAGAGCCATCATTACATCATTATCTGCATGGTCCTAATGTTATTAAAGGGGTGTCCCTATATAAGAAATGGTGGCACATGGGATATGATACCACTGCATAAAGGGTCAGTTTCTCTGCACATCACAAGTCCTATCTACTCACAGCACAGGAAACTGAAAAAAATCTCCATGTCAGCCATTGTAGTCATTGTAGTTCACCAGGCTCCATGTGCAACTGCTGTTTTAGTAGTCCGACTCTCTGTTGTTCTTGGTCCCTCGATGGAGATACAACACTAGTGTGAACCTAATGTTAGTGCGCCACAACTTGTTTTATTTGTTATGTTGTATCATGCAGGGATGTAATTATAGGGGGTGCAGAGGTAGCAATTGCTTCTGGGCCCTAGCGCCTTAGGGGGGTCCAAAGGCTTCTCTACAACATGTGAAGACTCCAGTATTATATATAGTACATAACAAGAGGGCCCCTATTACAGATTTTGCATTGGGCTTCTAGGAGCTTCAAGGTACACTCTGGTGATGTACTTGCACTATGTTGAATGTCATCGCACGTTGGTGTTTGAATACTTTTTGGGAGCTGTGTTTATTATCCCTGTACTGTGACATCACTGTGTGTATTATCCCTGTACTGTGACATCACTGTGTTTATTATCCCTGTACTGTGACATCACTGTGTTTATTATCCTGTACTGTGACATCACTGTGTTTATTATTCCTGTACTGTGTACTGTGACATCACTGTGTGTATTATCCCTGTACTGTGACATCACTGTGTTTATTATCCCTGTACTGTGACATCACTGTGTTTATTATCCTGTACTGTGACATCACTGTGTTTATTATTCCTGTACTGTGACATCACTGTATGTATTTTTCTGGTACCGTAACATCACTGTATTTATAATCCCTGTACTATGACATCACTGTGTATATTATCTCTGTACTGTGACATCACTGTGTTTATAATCCCTGTACTATGACATCACTGTGTATATTATCTCTGTACTGTGACATCACTGTGTTTATTATCTCTGCACTGTGACATCACTGTGTTTATTATCTCTGCACTGTGACATCACTGTGTTTATTCTTCTCGCACTGTGACATCATTGTGTATCTTATCCTGTACTGTGACATCACTGGGTATATTCTTCCTATACTGTGCTATCACTTTGTTGAGTATCTCTATACAGTCACATAATTGTGTTTATTATCTCTGTACTATAACTTTGCTGTAGTAGTATGTTATAAATTCTATGACATCACTATAAGAATTATTACTGTGTAGTGACATCACTATGTATATTTTCAAGGCTGTAAGTATATGAGGTGTTGAGGTTGCAGTTGCACCTGGGATCTGGTAGCCCAGAAGTTCCTTTGCAACACCAGAGGATACCAATACTATAAATTTGGGAGCTCTATTACATGTTTCCATACCTCCCAACCATCCCAGATTCAGCGGGGCAGTCCCGGATTGTGAGTCCTGTCCTGCGGTCCTGGTCAGCGGGAGGTATGTCCCGCGTTCAACTCATCTGCGTCCAGAGGAAGCAGATGAGTTGAATACAATGGTGACTGAAGCAGGAGCTGTCCGTGGAAGGAGGGACATTACACTGGGGGCAGATGAAGGGGGGGCATGAAACGGGGAAGATGGAGGGGAGGATTAAACTGGGAGCAGATGAAGGAGGGACATTACACTGGGGGCAGATGAAGGGGGGGCATGAAACGGGGAAGATGGAGGGGAGGATTAAACTGGGAGCAGATGAAGGAGGGACATTACACTGGGGGCAGATGTGAGGGGGGACATTAAACTGGTGGCAGGTTGAGGGGGGACATTAAATTGGGGTAGATTAAGAGGGACATTAAACTGGGGACAGCTGAAGGGGGACATTAAACAATGGGGTTACTGGATGCAGACATTAAGCTGGGGGCAACTGGAGGAGGTCATTAAACTGTGGGAGTAGCTGGAGGAGGACATGTCCGCCTCTAGTTGCCCCCAGTTTAATGTCACCCTCCAGCTACCCCTATGGTTTGATGTCCCACTCCAGCTTCCATTAATTTATTATCCCCCACCAACAACCCCCACTGTTTAATGTCACCCTGCAGCTGCCCTAGTTTCATGTCCCCCTCTAGTTTCCACCAGTTTAAACTGGGGCACCAGGAAAGGGACTTAATACTGTAGGGCAATTGGAGGGGGAACATTATAATGTGGGGGCATATAATGTTAGGGTGACTGTAGGAGCATTATAATGCGTGGGGGCACAAAGAAAAATGGATGAGCATGGGCGGAGTCAACATAAGAGTAGGTGGAGCTAAATTTGGCACTGTGCGCATAGCGCTGCACATTTTATCCCTCTCTCTGTTCTTTGAAAGATGCGAGCTATGTGCTTCTTTGGGCCCCAGGCCAATTTTCCTCCGGCTAAACCTTATTTATATAAAACAAGAATGTGAATGACCAATATTTTCCTTATAAGAAAGGGGACACTAAACTTTTTAGTCCAAAGAGAACATTATACAATGTATGCAGTGTACAACAGCGAATACAAGATCCATCGTGTGCACTGTGACCACCCAGACATCACTGTATAAATATTCAGCTGTGTTATAACTGAGTCTTTTGGTAAATCCTGCCAAAAAACTGCTATTTTAGAAGTTAGTCCCAGGATGCCATCACCTTTAACTTTTTATTTGATATGAATGTCAGATAATCAAGAAGTAATACCCGGAATCTGCAATAAAAAGATTTTGTTTATTTCCAATGAATTTGAAAGGTTAAAAAATCATGTGAAAATTATTATTATTAATTGTTATTGTATCCCTCTCAGAATACTGGACTCGTAGGGTTATTGCACACACTGGCTGGGTTGGATTATAAAGAGGCCACAAAGGGCATGTGGTCAGAAGTTTGTACATTTATGTTTACTTGTAAGAAACAGTATTTGTATTGTTGCATGCATAATATGTGTATATGCCTTTAACAGACCAAACCACTAGAGAATGGGTGATGTGATGAGTTGATGGTACGACCCTGACTTAGAGGGGTATTGGTAGGAAGGGGAGGAGATAATCAGTTGGAAGGAGGAAGTAGTGTGAGGAGGAGAAGCTAAGAGATTGATGCTAGGGTCACATTTGCACCGATAAAGAATACCACTGAAAATTGGTGGAGAAAAAAGTCTTGCATGGAGGACTTTTCTCTCCACCGGGTTCAGAATAAAAACAGCAGAAACCCGAAAGACACCGATGGGGTTCGTGGGTGTCCACGGGTAACCATGTCAAGTGTGAACCTAGCCTCAGCCAGATCCCCGAGTTAGGCTGGAAGATATAAGCTCTTGGACAGTCGTGTGTTGTTTTACAGTTAGGAGATGGGATATATCCCTGCTCACCTTGTGGAAAAAGATGTGTGCATCATCAATATATGAGGGTAAAGTTATATGGGCCGCATAGCTATAACCCCGCCTGCAGCCTCATGTCAGCCAGGGAAACCTCTGAGAATCTACAGCCTGCAGCCTGGGAATGATAGAAATTGTGGATACGAGAGAGTGTAGTGCACTGTTAAAATAGAAGTACCATCAGCCAGCTGAGCCCCATCCCTCAGTGGATGCTCTGCAAGAAACTATACCTCCAGCATAGCTGAGGAAGTAACCCTGTCCTACCTCATAAATACCATGAGTTGTTTTGTAAAAATTCTGCCTCCTGAGTCTTATTCCTGCACAACAACCATGAGCACTCCAACCACCAACAGGCTCAGGGAGGCTTACAAGTTACAATTATTAGGACGTGCTGGGGGAAACACTGCCACCACCATAAGACAGCCTGCAGCCCCCCAGCTCTGCGCCAGCCTAGGAGGTGCTGGAGAATCTGGTCCAGATCCTTTTCAGTGTGACCCCCAGCGACTACTACACCCAGTGGCGTAACTAGGAATGGCTGGGCCCCAAAACAAACATTTGACATGCCCCCCCCCCCCGAACTGCCACCCCCAACCTCCTGCACAAACCACTTTCCTGCGCACACTATTCTGTGCCATAGTGGCCCCGGCACACAGTATTATGCCCCATAGTGGCCCCTGCACACAGTAGTATGCCCCATAGCGGCCCCTGCACACAGTATTATGTCCCATAGTGGCCCCTGTACACGGTATTATGCCCCACAGTGTCCCCTGCACACAGTATTATGTCCCATAGTGGCCCCTACACACAGTATTATGCCCCATAGTGGCCCCTGCACACAGTAGTATGCCCCATAGTGGCCCCTGCACATAGTAGTATGCCCCATAGTGGCCCGTACACACAGTAGTATGCCCCATAATGGCCCCTGCACACAGTATTATGCCCCATTATGGACCACCCATGAACGATTATTATACTTTGAGATCTTTTCAGATCCAAGAGTATAATGATCAGAGACCCAGGGGAGGATACAAACATAAAAAACAATGCTACTTAACTCTCCCTGGCGCCAATGCACTCCCGTGCGCTACTTCGGCCATCTTCAATGTTGAACCGGATCTCGCGTGAGTCAGGCTGGCATCGCGACACATAATGACGTCGGCTGCCGTCTGGGACGTCACCAAACAGGCCCGAAGCCTGCGGAGCGTAGGTGAGTTACAGTGTTTTTTATGTTCCCTCACCTCCCCTGGGCCCCCGATCGTTATACTCGGGGGTCTGAAAAGACCCCCGAGTATAAAGATAGCAGTGTTTGTGGGGTTCGCGGTAGCGGCTGCCACAGGGCTCCGGGCCCATAATGTTCCGGGCCCTGTGGCAGCTGCTACCGCTGCTACCCCGGTATTTACGCCCCTGACTACACCCAACCTCTTGGCCTTCCTCTCAACATGTTGCTGCACATGTCTCTGTCATTGGAGGTCTATGGGAGTTGCTCAAAAGGGTACTTAAACCCCCTGGAATATCATAGACACTTTTTGGGTGCATAGAGGAACTTTTTAGTTTTCATACACAAGCAGCACCTCACCCTTAGCAGTTACTGTGACTTTAAGAGCTCTAACAGATGTACAAATGTACAAAGTTTGTGGTTTCTCTTAGACTTGGTGAGCACAGTCTCTTAAATAGAAGAACAGAAAACATGCACAGCCTCTTTTAAAGGGGTTTTCCAGGACTATGATATGGTAAGCTGTTTTCTCGTCTGAGAAAGTGGCATCAGGACTGTTGTCACATGGCCATGTTGCAGCTCAGTCCCATTTAAATGAATGGGGTTGAGCTGTGGTATGACCTTGTGATGAATGGATGTGATGCCACTTCCTGAGCAGAGGAGGCATAGCTCAGTATCATAGTCCTGGACAACTCTTTTAACTTCTCGACAGTGCTCATTCACCATACTCCTAATAGGGAACTTAGTGAGTACTGCAACAGTTGTCCCATTCAAGCATATAGGATACTTCTGCCATATTCAATACAACTGGTATGAGTGACCACTGTAACTCACAACTGCATGAGAAATCAGCTGATCTGCAAGGGCCCTGGCAGTTGGACCTCCATCAATTTAATATTGATGTCCTGTCCGATGGGAACATGGATAATCCCTTTAAATGATGCTCCAGGACAGCTCCCTTGTAACAGTCTCTCAGGCTCCCCAGCATCTGCAGATCTCTCTGTCTCCAAGTGACCCTCCGGGACCTGTCTCAGCCTCGGTCCTCACATGGTGGTTTCCTGAGCTTTCCTCCTCCTCAGGCTTCCATCACTCTTTGGACTCTCCACCACAGCCCACCAACATGCTCCCCCATGGCAGTCTAGACCAGGACCTCTGCCCAGTGTTATAGAGCAGGTCTCACTGTCACTCATGCCCTTCCTGCGCATAGACTCACATGGTTATATAGACCCACCTCATCCCCACCTACAGATTATGGCGTATCGCTTCGGGTGTCACAACACCCACCACAAGACATCCGCTTTCGATCATCTTCAGCCTCTAGTAGGACCACCTTAGGACTTCTTTCCTTCCATCTGACGTAGCCGTTTAATCTTTTCTCGTTCTTTTAACTCATTTTTTTTAGAAAACAAAGGCCACGTCGGCACCGCAGGTATTTATTGCTATTTTTTAATCTACTTTTTAATTACTTCTTTCTTTCTTGGCAACGAGATTTATTGTCTGGGGAAGACATCAGCATCTTGTCAAAACAGCTAAAAATTAGACAGTTCCTCTTTTCCTATTCTGCAAGGTCAATCTCATATTCATTCTCGCTCTGAATTCTCTTCTCTTTTACATTAAAAAAAATAAAAATACTTTGAGTAGGAAAAAAAGAAAGTTAAATGAGAAGAAAATGTATTTAGATGAACAAAGAAAACATGAGATGAATATTCACGACACGTAATCTACTGGTACTAGCGAATAGATGCTCGTGGCAAAATTAAAGCGACCATGATACAATTTTAGGAGGGCCGCTCATCTGTCCCGACATGTCTGGTTTTAGTAAATTTGTTTAGAAGAATATTCATGAGATTGACTATAGAATAAATTTCGGCCCAAACTTGCTCGGCACAAACCGGAAGTGCTATTATTATATACTGGGGTCTCTTCAGACCCCACGGTATAAGAAGCGGAGGCCCAGGGGATGCAGAAAAATAATAAACAGTCATATTCACTTTGCATCACCTCTCCTGAGCTCTCCCGTGGCATTCAGCGGTCCCTCCGCATCCCCTCATCCCTCCTGGGTGACGTCATACACCCCTAGTGGCCGCTTATAGAGTGTTCCAACATCATCACAGTCCTCAGCAATATCTGACGTCAAGCAAAGAGGTGGGAAGTGGATGCAAAGGGACCATTGGATGCCATGGGGGAGCCCAGGAGAGGCGATGGAAGGTGAGTGTAACTGTTTACACATTGCAAAGATATTTTGTTGTAAGTTATTCTAATAGAATAGCCAGATTTTCCAGAAATGGGACATTTTCAGAAGTAGAACATATATCAAAATACTGTAATCAGTGGCATTACTAGGAATGGCTGGGCCCCAAGGCGAACATTTGACATGGGCCCCTCCAGCCAAACCGTATTCCTGCACACACTATTATTCCCCATAGTGGAACAGCACACACTATTATGCCCCATAGTGGCCCTGCACACACTATTATGCTTCATAGTGGCCCCTGCACACACTACTATGCCCCATAGTGGCCCTGCACACAATATTATGCCCCATAGTGGCCCCTTCACATAGTATTATGCCCAACCCATGAACAATTATTATACTCTGGGGTCTTTTCAGACCTCAGAGTATAATGATTGGAGACCCAGAAGAGGATACAAACATAAAATAAATGTTTTACTTACCTCCCCCTGGCTCCGACAATGGCCTATTAAAAAAAAAAAAACATCAAGGGCCCGCCAGGCCCCCTAATGTCCCGGGCCCTGTGGCAGCCGCTCCCGCGGCTACCCTGGTATTTACGTCACTGACTGTAATAGTGATATGAATAAGATTCAACTGAAGTAACAGTATCGGCGCCAAGTACTGTTGTGCTGCCCCTAATCTTTACAATGAAAGCAGCTTATGTGTGACAATCTTATATCAACGTTGACCAGCAGAGCTTTAGGGAAAATGGGATCAAACACACTGGATTTCAACCTGTCTGTTCCGTGATGCTTGTATACTGCCAATATATTCTGCAGCGCTTTACAGACTTGTCATCACTCACTGTCTCAAGTAGGGCTCACAATCTAAAATCCCTATCAGTAAGTCTTTGGAGTTTGATCTGGAGCGCCATTGATAGTCAGGCCTTGTCAGGTAATCTCCATGTCACGTAATGATGTCATTCTGAAGATGTGATCAAAATTACAGACGCATTGACTCCAAGAAGTGAAGCACAGAAGCCTCTCCTGTGTGCAGCAGGCCAAGACTAAATCTCCCTGCTACAAATTAAAGGGATACGCACCAGTGCACACCCTGCACTATCTTCCAGGCAGCCGCCAACCTTTACACCTGAATCTGAACTGCAAGGACATCATTAAAAAGAACTCAAGCCTAAGTCTATGAGAAGTAACATCCAAGATCCCTGAGGAGAAAGCCAATAGAGAATTTCTTTTATAACATAAGAGATGCACAGGATGTGCAAATGTTTTAGGCAGGTGTGGAAAAATTGCTGCACAGTAAGAATGCTTTCAGAAATAGAAGGGTTAATAGATTATTTTTGTCAATAAACAAAATAAAGTGAATGAAGAAAAGAGAAATGCAAATCCCATTAATATTTGGTGTGACCTTTGCCCTTTGCCTTCCATCAGTTTTTCTTGGTACTTGCAGACAGTTTTTGGCAGAACTGGGCAGGGAGGTTGTTCCCGCCGCCATCTTGGAGAACTAAGCACAGATCTTCTGTGGATGTAGGCTTGTCCAATCCTGTCTCTTCATGTCATCCCAGACAGACTGGATGATGTTAAAGGGGTTGTCTGGGATCAAATAAAAATTAACCCCTAAACTAAACACCTTCCCCCCGCCTAACTTCTAATTTACTTATATTAAAAAAATCTATAATTACCCATATGCCTGGTGCAGTTACAGTCATATGAAAAAGTTTGGGCACCCCTATTAATCTTAATCATTTTTAGTTCTAAATATTTGGGTGTTTGCAACAGCCATTTCAATTTGATATATCTAATAACTGATGGACACAGTAATATTTCAGGATTGAAATGAGGTTTATTGTACTAACAGAAAATGTGCAATATGCATTAAACCAAAATTTGACCGGTGCAAAAGTATGGGCACCTCAACAGAAAAGTGACATTAATATTTAGTAGATCCTCCTTTTGCAAAAATAACAGCCTCTAGTCGCTTCCTGTAGCTTTTAATCTGTTCCTGGATCCTGGATGAAGGTATTTTTGACCATTCCTCTTTACAAAACAATTCCAGTTCAGTTAAGTTTGATGGTCGCCGAGCATGGACAGCCCGCTTCAAATTATCCCACAGATGTTCAATGATATTCAGGTCTGGGGACTGGGATGGCCATTCCAGAACATTGTAATTGTTCCTCTGCATGAATGCCTGAGTAGATTTGGATCATTGTCTTGCTGAAATATCCATCCCCGGCGTAACTTCAAATCCGTCACTGATTCTTGTACATTATTCTCAAGAATCTGCTGATACTGAGTTGAATCCATGCGACCCTCAACTTTAACAAGATTCCCGGTGCCGGCATTGGCCACACAGCCCCAAAGCATGATGGAACCTCCACCAAATTTTACAGTGGGTAGCAAGTGTTTTTCTTGGAATGCTGTGTTTTTTGGACGCCATGCATAACGCCTTTTTGTATGACCAAACAACTCAATCTTTGTTTCATCAGTCCACAGGACCTTCTTCCAAAATGAAGCTGGCTTGTCCAAATGTGCTTTTGCATACCTCAGGCGACTCTGTTTGTGGCGTGCTTTCAGAAACGGCTTCTTTCGCATCACTCTCCCATACAGCTTCTCCTTGTGCAAAGTGTGCTGTATTGTTGACCGATGCACAGTGACACCATCTGCAGCAAGATGATGCTGCAGCTCTTTGGAGGTGGTCTGTGGATTGTCCTTGACTGTTCTCACCATTCTTCTTCTCTGCCTTTCTGATATTTTTCTTGGCCTGCCACTTCTGAGCTTAACAAGAACTGTCCCTGTGGTCTTCCATTTCCTTACTATGTTCCTCACAGTGGAAACTGACAGGTTAAATCTCTGAGACAACTTTTTGTATCCTTCCCCTGAACAACTATGTTGAACAATCTTTGTTTTCAGATCATTTGAGAGTTGTTTTGAGGAGCCCATGATGCCACTCTTCAGAGGAGATTCAAATAGGAGAACAACTTGCAATTGGCCACCTTAAATACCTTTTCTCATGATTGGATACACCTGGCTATGAAGTTCAAAGCTCAGTGAGGTTACAAAACCAATTTTGTGCTTCAGTAAGTCAGTAAAAAGTAGTTAGGAGTATTCAAATCAATAAAATGATAAGGGTACCCAAATTTTTGCACCGGTCAAATTTTGGTTTAATGCATATTGCACATTTTCTGTTAGTACAATAAACCTCATTTCAATCCTGAAATATTACTGTGTCCATCAGTTATTAGATATATCAAATTGAAATGGCTGTTGCAAACACCCAAATATTTAGAACTAAAAATGATTAAGATTAATAGGGGTGCCCAAACTTTTTCATATGACTGTATGTGAACACCCCAGGCACATTTTCTGATAATCTGGTAACTTCCCGTTTCGGCATGTCACCATTACTCACCCCCCCCCCAATCCCATCATACTTACATATCTTCCTCTCCCGGAATGGCTCCTCCTCTCTTCCTCTCTGCCAGCGCTTGCGCCTGGTGTATGTTGATGCGGCTGTAGCAGTGATGTCACATGACTGCTGCAGCCAATAACTGGTCTCAGGGGTGTACTATTGAGGCCAGTAATGGGCCGCAGTGCTCATAGATGTATCCTGTAATTTTAGGTTTCATGCACATGACCATGTGCACAGTCAGTTTTTCACAGTTAGAACACTGACCCATTCATTTCTATGGCCCCATACATACGGCTGTGTATTTTCACGGTCTGAACAGGTCCTATTCCTGTCCGCTTTACTCACTGACCTCAATGCATGGGGCGCGGAGGCACAAGTGGTGCACAGATGTCATCCTTGTCCTCTTCAATCACGGCCTGATGACACACTCACGGTTGTGTGCATGTCGCTTTATATGGAGGGATATACATGGGATTATAATCACCTCCGCTGAGTGTTGTAATTGTACTTAGTTGAGGTAATTTTTCCCGCCTTTTACAGGTATATTTACCTTCCCCGGTAACGTGTCCTGATTGGTTGACAGTTTTGACCTATGTGGTTACAGTTGCTGGGGTCAGATAAGTGTTTTACCCAGTAACAGAATGTGATTGGTGAATAAAGTAGCCAATGACGTTGCTCTCCAGAAGATAAATATTTCAGTTACAGGGTCTAGAGCTGTCATTGACATCCGCCGTACTATCACATGGAAAATGTAGTCCAATCTGAAAACAGTATGTTATAGAGCAGGAGAGCTGAGCGGACTGTTATATAGGTCTGTGGGAAAAGATTCAGCACATAACCTGTCATTTATCTATTGAAGTCTCTGCTCTTTCTATGTTGAAAAAGTCTAGGAGGCGGAGCTATCAGTGATTGACAGATATCTCTAGAGGGCAGGCTCTCAATCACTGATAGCTCCGCCTCCTAGACTTCTCAACATAGAAAGAGCAGAGATTTCAATAGATAAATGACAAGTTATACTGAATCTATTCCTACAAACCTATATATATCAATCCGCTGAGCTCCTCCTGCTCTATAACAAACCGCCTGCAGATTAGACAGCATTTTCCATGTGACAGGTTCCCTGTAACCTAAATATGACATGGTTGTAGTAATTTACAAGGGGCCCAGACAACTCTCAGCCCAATTCTACTCTCAGTGTTGTCGGAGCCTTTTATCCCTTATAATATGGCCGGCTCTTCTGTCTCTCTATCAATGTTTCGTTGTTGTTTTTTAGTAAATCTGAAGCGATATGGAAATATTCCCCATTAGCGATGAGTAAACGGAGGAGAAGTATTTATACACAAGAGGGTTTCTGTAACATTTCGTAGGGGGAAGTCGTGCTTGAAGATGAACAGTGGAGCAGATATAAATAAAATCCAATAACACTGAGAAAACATGGAGAACATTCCCCAGTTTTGACGTTATTTATACCGCACATTACGCCTTGTTTGCATGTATTGTTTGCTATTTATGGCTGTAATAATGTTACCTTATTGGTTTATCCTTTTATCACATCACAAAAGCTCTGGAATTCAAATCTGGCTTTAAGATTTCCAATTTCTGTTTACTAAAGCGTTAGATAGTTTCCTTTTATTTTATGTCAGTTTACATAGGAGATATATGGAGTATCTCGAAGTATATCCTTCTTGCTGTACTTATGACCACGACGATGCAATCTTACACAATGAAGCTTTTAACAAATACAGGGTGGGCCATAAGTATGGATACACCAGGGTGGGCCATAAGTATGGATACACCCAGATAAAATGGAAGTGGTTGATGATATCACCTTACCGTTTGTGGCATATTAGTACATGGGAGGGGGGAAACATTTGAGGCCGGGTGAAGCCCATGGCGGCCATCTGCAAAGCCGCCATTTTGGATTCAACTTTACTTTTTTCAATGGGAAGGGAAGTAAGCTCCAGGCATATACACAAAACACAGCCATTTGCCCACTATTTATCTAGTTTACACCAAAAAGCATCCTTTTGGCCTTTATCTGGGTGGTATATGTTATCCAAATTATGCCAAAAAGTGTCCTTTTGACCCTTAGCAAAGTGTCATATGTTGCCTAAATTTTTGTACCTTATACGATTGTAGAGCAGACTATAGAATGGGCCACCACATGAAAAATGTGAAGTTGAAATACAGGGTGGGCCATAAGTTTGGATACACCCAGATAAAATGGAAGTGGTTGCTGATATCACCTTACTGTTTGTGGCATATTAGTACATGAGAGGGGGGAAACATTTGAGGCCGGGTGATGCCCATGACGGCCATCTGCAAAGCCGCCATTTTGGATTCAACTTTAGTGTTTTCAATGGGAAGAGGTTCATGTGACACATCAAACACATGGAGAATTGCACAAGAAAAACAATGGTGTGCTCATTTTTAACGTAGCTTTATTTATTATCGAGTTATTGACACGTTTCTTATTGTTACAGCCATTGACATGTCGCAGAGGTTAACCGACAAGGAGTGGAAAGATATTGTGTTGATGTCTGGTGAATGCAGTACCTGGGTCATTGCAGCAGACTTCAATGCAAGAAACTCTACAAGACCACCCATCTCCCATGCAACAGTTAGCAAACTGCTCGCCAAATTTCGTGCAACTGGTTCGGTGTCGGATAAGCCCAAATCTGGACGTATGAAAACTGTCATCAATGATGAAACATCAGTGGCTGTCCTGGCAGCATTTACCAAGAGCCCACAGCGTAGCACTCGACGTATGTCCCTGGAATGTGGCATCAGTCGAGTGGGCAACACAACAACTGGAACAGGATCTTGTAAGGGTGCCATCTGTGTGTAGTCAGTATCCGTCGAATGGACGTTCGACTGATGCCACACTCCAGGGACATACATCGAGTGCTACGCTGTCGGCTCTTGGTAAATGCTGCCAGGACAGCCACTGATGTTTCGTCAATGTCTCTCCGCTCCTCGTCGGTTAACCTCTGCGACATGTCAATGGCTGTAACAATAAGAAACATGTCAATAACTCGATAATGAATAAAGCTACATTAAAAATGAGCACACCATTGTTTTTCTTGTGCAATTCTCCATATGTTTGATGTGTCACATGACCCCCTTCCCATTGAAAAAAGTAAAGTTTTGCAGATGGCCGCCATGGGTGACACCCAGCCTCAAATGTTTCCCCCCCTCACATGTACTAATATGCCACAAACGGTAAGGTGATATCATCAACCACTTCCATTTTATCTGGGTGTATCCATACTTATGGCCCAACTTCAACTTCAACTTCAACTTCACATTTTTCATGTGGTGGCCCATTCTATAGTCTGCTCTACAATCGTATAAGGTACAAAAATTTTGGCGACATATGACACCTTGCTAAGGGTCAAAAGGACACTTTTTGGCATAATTTGGATAACATATACCACCCCGATAAAGGCCAAAAGGATGCTTTTTGGTGTAAACTGGATAAATAGTGGGCAAATGGCTGTGTTTGGTGTTTATGCCTGGAGCTTACTTGGTACATATGTCATATGTGTTCACATAATGTGATGTGAGAAGACCCTTAAAGGGGTTATCCAGCTTCCAAAACGTATCTGCAAATACATCCACAGCAGTGCTAAATCCTCAATGTTCCCTTGTGTACCCTTTGCTTGGATTTATTTTACTTGCCGCTCCTTGTATCACTGTATCTGTGGACAGACTACATTTCCTATGACTCATCTGCCTGTTCTCACTCTCTGTGTTTGCTGCTCGCAGGGAGTGATGGGGGGGGGGGCAAGCTTTCAAACAAAACATCACAGCATCATGTGACCTCGGATGTGGGAGTGATTTATTACCTGTGGTTTCATGGCAGGGGAGAGTGCAGAAGGGGGGAGAGATATCGCTGTTTTGCCAATATGCAAATGAGCTCTTTGGAGCAAGGAAGGGATTGTCATTACTCGAAAGTGGTGAGTTACCATGCACTCATTGTTCCAAAGAGCTAATTTGCATACTTACAAAAATTCACAAGTGAAAAACACTGTTTGAATTAGGTCACCCTACCTTATCTACCTGAGGGGGTGGGTTGATATAATATGAGTTCTGGTGACAGACTCCCTTTAAGGGGGTCATGGGTAACTTACGATTCATTTTGGAAAAATTTATAATAATTGCCAATATTGTTTATTTTACAAATAGGATTTTTGATTCTGAGAATAACCCTTTAAACAATGAAAGTCTGGCCCTATGCCATAGCATAGGCTAAGCATGCATGTGTATTTCCGTGGCGTAATGAAGCAGGCCACTTCCAGGCAACACTAAGAATGACTTATCGCCAACTGAAATAAAGGAATCAAAAATACCTGATCCCTCCAAAAGGCAGGAAATGCTTGTCATATGAGTGAATAAACATACCTGAGGATTTTTATGTGTGTTTGGACCATTTTTACCATTCCTCATATTTTCAGGCTCATACAATACTTCCTGGTTTCTAGTTCCTGGTTGTGGGAGTGTCAGACCTTGCATGCATGTGTGTTCTCGATACATGTATTTACCTTTATATATATATACTCGTTATATATATATATATATATATATATACACCTTTATATAGATATACAAATGTATGTGTATCTATAGATCTAAGAATATGCATGTGCATCTGTATATATATTGACTGAGAAAGTCTGTAAAGCAAAATCATACAATCTGGTCTCATGATACAACACAGGACCAGTAAGGAAATGATTGTAAAATTTCTGCAAAAGGGTAGGAGATTTTTATTTGGTCTCAATTAGAAAATTAATTTCACCACATTTTTTGTCTATAAAAAATATCTTGGAAAATCCCTTTAAATCTAATGTACTATTCTATACTATTCTATATTGAAAAAAATGGTATCTCAACATATACCATCACAATAAAGGCCAATAGGATACGCTTTATAGGGTGCTCATGGCTATGTTCAGTGTATATACCTGGAACTTTCCCGGTACATATGTTATATGTGTTCATGTAATGTGATATGAAGAGACCATTAATGGGGTTGGACTAGAATTTCTTTTCAGATCCATGTACCTTCCCGGATTATTAAAACTCCACCACATAGCAAAATAGTTGAGTTCATTTTTGTGACTATATATAAAGGCACAGCTGAATAAACATAAATCCTGTAAGCACCACCAATTTTCATTTCTAGATTACAAATCTCGTCTAAATTTTGTCATCATTTGGAAAAAATCAAGACATTAACCCAGATTACTATTATTAGCTCTTTCTATAACTCTTGTTCTTTAGATTCTGGTCTATTTTTAGCACCGTCATGTCCTGACCACGGAGGAGCAGATAGTAAATTTGATATAACCTTCACACGTCGGCCTTCAGAAACATATAAATGGGAATGTTGTAAAAAGTTACTCAAAATATCTCTCTGGAAATATGTTCATCGTGATAATAGGTCTGATGGGAATTTGCAAAAAGCAAAAATGATGATCATTAAAATCAGTAGGAGAACACTTTGTGTCAGAGGAATACTGTAATATCAATGTGTCGTATTGGTAACAACTTCCAGTGACTCTATTTTTGACCTTACTCTGACCTCAGCTGGGAAGTGTTCATAGTCAAAAACCCTAAATATGTATCACGGTGTGGTTTTATCATATACTCTACAGTACAATGCCTGACTGGGGCACTCGTGTCATCAATAGTAGAACCTCACCAAAACACCACCACTTTGAGAAGACAACTTATAGGTCACATTTTTGTGAAGACTTTTCCATTCCATTACATCCCATGTACAGTTGACCTCATAAAAGTCCACCCTCTAGAAGACCACTTTCATTGCCTTTTTCTGAGGACTTCTCAAAGGGTATATACTTGTCTTAATTTGCCGACTTTTTAACATTTGTCTTCACTGTAATGAGAGACAACCCTAAAAGATGGTCATAGTTGGGGTTTGGATTGAGATGATTTGGCCAGATATTGGTCCACGAATGGAGATCTTTTGAGCATTTTTAACAAAATTGGAAAGTGACAGTGAACCATGTCTTTGGTGTGGTTTGATCCTTCAAGTTCCTCATGGAAAAGAATAAAATTGGGCCCCACTATATGGAGAAGGAAAATAAGGAGAAGACATCTCACCAGCCATGGTCATCAATGAGATATCTTAATGGTAGGGCAATGTCATATGCATCGGATTCTCATACATGTTGATCATACACATTCAACAACTGTTGAACAATGTTCATTTGGCTGACAACTGTTCCTCTTGGCGTTGCCATACATATAAATGATCAGCTCAACTGAGAGTGCGTGAGTTCTCAGTGGAGAGAAGAAAATAAGTCACCACCAGGTACCTCTGGTGGCAACTTATCTTTTATGAGCACAAAGTATGTTGAATCCTTTATAGACAGTCTACTGTCCCTGCCGAAATGAGCAGGTTCAGCTGATCAGAGTGTAATGTGTATTGTCTCCTTTATAGTTTATCCAATATACATATGGGAGCAGCTGATGGCCCCCCATACACAAACTGCGTCTCTTTTGAGGTTGTAATTTTTGACTAGATGTTGACTAAAATTGCTATTTTTTTCATGGCTTGTTTGAAATTTTTCTGGCCCACAAGCCATGATAAATCTTCCATCGCAGTTTTTGTGTCCTGTAGGGCACTCATCTACTCGGGTAGCCATGTTTCAATGTCACCGTAGACTTTGCTTTGGTTTAATGGGACTATTGTGGTATTCCATTCCATTCCATACTTGTGAGTTTCAAGAGCTGAATCAATACTTTTGGGCTCTTGTATTATGTGTCCATAAAATCTTCATAGGTCCATATAGTTCTATGATCAGCTTTCGAGGAAGGCTTGAATCTATGTATGTTTTTAGGGTGGTGTTCAGATAAGCAGGGTTGGTCCTTATTACCATTTTACAATGGGTTATTGAACAAGTAGTAATCTTAGTTTTCCATCTGTGCATGAGCCCCAGACTCCCCAATCTACTAAGTCACCCTATTTGAGCAATTTTGCTCCCGATGCCTTCATCTTCTCCAAGAAATTCATGAGCTCATCTGTGCATTGATGCAAATATTGGCGCAGATGGCCCAGGCCCATTGGGAGGTGCTTGCTTTACACCCATAATTTCTGGAAATTAAAGCTTTCTTCTAGAGTTTTCTTCCGTTGCATTTAGATACACAGTGTTCCTACAAACAGCGCTCTTGTTTGTACGATAATACCTGGAGTTTGCTGTTTTCATGGCAATCTTATTATTCTACTTCTCAAGATGAAAATTGCAGAAGGAACAAAATGTCAGGCCAGGCGAACATTTCAATCTCTATTACCGTAATTATTTGACTAATGAGGTCAGGAAAACACAAGTCTGGGGTTCCTGTCACGCTGGCTCACATCTTGGCACCGAGCGCAGCTTTCTATCATAGTAATTGAGTGATGTTTTACTTATGTATGATATCTGCACCTGGCAAACCAAAGGGAACCGTGTTTGTGTAGCTCATGAATAAATACGTCACGTTACAAAAAAAGTAGAACTCTCACTTTAGTATCTGTCAGGGTTGTAACTAAAGGCTCAAGGGCCCTGGTATAAAAGCACATCTCGGGCCCCCCAGGGCAACCCTTCCTTACGATCATCCGTACAATTTAGCAGCATTTACAGTTCACTTTCCTTCTCTATTCAAGCTCAGACCTCCATGAAGACTTGTTCACTAAATGTCTGGGCACACAAGCTTCCCATTATTCCCAACGACGCCCCTCACATAGTAACCATGCCCCCTTGTGTGCCTCTGCCTTCCCAACATAATCCCCCTTTGCTGCTATTTTACCCTGAAAGGGTTTATTTCCTCCTTTCTGACTGTGGAAGACTGTGTATCATAAATCTTCTCACTCCAGTGCACCAGAGGGCAGGGGGGATAAATTTAGGATGCACAGACTGCCAGCCATCAAAGGAATTTAGAAAGGAGATCAACGAAGTTTTATCAGCCTTAGTGTGGTGAAGGTGACCTAGTTTAGTTGTAACACTTTTGTGTAATGGGGAATTTTATGGGGAAAAAGAAATATTGAGAATTGTATGTGTGTATTTACTTGGAGTATCATCAGGAGCAAACTGGGTCTGAACCTTGAAATAGTAAAGCCCCTTACCACCCACTAAAGTGATAGGCAGGAGGGGGTATTGAGCAATGTAGTTGCACTTGTGTTGTGATATAAATGTATAGAAAAGTGGTATTTAGCCTTAATAGTTCATAGTTGTCAGGACGCTGCTACTTCTCTCGAGACATAAGCTCTGATGCTAAGGGATCCAATATATATGACAAAGGGGTGGTGCTTAATACTGGAATCACGTGGTGTGAATTGGCACCAGGAGGAGGAGATTGTTCCTGGCTGATTTGTATCTTGATCCTGATGAAGCACAATTGTTTGTTAGTTAGATGTTGTCTTCTAAAAACAGCACCACATCTGTTCACAGGTTGTGTCTGGTACTGCAGATCAGCTTTATTCCCTTGAATAGCTCAGACTGTTTCGGATAGAAGATATCAATTTATTTCTAATTCTGTACAACTCCTCTTTAAGTAAACAGGGCCAGATTTACCTTCCCCCTGGGGCACAACCATGGACAGGTATGTGGGGCCCCCTTTATTTCACACAGGTGGTACTAAGTCCTTTAAACTGTATGGGAATGCATTGCCAGGAAATGTTCTATGGTTTAAATCATGTTAATATGTTAAACATATTTTTTAAGAATTTTTGGTGAAGTTGTTTTTAATTTTTTTTTTAAATTAATAGCTATATTAAAAAAAAATCCTAAAAATCTTGCAATTCCACCTTTTTCCACTAAGCCTACAACACTCTGTGACTTCCTGTTTCCTATAGAGGGATCATGAGCCATAGACACAATGATCTGGAGCAGACCCTGTTCACTTTTATGGGAGAATTTTCTAGACATGCTCTGTGACCTGGGCAGAGATCATTGTGTAGAGGGGAGGGGGTTGAAATCCTCTATTGTGACTGGTGGATTCTGTGTCCTATCGAAATATACATGATAGCTGTGATCATCAGTGCGCTGTAAGTGAGGTGATTGCTGCAAAGAAATCTACAGAAAACAGCATATTATATGGCCTAGTGTTCAGTGTCAGAACTGCAGGATTTGTAGAATTTTTTTTTTTTTATATATAATATAGATAATATCATAGAAAAATATTAAAAACCTCACCAAAATTTTAAAAAGTTGATAAAAAAATAAGTCATTTTCTGGTGATACATTGCTTTAAAATACCCTGATGAAGGCAAAGTGGCTTTTTGGCCCCGGGGCCCAGGACACATGCTTCTTTAGCCCCTCCTGCTACGGCCCTTGGTTTATATAAACTTGTTTTCTGTTCTTCTTTTATGTCATAAAAACCAATTACCTTGAGGAACAAACCAGTCAATATCACTTCTGGTTTTCCTCGAGTGATGTGCACAAAGTGTACGTAGGTCTAGAACAAGTAATGTTTATTGATGATGACCCCGTGAATGCATCGAGGCCACTTAACCCCTTTCTAGAGGGAATTAGGAGGCCAGCTTGTTACATGGATCACTATGAGGTTTATAATTAAAGAGACAACTCATCTCTGAGTCTAATGGTGTTTTGTCTCAGCTGGTGTCGAGAGGATTATATTACCCAGCTAAATGATATATGCCAGTAATTTTATACCTGACCTGATAGCGACTTGCAGATAGGCCTTATTGTCATCTATTTGTGGCTGGAGCACTGTCGTACATGTCTCCACATTGGCACTATGCTGTAGAACATCTAAGGTCACAGGCCCGGTAACCATCATCACCTCCTCGATAGCTGCAATGCTGTGAAAACCATCCCATCCCATTATTTTACCAGAGATATGGGTTGTCTGAACATATGCAAGTCAATCTTAAAGGGGTTGTCCAGGATATAGAGAAAACTCAGGGGCATCTATGGATGGGTATAAAACAAAACCAAAAAAAGACAACTAAACGACTAAGAAAGACATACTCACCTATCCTTGGTGCTCCGTTGTCCAGTTCTGGTTCCCTGTCCCTCCCAGGTCAAAAGTGGAGAAGCTCCCATGACCACTGAGAGCAATCAGTGGCCAAAGTGGTCGTTGGAGAGGGACCGGGGATGTCACTGACTTATGTCACCAGTTCCTTACTAGTGGCTGCTAAGGCTGATTGGTCTTAGGGGTCAGGTGAGCCTTTCTGCATCCGGTGAGGTGAGTCTTGACACAGGAAGGGATGAGGACCAGGACTGGGCAACTGAGCACCAGGGATAAGTGAGTATATCTTCTTTTTTTTTTTTTTTTTGTTGCTGTAAATCCTAGACAACCCCTTTAATTGCTGTAGAACTAAAATTATTGTAGCTTTCTTAAGCATTTTATATTTCATTCCCTCAGGTTTTTTAAAGGGGTTATCTGCATTTTACAATAACTCTTCATTAGAATAGTCCCCTGAAAATAAGCTACGCACAAGTTGTCCCGATACTAAAACCCCCAGTGATTGCATGTAATCTACAAAGGAAACCTGAGAGAAAGTGCTTACTTCTACTACAGCTCCTCCACAGGAGAAATTAAGCATTACATGATGTCCATTCAAATCAAAGGACTATTTGTGCCATGCAGTGTCGGACTTAGGCCAACCAGATATAATGATTCTGGGGGCCCACGCTCCTACAACCTTTCGGAAATAAACCATAGTACCCTTCAAATTTGGGAGTCTCCAGCTATAACATTATTCCTTTAGAGCCTGGGCCCACCAGAGGATCCTCTGGTTCAACACTGGTACCATGTAATGCATGGATATCTGGGTTCTTCAGAGACTGGGGGACATTTTTTGAGCCCACTCTCTGTTCTGGCTAAAAAATGAAGTCCTTAATGAGGGACTACCTTCTAGTAGCTCAGGATGCCCCAATAACAGAGAATTTGTGAGGTTTGTCCGTCTGTTTCAGTATGTGATATGGCAGGGGCCTGGCGACTATGGTGCCTGCTAAGCTCCTGAGAGACTATGCCAGAACACCAATATTTTAGAAAAAAAAATGTCCTTTATAATGAGCAGCAGACAGTGTAAGAGATATACTACAGGCCAAAGGTGGCCAAACCTACTGATTTCAGTGAATTCTGTCTAATATGTACTGTGTATAGGGGGTCTCAACAATCACCCCATGTCAGCTTTGCTTTGATTGTAATTCAGTTTAGATGATCACTTAGGAGTCTGAGCCATCAGAGAGCCTGTCTAATGGATTTAACTATCAAAGGCATCCTGCAGCTTGCTATGTATTGTAAAACATGAAAGCTGCAGAAGCTAAATGGTACAAAATGTTTAATAAAAACCAATTACGGAAATAATTTTTAGCCCCAAATACGTATGTTTAAATACATAAAATGATTCAAAGTATCAGAGAATTTAAATCTATTCAAACTTTCAGCCATAACCAGGTCTAATCTTCGAAACTTTGTATTTGCAAAGTCGATCAGCTTTATTTGCACAGTATAGATATAGATATAAACTATACCAAGGTGCCCAAATGTCAGCTACATTTTAACTTGTCTTGTGCAATCTCCTGCTGTCTTGGCTAGATCTAGATTTCCCCTGGGTTTAGATGACTTATATCTCTTTCTCTATGGAATGTGAAGTTGTATGTTAACGTACACGGCAATATTCATGCTTCAGATATCTCACAGTAAACAGCAGAGATGTCCATTACTTAGCTCGTTTTTTAATCTCCTATTGAGATCATAATTTCAACCTTGAGTGTGAATTGAGAAGGTCTCATCCTTTTCCTTCACTGGATAAAAATCTGAAAATAGGTTTGTATGTGAGGTGGGAAGGAACAGAAAGTGGATGTCATATGCACAGGCTATATACTGTAAAAGTTGAGGTGCTATTGATTTCTTAAAGGGATTGTCTTATTCTGTCTTGGTCCTTCACCCTACATGTTCTGGTCCTCCAATGGGGCTGTTATATACACCAGTGACACTGTAGCCCTTTAAGTATGACATAAAGGCCATGTTTTTCAATCCTTGTCATGAAGCTATATGTGACTATGGATAACATTATGATGCCAGTATGATGTCACTATGACCTGCAATGATTGTATGACATCATTACATGGCATTATGTCAATGTGAACAAATCACTGTACATAGGCCAAATTGTAGACCTACATAGAGTGGCGGCCCAGACTGCAACCTTCAGTGAAGTCTGGCCTGCATATTGTTTTCCCTCAGACAATGGGTAAAAACATTACTTGGCGCAGGAAGAGGAAGTCAAATATAATTGTCAGTCATCGGCTGTTCACACATGACTTCTTTTCAGTGGAGGAGAGGATCACAGTGTGGCATGAAACTGCACAGCAAAATAGCCTAGACTTTAGATTTAGGGCCCCTTTAATGTATAAATATTCAGGACGTAAAGAACATTTTTTTTTTTTTTTTTCATGTACATTGTTCTGCTTGAAGTAACATGTGCGTCAGTGTGTCTGCTCCAATGGGTATAGATGCCTGCAGTTGGGGGTAGACAAGTCTGCTCTTCTCACCTCATTTATAGTGAATATTTATTCATTTCCAGATATAAATCGAGAGTAATTATAACTTTTCTCTGTACGTCGGCTCTAACATACTGCCTACTGGCATGTTGGCAGCGCTCAAGTGTTTCCATTCAGTGAGGGTGATTAACCCTTCAGAGTAAAAAAAGGAGATGTAACATAGCATATACTCACAATATATCCTCCTAGAACTTGTAATGTCACCCACTGGTATTCATGCAAACTTTAACCCCTGCAGCTACAACAGCGTTCAACCCTAGTGTTGCAAAGGTTGAAAACCGCCATCTGCTGCAATATTTGACATGCTGTGGGTTCCAAACCTGCCGCACAAAACACTTTACATTGCATTTTTTTTTGGCATTTATGTAAATTCCATCCACTTCACTACTATTATCATTCACAGCGGGTTAACCACTGGCAATTTCACAACAATTTCACAGGGGCTAACCTGCTGTGAACTCAACGCCCAGTTTGTCAGTTTTGCCGATGTATCTGAACATTATGTGAAAATATAACAAAGTGAATATATGAAGGTCATTGTTATGTCGTGCAGATATGAAAATATTAGATGAAATGTATATGCACAGAACTCTAAAATGTACCTGCAAATATGATGGATATATGTCTTTTTTTTCTGTTTGTATTATGTCACTATATAATAATAATTATCTATCTATCTATCTACTGTATCTCATATCTATCTCATTATCTATCTATCTCATTATCTATCTATCTATCTATCTTCCATCTATCTATCTATCTATCTATCTATCCATCTTATCTATCTATCTATCTATCTCATATCTATCTATGTATCTATCTTCATATCTATTATCTATCTCTTTATCTCATTATCTATCTATCTCATCTATCTCTCTCTCTCATCTATCTATCTATCTATCTATCTATCTATCTATCTATCTATCTATCATCTATCTTAAATATATCTGTCATATCTACCTATGCCAGGGTTGCCAGTGAACAGTCTGTAAAAACAGACTTTTTTACAATGCCCATAAAGAAATGCTATGCCTTGTGTTTATATTGGTATCTCAGCTATGAATATATTACTCTTCTTGGTTGTCCCAGAAATTTTATCCAGAAATAAAAATCGGTTTGACAACCGTGCTAGGAGCTAGTCCGCTGCATGTTATTCCAGGGTGTTCTATATGGCAGAGAATAGCTCTACCAGCACGCTGCCAATAACGTCCAAAGTCAAGGAATGAGAAGCATGCTTTATAAATATAGAACAAGTTCTGTGCAAGAAGGAAATAGCAAAACAGCAGAAATTCCTCACATTCAGAGATAACAAAGAATTCAAGATTGTAAAATACCTCTTTGAGATTTACACTCCTTATTGGAGTGAATAGGGGTAGTCCTCTTCCGGAAGAGGGACAGCATGCATAGGATATAGGCAATGGTGGTGTTTTGGAGAAGCTTTAATGGATAGTTCATTAGAGAAATCGAGGCGGAAAGCCGCAGGGGTAGAAAGTAGAAAGGCATTTAAGGTGGAAACCTGTCTCAAATTCCTCTTCACTTTACGCCATCTTAACTTACCCTTAGGTGGATGATTTTGCCTTACCCAGGATTGGCTAATATAGCTGTTTAGCACATTAGTCTGTGCTTTATCTGTTATATCTATTATGCTAGGTATCGTGTACATGCTTATGGTGCTGTATAATGTATCACTGTCACTGTAACTGCGGATGAATCACTCCTTCTTCAGTCTGGTACTTTCTGGATTGGGGGCAGCATGATGATTCTAACCAAATGGACAGAACCCAGTTGTGCCTAATGGATGTGCTGCGGGCAGTGTCCTTTCCATGCCATCCAGTGTACAGCTTTCTCATACTACGGTCTGATGCTTTCCATTCAAGTCAGAGCTTTCCCAAGCCATTTGGGTCTTCCATTTGGAACTCTATTGCTACCTTTGTGGCTTCCTGCCCATGAGGTGCGAATCCAAGATTGAGCCCTGATTGTATCCAAAAGTAATTGTAGCAAGCCTATCATGTGTCTGTGAAGCAGGACCCATAGGACCTGTGCAAACCCCTGTGGGCAATCTCTATGTGTTGCCTCGGGACCGCTGCTCTCATACTTCCCGCAATTGACGCTAGGTTCACACCTACGTTCGGGTTTCCGTTCTTTGGGTCTGCTTGGGGACCTGAGAAACGGAAACCCAATCTGCTTAAAAAGCAGTTACCCGTGGAAACCTGCGGACCCCATTTTTTGGCTGAACAACTTCTACTTTGATAAGCCGCTGGTGACATCGAATACTGTAGAAGTTGTACATGTTTCTCTACAAGCACTCCAGTATCGGATATCTGGCTTCCCTGTCCTTGGGTAGGTCTGTGTTAGGCAAACATAGACAGAAAAATGATATTGGCCAAATGTGGACAGCCCTCCTATTTTCAGATGTTTCGCCACACCCATCTGTCATAGGATGCCACCTTTTTAGCATTTCAGGTTTACTATATTTCTGATTTTCTAGATCTGCCCTGGTCACCTGTAAGGGTATGTTCACACAGCGGAAAAGGAATTCCTCTTCATTTTCCATGGTCTAGCTGCGACGGGATGCCGATGCAGAGCATCAGCATTCTGTCATGGCATCCCACTCCTGATGAGACCTGGATGAATGGGCCTAATCAGGAGGGAGTCTCAAGCCATGGACCCCGCGGGCGGAATCCACGGCAAGATCGAGCAGGACGCTTCTTTTTTCCATGTCCTGCTGCAATCTCTACCTCCCATTGAAAACAATGGGAGGCAGATTGCGGGAGGAATTTTGCCCCGGATTCGGGGGCGAAATCCGCCCCCAATTCTGCGGCTAATTCTTTCATGTGAACACAGCCTAAGAGAGGAAGATTCTAGTAGTAACCATAGCTTAGCCATGAAAAGGGAGCCAACATATCGCTCAGAAGGGGGACGGCGAGAGTAGGAGTGTGAAGGACCGACCTGTCCTCTCTTGTATCATTCATTCCAAACCATCTGTAGAAGTGACATCAGCACAAGAATTATTGTGAGCTTCACAAAATGGATTTCCATAGTCGATCGGCAACATATACAGTAAGCATAACATCACCATGCACAATGTCAGCTAGTCTGTTGTAAAGCCTGCACCCGCGGGACTCAGCAGTGGAAACTTGATCTCTGGAGTGATGAATCACATTTAACTATCGTGCCGTCTGGTGGATGAATCTGGGTTTTGGTGACTTCCCAGACAACAGGACCCACTGGAATGCATAGCGCCTACTGTAATATTTACTTATGGAGAGTTAGTGGTCTTGGGCTGTGTTTATAAGGTTTGCCCCTTTTTTAGTATAAAGGGTTATATTGATGCTACAGCACACAACAAAATTTTAGAGAAGTCCCTTTCCTCTCCCAACATGACTGTGTTCTATTGCAAAAAGCAAGCTCCATTGAGAGCATAAGAGTGCTCCTCAACCACAAGATATCGTGTCACAATTCTGTCATGGAGGAACTTGAGTGGGGTGAATTGGAATCAATTGGATTGGAACACAGATTGCTAGTCAGATCTCATTCAGCATTGTCTGACCCCAGAAATACTCTTTTACACTAGGTTCACACTAGCATTCGGGTTTCCGTCCTTCGGGTCTGCATGGGGACCCGATAGACGGAGGCCCTGTCCGCTTAAAAAGTGGTTACATGCGGAAACTTAGTGGATTCCATAGACTATATAATGGAGTCTGCCGGGTTTCTGCCCGGTTTAATACTGAAACCACCGGAGAGAAAAGTCCTCCCTGCAGGACTTTTCTCTCCACCGATTTTAAGCAGATTCTGCGGGCGAGTCCAGAATCCAACCTTAGCTGAATGGACACAAAGCCCACTGGTACCAGGGTATATATCAAGGGGGTTCTATCATAAACTATATTACAAAGTTGGTGGGTTCAACCAACATTTGTGCAATGTATATGTATGTATCTTTTGGGTAAAAACAAATTGACGCAATGGCAAATATTTTTGGCATGGAGCTCTCGAATGTTACCCTGAATAGAGATGTCATGTGAGGGCAGCATCAGTATCAGGAGCTAGTATCAGCTCCGTCTGGTTATTATGTCCCGCTTTATCGTCATGGCAGAAGTTTGGAAGGAAAATAAAGATAAAATAATTTTGCTATTTTAAGATTTCGGCAAATCCATAAGCACCGAGGTTAGCATAGATCAATTTCCTCTCGCTGCTTGTGCGCATAATTTCATTTCCGTTACAGTCCTACTGTGTATAAAGTAATTAAAATAAAAATACATGAAGTATCTCATTGCCAGAGCTGCTGTCCCTCAAGGCGGTGGTTGCTCCGGTAACCAGGTAAAACAAGCAGCATATACATTCTACAGTGATAGCGTATCTTAAAGGAGCAGTGTCACCAATACAGACCTAAATGTCCCCTATAGTGCTATACAGAAAAGAAGGAGGCACATAGCCAAAATCAAAATGGCCCCTTTTTATGATGCTGCCTTTGCCTCCCAGGGCAGAAGGACTTGTTATCAATATTTGGTGTGACCTTTGCCCTTCGCCTTCCATCAGTTCTTCTCGGTACTTGCAGACAGTTTTAGGCAGAACTGGGCAGGGAGGTTGTTCCCGCCATCTTGGAGAACTAAGCACAGATCTTCTGTGGATGTAGGCTTGTCCAATCCTTCTGTCTCTTCATGTCATCACAGACAGACTGGATGATGATGAGATCAGGGCTATATCTGTGGGGGCCGGATCATCACTTCCAGGACTCCTCCTCCAAAGGGCAAAGGTCACACCAGATATTGATGGGATTTACAGTTCTCTTTTCTTCTTTCACTTCATTTTGTTACTTAACAAAATTGTAAATTATAAAAATAAACTATTAGCGCTCCTATTTCTGAAAACATTCTTACTGTGCAACATTTTCACAACTTCCTAAAATTTTTACACAGTACTATGATTTGGAGAGGGCAGACTTGCATTAGTGGTTAATATTAAGTTTCAATGGAGATTTGGACAACTAGGCCTGGGCCCCCCTCACCAAGGGTCTCATAGCAACTCCATGTCCACTTCTATGGTATGTACAACTTTGGCCACCTATATCTTGAAGGTGATATGGATGTAAGATTTCTAGATGATGAATATGAGAACATTAATCCTCTAACATCATAAAAATGTTTAATGAAAAATTAGTCCAAAAAGATTTTAATAATTGCACCAATTGGACCAATAATAGGAATTCTCACCCAATATTTGTTAAATATCAGGGGCAGTCTGAACTACTGAGACTCTCTGCCTGGGCTGGTGAATTCATCTTCAGTCCAGTCTAGTGGGATCCTTGGTTGACTTACCTACAAGACATGAAGACTAGTGGTGGCCATACTAATGTTTGGAGACAATGAATTCTCATGACTACACCATAAACTAAAGCTCAAGCTTCATATCCTAGGAGTATTGGGGATCCCCTTTGTCATATGTGTGAGACCTTAGGCAACATACATTATATATGGAGGCCATCATGCTTATTAATTTGCCGTCTTGCCTAAGAAAGTATCAGCTAAAATCCCAGAGGGAGCTAAGGACTGGGCAACATGCCAGAAGGGGGCCCTTATACACATTAGATTGTTGGCAAGTTTTTTGTGGGAACTAAAGATCAGGAATCATACAGATGAGATTGTGAGAAAGTATTCTTGCATGAACAAAGGATAGGGTTCGTTACCAGAAAGGACACCATACAAATAACGATAGGTTCACACCTGTGTTCGGGTTTCCGTTCGTCGGGTCCGCTTGAGGACCCGAAAAATAGAAACCTAATCCACTTTAAAAAGTGGTTACCTGTGGAAACCCACAGACCCCATAGACTATAATGGGTTCTGCCAGATTTCCGCCCGAGAAAGCGGAAAAATTGCGGAGAGAAAAGTGTTGCTTTTTGTAAGTGGATTCGGGGATGGAAACCCCAAATGGAGACCGGGCACAGGTGTTTACCTAGCCTTGGATCATAAGTAGTTTCTCTAGGTGGGAACACAGGATTGGGTAACCTACCCTAAGGATGTCTTATACCATCAGACCATTGCCAGTTTTTCTCACTGAAACAAATGGTCTGGCAATATACCATTGTAAGGCCTACATGCAGGGTTAGCTAAACTTTAACCAGGTTAAGGCATGTTTGATCAGTCACGTACAAGTTTGATTTTTGTTATTGGGCCCTCAAGCAACTGAATATGAGCTCTGGGTACAGTTGTCCATGGAAATAATGAAGAGGAGTAAAGCTGGCTATTCATATAATGATGGCCAATTTGGACAGGACCTGTTAACTTTCTAATGTATATGGGGTCTCCAAACTTTCCCCTAATGGCAGATATCAGGGATAAACAAAGGTCAAATATTTTGGATTTCAATGATAAGCAGTCTGGTCTTTTATTGGATATGCACATCATACTTGTAATGGAGTTATAAACTTTAATGTTTTCAACTTCTATGGTGGTGCTTGAGAACCCCGAGTACATTTCCTACTGCACATCTTGGGTTTCAACATGCCTGATCCTTTTGCTTTTGGGAAGATAAGCTATCACTTGAGGTGTCTGGCAATGACTTATTACCCTATCCCCTTCTAGAATATATGTATGCTCTGCCAAGATGAGTGTAAACATGTACGGGGGGGATCAGGAGAGTCAGCTGTTGGATCCATAGTTGTCCAGCCAACGGGTATCTCATGTGTATGAACAGCCTGATAGACATATAACCACCGCAGACGTCAGGATTCTTACCAAACTGACGGTGGGTTCACACTTGCGCCAGCACTGCATCCGCTGCGAATCCGACTTAAATGTTGGAAAACTGTATAGGGACTGGATAGGGAAAGGTTTGCGATGCTTTGCTTAAAAACCCGTTCAATTGAATGGGTTTTTAAAGCAATGCGCGGGTGTGCGCTTACACCTCTACGCCGTGAAGCCGCGAAGTGAATGGGTTTTTAAGCAAAGCATCGCAAACCTTTCCCTATCCAGTTTTCCAACATTTAGGTCGGATTCGCGGCAGACGGAGTGCCACCGCAAGTGTGAACCCACCCTTAGCTGGTTGATTCAGATTAGATGGAGGTGCTCTTGCATGGATAATGGGTCAGAATGATGCCAACATTAGATTGTCTCGTCTACAACATTTGACAAGCTTTAAGCTGACAAACACATTAGATGTGTATCAGCCGAACCCACCACTTTTGATAAGACTGGCCAACCATCTAATGTGTAAGGAGACCTCTATTCTCTCTGCTAATAGTAGATGTTGGAGGAGATAAGGATCAGGGTTTTCTACTGTCCAATCCTTTTGGCCTTGGTGATATAAGCCACAGACAGAGGTGTCTTCAAGTGGGTTTTTTACCTCTCCCAGTTCAGTACACATTCTGTTCGTAGGTGTCAGACAAGATAGTTTTTGGTTGAACAACCTATCTAGAGTCTATCTCGTCTAGATTCTAGAGTGTATGACCTCTTCATTGTTTCCTTTCAGGGTTTCCCCATGGATAGTTGGACAGTCTATGACCTGCTTTAGTCACCACCACCCAACTGTCCTACATAGTACATACAAGTGGATAGATAACTAAATGCACATAATAACTGAAGAAATGTGCACAATGTCTACTTAGTAGTTGTTCATACTATTGCTTATTCCGTTCACTAAAGTCAGTAAGATCTACGGAAGAATCTTCCTGCTTCATAAAGTTTATGTTAGTGATGACAACCATAGAAATGTGAACAAACCAACACCAGACGGTTTTATCTGGTGAGAATCCTTCATGCTAATAAATTATTTAACAATAGTCTCTGGTTCCATATGAAAAAAAACTAAATATTTCGAAAGGTTTTCACTGAGAAGGTGATATACAGAGATCTTTGCAATTTTAATCTTAAATCTCTTATTATTTAATTAATGGAAGAAAGAAAGAAGTAGAGGTACCTAGACAGACAGATAGATAGAGAGAGAGAGAAAGAAAGAAAGAAAGAAAGAAAGAAAGAAAGAAAGAAAGAAAGAGCTAGGTAGATTTTCCCTATCCATAATAAGGTCCCTAATCTATGGGTTAGTACTGTAGAGATAGCTAGGTAGCTAGAACATGGAAAGATAGATAAATAGATAGATAGATGCCTATTCCTCTGTAACGTTCTAGATTCTGTGAACCTCTATACTGGCTGTATACTGGCTCTATGCCCTCAGTTGTGACATGTACATGAGGCCATACTGGAATTGTCTGCATCCTCTTGTAGAAGTCACACCATGGCAGAAGATTGGATGTCTTCTGGAGACAGGATTCATGTGTCCAGTGTTGGCTGGTTGTCATTATCGGAGATGACCACTGTTCAAGTGTAGTAGTCGAATTGCAAGGCTGTGACTGCTCACTGTATACTAATATACCAATGTCACTTTGGTTCCCCTCCCATACAATGTTTATAGCATAATATTTGATCATTACGGGATAGTTGGAGGTTACAGTATTGAGGCCATGATGCGTCAAGATGAGAAATAACCTGGGATATTTCATGGTCTCCTCGATCATTAGACAAAGACCACTAATATTTGTTTCTGACTTAATTACATCTTTAGATATCATTAACCTAATGACACTTTGACCTAACTGGACACCATTAACAACCTGCTGTATATGGATCTATTATGAGCCTCCCTATACTTCAGCGCAGAATGGTGTCCGCTCATTAACCCATAGATATGTAAATGCCGGCTCTAGCTTCGCACGTCTCCCCTATGTGGTTGCTCGTGTATTAATGAGTTGGCCTGTAATTGGATTAATTAAAGCACAAATAAAGCTATAGTAGGATCTGTCAGCACCTGCTAACCTGTGCGACGACCCCTCCAAAAAATTAATGATTGTTTCTATACAATATAAAAGGGTTTAAACAGGATTGCCACCAAAGCTAGAATAGGCCATCAATATTTAATCATGGGGGTGATACCCCGCACCGATCAGTTGTTTGGGACTTCTGCTGGGCCTGGTACTATACAGTGTACAGAGCAGGAAACAGATAGCCCGGCCATGATTTCCTTATTGTGGAAAGGTTATCAGGCAGGGAGACTACATGTATGAGAAGATAATAAGGAAATCATGGCTGGGTTTCTGACAAGTCCTAGACCATAGAACGTACCTGCATTCATGGTCGTATCCATTGGCAATCTATCAAGACAAAAGATGTCACCACTAAAATGGTTAGAGGAAATCTTTAAAACGCTGCAAATTTTATAATTATTTATATTTGCAAAAATGCTTAAAGGGGTTATCCAGCTTACAAAAATTATCTGCAAATACACCCACATCATTGCCAAATCCTCACTGTTCCCTTCTGTAGCCTTTGCTTGGCTTTATTTTACTTGCTGCTCCTTGTATCACTGTTATTTACATGCAGTAATTTTGTGGACAAACTACATTTCCCATGATTCATCTGACTGTTCTTACTCTTTGTGTACCCCCTCCTTTCTCCACTTTCCACAGGAGGTGTCAATACAAAACACTTCCTAATATATATTCTGTTTAAATTCAGCACAGTTTATCTGATTTATTTTCAGGTCAATGACCTCAGCTGTGATGTTTTGTTTACAAGCTTACTCCCACTTCCCTGGTCACATGCTGCTGTGATGTTTTGTTTGCTGACGCACTGCTCACAGGGAGGGGTAGTGAACTTGTAAACAAAACATCACAGCTGAGGTCAATGGACCTGAAAATAAATCAGATAAACTGTGCTGAATTTAAATAGAATATATATTAGGAAGTGTTTTGTATTGATGCCTCCTGTTATTTGGTCCATATGTTTTTCTTTTATAAAACTGGATAACCCCTTTAACTTTAATTTGTCTACAAATTTAAATATGGTAATGTGCATGGGAAAACACTTAAATTTCAAATGTAGGATCAAAGAAAAAGAGAACATTAACAGAGGAAATTCTGGGACTTTTTAAAATTCTTTTGCACATTTTCTATATTTAGTATACACATAGGATATATGGACAGGGGGCAACTCATCTATCATAATGGATACAACCAAGGAGATTAGGATGTGGGACGGTAGCGCTGACTTGTCATACGCTGCTGCCAGCTTTAGACTGGTATATACATAGTGCTTTAGCATTTCGGAAGCAGATCTCTAATTATGTTCCATGATTCACAATCTAAAAGTCAAATGAATTACGGAAGAAAAGGCCGTGCATGCGACCCATTTTGGCAACTGTGGGTGGCTGCTTCGGTAACTGTCTCGTTGGATCATACGTTCCTGGGCCGGGATTTTTCTAAAATAAGAAAAGAAGAAGAAAATTTGAGTTAAGTGATCCGAACAGCAGCACAAACGCTTGAGAAAGCACAGAGATCTGGAGAACATGTGGCTCTATCCAGGCTAAATGAAGTGACTAGAGATGAGTTTCATTAGTTCCCATGCTAGAATACATTGTTTCCTCTCTGGCTTTTAATGCTTTGCTCCAGGCTTTGCAGCAATGGTCTTTGCCTTATGTACTCGTATTCCGAAACACCTAAGCAGAAGCTAGTCCATTATGTTATATAATCCAGATTTCTGATGTGTATGAGGCTTTGTGATGCAGCAATATCTTATATAATAATATATATTTTTTTATTATCTCAATTTTTCTATTTGCTTTATTCATAGTCAATATGATAAGTTACATACTAATGTGCTACATGTCTATGACTCATATAAAGAGGACCCGTCAGCCCTCCTGTCATAGTAAATACTTGTATTTCTCAGGAATAATTCTAGAGCATCTTTTCTTAGTACTCTGCCTTGTACTGTTCCTCTGTTACTCCTCCTAGAAATATAGAAATGAACTGATAACTGGGTGTTACCAGTAGGGAGGGTATCCCTGCATACTCTAACTTGTGTTGGACTGTGTAGGAACACACCCCTTCATTTTGTTGTTCCTCTGTTTTCCTTCCTGAAAATAGACATTACCATTCCCATTGTCAATAATGTGTGCCCTATAACAATCTGAAACTGTCCATAGTGCTGCCATAGTGAGTAGGGACACACCCCATTGATAAGGGGATCTTTAACACCTTGTTGTTCGGTTATCCATACATTTCCAGGAGGACTAAACAGGGAATAGCACTATTTTAGTTTTAGGAAAAGATGCTTCTGAATTGCTTACTAAAACTGACAAGTCAGGAGAGCTGAAAGCTCCTTGTTATAAATCATTGCATTGTCTGAAAGACCATCCCCTCAATAGTGATAGTTGTCTACTCACTGTGTCTTTCCTTATCCAGCTTTCACCCTCTTCAATAAGTCATATTATCACAGTGTGACCTGTTTTTCTAGCACGGGTTGCTGTGTAAAGCAAGAGGTCTCTTTCTGTTGCCTGCAGATTCTATTGAGAACTACCATGGGACCTCAGATTCATCAGAGTCCCTTGTTCTTCTGCTTTACCTCTTCCTC
Source organism: Leptodactylus fallax (assembly GCA_947044405.1). NCBI lineage: Eukaryota > Metazoa > Chordata > Amphibia > Anura > Leptodactylidae > Leptodactylus > Leptodactylus fallax. Next base: position 10,234,852 of record CAMRHE010000006.1, read on the forward strand.
TCACGTGCTTTGCTCCATACAGCCCTCCTCTGTCACTTACTGCCCACAGTTCCCCCTCTTTCACAGCAGTTGGTGTAGCTTTACAAGGGCCCATGGTGAGATCAACCTCACAATCTAAGGTCCTGAAAGGTCAAGATTAGTATTAGCTCTGTAGTAGTTTGCAAAAACAGGAACTAGACCTGGGTACAGGTACTAGACATGGGTGACAGGATCATCAATAGCAGATTTTTGTTGACTACCATGTATAGCTATAAAACAAAATTAAGCACTGTAACTAAGTTGTAACTAAGTTGCAGTCACAGATCACAGCTGTGCCCTAATGGAGCTGAACTATAAAGCAACCAAGCAGCAAACACTGCAAATAAAGTGTCGTAGGTAATCGTCACCAATAAATATTGAATTACATATCGGAATATGTCATGAAGACAGACCCCTTTAATTTAGGGCATGTATTGTATACAGTAATGGGTCCTAAAGATCCAGCCAGTGGCGTAACTAGGAATGGCTGGGCCCCAAGGCAAACATTTGACATGGGCCCCCCCCCCAAGCCGCCGCCCCCAACCCCCCCAAGCTGCCGCCCCCCAACCCCCCCCACACACACAAACCGCATTCCTGCGAACACTATTATGCCCCATAGTGGCCCCTGCACACGGTATTATGCCCCATAGTGGCCCCTGCACACGGTATTATGCCCCATAGTGGCCGCTGCACACGGTATTATGCCTCATAGTGGCCCCTGGACACGGTATTATGCAGCATAGTGGCCCCTGCACACAATATTATCCCCCATAGTGGCCCCAGCACACAGTAGTTTGCCCCATAGTGGCCCCGACACACAGTAGTTTGCCCCATAGTGGCGCCTGCACGCAGTAGTTTGCCCCATAGTAGCCCCTGCACACAGTAGTTTGCCCCATAGTGGCCCCTGCACGCAGTAGTTTGCCCCATAGTGGCCCCTGTACACAGTAGTTTGCCCCATAGTAGCCCCTGCACACAGTAGTTTGCCCCATAGTAGCCCCTGCACACAGTAGTTTGCCCCATAGTGGCCCCTGCACACAGTAGTTTGCCCCATAGTGGCCCCCGCACACATTATGCCCCATAGTGGACCACCCATGAACGATTATTATACTCTGGGGTCTTTTCAGACCCCAGAGTATAATGATCGGAGACCCAGGGGAGGATAGAAACATAGAAAACACTCCAACTTACCTCTTCCTCGGCCATCTTTAATGTCGGACCGGATCTCGCGCGATCCAGGCCGGCGTCGCGACGCATAATGACGTCGGCTGACGTCTGGGACGTCACCAAACAGGCCCGAAGCCTGCGGAGCGGCGGAGAGGTGAGTTACGGTGTTTTTTATGTTCGCTCACCTCCCCTGGGCCCCCGATCGTTATACTCCGGGGTCTCAAAAGACCCCGGAGTATAACGATAGCAGTGATTGTGGGGTTCGCGGTAGCGACTGCCACAGGGCTCCGGGCCCCGTAATGTTCCGGGCCCTGTGGCAGTCGCTACCACTGCTACCCCGGTAGTTACGCCCCTGGGTCCAGCAGAGGACAACCCCACACTTAAAAGCAAACATGTGTATGGTCTAAGTTCCCGTATTCATGGTCATATCCATTGGCAACTGATCAAGATAACAGATATCATTAAGATGGTTAGAGAAAATCCTTAAAACAATGCAAAAATTAAAATTTTTTATATTTGTAAGAATGTTTAACTTCAAATTTTTTTTGAAATTTAAATATGGTGACTTATATATATATATATATATATATATATATATATTTATTTAAGCATACAGAAGATAGACTTTAGGTAATGTGCTCCATTGAAGGACATCATTCCTGCTCTGTTTAGTATACGTTATATCCTATATATAAAATGTAACCAGTAATATGACTTTTACAAAAACATCTGTACACCCTCCTGTACTGGCGTTAACATGTCAGTCACCATTACTGTTAACATTTCCCTGACGCTTTCCCCATCCTTAAAGTGACACATGAAAAGTGGAGCCGCAGCTTTACCTTAAGTAACTAATGACACACAGGAGAGTGAGTCACCAAAGACACAAGACTATATTTGGCGCTGTCTCTCGTTTCTCCCTCAATGTACTACTATGTAATAACAACTAATACTGAGGGCAATGAAGCCGCACGCTGGAAATAAATTCCCTTTGAGAAATCCAGCTTCATTGCTGACACCGGTGGAGATGATCAGAGGTAAAACAAAAATAGCAACTTTCCCCTTCTCTTGATAATGCGATAAAGCAAACGTGGCTACTGGGTTATATGAATTGCAGACTATGGGATGATAGGTACAGTCTTATACGTACAGCATTATTATATGCTCTAGCTCATGTCAAAAATGTAATTTTAATGTTTATAAAAAGTATTTATGCCCTTTGGACAGTTCTATTTTATTATTGTAAATTACTGTAGTGTTGAAGGGAACCTGTCATGGAAATAAGGGACACTTAAAGAGAGCCTACTACACCCTTCACTACTCTTTCACTACACATTCTTTAATTGTTCCTTCTCAGGAACAGAACAGAACAGTTGGAATTTTTTCTCTAGCTCCCACCATTCCTGAGAAATCAATGTTAGTTTTGGTGCCTGATATACTAACTAGACTCTCTAATGTCAAGTGGGTGATGTCAGGCTGGAGCAGGGAAAGGGGGTGGGACTCAGAGCTCTTGCCTCTAATTGGAGCTCTGAATCACGCCCCTTGCCTGCTCCTGCCTGACATCACCCACTTGATATTAGAGAGTCTAGTGAGGATATCAGACACTGAAACTAAAAGCATTCATTGCACGAGAACGGTGGGGACTAGAGAAAAAATTCCAACTGCCCTGAAATAAGTGGAGGGGTGCCTATTAATGGCTGCAAAGAAGTGGAGTTGGTGGCGATGGTGAAAGATCCTCTTTAACCACCAGTAGGTCCTTATGGACTAATGATGTAGTGTCTCGATTATCCCTATACTATCTCTGTCCTTTTTCAGATTTTTTTTTTTTTTAAAGTCTATGCTCTCCAGGTCCTGGGCACAACCGGTGTATACGCAGTTCTTCACTTAAGACAGAATAGTACACTTTGATCTCACTGCACATGCTTTGGACCTTGGGCGTATGCGCCATCCAACAATGGTGTGATGCTCTAGGTTCAGCGAAGAACGGCGCATGCGCTTGGAGTATGACAGTCTTCTGACAGGTTTTCTGGATGGATATCTGGGATTCTGGTCGGGATGTCTCCACCTTGTATCCTTTATAAAAAAATATATTTATTTTTATTTTTATAATAAAAGCTATAATATTAAAATATTTTTGAAACTTTTATATGTTTATATTTTTATATTATTTTAGAAACTTTTATGTGTTTGGATATTATATTTCTGATTATTTATTTTTTTTACTTGATGTTCCTTTTTGAGCATGTCCCATTTATTTTCCGCTCTTCTAGAGCATACACCTCTTATGCTGTTTGCCCAGAACACGGCAGTGATGTCGTTCTCTTGTCAGATTGCTTGTACACATTGCTGCTGGTTGTTGCTAAGTTTTCAGACAGCTGAGGGATTAACATGTTGGCCTCTGCGCTGCCTGAATTCCCATCTGCTAATGAAGAGGAACTTATTATTGCCGGGCCAGAGTGAAGTTTCTGGCTCATTTCATGCCAGCTTAGTCAGTGGTGATGATCTGTACAGAACATGTATTCAGACTGCCATCCAGAGCAACATGGGCCATATCTCTATTGTGCGAACCCTTAGTTTGCTCTGTCTCTATGGACATTTTCTCCAAAGGCTTTGTGTTTATGTTTGGTTGCTGAAGAAACATTAGGTTTGCAGACTCGATCTGAAGCCAAGTGTATTGAGCTGGTTATTTTCTGCAGCACGTTAAAATTGTAGACGATGGGTTTGTCTAAAGTAGCTCATACATATACTCCCTAAATCCACTCTGAGAAAATGTAAGAAATATAATATGTATATAAGACATATAAAAACATAAACTCCCAAAAAGAGTAGCCTTGTATACCAGCCAAGACTTGGGACAATTGTTGGAATCGACAGCTCCTAGGAAGGCTGCTTTTTGGTAATTGACCCATGTCAAGGTGTTGGGTTATCTCATCATTTATGAGGCACCTTCAACTGTATGGGGTGAAGATTTCTGCATGTAGCTGTAGGCAATGGGAGGGAAATGATTGGGAACATATTTTTCTAGGAATATCTGTTCCCGTTTGTTGTCCCAAGTCTTTGGCACTTGTAAAAGGACACAAAGATTTAGCTCAAGAGATGTGAAGCTCGGAAATTATAAGAGAAGATCCTGTGCATGATTTTATTAAAACCTCTAAAGAGGAATATCCAAATCAATAGTCTTAGGGTCACAAGTGGGAAAATGATCGGGAACAGATGTTCCTAGGAGAGTGTGTTCTAATCATTGATCGCTCTTTGGTTGCTTTTACAATCATCACTGCGGTATGGCGCTGAACGAATTGTCGCCATCACATCGTCCTGTTTACTTAAGAGGGTGCGCTGCCGACAAATAATTATGGTGCAGTCGACCAACGACCGAGCTTTTACTCAATTTTGCCGGCACCTTTTCATGGGGCATTTACTGGGAATAACAAGGAAATGTAATTTCCAATAATTGGCCCATTTTTCGGGTAGTGTTAGGCCTTATTCACACGTGCTTTTTATGGACATCACCCCACCCTGATCATTTGCGGACGGTGTGCTGTCTGTGGTTGATCCTGTCTGTGAAAAACAGATCAATTTGAAATTTTAATTTACATTTTTTATATTTTGAATGTCTCGGGGACCATGAAAAAAAGGATGACACAGGTATAACCTCTGTTTTTTTTCGTGGCCCCATAGAATTGCATTGACATTGAATAGACGCGTTTCCGTTCCTTTTTTAGCAGACTTACGGTCTGTAGAAAAATGCTAACATCTAAATAAACACATTGAAATGAATGGGTACATATGGAGTCAATGAAATGCGGATGTGTGAAAGGCCTTAAAGTTCCCTTATTATCAGAAGGTATATACAGTGGGGAAAAAAAGTATTTAGTCAGCCACTAATTGTGCAAGTTCTCCCACTTAAAAAGATGAGGCCGGCCTGTAATTGTCATCATAGGTAGACCTCAACTATGAGAGAAAAAAATGAGAAAACATATCCAGAAAAACACATTGTCTGATTTTTAAAGAATTTATTTGCAAATAATGGTGGAAAATAAGTATTTGGTCAATAACAAAAATTCATCTCAATACTTTGTTGGCAATGACAGTGGTCAAACGTTTTCTGTAAGTCTTCACAAGGTTGGCACACACTGCTGCTGGTATGTTGGCCCATTCCTCCATGCAGATCTCCTCTAGAGCAGTGATGTTTTGGGGCTGTCGCTGGGCAACACGGACTTTCAACTCCTTCCAAAGGTTTTCTTTCTATGGGGTTGAGATCTGGAGACTGGCTAGGCCACTCCAGGACCTTGAAATGCTTCTTACGAAGACGCTCCTTCATTGTCCTGGAGGTGTGCTTGGGATCATTGTCATGCTGTAAGACCCAGCCACGTTTCATCTTCAATGCCCTTGATGATGGAAGGAGGTTTGCACTCAAAATCTCACGATACATGGACCCATTCATTCTTTCATGTACATGGATCAGTCGTCCTGGTCTCTTTGCAGAGAAACAGCCCCAAAGCATGATGTTGCCCCCCCCCCATGCTTCACAGTAGGTATGGTGTTCTTTGGATACAACTCAGCATTCACTCTCCTCCAAACACGACAAGTTGTGTTTCTACCAAACACTTCTACTTTGGTTTCATCTGACCATATGACATTCTCCCAATACTCTTCTGAATCATCCAAATGCTCTCTAGCAAACTTCAGATGGGCCCGGATATGTACTGGCTTAAGCAGGGGGACACGTCTGGCACTGCAGGATCTGAGTCCCTGGCAGTGTAGTGTGTTACTGACAGTAGCCTTTGTTACGTTAGTCCCAGCTTTCTGCAGGTCACTCACTAGGTCCCCCCGTGTGGTTCTGGGATTTTTGCTCACCGTTCTTGTGATCATTTTGACCCCACGGGGTGAGATCTTGCGTGGAGCCCCTGATCGAGGGAGATTATCAGTGGTCTTGTATGTCTTCCATTTTCTAATTATTGCTCCCACAGGTGATTTCTTCTCACCAAGCTGCTTGCCTATTGCAGATTCAGTCTTCCCAGCCTGGTGCAGGTCTACAATTTTGTTTCTGGTGTCCTTCCACAGCTCTTTGGTCTTCACCATAGTGGAGTTTGGAGTGTGACTGTTTGAGGTTGTGGACAGGTGTCTTTTATACTGATAACAATGTCAAACAGGAGCCATTACTACAGGTAATGAGTGGAGGACAGAGGAGCCTCTTAAAGAAGAAGTTACAGGTCTGTGAGAGCCAGAAATCTTGCTTGTTTGTAGGTGACCAAATACTTATTGTCCACCATAATTTGCAAATAAATTCTTAAAAAATCAGACAATGTGATTTTCTGGATTTGTTTTCTCATTTTGTCTCTCATAGTTTAGGTCTACCTATGATGACAATTACAGGCCGGCCTCATCTTTTTAAGTGGGAGAACTTACACAATTGATGGCTGACTAAATACTTTTTTTCCCCACTGTAGGTCACACTCCTGGGGTGAAGATCAAAGATCCCTTTAGAAAAGTAAGGGACACGTGTGCACCAAGAAAACAGAACTCACAACAGAAACGCAGGAGAAAGGAAGTCTAGACTCAGATTATAATGTGATAAATTTCATCCTATATCATTAATTGAAATCATCTTATCCTGTTATCCTAGGGAACAAGACATTTTTACACTAATGTGTCTTTTTGATACAATGAGACGATATTGGATGTCAACCACTTCATGCGCACTGTGACAGCTAAAGACACTTCTATAATGAAAACTCAGCATGAACGCTGGATTGTCATGGCATAAACATATTTCCCAGTTGACTTGCGATCTTGTGTCATTATATAATTGTCTAATACTGCATAATTTTCCCATAAAAACAACTACATGTTTCTTGAATAAATACTTTATGGTACCGATTTACAGTATTATATCACATGACTCTTCAGTATTTACTTTCCCATAACTATTTTATGTTTGATACTGAATTTATTTTACAGTGAACTGGAGCTTCAAAGGGAGAAAAGTTTTCATTGTCACTTGCTAAAATCTTTATTGCGTGGTGGGAAGAGTAATATACAGGTATGGAAAAATGGAATGCACAGTAAGAATGCTTTCAGGAATAAAAGGGTTAATAGTTTATTTTTGTCAATTAACAAAATGAAGTGAATGAAGAAAAGAGAAATGTAAATCTCATCAGTATTTGGTGTGACCTTTGCCCTTTGCCTTCCATCAGTTCTTCTCGGTACTTGCAGACAGTTTTTGGCAGAACTGGGCAGGGAGGTTGTTCCCGCCGCCATCTTGGAGAACTAAGCACAGATCTTCTGTGGATGTAGGCTTGTCCAATCCTTCTGTCTCTTCATGTCATCCCAGACAGACTGGATGATGATGAGATCAGGGCTATATCTGTGGGGGCCGGATCATCACTTCCAGGACTCCTCCTCCAAAGGGTAATTCACACCAAATATTGATGGGATTTACATTTCTCTTTTCTTCATCCACTTGACAATACCTTATTTCTGAAAGCATTCTTACTTATTAGCATTTTCCCACCATGCCTAAAACTTTTACACGGTACTGTATATTCTCTGACAAGAACCCATTTGCTGGCAACATTGTCTGGTATGGGCATTACACAGATGATGTCATCGTCATCTGGTCTTCTGATGTAATGGCCGTACCAGAATACATTAATTGCATGAATAGTTACGTCTTACGTTCAGTACAAGCCAGAAGACTGCGGCCACACGCAGTGGACTCAGTTACAGGTCAGGCTGGGCCGTCTCATCAAAGTGATACATTTTTTGATTATTGCCTGGTTATTGTTACTGGCCATGCAGTATCCTACAAAGTGAGTCACATAGCCCTGAATCCAAAACTCCTTACAATGTTCCCATACATTTTTGCACAGTCTACTTTGTTGACCTTTTGGGGTTTTGTGTTGGAAAAGGTAAAACAACCAGTCAGAGGGATTGATATACATTGGATTGGGAGACATTTTGGATCTTTATGTTGAGTTGAACATCTATATCTGATATCTAGGACCCCCACAGATCAGCTACTCAATGGTTAGCGCCACATTTATTGGCCGCATGTCCTGCTTGCAGTTAAGTCCTATTCAAGTAAATGGGGCTGAGCTGCAATACCAAATACAGCCACTATACAATGTACTGTGTTGCAGTCAGTATTTCATGAAAAGGCCACAGCACTCACCAGAACACTGTGGTCTCTTCAAATAGCTGACTGGATGGGGGTTTCAGGTGTCAGACCCCCACGATCACAAATGTAAGACCTATGCCAAGGATAGGTCACCAATATTCAACTCCTAGAAAAATTCTTTAAGGCCGGGGCCCCACGTAGCGTAAATGCCAAGGTTAGGCAGCAGCAAAAACACCTCGGCAAAAACCGCGGCATTTTACAATCCCTGCAAAGTGGATGGGATTCTAGTGAATCCCATCCAGACACTGCGGAGACGTTGTAGTTTTGGAAATTGCAGCATGTCAATTATACCTATGGAAACACCGTAGGTATAAGGTATAATGGAAGCAGAAAGTCTGCGGACCTACTGTGAAAAGCGGTGCGGGAAAAAAGCTGCCGCGGTATTTCCCAGAGCGCATTTTTGCTGTGGTTCGCTACATGGGGCCTTAGCCTTAGGCTGATGCCCCACATTGCGGAAACGCAGCTTTTTTTGTTGCAGATTTTGCTGCGTTTTTTTGAGCCAATCCCAGGAGTGAATTGAGCAGAAGGTAGAAGTATAAGAACTTCCTATATATTTCCAATTCATTTTGTAGCCATTCTTGGCTTTAGCTCTAAAAAGCTGCGCAACAAAAAAAAGCTGCATTTCCTCAACGTAGGGCCTTAGCCTAAAGGTCTGACCCATCATTCCAACCTGATATTGTATCCCTGTGTTTGCTTTATCTGCACTTTATTCTTATTTGTAATGTCTCTAATGTGTACATACAGTCTCGTGTAATTGGTCTTATTGCGGTTTGTTTGTGTTTCTTTCACTGTTGTGTTTAAGGGCGGTGTAAGCCTTGCGTTCCGGCTGCAGCACAGTCACCGTCAGTGCCGCGGCCGCTGGTGCTTTCATTAGATGATTACTGGCTTTCCCTTATTACTGTCTGTAAAAGGGAGTCATTTAATGTGTGGCCATTTTCTGGCCTTGTATTATTTGTTTGTATCATTTGACCAATATGTGGTTCTGTCGATCACAGTAAAAGGACGCCCCCATTCCTCCAGATGAAGGGAACCTGAGGATGGGAGTAGTAGTGGAGGATGATGTGCCATCAGATAGGCCGAGTACACTCAACCACTCTCCCCAGCTCTTCTCCTAGTCCGGACACCGATGAGGGGGTTCCTGCTGTACTACCTGATGTTGGTGGTAGTAGTTTCCCCGGGGGCGCTTCCAGTTGGAGAGGGAACCTCTCTACTCTGAGCCGGTGTGATGGTGTTCAGAAGGGCCCTGATGGTGATGAGGTTACTACTCAGGAAGGCAGTTGTGCAGTTGAAACAGGTTTAACTTTAACTGGGGTCTTGTGACACTAACCTATCTGCAGGGCTGGGGTGATATGCTGATTCTGGTGACACTAACCTATCTATCTGCATGGTTGGGGTGATATGCTGGTTCTGGTGACACTAACCTATCTATCTGCAGGGCTGGGGTGATATGCTGGTTCTGGTGACCCTAACCTATCTATCTGCAGGGCTGGGGTGGTATGCTGGGTCTGGTGACACTAACCTATCTATCTGCAGGGCTGGGGTGATATGCTGGTTCTGGTGACACTAACCTATCTATCTGCAGGGCTGGGGTGATATGCTGGTTCTGGTGACACTAACCTATCTATCTGCAGGGCTGGGGTGATATTCTGGTTCTGGTGACACTAACCTATCTATCTGCAGGACTGGGGTGATATGCTGATTCTGGTGACACTAACCTATCTATCTGCAGGGTTGGGGTGATATGCTGGTTCTGGTGACACTAACCTATCTATCTGCAGGGCTGGGGTGATATGCTGGTTCTGGTGACCCTAACCTATCTATCTGCAGGGCTGGGGTGGTATGCTGGGTCTGGTGACACTAACCTATCTATCTGCAGGGCTGGGGGATATGCTGGTTGTGGTGACACTAACCTATCTATCTGCAGGGCTGGGGGATATGCTGGTCTGGTGACACTAACCACATCTGCAGGGCTGGGGTGATATTCTGGTTCTGGTGACACAACCACACGCAGGACGGGGGATATGCTGATCTGGTGACACAACCACATCGCAGGGTGGGGGATATGCTGGTTCTGGGACACTAACCACACGCAGGGCTGGGGTGATATGCTGGTCTGGTGACCCTAACCTATCTATCTGCAGGGCTGGGGTGATATGCTGATTCTGGTGACCCTAACCTATCTATCTGCAGGGCTGGGGTGGTATGCTGGGTCTGGTGACACTAACCTATCTATCTGCAGGGCTGGGGTGATATGCTGGTTCTGGTGACACTAACCTATCTATCTGCAGGGCTGGGGTGATATGCTGGTTCTGGTGACACTAACCTATCTATCTGCAGGGCTGGGGTGATATTCTGGTTCTGGTGACACTAACCTATCTATCTGCAGGACTGGGGTGATATGCTGATTCTGGTGACACTAACCTATCTATCTGCAGGGTTGGGGTGATATGCTGGTTCTGGTGACACTAACCTATCTATCTGCAGGGCTGGGGTGATATGCTGGTTCTGGTGACCCTAACCTATCTATCTGCAGGGCTGGGGTGATATGCTGATTCTGGTGACACTAACCTATCTATCTGCATGGTTGGGGTGATATGCTGGTTCTGGTGACACTAACCTATCTATCTGCAGGGCTGGGGTGATATGCTGGTTCTGGTGACCCTAACCTATCTATCTGCAGGGCTGGGGTGATATGCTGGTTCTGGTGACCCTAATCTATCTATCTGCAGGGCTGGGGTGGTATACTGGGTCTGGTGACACTAACCTATCTATCTGCAGGGCTGGGGTGATATGCTGGTTCTGGTGACACTAACCTATCTGCAGGGCTGGGGTGATATGCTGGTTCTGGTGACACTAACCTATCTATCTGCAGGACTGGGGTGATATGCTGATTCTGGTGACACTAACCTATCTATCTGCAGGGTTGGGGTGATATGCTGGTTCTGGTGACACTAACCTATCTATCTGCAGGGTTGGGGTGATATGCTGGTTCTGGTGACACTAACCTATCTATCTGCAGGGCTGGGGTGATATGCTGGTTCTGGTGACCCTAACCTATCTATCTGCAGGGCTGGGGTGATATGCTGGTCAGACTCCCTTTAGGGCCAACAGAATGTCTTTAGCCTCCCTGACAATATACACCAATCTAGTTTTTTCATACTATGGAGAAACTTAGCTAAGGAGCAAAAGTCTGCTGGAAGGTGAGCGCTGATGCCTCTCCCCCACAAAAAAATAAAAAAATATATATGTATATTCACATTGCTATTAATTTTTGCACACACAAATATATCAATGCTAATACGATCCTATAGATAAAGCCCAATATACAGGGTCACCTGCTGTCCTCTAAACAACAGGTAACAAACAGTGATGACAAAGACTTGTAATAAATGACAACCTCAGCTCGGCTGCATCGGTATATATTACACAGGCTATGATAAAATCGTCATTCTTCTGTTGCCAAGATCCTTCTCCTAGAACAATAGAAGCCAAGGGCACACTTCCCACAATTCCCCTCACCAGACCTTCTCTGCCAATAAAGACAACCTATGATTATATCCCAGTGTAGTAGATGTTTCCATTCTCCACTTTCACCTACATCTTGCACGCCGCGTTATAATTAATGTTTTCACTTTTGGGGGCCATTATAATGTAAAATACATGGCTTACAAAGTTTCAGTGTTGACTTTTTACCAACCAAACAATCCTACAGAAAAATATGATACAATAAGTACAAGCCAGCGACAGGTTAATGAACTAGTAATTAACGATAATTAACTCACAAATTACCTCTGAATCCCTCGTCTACAGGTAATGGTTATAACTTTGGGTAATAATTTGATGCTGCACCTTTGTTTTGCCTCCATTGAGTGTTGTGCTATACACTGCAGAGAGAGGAGAGGAGTAGTAGTGCGCGGCGGTGGCGGATATGTGTTTACTTTAGTAATATTGTATAAATAAATGTATTTGTCACAGCCCTCGACCAAAATGCTGCTGCACCTGCCCCTGGCTTTCTGATGACTCATGGGGCGTCGGTCCAAGATTTCTGCTTGTAGGTTGAATAAGATTTTAAGATTTGAGTTATTTTTAGTGTTATCGGGACATGATGGAAGTGGCCGCAGTGCTCAAAAGAACCCAACAACAAGGCTCGTCATACACAGAAAAATAAACGTTGGCCCCAAATGGCTCATATTTATAATTTTGGCCATTGTATGAAAATTATATATGAATGGCTGTCTACTATATACGTGGATGCAGATTTTTCAACCTTCTACTAAAAATTCCCGTTTATGATATAATTATGGCCCATAATTTGCCACTTTGTGCAGGTCTACTCTTTTGGTTTGCATTACCCTCATCTACCATGTTGATGGTCATATCCGACGTGCGATTGTTTGTCGACATATGGGACACTACTTATCTTATGGCCGGCTTTAGGCCTCATGAACGTGTACAAAGGTTCAAGCAGGTATGGAAAAATTCTGCAAAGAAAGAATGCTTTCAGAAATAGAAGGGTTAATTTATTCATTTGTGTCAATTAACAAATTAAAGTGAATGAAGAAAAGAGGTGTGACCTTTGCCCTTTGCCTTCCATCAGTTCTTCTAGGTACTTGCAGACAGTTTTTGGCAGAACTGGGCAGGGAGGTTGTTCCTGCCATCTTGGAGAACTAAGCACAGATCTTCTGTGGATGTAGGCTTGTCCAATCCTTCTGTCTCTTCATGTCATCCCAGACAGACTAGATGATGAGATAAAGGTTATATCTGTGGGGGCCATATCATCACTTCCAGGACTCCTCCTCCAAAGGGCAAAGGTCACACCAAATAATGAGACAAGATTTAGGTTTTTCATTTCTTCATTCTGCTTTAGACTCCTTTCACTCCTTGTGATAGTGTGATTTAAGTAAACCTACATTGCACATTTGGTGACTGCTATACAGTATGAATGAAACCCTAAGAGCCCCTGCATGTATATTTAGTGCCAAGGAAGGGATTGAATGCTGCCCTGGGACATATGCAGTAATTCAGCCTTCATACACATCACCAATGAACAGCCTTCTTGCCCCTTGTTCCCCTTTTCAGTGACTTCTCAGTCCAGGGGCATAGGTATGACTTAAGCGGATGCACACCCAGTCCCAAGAGCCTTACGGGGGACTTCAAGGTGTCTACTTCCAATATAAGGAGACCAGTACTATAAATAATACATTCTAGTCAGAGGGCCTGGTAAAGATTTTACACTGGGGCCCAAGAGCTTCATATTACACATCCGAGCACAGGGGCTGCAGGTTAGGCCTCGGCCTACACAGGGCCATAGCCATGTACTTAGAGTTCTTGCTGGCTTTGCTTCTCACTCACAAAAGTAAAAAATAATATTACCTGAAATAATGACATTTTATTGAAATAAGAGTAAAAATACTGCACGTATAGAAACAGGCAAAAAGGGAATATAAAACTGTAGCATGGTGAAGGCCGAAGCCTTTATGAGAGTATATCATTTTTATGAGGACGTACAACTTGTTTGCTTGTCGGCAGACAGAGGAAATGTGTAATTTGCAGCCGCTCTAATGGCTTAGCACCCGATAATAAAACAGCTGTCAGTGCCCAGAGTCACTAAACGTAGCGCAACATAAAGGCCACTCCATGTAAACTAGCCCTGAAATGTTGGCGTCCCACCAAATGCACTTCCTCAGATCTAAGCGACTGCCAGTCATGATGCTACATAAGCTGCCCGGCCTCATCTTAACAATGTTCTGGTGTTACAAAGGTCACAAAATACTTCACCATAGCAAGACCGGGAGAAATAGTGTAATTATCTGATGGTATATATATATATATATACAGTATATATATATATATATATATATATATATATATGCCTTAATATATTATAATGTAACATTGCACTTAAAGGGGTTTTCCAGGCTTTGTAATTGATGACCTATTCTATGGGGCCCGACACACAGATCCCCAGTCAATTAGCTGTTCTAAGGGACTGTAGCGTTTTGGTGAGTGCTGCAGCCTCTTCAGCACAGCTCAGCACATTCACTTGAATGGGTCTGAGCTATGATTAGGACACGTGACCAATGAACGCGAATCACATGATCTTTGAAGGGGAAGTGACATTGGTGAGCACTGCTGCTGCTTTAAACTCCTGCTTCAGACCCCCAGAGATCTTCAGTTGATGACCTATCCTAATTGATGACCTAATTAAACAGTCCTGGGTGCGCTGCTGCTGCTGCAAACAGTTGATCTGCAGGTGTCCCACATGTCAGAACCCCAAGGATCTTCAATTGATGTCCTAGTCTAAGAGCCACACGTTGCAAAAACCCATAGTTTTGGTTGTGGTGGAAACAATAATGCAGCGTTTTACAGTAACTGCAAAGTGTATGGGATTCTGGCTAATCCCATCCATACATTGAAGAAAAAAATCCGCCATGGAAAAGCTGTGTTTTCAAAAATGCCCGCATTTCTGAAAATCGCAGCATGTTAATTATACCTGCGGAAAAGCTGGTGTTTTCCGTATAAGTATAATAAGGGAAGAACATCTGCAGAGGAAAATTCTGCGAAAATGCAATGAAAAACCCTGCGGAAAAAAAACGTGATGCCTGATGGTTTTTTCTGCAGCATTTTTTTGCTGCGTTTTGTTTAACCTTAACTCATCACATTGTACATGCAGATGGAGTACATTAGGCGGAGTTCCTCATTTTGGTCCTCATCTTTCACATGAAGAACAAGTCTCAGCTGTGAAACTTGCTCTGTGTGTATACCAGATTACACTTGCCTGAATGCTATGCATACCTCCCATATGTCCCATACCTTCCAAATACCACAGGCGGATTTTGACAAATTCTGTGTCAAATTCCACGCTGATGGAAAAGGTGTATTTTCAGCCTCCCATTCACTTCAATGGGAGTTCTCTGACGGAATCTGCCTGAAGAACAAGCAGAACACTTATTTTTTCGCTAACTGAAAATATCAGCTACTGCCTCCCATTGAAATTCAGCGCCAAATTCCTAAGTGTGAACGCCTCCTTAAGCCTGCGGTATAGTCATTGCAGCTCTATCTACAGTAAATACAGACAGGACATGTATATAGTTATACTATTACTGAAAATTTTTATGTAGATTAGTTCTATAGGTAAACTGATAACTTACGCTACGTGATGTGCGGAATCTGGGCACGCTGGATCTGAAGCTTGATGAAATACCAGGGGAGGAGGAGCTTTTCAGATCGTAGTCGCCAGGCCCGGGACCTTCTCGCTAGAACACAAAACAAATCCTTTGACCATTACTGTTATGTGACTTATTAAAAATTTGCGGTAATAATAATATAATAGCATTTCAAAAGCATTGATTATTTTTGGTGCAAATCAGTAATAAACTGATTTGTGCCCAAAAGGTGCAACCTAAGCTAGAATTCAGGCTTAAGAACTGTAGTTGGTGTGAGCCTATGTGCAAGGACGTCTAAGGCTGCGGTCAAATTAACGTTCAGTGACCGTTCGAAGACTCCGTCCCTCATTCCGCTTTAAATTACATCTGCTAAAGGAATGTAAAAAACAGAATGTGAACAGGCCCTAAGACAAAACACAAAGGGGAAGGGTTATCAAGCTAAATGCACCAGAATTCTGGCATAATTTGTGGCAAAAGACTGGTCTATATACTGTGAAAAATATTTATTATGTGTTTTAGACTTGTCCGACAAGAGCATGGCTTTGTGGGAAAGGGGGCATGGCTTAACATGACAATGTGCGCTATATTTCTGGCACAAAATTTTGGTAGGTGGTATAAATCTAGACTAGACAGTCTAAAACAGTGGTCCCCAAACTTTTATTCTGCGCGGCCCGGCAGGGGGGGAGCGGGGCAGGGAATGGTGGGCGGGGCTTTGGTCATATGGGGGCAGGGTTATACAGTAAACAGCGCTTTAGACGAGACGGGACGGCGATCTGGCCACAGTGTTGTGGCTCCTAGCATAGCTAATGGCAGGGACCTGGTCTACAGCGCTGTACACCGAGGTCCCGCGCCATCCCGCGCCCACAACACTGTGGCCAGATCGCTAACCCGCCCCACATAATGTGCTGGGAGCTGCCTTTACCGAGGCCAGCCCGCCTCCCCACGGACCGATAAAAGACCTCCAATGGCCCGGTCCGCGGACCAGTGGTTGGGGACCCCTGGTCTAAAGATTCAAGAAGTTTGTCATCCAGCATCAGTCACTGTGATACATCTGGCACATTTTTAGACAGACTTTTTAAGTCTAAGGGTGGATTCATGTCTGCGTTTGAGTCTATGTAGGGGACTCTCCCGCAGATTCTGCTAAAATTGGCGGAGAGAAAAATCCTGCAGTCCTGCAGTCTCAGTATAAAACTGGTGGAAACCGGGCGGACCCCATTATAGTCTTTTTAAGTGGACAGGGTCTAAGTCTTTTCGGTCCCCATGGAGACCCAAATGCTATTGTGAACCTAGCATCACATTGCATTGTCCAAAACAGGGTAAGTAAATATGCTGTAAAGTGCCTATAGGTCATATTAGAACCCCAAGGCACTCCATGTGCCACTGCATGAGGCATATTCTTCCTAAAAACAAGGCCGAATGTAATGCCCCATGTCACAATTATTTTCTTATGTCTTTGAACTGAAAATCCCTCAGTGTAGCATCAGAGGCAGGTACGACCTATGGGATCTGTGTGACATGAAGCCCAGGATGAGCGGGACTGCTTGCCCAGCATTTTCTAATCATGAGTTAGACTAGACACTGAGCTCAGCCTTTTCAGCGATGATATAGAGCACCTTGTCAATCATCGTAATGAGGCCGAGAACCTTGGGAGTAAATTACTAAGAAACTATATTAGAAAACTGCATATTATACATATTATTACCTATTGGGGATAACACTATTTAGAACACTATTTAGAACTACAGTAAAGTACTATTACACCACAGAGTCTGCATGGCGGCACATCGAGACCCTATGGTTCGGTATTACAGACTACAGAGCTGCCTATGCACTGCCATATGGTCAGAGCTGTAGCTGGGCTTTATGTTATCCGGTACAAAGGTTCATTTCACTGCACTTACTCTGTGCCTAAATATATAAAAGTGGCTTGTGGGTGGACCTCTGACAACCAGCACCTGGGGCACATGCCCCAGTAGCACCCTCTTTAGCTACACCCCTGATGTGGTCTTTTGAGACCCCAGAGTATAACGATCGGGGGCCCAGGGGAGGTGAGCGAACATAAAAAACACTGTAACTCACCTCTACGCCGCTCCGCAAGCTTCGGGCCTGTTTGGTGACGTCCCAGACGTCAGCCGACGTCATTATGCGTCGCGACGCCGGCCTGGATCGCGCGACATTGAAGATGGCTGAAGTAGCGCACGGGAGTGCACCGAAGCGAGGAAGAGGTAAGTTGCAGTGTTTTCTATGTTTCTATCCTCCCCTGGGTCTCCGATCATTATACTCTGGGGTCTGAAAAGACCCCAGAGTATAATAATCGTTCATGGGTGGTCCACTATGGGGCATAATACTGTGTGCAGGGGCCACTATGGGGCAAACTACTGTGTGCAGGGGCCACTATGGGGCAAACTACTGTGTGCAGGGGCTACTATGGGGCAAACTACTGTGTGCAGGGGCTACTATGGGGCAAACTACTGTGTGAAGGGGCCACTATGGGGCAAACTACTGTGTGCAGGGGCCACTATGGGGCAAACTACTGTGTGCAGGGGCCACTATGGGGCAAACTACTGCGTGCAGGGGCTACTATGGGGCAAACTACTGTGTGCAGGCGCCACTATGGGGCAAACTACTGTGTGCAGGGCCACTATGGGGCATAATATTGTGTGCAGGGGCCACTATGCTGCATAATACCGTGTCCAGGGGCCACTATGGGGCATAATACCGTGTGCATGGGCCACTATGGGGCATAATACCGTGTGCAGGGGCCACTATGGGACATAATACCGTGTGCAGGGGCCACTATGGGGCATAATAGTGCGCGCAGGAATGCGGTTTGTGTGTGGGGGGGGTTGGGGGGCGGCGGCTTGGGGGGGGGGCCCCATGTCAAATGTTCGCCTTGGGGCCCAGCCATTCCTAGTTACGCCACTGAAAATGTATCTATGTACAGTATATGCACCATGTATATGAGCCGTAAAATCCTGGAATACGATCACCAGGTGTACCTATGAAGTGCCCTATATAAAGTCTATACCTCCACCTCTGCAATGGGAATGATACAAAAAAACAGAATGCAACAATTCCGAGAGGTTTTTGGATTAGTATTTAGGAAATCATATTTTGTTCTTTTATTACATTTTTTTTCTTATTTTTTTTTTTAGTTGAGGGTTCATCTGCTATATCTTACTGCCAAAATGACAGCGATACACATTGTACCAAATGAAATTACAGAGACATTTCACATCAGCCAGAATTGTAGTAAGGAATATTTATCAATCATTTCATAGGGTAGGATCACCTTAGGGAACCTATGCAAATATATCAGGGAAAGGGGTTTTATGGGACTAAAATACCTCTTTAAAGGGTAAATATTTTATTTCCTAAAACTTTTGACATGTCATAAGTTTAGATTTTTGGTTCTAAGTGGTGTTGTATGGGCTCATAGGAAGTCTATCAGTCCGTACACCACTTGCTAAGTATGGACTCTCCAATGAAACAAAGCGACATGGCGCCAGCTGAGTATCTCGGAGCCTTAGTTATAAGATTAGTTGTCCTTTAGAAGGGGTTATCTTAGTAAAGACATGGTGGATCACTAGGGCGAAAAACTGATCGTAGGGTGTTCTACTACTGGGACTTGATCAGCTTCTAATCTGTGGTGAAATCAAACAAATGTTCTATTTTCCTGCAGCGCCCCCACAGGGACAATAAATGGGACTGCAATGAATAGGCTGTCCATATAGTGCATGGAGGTGCTGGGTCCTCCAGAGCAAGAAATGGATCCACTTACCACTCTGGCTAATAGATGAGGGTACTAAAGGAGAACCCCTCTAGATTATCGCTAAATTCCCCAATAGGACATTTGATAATTCGACCTACAGTGTCGTGCAAAAGTTTTAGGCAAGTGTGGGAAAAACACTGTAAGGTAACAATTCTTTCAGAAATAGAAGGGCTAATAGTTTATTTCTGTCAATTAACAAAATGAAGTGAATGAAGAAAAGAGAAATGTAAATCCCATCAATATTTGGTGTGACCTTTGCCCTTTGCCTTCCATCAGATCTTCTCGGTACTTGCAGACAGTTTTTGGCAGAACTGGGCAGGGAGGTTGTTGCTGCCATCTTGGAGAACTAAGCACAGATCTTCTGTGGATGTAGGCTTGTCCAATCCTTCTGTCTCTTTATGTCATCCCAGACAGACTGGATGATGATGAGATCAGGGCTATATCTGTGGGGGCCGGATCAACACTTCCAGGACTCCTCCTCCAAAGGGCAAAGGTCACTCCAAATATTGATGGGATTTACATTTCTCTTTTCTTCATTCACATCTTTAATTGACAAAAATTAACTATTAACTCTAATTATTTCTGAAAGCATTCTTACGTTGCAACATTGTTTGCCTAAAACTTTTGCACAGTGCTGTATATATTGTAAAACTGAATAAATAATTATTTTTTTTTTACAGATTTTTCTCCTAGTGGTAGTATTTCGACTTCCTTCCTGCTCCACTATTGTCCTTTCTTGGGTCATTACATGAGGACCGGTCTCTGCCATACTAATGAAGTTCCCGCACATCTCCGGCGAGGCGTCTTGATCTCGTAATAATTCACCGGTTTATAGTACAGTCATGGCCAAAAGTTTTGAGAATGACACAAATATTATATTTTCACATGATCTGCTGCCCTCTGGTTTTTTTGTGTGTTTTTCAAATTTTTTTATCAAAAAAAAAAAAATAATTGTATTAAAATTATGAATAAAAAAATATTATAAAAAAAAGTTAGAATGAGCTAATGCAGCAAGTCAATATTTGCAGTGTTGACCCTTCTTCTTCAGGACCTCTGCAATTCTCCCTGGCATGCTCTCAATCAACTTCTGGACCAAATCCTGACTGATAGCAGTCCATTCTTGCAGAATCAATGCTTTAATTTTGTCTGAATTTGTTGGTTTTTGTTTGTCCACCCGTCTCTTGATGATTGACCACAAGTTCTCAATGGGATTAAGATCTGGGGAGTTTCCAGGCCATGGACCCAAAATCTCTATGTTTTGTTCCCTGAGCCATTTAGTTATCACCTTTGCTTTATGGCAAGGTGCTCCATCATGCTGGAAAAGGCATTGTTGAGCGCCAAACTGCTCTTGGACGGTTGGGAGAAGTTGCTCTTGGAGGACATTCTGGTACCATTCTTTATTCATGGCTGTGTTTTTAGGCAAGACTGTGAGAGAGCCGATTCCCTTGGCTGAGAAGCAACCCCACACATGAATGGTTTCAGGATGCTTTACAGTTGGCATGAGACAAGACTGGTGGTAGCGCTCACCTCTTCTTCTCCGAATAAGCTGTTTTCCAGATGTTCCAAACAATCGAAAAGGGGATTCATCAGAGAAAATGACTTTCCCCCAGTCCTCAGCAGTCCACTCCCTGTACCTTTTGCAGAATATCAGTCTGTCCCTGATGTTTTTTCTGGAGAGAAGTGGTTTCTTTGCTGCCCTCCTTGAGACCAGGCCTTGCTCCAAGAGTCTCCACCTCACAGTGCGTGCAGATGCACTCACACCTGCCTGCTGCCATTCCTCAGCAAGCTCTGCACTGCTGGTAGCCCGATCCCGCAGCTGAAACACTTTTAAGAGACGGTGCTGCCGCTTGCTGGTCTTTCTTGGGCACCCTGGAGCCTTTTTGGCACCAATGGACCCTCTCTCCTTGAAGTTCTTGATGATGCGATAGATTGTTGACTGAGGTGCAATCTTTCTAGCTGCAATACTCTTCCCAGTTAGGCCATTTTTGTGCAGTGCAATGATGACTGCACGTGTTTCTTTAGAGATAACCATGGTTAACAGAAGAGAAACAATGATGGCAAGCACCAACCTCCTTTTAAAGTGTCCAGTGGTGTCATTCTTACTTAATCATGACAGATTGATCTCCAGCCCTGTCCTCATCAACACCCACACCTGTGTTAATGGAGCAATCACTGAAACGATGTTAGGTGGTCCTTTTAAGGCAGGGCTGCAATGATGTTGAAATGTGTTTTGGGGGATAAAGTTAATTTTCTAGGCAAATATTGGCTTTGCAAGTAATTGCTGTTAAGCTGATCACTCTTTATAACATTCTGGAGTATATGCAAATTGCCATTAGAAAAACTGAAGCAGTAGACTTTGTAAAAATTAATATTTGTATCATTCTCAAAACTTTTGGCCATGACTGTAGTCACCTTAATAAGTGCAAAGTTCTCCCCGTGTACACAGTATCTAGCATGTAACCATACTCTATGTGCTAGACAACACGGAAGTTCTAGTTTGTTGCTGAGCAACAATTCAGGAAGGAACAAATTCCATTATGTGTCGGAGCATCTGAGAAAAACAAGCTTGGCGACTTATCAGCGTACCGTACATCCTTATCAGCCAACGTATAGATATAACATGGCAGAATGACTAGGACATATGTAGCAGAGCTGAATGTGTTATTTGACTGCATTGGTAGTGCATAGTGTTATCATAGTAGGTTCAACTACAGTGCTACACAAAACCACAGATACTATGATAAGATAATAAGTTCAGCACTACAATATTTCCATAGCTAAACATGCACTACATTTATGCAAATAAAACTCTATAGATTTATTCTATATACAATAAAATGCCTTAAAGGGAACCTGTCACATGAAAAATGCTGTTCAATGTACAGGCAGCATGTTATAGAGCAGGAGGAGCTGAGCAGAATGAGATTTCCTCTGCGGACTTTCTGCCTCTATGATACCTATACGGAAAATGCCAGCATTTCTGTAGATATAATTGATGTGAGTGTTTTAGAAATTGCAGCATTTCCACTGCAGATTTTTTTCTGCAATATGTGGGTTGGATTAGCCAGAATCCCATTCACTTTGCAGGTACTGTAAAACGCGGCGGTTTTTTTTTTCTGCAGCCAAAACGCAGCATTTTCACAACATGGAGCCCCGTCCTAAGGGTTTATATGAGATTAGAAACAAGAGTCTGCTTATTTTTCCAGGAAGAGCGCCACTCTTGTTAATAGGCAGTGTCTGGTATTGCAACTTAGCCATATCCAAGAGTGGTGTTGTCTCTCGATTAAGAGAACCGGGGTGGGCGGCAAAATGGTGGAACCCCTTGGATGCCGCAGTCATGTTTGACCGCGGCATCCAAGGTGTTAAAACCCCCGATCGGTTATGGAGCAGGATATTAGCTGCTCCATAACTGATCGGGCGTCTTAACACTTTGGATGCAGCAGTCAAACATGCCGTGGGCGCTCGCGAAGGGGTTAAAGGGATGTGACATCACAGTGCTGGCTGCTGATTGGCTGCATGCATGGCATTGTGGGTGATCCCGCGTTTCCAGAGTTCCTTGCCCCATGTCCTTACATGTACAGCAGTCAAAATGCGATTTGTTACCACAAAGTGTGAGGAAATCCGGATTTGATGCGAATTGAATATTTCCTGAAATTCAAATCGAATTCCACTTTGTCAGCTTCGATTTGCTCATCTCTAATTTTCACTCTGGCCTTTCTCTGGGTATTGACAATAACTACTAGTACAACACATGCATTTAAATAGCTATGTTTTCCCAGACAACGCTAGGTCCATCAGGGGACCCAAACAGCGGAGAGACAGACTGCTAAATTAGCGGTTATACATGAAGCCCAGCGGACCCCATTGACTATAATGGGGTCCATGGGGTGTCCGTCGTTTTAAAACTGGAGGACTTTTTCCTCCACTGATTTTTCAGCTGACACTTCGATGGAAACTCCAGTGCAGATGTGAACGTAGCCTAAGATGAACTTACATTTTCCCTGAGTGTGACTTTACGCCAATGTGCAAGGTTGAAAACTTCCGCCTCTGTTGTATTTTCCCTATAGATTTTAAGCTCTCCTAAAAGCTGGTCTCATTGGTGTAGTGCTGAGGCCAGTGATGGGCTGCTGTTGTCCTGTACTATTGAATTGATGTGACATCACTGCTGCAGCTCCATCAACAAACACCGATGGGGAGTAGCAGGGAATTCAGGACCTAATACCGCTCGGTTTGTTTATTTAACCGCTTCCCTGCCTTTGGCTGTTTTTTCAATGAAACCAGACAACCCCTTTAATGTTTCTACAGTGGGGAAAAAAAGTATTTAGTCAGCCACCAATTGTGCAAGTTCTCCCACTTAAAAAGATGAGAGTCCTGTAATTGACATCATAGGTAGACCTCAACTATGAGAGACAAAATGAGAAAACAAATGCAGAAAATCACATTGTCTGATTTCTAAAGAATTTATTTGCAAATTATGGTGGAAAATAAGTATTTGGTCAATAACAAAAGTTCATCTCAATACTTTGTTCTATATCCTTTGTTGGCAATGACAGAGGTCAAACGTTTTCTGTAAGTCTTCACAAGGTTGGCACACACTGTTGCTGGTATGTTGGCCCATTCCTCCATGCAGATCTCCTCTAGAGCAGGGATGTTTTGGGGCTGTCGCTGGACAACACGGACTTTCAACGCCCTCCAAAGGTTTTCTATGGGGTTGAGATCTGGAGACTGGCTAGGCTACTCCAGGACCTTGAAATGCTTCATACGAAGCCGCTCCTTCATTGCCCTGGCGGTGTGCTTGGGATCATTGTCATGATGCCATGTTGAAAGACCCAGCCACGTTTCATCTTCAATGCCCTTGCTGATGGAAGGAGGTTTGCACTCAAAATCTCACGATACATGGCCCCATTCATTCTTTCATGTACACGGATCAGTCGTCCTGGTCCCTTTGCAGAGAAACAGCCCCAAAGCATGATGTTGCCACCCCCCATGCTTCACAGTAGGTATGGTGTTCTTTGGATGCAACTCAGCATTCACTCTCCTCCAAACACCACGAGTTGTGTTTCTACCAAACAGTTCTACTTTGGTTTCATCTGACCATATGACATTCTCCCAATACTCTTCTGGAACATCCAAATGCTCTCTAGCAAACTTCAGACGGGCCTGGATATGTATTGGCTTAAGCAGGGGGACACGTCTGGCACTGCAGGATCTGAGTCCCTGGTGGCGTAGTGTGTTACTGACGGTAGCCTTTGTTACGTTAGTCCCAGCTTTCTGCAGGTCATTCACTAGATCCCCCCGTGTGGTTCTGGGATTTTTGCTCACCGTTCTTGTGATTATTTTGACCCCACGGGGTGAGATCTTGCGTGGAGCCCCTGATCCAGGGAGATTATCAGTGGTCTTGTATGTCTTCCATTTTCTAATTATTGCTCCCACAGGTGATTTCTTCTCACCAAGCTGCTTGCCTATTGCAGATTCAGTCTTCCCAGCCTGGTGCAGGTCTACAATTTTGTTTCTGGTGTCCTTCCACAGCTCTTTGGTCTTCACCATAGTGGAGTTTGGAGTGTGACTGTTTGAGGTTGTGGACAGGTGTCTTTTATACTGATAACAATGTCAAACAGGAGCCATTACTACAGGTAATGAGTGGAGGACAGAGGAGCCTCTTAAAGAAGAAGTTACAGGTCTGTGAGAGCCAGAAATCTGGCTTGTTTGTAGGTGATCAAATACTTATTTTCCACCATAATTTGCAAATAAATTTTTAAAATATCAGACAATGTGATTTTCTGGATTTGTTTTCTCATTTTGTCTCTCATAGTTGAGGTCTACCTATGATGTCAATTACAGGACTCTCTCATCTTTTTAAGTTGGAGAACTTGCACAATTAGTGGCTGGCTAAACCCTTTTTTTTTCCCCCACTGTATGTCTGCTGTCTCTTATTCATGATCCCTAGGTTGATCCACACCCCTGTATACTAACATTTTAATGTTTTTTTGGACAGGGAAACCCTACACAGGTCCTCACCAACTAATATAACATAGTTGCTAGGAGTCATAAATTTTCTAGGATTGTCCCAATTTTTCAGTGACAATCCCAGCAAATTTGTCCTGTGTTGGCCCAAAAAGGTGTGGGGAATTTGAAAACCAGGCACCAAAGGGGTATTCCTGGCAGTTTTGGGGGCAATCCTAGAGTGGGGCTTAAATGCCCTGAGTTTTAACAACCAGAATTTGGTAGGTATGATTATGAGACTGGTGTCTGAAAGAGACTGCAAGGGTCATGGCAGCTAAGAGCTAGAGACATGGTCACAGATTTGTTAAGACTGGTGTTTCATACCCCAGTCTTAATAAAGGGCCCGACAGTCGCAAGGCATGCCTGAATTATCAAAAGGTTCTGAATGGAATCGACACCAGTAGATTTACTGTATAACTCACACCAGAAAACTAGTAATAAATACACACGTGGACAAAATTGTTGGTACCCCTCGTTTAATGAAAGAAAAACCCACAATGGTCACAAAAATAACTTAAATATGACAAAAGTAATAATATATAAAAAGTCTATGAAAATGAACAAATGAAAGTCAGACATTGCTTTCCAACCAGGCTTCAGCAGAATTTTTAAAAAAAGAAAAAACTCATGAAACAGGCCTGGACAGAAATGATGGTTCCCTTAACTTAATATTTTGTTGCACAACCTTTTGAGGCAATCACTGCAATCAAACGATTCCTGTAACTGTCAATGAGACTTCTGCACCTCTCAGCAGGTATTTTGGCCACTCCTCATGAGCAAACTGCTCCAGTTGTCTCGGGTGTGAAGGCTGCCTTTTCCAGACGGCATGTTTCAGCTCCTTCCAAAGATGCTCAATAGGATTTAGGTCAGGGCTCATAGAAGGCCACTTCAGAATAGTCCAATGTTTTCCTCTTAGCCATTCTTGGGTGTTTTTAGCTGTGTGTTTTGGGTCATTATCCTGTTGCAAGACCCATGACCTGCGACTGAGACCAAGCTTTCTGACACTGGGCAGCACATTTCTCTCTAGAATCCCTTGATAGTCTTGAGATTTCATTGTACCCTGCACAGATTCAAGTCACCCTGTGCCAGATGCAGCAAAGCAGCCCCAGAACATAACAGAGCCTCCTCCATGTTTCACAGTAGGGACAGTGTTCTTTTCAAGATATGCTTCATTTTTCCGTCTGTGAACATAGAGCTGATGTGCCTTGCCAAAAATTTCGATTTTTGGCTCATCTGTCCATAGGACATTCTCCCAGAAGCTTTGTGGCTTGTCAACATGTAGTTTGGCAAATTACTTTTCTCAGATTCAAGTTTGTCCACATGTGTATGTCGGGCCGAGGCATCGCCGGTCTGCCCACATTCGTGTAAAGGGGCAAGTGATGTGCAGAACGGGTAATGTGGTGCACATTTGGTTCAAGAAATATCTTCCACAATATCACCCATGTACACAAGAAAGCTGATGAAGATGGGATAATAAATTTCCTGCAATCTGTGCAAAAATCTAACATAAAAATAAAACAAATAAACTGACCAGTATTTTTGGCTGCAAATAGTGGCTACTTAACCTTTGTTGCATCCCTGCCTAAAAGCTAGCTTTAGCTAACGTCCAACTTTTACTGAGCAAGCATCACATAAGGGATTTATTATATATTCCCATATTGCTTTTTTTTTTTTTCTCACTATTTTACGTAAATGGATTCTAGGAATATCTATAAGGAATAAAACAAACACTTATTGTCAATTTGTAATCCGGCTCTTATGGGAAAGGACTGGCCTCCGATTACGGGGCTTAGCTAGATAATAGTTTGTATGACTCATTGTACTGCACTTCACCCTATGTTATTCTCATTATGTGGACTATTGTCTCTTAACATGACTGCTAGCGGGAATTTATGGAGTCAATACAATACAGTCATATGAAAAAGTTTGGGCACCCCTTTTAATCTTAATCATTTTAAGTTCTAAATATTTGGGTGTTTGCAACAGCCATTTCAATTTGATATATCTAATAACTGATGGACACAGTAATATTTCAGGATTGAAATGAGGTTTATTGTACTAACAGAAAATGTGCAATATGCATGAAACCAAAATTTGACCGGTGCAAAAATTTGTGTACCCTTATCATTTTATTGATTTGAATACTCCTAACTACTTTTTACTGACTTACTGAAGCACAAAATTGGTTTTGTAACCTCACTGAGCTTTGAACTTCATAGCCAGGTGTATCCAATCATGAGAAAGTGTATTTAAGGTGGCCAATTGCAAGTTGTTCTCCTATTTGAATCTCCTCTGAAGAGTGGCATCATGGGCTCCTCAAAACAACTCTCAAATGATCTGAAAACAAAGATTGTTCAACATAGTTGTTCAGGGAAAGGATACAAAAAGTTGTCTCAGAGATTTAACCTGTCAGTTTCCACTGTGAGGAACATAGTAAGGGAATGGAAGACCACAGGGACAGTTCTTGTTAAGCCCAGAAGTGGCAGGCCAAGAAAAATATCAGAAAGGCAGAGAAGAAGAATGTTGAGAACAGTCAAGGACAATCCACAGACCACCTCCAAAGAGCTGCAGCATCATCTTGCTGCAGATGGTGTCACAATACAGCACACTTTGCACAAGGAGAAGCTGTATGGGAGAGTGATGCGAAAGAAGCCGTTTCTGAAAGCATGCCACAAACAGAGTCACCTGAGGTATGCAAAAGCACATTTGGACAAGCCAGCTTCATTTTGGAAGAAGGTCCTGTGGACTGATGAAACAAAGATTGATTTGTTTGGTCATACAAAAAGGCGTTATGCATGGCGTCCAAAAAACACAGCATTCCAAGAAAAACACTTGCTACCCACTGTAAAATTTGGTGGAGGTTCCATCACGCTTTGGGGCTGTGTGGCCAATGCCGGCACCGGGAATCTTGTTAAAGTTGAGGGTCGCATGGATTCAACTCAGTATCAGCAGATTCTTGAGAATAATGTACAAGAATCAGTGACGAATTTGAAGTTACTCCGGGGATGGATATTTCAGCAAGACAATGATCCAAAACACAGCTCCAAATCTACTCAGGCATTCATGCAGAGGAACAATTACAATGTTCTGGAATGGCCATCACAGTCCCCAGACCTGAATATCATTGAACATCTGTGGGATAATTTGAAGCGGGCTGTCCATGCTCGGCGACCATCAAACTTAACTGAACTGGAATTGTTTTGTAAAGAGGAATGGTCAAAAATACCTTCATCCAGGATCCAGGAACTGATTAAAAGCTACAGGAAGCGACTAGAGGCTGTTATTTTTGCAAAAGGAGGATCTACTAAATATTAATGTCACTTTTTTGTTGAGGTGCCCATACTTTTGCACCGGTCAAATTTTGGTTTAATGCATATTGCACATTTTCTGTTAGTACAATAAACCTCATTTCAATCCTGAAATATTACTGTGTCCATCAGTTATTAGATATATCAAATTGAAATGGCTGTTGCAAACACCCAAATATTTAGAACTAAAAAATGATTAAGATTAATAGGGGTGCCCAAACTTTTTCATATGACTGTATATAGCTTAAGCTGAATGCCCTTTAGGCTACACATGTTGAATTACTACAGAGTCAGCGGTCGCCGGGATCAATACAGTAGTTAACAGCCATATGCGGCTTATGTTAGACCTTTCCATTTAGATTGTAGGAGGATATTACTTACATATACAGTACTGGGCAAGAGTTTCAGGCAGGTTTGGAAAAAAATGCTGCAAAACAAGCATGCTTCCAAAAATAGAAGGGTTAATAGTTTATTTTTGCCAATTAACAAAATTGAGTGAAAGAGCAAAAGAGAAATGTAAATCCCATCAAAATTGAACTCCAACTACACTGGGATCAGTGGATTGGCACCTAATTGAAGCATCGACAGAGTTAGAGTTGGTGGAATGTCCCCTTTAAGGAGACAGAGCACCCTAATCTGGCTAGCTTTAGGTCTTATTCACACAATAGTCAAAAATGGCCACGTGATGGTGATCACACAGCTGTGAGAGTGAGCGGGTCTATTTACATGTCTATTTTTTTGACAGACTGTTTTTTATGGCCATCATAAAAATTTAGAAACGATTGTCTGTATTGTTGGCGCACGGACCCAATAGAATTCAATAGATTTGTATTAAACCAATGTAAAATGGATTGATGTCCGAGTTACGTCGGTTAAAAACAGATCAGAGGATTGGGTCAAAAAAGAAAGGTCAAAGAAATTCATCGCTTTTTAACGGACCATTAAAACGGATGCAGAAAGGATGACATTAAAAACAGAAAATGGGTGTCAAAAATGGACGTTGATGGCTATATATAACGGACATTAGATCGTGTGAATACAGCCTTAAAGAGGATGTCAAGGAAATACAGTTTTCCAAAAGGAGACCAGGGGAGGTGAAAAATGTAAAAATAAAAACATACTCACTAGTCCTCTCTGGGGGCCCCCACCGCTGTACGGTCCAGCGTTGCACTGGGGCTTGTTCCAGTGGAAGTCCTCGACGCACGTGACCACTGAGGCCAATCAGTGGCCTAAGGATAGGAACCACGACATCAATCAGTGGTCATAGGCAGGGGAGGACTTTTGCCAGAACAAGCCCTCGGGAGCAGCTGGACCAGACCACAGTGGGAGACACCGGAGCACTGGGGACAGGAAAGTATAGGGTTTTGGGGAGTTTTTTCCCATTCCCCGACCTCCTTGTGAAAAACTGCATTTCCTGGACATGCCCTTTAAGGCTAAGGCCCCACATAACGTCCTGCAGCAAAAAAGCGCTGCTGAAAAAACTACAGTGGCAACGCTTTGCGGTTTTTCCCACAGTGCTTTTCACAGAAGGTCCGCAGAGGTTTCCTCTGCAGACTTTCTGCTTCCATTATACCTATGGGGTAACCGCCGGCGTTTCCATAGGTATAATTGACATGCTGCGATTTCCAAAACCGAAACGGTTTTGTAAATCGCAGAGTGTCCGCAGCCCGTATTTGTCCGCAAAGTGGGGATGGGATTCGCTAGAATCCCATCCACTTTGCTGTGACTGTAAAACGCTGTGGATTTTGTCCGTGACGTCTCCGCCGCGGGGAAACCGTGACGTTTATGCCATGTGGGGCCCCAGCCTAAAGTAGAATTTTCTATTAGGAAAGAGGAATAGATGCTTGGAACAGGTTTGCTAGATCAGATGGACCTGGTGATATTTGTCCATCTGTAGGGTTGTCAGTGACAACTAGTAGTAATCCAGTTATACATAAAGGTCTAGGAGAACTAAAAGTCACAGGGTAAAGTAAACTTTCTTATTCTGAAAGTTAGTATTTCTAATCACATTATGATATCACTTGGTAAATGTCAGCCCTGATTAGAAGATGTGATGTGAAGAACGCTGCAGAAAAATGGAAACCGTCTCCTTCTAAAGAAAGAACGGAAAAAAACTGCGAATTAATTTCAAAGACATTACTGAAGGGAATAGCGGAAGCTTTATAGCATGCATGCAGGAATGAATTGTGAGAAAAGCAATATTCCAGAAGAGATATGTGTTCTACTTGAATAAAGAACATCACTTGGTGAGAAGTTACAGGAGATTGGTCTGCACCAGTATTAGCGGCAGAAACTCATCACGATATATCCGGGGCCGCCGGGGACTTAATATCATTTTATGGGCACTTTATATCATATAAAAAACAACTAAGAGAGATGAAAGGGAATCAGACACAGGCAGCCATTAGACATGCACAAAATGTCAATGACGTTAGTGAAGTAAATGTATTATACCAGATGCAGGGCAGGAGATGCAGGCTCCTGGCAAAAGCCAAATGGGTTCCCATACGGCTTCTTGTTGAGAGCCTCTATTGGTCCCATGATTGGTCGCATGATTTCAAAAATGTCGGTATGAGGAGGTGGGTACTAGGTCCAACTAGACCCAACACAGCCTTAAAGGGGTTGGCAGGACTTCAAAAACATGGCTGCTTTCCTCTTCCCAGGAAGTGACATCATGTCCGTTGGTCACATGGCCATGCTGTAGCTCAGTCTCATTCATTTAAATGAGACTGAGCTGCACACACCCGCACATTGCTTTAAAAACCCATTCAAATGAATGGGTTTTTAAGCAATGAGTTGCTAACCTTTCGCTATCCAGTTCCTATGCAGTTTCCCGAGATTTTAGTCGAATTCGCGGCGGACGGACTCCGGCGCAAGTGTGAACCCATCCTAACAGTGACAATTGTTACTACAAGCAGCACAGATTCCCCCTGTCTCCAGTTACAGTAGGTAAATATAGTGTAAAAAAAAATATTATAAAATAATGAAGTCCCCCAATGGTCTTTTCTGATTTTTGAGGGACAGACAAAACTTAAAATCAATTAATTGATACATTTTTTTTTCCAAAAATTAGCCAAAAAAATGCCATTCACCCCGTTTACTGTGTCACGATAGCAGGTCCTTGATTACCGTAAAATAGACGATATGCTATTACCAGAAATAAAATAGCTAAAATTAAAAAAAAAAAAAAAAAAACCTACAAAAACCATGCTGCTAGCCCAAATAAGGGTCTGTTCACACTAACATTCGGGGACGTTAAAATTTCAGGCGGAAAGAAACTGGGCGGAAACCTGGCAGACCTCATTATAGTCTATGGGGTCCACGGTTTTCCACGGGTAACTGCTTTTTAAGCGGATTAGGTTTCCATTTTTTGCGTCCCCGAAGAATGGAAAACCCGAACGGTAGTGTGAAACATAAACCATGTGTGAACTGTGAGCATAAAAAAGTTATAGCCATTAAACTAATGTGTGCTAAAGGTACCTGAAGACCCAAAAATATCTTCCGGAGAAGATCAAGAAACTTGGGCTGCACAGCTGCCATGGAAACCATAGAAAGTTTGACACCTCTCCTCTACTGTACCACCAAATCAGCTGTCTATACCTCCCGCCCTCAGATTTAAGTATCCTATAGACACAATTTACAGACTAAACATTTACAATGTGTATTTCCAGTGAATTTTTAGTATGATTTTTACATTGTGCCATATGTACTTTGATATATTTTTGGTAGTATTTTTAACTGCCTCCTGTAAAATGGGCAAAGTAGTGACATGTTCTGAATCTGTCATTTTTATCTAGGTACTGACTGGCACCCCACAATGAGCCCACAAAAGGCCCATACGTTATAAGCTAATGTATACCCAGGACTCCTAAGCTCAGTGATGTAATAGAGAGGAGTCCTACAGACCTCTTGTGGACTGACTGCAGGTCAAGACAAAAATTATAGAAATATACAAGTAAAATATAATGAGATTCCATTTGAGTAGATGGTCATCTTCGTCACGTGACCGAAACGTATGTGCCTCCAGCTGGATTACACAAAAGCGCCATAGTAAAGGTGCAGTTGGCTGCAAATTTGGTGCATTCAGAAACTACAGATGTAAATGGCAGGAAAGTATTTCTATGGAACCTCTGTGCAGTTGTATGACTGTAATGTTGCGTGACCAATGTCGCCATTCAACCTAACCCTAAGAGCGCGATGACCCACCCAACAACTATTGTCTTGCATGATTTGTAGCTAGTTCTGGTATTTGAGGAGTAGTAGTCACCTTTCTCTTGTACATAGTACTTGGTGTACAGGCTTAACTTTCCTTCAATACCACTAAGTTAAGTGTAAATTTACAGTACTGTGCAAAAGTTACAGACAGTCATGGAAAAATCCTGTAAAGTAAGAATGCTTTCAGAAATAGAAGGGTTAATAGTTTATTTTGACCAATTAACAAAATGAACTGAATGAAGAAAAGAGAAATGTAAATTCCATCAATATTTGGGGTGACCTTTGCCCTTTGCCTTCCATCAGTTCTTCTCGGTACTTGCAGACAGTTTTTGGCAGAACTGGGCAGGGAGGTTGTTCCCGCCACCATGTTGGAGAACTAAGCACAGATCTTCTGTGGATGTATGCTTGCTCCAATCCTTCTGTCTTTTCATGTCATCCCAGACAGACTGGATGATGATGAGATCAGGGCTATATCTGTGGGGGCCGGATCATCACTTCCAGGACTCCGCCTCCAAAGGGCAAAGGTCACACCAAATATTGATGGAATTTATATTTCTCTTTTCTTAATTCACTTCATTTTGTTACCCTGTAGTTTTATATATATATATATATATATATATATATATATATATATATATAAATCTTATTTAACAGAGTCATTTATTCCTCTTATAACATAAGTGTAATAGGATTTCTTTTTGTTTTATAGGATCGTATTGATGTATTGATGTTGATAAGTAATACTTGACCATTACACAATTGACTTTTCCGTCTGATCTAGTTAAAGTGCCAATAATAGGGACTCTCAGATCTAATCCTCCCCAAGCTCACAAACAACAGGTTGTGGCACAGGGAACCATGGATACACTGCGCTTGTATCAAGCAGATGTAACCTAAACCCTGTAAGGCAAACAAATCTAAAATTTCAATGCATTATTTACCTAATCCCTGAAAGTGCAAGGCATGAATGGGCTTGACAGTACACATGAAGGGTTACCCTAAAGGATATTGCTGTATGTCTAATATGTAGGTCTGACCGTACTGGTGGATATGTGTGTGGGTGTATATACAATTAACCCCTTAAGAGTTTATAAATTTGTCAAGAACAAATAATTTTTTTAAAAATATCGAGTTTTTGCATTGCATGGACCTACTTGTGTGTATGTACAGGAGGTGACCAATGCCTTCTAAAACCCAAATAAAAGGTTGGTCACTGATGTCATTGGTATTACAGAAACTTGGTGGAACGATAAGCATGATTGGAATATACAGATGGAAGGATACAACTTATTCAAAAAAAATAGAACTAATAAAAGAGGGGGAGGAGTTGCATTGTATGTTAAAAAAGATCACATTTCCACGGAAATCACAGTTTTACAAAATGATAACTTATTGGAAAATATTTGGGTAACAATTCAGGGGAAAAACAATGATAAGGACATCATAATAGGTATTTATTATAGACCACCAGGACAGACAGAAGACATGGATGAGATTTTTTTCACAGCAAATGACCACGCTTTCGAAGAAATTTGAAATTGTTATCATGGTAGACTTTAATTACCCAGATATTCATTGGGAAACTCACACAGCTACGAGTAAAGGCTCTATCAAATTTTTATCCTCTCTAGCAGACAACTTCATTGCCCAGTTAGTAATAAAAAACACGAGAGGAACATCCATTCTGGACCTAGTTTTAACTAACAAGGAGGACATGGTTAAGGAATTAAGGATAGCAGGGACATTGGGATTCAGCGACCATGCTATACTCGAGTTTGGGGTTGTAAGAAGAAGACCTGAAAAGACAAAGACTAGAAGGCTCAATTTTAGTAGGGCAGATTTTAGGGGCCTAAAGGCAAGGGTTAGTAGAATTCCATGGCGAAAAATACTTAAGCACAAAAATGCACATGAGGGGTGGGAAATTTTCCGTAGGGAAATCATTAATGCACAGGAACTAACAATACCTAGAAGCAAGAAAAATGGGAATCACCTAAAAACTCCAGGATGGATGACCAAAAAATTACATAACCTACTAAAAAAGAAAAAGGAAACATACAACAAGTGGAAGATGGGAGCTATATCTAAGGGAGAGTATACAGCAGTTTGCAGACTCTGCAAGATAAGCATTAAAAAAGCTAAGGCTGAATACGAATTGAAGCTTGCAAAAGAAGTTAAGAGTAAGGTAAAAGGTTTTTGGGGATATGTTAAGAGCAAAAGAAAAGTGAAGGAAACCATTGGAGTCCTGAAGAACGAAAAGGGTGAAAAAGTTAACATGGTGGATCAGCAGGTGGAGTTACTAAAGTCATATTTTGTATCCGTCTTCTCCCAAGAAATGGATGGAAATATCAACATTAATGGTGATAGTGATGAGGGGAATGAGGACTCCAAGCTGATTATAAGTGAAGGTTTGGTAAGAGAACATTTAGCTAAGATTAAGGAAACCAAGTCCCCAGGACCGGATGATTTACACCCTAGAGTTTTAAAAGAATTAGCAGAAGAAATAACAGAACCCCTTGCAATAATCTTTAATAAGTCATGGGAAACAGGAGTGGTCCCTCTAGATTGGAAAAGGGCAAATGTGGTCCCCATCTACAAAAAGGGGAATAGGGACGACCCAGGAAATTATAGGCCAGTAAGTCTGACCTCGATAGTAGGAAAAATCTTTGAACAAATCGTTAAAGAACATTTAATTAGGTACCTGGATGGGAAGGCTTTAATTAATCAGAGCCAGCACGGCTTTATGCCTAATAAATCTTGTCAGACTAATCTTATTTCCTTCTATAATAAAGTCACTGAATGGTTGGACCAGGGGAATGCAGTGGACATAGTATATCTTGACTTTAGTAAGGCCTTTGATAAAGTATCACATAACATTCTTATTGAAAAAATGATCAAGTATGGTTTTGATAAAATATCAGTAAGGTGGGTTCACAATTGGCTAAATGATCGGGCACAACGAGTAATTCTAAATGGCTATACATCAAACTGGAAGAAAGTAAAAAGCGGGGTGCCGCAGGGCTCTGTCCTGGGCCCAGTACTTTTTAATATTTTTATAAATGATTTGGATGATGGGATTAATGGGGAACTAATAAAATTTGCAGATGATACAAAGATAGGAGGAATGGCCAACACTAGAGAGGAGAGAGAGTGCATCCAAAAGGACTTAGACACACTGGAACAATGGGCTGAGGTGAACAAAATGGTATCCAACAGGGACAAATGCAAAGTTCTACATCTGGGTAACAGAAATGCAAGAAGCATATATAGTATGGGAGGAATAGTACTAAGTGAGAGTACAGGGGAAAAGGATCTGGGCATAATAATAGATCACAAATTCAACATGAGTTAACAGTGCGGTGCGGTGGCTAAAAAGGCTAACCAAATTCTAGGATGTATCAAGACGAGCATTGAAGCTAGATCAAGAGAGGTAATTATTCCGCTGTACTCTGCCCTGGTCAGACCCCACCTGGAATACTGTGTACAGTTCTGGGCTCCCCAGTTTAAGAAAGACATCGATTTATTGGAGCAGGTCCAGAGAAGAGCAACCAAAATGGTGGAAGGTCTACAAACCATGTCCTACGAAGAAAGGCTAAAAGAATTGGGACTGCTTAGTTTGCAGAAGAGAAGGCTAAGGGGAGACTTAATAGCGGTATTTAAATATCTGAAAGGTTGTCACAGTGCAGAGGGATCTACCCTATTCTCATTAGCAGAAGGAAGCACGAGAAGTAATGGGATGAAACTAAGGGGAAGGAGATTCAGATTAGACATTAGGAAAAACTTTCTAACAGTAAGGGTAGTGAGGGAGTGGAATAGGCTGCCACGGGAGGTGGTGAGTTCTTCATCAATTGAAATCTTCAAGCGGAATCTGGATAGGTATATAGATGGGATGATCTAGGAATTCCTGCTTTTGCAGGGGGTTGGACTCGATGGCCCTTGAGGTCCCTTCCAACTCAAACAAACAAACAAACAAACTTACATACTGACCAGGTAAAGACTGGAGAGATTAATCTTTACTGGCAAAGGACTGTATAAGGGGGATCTATGAGCCATGTCCTCCAGTGCTGCTCTAGTAATACATCAGGTACGGTAAGTTCACCCCATGACCACTATAAAAGAAGTTATCACAGTGTCGGCATTGGTTTATGGCAGACCAGTCTTGCCAAACCAGTTGGATCCAATATGAGGCGGTGAATTGTTTTTACTAGATCTAGGTTAGGTTGTCAGAATATATTATGCATGAAAATGTAAGGTGGTGAAAGCCAGTACTAGTGTTGGACAAACGTTGCAAGATTCATCTCAGGAATATTTTCAAGGTTCGAAGAGTCTGAAGAGACCCCAGGGTATATAAGTGTTTTATGGGTGATAAAGTGATAAATTGAGTTGGGCCAAACTCAACATTTTTTGGAAAATTAGAAAATTTGAACGCAGCTTGTTACAAACCAGTAAATCCCTGGACACCACCTTCCATGTATATAGCCTTAGGTGTGTTTTTGTCACTTTAAATATTTTGCCGCTGAGTCGCGCGTTTTTTTTCGATCTGGTATTTTCTGAAATGAGAGTGGTGTGATGATTCTTCCAAACAGAATTTTGCCCCTTGGCTGTGCAGTTGAAGGTGTTATTTTGGTGCCACTTGAGGCACAGACTTCACACGCTACAGACTGTAGTTGTGCCGGGGGGAATGGAGAAACTGATGTTAACTTTTGCTGTGTCCGGGCAACTTCTGTTAGATTGTGCTGTACTCGAGCAACAGTAGTTAATCGGGTTGTCCAGGATATTTTTTTTTTTTTATTTTTGGCCGGGGAAGGTGAAAAAAAATTTTAAAAAAACACTGACCTGTTCCTGGTGCTCTGGTGACATCAGCCTTGGGTAGGCCGATGTAATCGGGCTGCATTCACAATCCTGTGTAGCGCACAATGGCGGCTCCCGTCCTTACAAGAAAAGTCACAATTTTTTCAGGACAATCCTGGTAATCAGACCTCAAAATAGGAGGCGTTTATGTAAACACCACCCAAAAATGGACATCTGGAGCAGTTTGTGGTGCATTTTCAGGCATTCCCAGGGTGTGGCTTACAGGTCACAATTTTGGATAAGCAAATATTGGCGAGTATGGTATTCTATTGGGGTGCCATTTTACACTACACAGTTTTTTTTTTACATGGCATCCTATGGGGGTATCCATTTTATGCGTTTGTGTAATGTATGCATAAGGTGCATACAGTAAATGGAAGCAGCGAACACATAACCTAACTAGGAATTTAGAAGAGTTGGAGGTTTGGGCTGGTAAGTAGCAAATGTGTTCAATGCAGAATATGGATTTAGGGTGAGAAAACAAATTTTACAATAACATAACATAATAAAATAACAGATAGTAAAACACTCTGTAGAACTGACACGGAGAAGGACTTAGGGATGTTTGCAGACAGTGAACTTTAGCAACCAGTGCCAGACTGACGCTGCCAAGGCAAATGACACTGTGTCATAAAAAGTTGCTGTGTAATCCTAGCCATCTGGAGGGAAAATATCATCAGAAAAATACAAATTATTCAAATCATGTTTTTCTGATAAACATATTTCCATATAAAATAGAATCTGAAATATTCAAGTTGTCACACTGGAGCACACACAGTCGGCTCATACGTTCTGTTTCCTAATCCTGAGCTTTGCTGTATAGACTGTGTCAGGGTCAGCAGAGTCATCACATTATCATTAGAAGGTGAAGGCAGATCTGTTGTATTTTTGAGGGCTTAGGGGGCGTGCACAGTACTGTTCATAATGTCCACTGCTTTCATCCTTCATAAGACATTGATGGCAATAGAGTAAAAAAAATGCAAGCCGAGCTCCCTACACCTGGCGTCTCTAATGTTAAAAACATGACAGTAGCTTTCTTCTATGTCTGTTACTTTTCTGGCGGAAGAAAAGACCTGAATGTACGACTTTTTCTTTCTTTACAAAAGTATACAAACATGACGGAAGAAAGCTTTCATCGTGTTGTTTACATTAGAGTGTTTTGTTTGCATCGGTCACTTGCCGTTAATGTCCGTTGCTCTCATCCTATGATGGATAAAA
Organism: Leptodactylus fallax; assembly: GCA_947044405.1. Taxonomy (NCBI): domain Eukaryota; kingdom Metazoa; phylum Chordata; class Amphibia; order Anura; family Leptodactylidae; genus Leptodactylus; species Leptodactylus fallax. The sequence continues at coordinate 10,273,744 of CAMRHE010000006.1, forward strand.
TAGAATAGTAACGCTTTGCACACAGATATGGCTACTTCCTGGAGACTGTATTAGTTTACTAACTCTTTTCTGACCCCTGTTCTTTGCTGCTGCCATGAAGCACACATACCCTGATACACTGACTATACAAACAATGCAGGACAATATTGGTATCTCCATTGTGGTTGCTTCCAAGGAAGGTTTTATATTATTATTATTATTATTATTATTATTATTATTATTATTATTATTATTATTATTATTAATAGTAATAATAATATAATAGTAGTAGTAATAATAATAATAATAATAATAATAATAATAATAATAATACTACTAAATTAACTACAACATTTAAAAAATATATAAATTCAAAAGACTTAGGGGCGAGTCACACAAAGGAATTTGGAGAGGAATTTGAAGTAGTCTACACCTCTAACACCCAGTTATCAATTTATTCATAAACGTCCAAGAGGAATAACAGAGGAACTGCACAACACAGAGTTGTAACACAAGATGCTCCAGAATTGTTAATATATGAGGAATTATTTACCAAAACAGAAATGTCTGGAGAAATGACAAATCATCCTTAAAGGGATTTTCCCCTCTACATAACCATATTTACATTTGCAGACTATTTAAACATTTTTGCAAATATAAATAATTAAAAATTTTGCAGAGTTTTAAAGATTTTCTCTAACCATCTTACCGGTGATATCTGTTGTTTTGATTGTTGCCAATGGATACAGCCAAGAATGCAGGAACTTTCTATAGTCTGGCAGTTTTCAGAAACCGATCCATGATTTCCTTATTGGGGACAGGTTATCAGGCAGGGACACTACATGTATGAGAAGATAATCACATATCATGGGTGGGTTTCAGTGTATAGTAAGTTCCTGTATTCATGGTCATATCCATTGTCAACCAATCAACAGAAAAGACTGTAACCCTAAGATGATTCGAGAAAAACTTTAAAACTGCTAATTTTTTAATGTTTTAATTGCTCTCTCAGGCTGGAGGAGTGTATAGTCTGCCCTCTCTCATATCCATTACTATTACTACTGGTTTTAAATAAAATTCTGCCAGGAGTAACTGTAAAATGTGTTTGGAGGCTGTGAGAAGAATAAGCCCCATCCTCTCCTCATTCACTGTGTAAACATAGAACAGACCCTCCTCCTCCTCTATCTTACAGTGATAACTAAGGACAGAAATTCCCTAGCAACAGGGGGTGTACAGCAAATTAGCTAGAAAAGAGACACCAAGTGCCGGGAATTTTGGAGAGGTTTCAAGCAGAAAACAGCAACATTTTTTTTAATAAAGTTCATTACATTTTGTTCCACAGTCACATGCTCTATGAAATGAGACTAAGTTGTCCGAAAAGTTAGTGACCAAATTTAAATATGGTTATGTTCATGGGAATACTCCTTTAAAAGGGTAATTTCTCAAAAACATATTTATCCTCTATCCCCCCTCTGTTCTCAGGATCGGAGGCTAAATCCTCAACAATCAGCAATTTATCATCTATCCTATGGATTGAGGATAAATATTTTTCATGGCATAGCCCCTTTAAGGGCAGCTAAAAAAATATAACAATATCATTATACTTACAGGAATAAAGTGAATTGTGGGGAATCTCTGGACTGCCGATCGAAACATGAAATTCCTGCAAGGATAGAGCAGAAAACGGCATTTTGATATTATTACCGTACATACAGGGGCATAACAATTTCTGGTAGGCAGACAATGACTATCCAAATAACTTACAGGTCAATTGTTATACTCTACATTTCTCTGATAACAATGCTCCACACCTGGTAATAATTCGAGGCTACAAGGTTGTCACTGTTATGGCAACAACAGAAATAGATTTTGTTCACCAATGACTCATGAAAGACTGCTCATATAGAGGATGATGCACCAGTGTATATAAATATCAGTCATACTCTGTCCACAGTAGTTGTAGCATAGGCCACTGACTTGTAACAATGTATTTGGAGAACAAATAGCATAGGAACAAAGGGAACTCAGATGTAAGGAAATTGTTTTTTTGCACTAAAGTAGTCACTTATCCACTTTCCAAATGAAGTGTCTTATAACTTAAAGTTGGAACCAGGGCTGTGGAGTAGAAGTTTGACTTGTGGCGTCGTAGTCGTAGTCAGATAAAAAAGTTACCGACTCCGGTTTCAAAATAAAATGATTATTTTAGATTATATTTATACAATGTCAATGTCAATAATTATACAATTATTGACATTGTATAATTAATTAGATGCATAATTTCTTGCATATTTACTTTCTTAGGAAATCAATTACTATTTTTTTACTGAACTGTCATTTATGAAGGAGTAGGAGTCGGCCCCTAGAGATCAAGAAAACAGTGGTGTGCAAGTGTCCTATATGAATAGAGTTCTATTTACTACTAGGGTTCTTAAAGAATTGTGATCTCCTCACAGTCCCCCAAAAGTGAAAACAGTGATAGATGAGCATGCACACCACCGCTCTATTCACATTAGGGCATTTTCCTAATCACTAAGGGCCCCAGCAGCTGGACCCCCCAGTGATCACTTATCTCTTATCCTGTGGATAGGGGATAAGTGTCATTAATGGGAAGACACCTTTAATTCTTCACACTCAGTAATGATAAGGCTCAGTGAGCTAAGACTGTGCTATACAGAGCATACCTAGTAAAGAAAACCACAATCCATGTTTTGATAGATGAATTCCCTAAGCAGAAAACATGGCTTCCCATTACTGGAAATCCTTGTGATTAACTGTAATCTGTGGAAGAACTTGCAGCAAGTGTTTAATTTCCCTACACTGCCACCACAGGAGAAATGAAGCATTACACAGTCCATACTGAAATCAATCAGCTATCAATGTATTGCACGACAATGTTGGGTCCTCCAGAAATGTGAGCTGCACTTTGTAACTTCTCTGCTCTGGCTCATATATAAAGGTTTTGATTGAAAGACTCCCTTTGAATTGTGGTCACCTTCCAAACAGTAATGTTAAAACCACCAGCACTTTGCTCCTGCACCCACTGGTACATATTATAGCGGTTATACAAGATTAGAGAAAGTTGACTACTTTCGTTAAGGAACAGTGCCACACCTGTCCACCTGTAAAGCAGTGCTGTGTCTGATACTGCAGCCCTGCTTTACTAAAATGAATGGTGCTAAAGCTGCAATACATTGGCTGTGGCACTGCTTCTGTAAAAAAACAAAAAAAACAAAACAGACTTGTTTTTCAAATTATGGACAACCCCTTTAAGTTATAAATGAAATACAGCTATTGTTTTTTTTATTGCCTTTCATTTCAACCTTATTTTTTGGCTTGAAACTTAAGCCAAATGTTATAGCGGAGGCCGGCAATGAACAACAGCTGGAGACAGCAGGATGCCTAAATCACTTCTGTGGTGTTTCATTATATTTTAGGACATGAGCTGCATTGCTATATAATATTTTGCAGCATAAATCAGCAGATTGTTAATTAAAAGTATGGTGTCTGGTAGCAGGGGGTGCGCCGGGGAATGCAACTTTATATTTGACCACTTTTATCCTTAATATTTGGTATGCTGAACAGTTATAGGGACAGCTATGGCAGTGTGAGGGCCTCAACATACAGCTTCCCATATCTCAGCTTCTAGGCAGTGTGAGTGTGCCATGTTGGTGTAAACTATGTGTATGATTCTCAGCACTTACACTCTGATGTAGGGGCCAGGACCAGAGAAGAAGCAAGGAGTCCTAAGAATAGTGTTAAGTACTGAGAAATTGTAGATTTGTATGACAGAGGGCGAGAAGCTGAGCTATGTGATATACAGATGTATATTGTAGAGGAGAGAAGCTGAGCTATGTGATATACAGATGTATATTGTAGAGGAGAGAAGCTGAGCTCTGTGATATATAGGGTTATATGATAGAGAAGAGAGAAGCTGAGCTCTGTGATATATAGGGTTATATGATAGAGAAGAGAAGCTGAGCTCTGTGATATATAGGGTTATAGGATAGAGGAGAGAAGCTGAGCTCTGTGATATATAGGGTTATATGATAGAAGAGAGAAGCTGAGCTCTGTGATATATAAGGTTATATGATAGAGGAGAGAAGCCGAGCTCTGTGATATATAGGGTTATATGATAGAGGAGAGAAGCTGAGCTCTGTGATATATAGGGTTATATGATAGAGGAGAGAAGCTGAGCTCTGTGATATATAGGTTATATGATAGAGGAGAGAAGCTGAGCTCTGTGATATATAGGTTATATGATAGAGAAGAGAAGCTGAGCTCTGTGATATATAGGTTATATGATAGAGGAGAGAAGCTGAGCTCTGTGATATATAGGGTTATATGATAGAGGAGAGAAGCTGAGCTCTGTGATATATAGGGTTATATGATAGAGGAGAGAAGCTGAGCTCTGTGATATATAGGGTTATATGATAGAGGAGAGAAGCTGAGCTCTGTGATATATAGGGTTATATGATAGAGGAGAGAAGCTGAGCTCTGTGATATATAGGGTTATATGATAGAGGAGAGAAGCTGAGCTCTGTGATATATAGGTTATATGATAGAGGGAGAGAAGCTGAGCTCTGTGATATATAGGGTTATATGATAGAGGGAGAGAAGCTGAGCTGTGATATATAGGGTTATATGATAGAGAAGATAAGCTGAGCTCTGTGATATATAGGGTTATATGATAGAGGGAGAGAAGCTGAGCTGTGATATATAGGGTTATATGATAGAGGAGAGAAGCTGAGCTGTGATATATAGGGTTATATGATAGAGGAGAGAAGCTGAGCTCTGTGATATATAGGGTTATGTGATAGAGGAGAGAAGCTGAGCTCTGTGATATATAGGGTTATATGATAGAGGAGAGAAGCTGAGCTCTGTGATATATAGGGTTATATGATAGAGGAGAGAAGCTGAGCTCTGTGATATATAGGTTATATGATAGAGGAGAGAAGCTGAGCTCTGTGATATATAGGGTTATATGACAGAGGAGAGAAGCTGAGCTTTGTGATATATAGGGTTATATGATAGAGGAGAGAAGCTGAGCTGTGTGATATATAGGGTTATATGATAGAGGAGAGAAGCTGTGCTCTGTGATATATAGGGTTATATGATAGAGGAGATAACTTCTCCTAGTGAGTCTTGTTAGGACTTACTCTGCTTTTTACACAGAATTTCTATAGCCTTAAAGTCTGTAGTATTACCAGTAAGAAATCTGGAAATCTGCTACTTACTTGCAGTGATGTTGGTGCACTGGTGGAGTGATGAGATTATACTGACCGGGATCTGTGTTTATGTCCTGAAAATTAGATGTGAAATAGAAATTGTCAATAACACATTATATTATAAGGGTTTATTACCCACAGACGAGTTGTACGAACCTATAATATACATTAACACTCATAGACTTTTATGGGGAAATACTATACTTCACTAAGCCTCTGATTTCATACGGTGGCATACTAGGATTTTCTGTTTTAGAAGCATTGCATCTTGCAAGCAATGCCGCCAATGTAGTATTTTCATTATACAGTAAGGTTGTGGAGGGGGCTGAAAATACCATATTTGCAATTGCTATAGCTGCACTATGGCTTGGTAGGCAAGGAGGCCCACTGTCACCTTAAAAATTGATTCCTACTGTGTATTAGATTCCATATAAAGGACTGAGCTAAGGATTTAAGTAGGTGCTCTAAGCTGAGCTATGTAAGAGCTAGGGGCCCATGAGGGCCGTATCAGCCATGAGGCAAGATGAGTATCTCGCCTCAGGCAGCAGAATTCTGAGTCCCTAAGACATTCTTCTCATGAGGTTAGCCCATCAGTTTTGTTTGGAGCGATTATGTCAGAAACAGAACTATTACTATTATAATGTGGGGTCTCTTTAGACCCCAGAGTATAATGAGCGGAGGCCCAGAGGAGGTGATCAAACATAACAAATAGTGTTACTCACTTCCCCAGGGCTTCTTCCATTCACAGAGAAATCATGATTGATGTCAGAGACTGTTGAGGCCTGTGATTGGGCTTCAGCAGTCACATGGGTCATGCCGGCATCATGCATGGTACGAGACCAAAGAGGCTGGCGGACACTGGAGTGTTGGAAACATGTGAGTTTTTTTTTAATGTTATGCCTGTCCCGGCCCCTCCAGAGTTTGTCCAATTCCTGGAAACCCCTTTAAGCTGAGCACTGAAGCTGGTTGCATGTCCGTGTCAATCACTGCACGTGGGCCGGGGGCTTAGTGACGTATCTCAGGCGGCTTCTGTGCTGGTGCAGTGTTACTCAGGCCTAATATTTTACACTTTAGAGGGATGCCATTTCAATTTTCGCCTCATGCAGCAGAAAAGCTAAAATTGACCCTGGGGCCCATATATTGTCTGCCCCTGGTTACAAGCTTCGTGTACAAAACTTTATGTATGATGCCTGGAATATTACAAAAAAACGTGGCAAATTTAATGGAATTTAATATTTCATTTCATCTGTAGGAATACTCAATAAAGCAGGATTACTGGCGCTCAGCACTTTGTGTCTGATATTTGTAGCTCGGGCCTGGAGGTAAAGGTGACATTAACAATGTCTGTCTTTTATTTACCAAGTGAAGAGAGAAATAGGACGGAGGGATCCAGCTGTAAGGAAGGTGAAAAGGTTATCCCGCTAATATGGCTCTAGTTGACAACCTGACTCTTGGTAATATAAAATCACCTTTAGCTACAAAAATCTATAATTTATGAGCAGTACAGTAGTGTCCAGCCGAGGATTCACCGGGGAGTGCAATATCTATGGATTCTTACAAGCTGAAGACGTGTTGGCTGTATATCTATAGTAATGATTCCAAGAATACTGATCAATTAGGAGAAGTCTCAACCAAAATAGGAATGTATCCAGTGTAATAACAAAATACATATATTTGTTAGGTGTAAGATTAATGCTGGTTAGTCTATGTTCACACTACTTTTGAGTATGATCACGCTTTTTAATTCAGTTAAAGAAAAAGACATGCTGACACCACCAGAGGAGTAACTTAAAGCTCTTGGGCCCCAGTGCAAAATCTGTAATGGGCCCCTACCTACTTTGTGCCATGGTGGTATATTTTATGTGGAAGAGGGACCTTTAGGGCCCTTTCAGAGTCCAGGGCCCAGTAGCAACTGCTACCACTGCAACCCCTTATAGCTATGCCCTGCATACCACCTGAAATATGCCAAAAGGAAGCTCTATTCAATGGAATGAAAGAGGGGCAACATCTGAAGCATGCATAGCACGCTGCAGCAAATTTAGACATTGTAAGCCCGCCTCCAGCTCCACCCATACCCACTTTAGGTCCACCCATTCTCAACCATGTCACTTTGTGCCCCCATTCATATCAGTACCTCTTTAGTGACCTCAACACAGTATCATGCTTCTTGTGGTTCACACACAGTATAATGTCCCCTTGTAGCCCTTACAGTATAATGTTCTCCTCATTGTGGCCCCCATAGTGTAATGTCACCACATTGTGGGCACCACAATATAATGCTCTGTGCATTGTGGCCCCCCTAGTATAATGTTCCCTACAATATACTGCTCCCCCCAACCCCCCCACAATATAATGCCCCTCTTAATATGCCTCCACAGTATAATGTCCCGCTCAATTTGGTTCCCCACAAGATGATGCCCCCTTAATGTGGACCCCACAATATAATGTCCTCCTTAATGTGGCCCCCACATTATGATGTCCCCCCTCATTATGGCCAGCACAATATAATGCCTTGCTCATTGTAGTCCCCACAGTATGCCCCCCTTAATATGCCCCACAGTATAATGTCCTACTCAATGTGATCCCCACACTATAATGTCCCCATTAATATGGACCCACAGTATAATATTCCCCTCAATGTGGTCCCCACAGTGTAATGTCTCCCTCAATATGGCAACCACAGTATACCATCCACCTCAATTTGGCTCCCACACTATAATGCCCCCCTTAATATAACCCCACAGTATAATGTTCCCCTCAATGTGGCCCCCATATTAAAATCTGCCCCCTCGATGTGGGCATCACAGTATAATGTTCCCCTCAATGTGGCCCCCATATTAAAATTTGCCCCCTCGATGTGGGCATCACAGTATAATGCCCCCCTCAATGTGGTCCCCACAGTATATTGTCCCTCTTAATATGGCAACAGCAGTATACTGTCCACCTCAATTTGGCCCCTATGCTATAATGTCCCCCTTAATATGAACCCCACAATATAATGTTCAGATGAGTTGAACATACCTCCCACCGCCCGGGACAGCACCTGAGTCATTGCCTTGGTTATGTTCACATCTGTGTTGGAGGTTCCATTGCAGATTTTATATATTTGACAGGAAGACTAGGTATCTATGACGCCATGACGAAAGCAGACAGACCCCTGTATAAGTCAACAGGTCCATCAAGCGCTATTAGTGTCAGTCATGATGGATCTGGCACTGTCATGCAGTTTTTGTTAAAACAGAAACGACAACACAGATGTGAACAGAGTCTTAGTGCCCTAGGCAATCCAGACCTAATCCTCTGACCTGGGCAAACCATCTTTATATCACTCCTGTATACTGAGCCTGACTACAGAGAACTATGCGGAGAGGATCTCCAAGCAGGTCTGTATATTTCTATGGAGATCTCCTTAATAGAAACACCAGCATATGAAAACGCACGTACTCATCCGGAAAACATTGTCCGCGTTCACACTGAGCTATTCTATAGGCCACTGCAGTATAGGAATTACTAATACCAATATATATATAGGAATTACTAATACCAATATATATACAGGAATTACTAATACCAATTTTAATGAACCCTTTGCCTTACCTTATCTTTCACCCCAAGGGACACAGCACTTCTGGAGGTATTGTGGAATGAAGATGGACGCGGGAGTTGTTCCACCAGATCGCTGAATTCTGGGATCTTGTAGCAGCCGGGTAATAAAGCTTCTCCAGATCCAGCTGTGCTCAAGGGCTTTTTCCGTCCTTGCCCTTTGAAGCTGTATGTTTGCTGAACAGGATTAAGTTTTGCCTCTTGGAGAAAATCACGGACGTTATAAGTTCCTGGACGAGGGGATTCCTGATAACAGACAGAGTTTTCATAACTCTTATGACTTACAACACTAAGACGCTATAAGGCTGTGTTCACATGGAGCTTTTTTATATAGTAACTGCATGCTTTTCTGGGCACAGTAATGCCTAGCACGTGTTACCACGCATTTCAGCTGTAGGCTAATGGACATCAAATTGAAAACCTCTGGCATAGTAGAAATGTGCTATTCAGTATAATATGCTACCCATTACTGCAATCAGAAAATCACGCAGTTATTGATTTAAAAAGTACTGTGTGAACCAAGCCCAAGGCTTATTTATATGGTGCAGTAGACAGGATGTATTCACTCACATCAGAATCCTATCCTCACAGAATTAAAGTGTATATACTCCCTTGCATCCATATATGTGAAATTATGATTAAAGGGGTTGTCCAGGATCTAAAGGTTATTGATGTTATGACCTATCCATAGGATATGACATCAGTTTCAGATCAGTCGGGGTCCGACACTGTCCCAATCATCTGTTTTGGCTGCTGGAAGCCATATACAAGCTATACAGTCAGATGCAGCCCTGCACTTATTCCAGTGAGTGGGAGCGGGACTGCAGTTCCAGGCACCACCACTACAGTGTACGGAGCTCTGTTCACTGTATACAGCATCTGGTCCATACAGTGTAATGGTGGCGCCTGGAACTGCAGCCCCACTCCCATTTACTTCAATAGCAGCGGTATACCTACCGGTAGTATATGGCTTCTGGTTTCTGAAACAGATGTTTGAGTAGGGGTCTGGGTGTCGGACCCCGAATGATCCGATACTGTTGACCTATCCTGTGGATAGGACATCAGTATCGATTACCCTCAGATCCCGGACAACCCCTTAATAAAAAAATAAGCAACTTTACAAATAGTTTTGATTAAAAATATGGTACTGGTTTGTGTTTACAGTTCATATGCAAACCTATGTGTATCCATGGCAACAGACTACAAACAAGGTATGTGTAATCCAATCCTACAGTTATACTGCTTTCCATCTGTTTCTTACTTCTTGCTAACCTATCCAATATAGGTTAGCAGGTAGTAGGATACAGAGGTGAGGTAGTCTGAGTACGGCAGACAGCCCAATTTGTTTTCTGTAAACATGTAAACACATAGGTCTGCATAGGTCCTGCGTACGCAGAACGGTTAGATATTTATAATGAAGATTATTTGCATAGCAGATTCATTTTTCATTTAGAGGCAATCCAGCAATAATATATTTGGTTGCAAATGAGAAAGAAAGGCGACTACTTCTTTTCTCACCGCTAAGCTACATGTAACTTATAAAAAAAAATTTCACTGATACAAAATTGTTTAAAGTAAGTGTTAAATAGGAATCGGGGTGGGTTGTGTTCCTATTTTGGGACTGATTTAAGGAAGGGGCAAGACCTTCTGGAGACCCATGAGAGTTACTATGGCCAACTATGGAAGCTGGTAGACAACTATGGACAGTTTTAGAAACTAAAGGCAAACCATGAAGAGCTGACATGTCTGTGTAGCTGCCTGTAGGAAAATCAGATCAAGCGCCGCCCCCAGTGCACTTGCCGGCTGATTTGCATATCTGTAACAAGATGATTATCTCTGTATTACTTCATCAGTTTGTGGCCACACGGGTATGAGTCTACTTCCATTAAAGGCCCCTCCATGGCACTATTACTGGCTTGAGAGGAATTTTGGACCTGATAGACTCCCTTTAAGTTCAGCACATTCTCACAATGATATGATTGTAACATTTACATTACATATAGTAGAATGAATGGGGTCGGGTCAGGCTCCCTTCTCATTGGTTACACCCCTTACCACTCTCATACAGCATATGACTCCTATACATATGCGTGCTTACCCTGAATGAATACAACCACCATGCATCCCTCTCTGTAAACAGCTTTTCCTGTTCGCTGTCTGGATCCTGTTAACCAGAACATATATACAATGAGGCGCAATAAATATTTCCATAGATTATAATAACATGTGAAATAAACAACTACAGATGTCAGCTAAATAAAAATTACATCAGCAATATCAATAACAGTATAAGAGGATCTACTGTATAGGGTAATAACTATGAGATATATAGATGTATAAGTAGCGACTACATACGGTCATTGTTGTGTCCGGAATGTGCTGGATACAAATAATACAAATAGTGTTTGTCTCAGAACATTCACACCCAGAACTGCAAACACTCTACACATAAACACCTAACAACTGACACAAGTGTAACCGTAAAGCTCCTGCTTATGTCCTATATGGATATTTAGAGGAGGAACTATTACATTTCTAAATTCCAGTCCTTAAGGATCTCCAACGGTCTATGACTGGGGTAATTCCAAAAACACTGACAATTATAACACCTGTAAAACACTAAGAAAAAAATGAAAAAAACCTGACATGTTGGGGATCGTCTTATTTTTTTTTAATGTACACTCTAAAAAGTACACTCTGTAGGGCGTTGGGTTCCAATAAAGAAACCCAACATGCCTACATCATACGCTGGATGGACCCCTTAGATAATAAATTCTTGTTGCCTTCCACCACCTCAAAGTGATGGCCACCAGCAGGGGTGTAACTAAGACCGGGCTCCATAGCAAACTTTTGACTGGGTACAAACACGGTATAGCGCCCTCTTTACTGGCATCCACACGGTATAGTGCCCTCTTTACTGGCACCCACACTGTATAACGTCCTCCTATGCTGGCCCCCACATGGTATAACGATCCCTTTACGGACCCCAAATTCTATAACGCTCCTTTTAAAGGCTCCCACACAGTATAATGCCCCCTTTACTAGCCCCCACATGGTATAATGCCCCTATACTTGCCCCCACTCGGTTTAACATCCTCTTTAATGGTCATACACAGTATATTGTCTCCTTATGAGACCCCATACAGTATATTGCCTCTATTACTGGCCTCCACATAGTAAATGCCCCCTTTACTGGCCCCTCTACACAGTATATTCCCCCTTTTCTGGCCCCTCTCCAAAATATATGCGCTCTTTACTGGCTCTACACACAGTATACTGCCCATTTATTGGCACTCCACACAGTATATGCTCCCTTTACAGCCCCCTATACAGTAGGGGCCCCTCAATAGTGACTTTAGGCCGCTACCTGCTGGATTACTCCAGCGGGTAACAGCCGCTATTTACTTACCGATTCCCACTCCAGCTCACAGCCGCCTCAGTCTCTGCTTCCCTTTCAGGCTCCAGGAGGTCCCATTCAACGTCAGTGATGTCATATGGGACGCACAGGGCCCCCTGGAGGGTGCAACCCCTGCTACAACTGCTATTGCCATTGGCCACTACCAACCTTTGTGGATGACTATCCTGCATCGTTCTCCGTAAAGCCTTCCCTCATTTTGGAAAACTCTCATACAATCTGGCAAGTAGGTAAAAATAATTGTCAAAGTCTGGGGCATTAGGACTTTCCATAGGAAGTTCCCCTTCTAAATATATTAAATATTTAATCAATATGGCAGGAAGAGACAGAAAAAAATGTGGCCTAAGAAGGAAAAAGCTGGAGAGGTTTTTTTTTTTTCCCCCAGAAATAGCGCCACTAATGTCCATGGGCTGTGTCTGGTACTGCAGGTCATCCTGAGTCATTTTTGAAAAGTTTTTCATCTCATACAATGTCTTTAAAGTTGACAATCTAATGTATGTTGGGCATGTTGAATTTCAGCATCTCCCATCTTTGGCTCCCTTGGGGAGATGCTACCAGAAGTGTCTGACAGCAGTTTATTCGGCTTACAGTCTATATATACAGATCACAAAATGCCAAGAGGACATTATATGCTTTATACACTCCTCAACATTGAAATTGTAACACCAAGAAGGAAAAGTCTTAAGAATTATTGGAATCACAGTATTGACATGTAAATGATAAAAAATGGAAACAAAATATTTATATCTTTATATTTTTATCTCTGTTTATTCAGTATTGTATATGAGGTTTCATGTGGATAAAATATTTTGCTTTCAAACTGGCTTTTATGCCCCTCCCACATGCCAGAGATTGGCATTAGGTGCATGAAAATTTGACCATTAGTAGATCTTAGCAACACTGGATACTTCCTCAACTTGCGGAACTTTACGGCTTGCCCTTCTTGGTGTTGCAATTTAACTGTTGAGGAATGTAATGTATGACAGTTATAACATGATTCTCAGTGACACATACCTCAGCTACTGAAGAACATCTTTTTGAAGGTGGGGCTTTGTGTACCATGATGATTAAGTGATATAAAACACCATTCTGTTTTTTATAGAAGGCCTGCAGCATCTGAGGTGTGTTTTATGAGGTTATGCAGCATCTGAGGTGTGTTTTATGTGGTTATGCAGCATCTGAGGTGTGTTTTATGCGGTTATGCAGCATCTGAGGTGTGTTTTATGCGGTTATGCAGCATCTGAGGTGTGTTTTATGCGGTTATGCAGCATCTGAGGTGTGTTTTATGCGGTTATGCAGCATCTGAGGTGTGTTTTATGCGGTTATGCAGCATCTGAGGTGTGTTTTATGCGGTTATGCAGCATCTAATGTGTGTTTTATGCAGTTATGCAGCATCTGAGGTGTATTTTATGTGGTTATGCAGCATCTGAGGTGTGTTTTATGTGGTTATGCAGCATCTAATGTGTGTTTTATGTGGTTATGCAGCATCTGAGGTGTGTTTTATGTGGTTATACAGCATCTAATGTGGGTTTTATGTGGTTATGCAGCATCTGAGGTGTGTTTTATGTGGTTATGCAGCATCCGAGGTTTGTTTTATGCGGTTATGCAGCATCTGAGGTGTGTTTTATGCGGTTATGCAGCATCCGAGGTGTGTTTTATGCGGTTATGCAGCATCTGAGGTGTGTTTTATGCGGTTATGCAGCATCCGAGGTGTGTTTTATGCGGTTATGCAGCATCTGAGGTGTGTTTTATGCGGTTATGCAGCATCTGAGGTGTGTTTTATGTGGTTATGCAGCATCTAATGTGTGTTTTATGTGGTTATGCAGCATCTAAGGTGTGTTTTATATGGTTATGCAGCATCTAAGGTGTGTTTTATATGGTTATGCAGCATCTAAGGTGCGTTTTATGTGGTTATGCAGCAGCTGAGATGTATATTATGCGGATATGCAGCAGCTGATGTTTGCATCATGATAATCTAGACAGGAACTGTATAATACACACCACAGCTGCCAAAGAACCTCTTTCTATAAAATCACAAATGTTAATCAATTCATGGAAAGAATGTCTTTTGCAGAAAGAGATAAGTAGTGTCAATGTATTTCCACTTATATCTGTATAATCGTCTGGTGCTGACATAAGTATGGAATGTTTATGCAAATATTATTTACAATCATGTCAACAGCAAAAAATATGAAACCTATCATATAACTGGTTCTAGATACTTCCACCTGGGAAATATCCGTATGTGCTGACAGATGACATAGAGCCATAAGATGGCAATCACTAGACATTTTATTCTCTAGAAACAGGATGTATTCTGACGACAAGGGTGGTAGCCTCTCACGTGTGTCTCACACCCAACCCCGAGCCACCCTGTCAGACTAGTTTCCCAGCCAAGCTCAATAAATATTGTAAAGCAGCCCCATCCTTCCATGTCTTTTGAAGGGCTAACATTGTTCTCTGTATTACTAGTAAATTGCAGCGTTCATCATTCTGGTTCAATCCCACCTATTATTTATTTTGTATCACTCGACAGGGCACATTTACATTAACCACACACGGCTCGCACATTGTAACGCAGGTTCTGTGCAGCTGTACTAAAGAATTTCTGTATGCACGCCGTGTGCCAATAATTACGGGGAACAATGTCTGGAACTCATCTCTAGTGTCTAGTGTTTCCATTCATTCTTGTACGGTCTTTCAGATCTGCAGGGAGGCCTATTCTTTTGTCTTAATTTCACACATTTTGGATAGATAGGTGGATGTTACCGCTGGCAGCGCTGATGCCGCAACAAAAACAAAACCCAGGTTTCTTCTCAATAATTTCCATTTAGAAGATGATGTAAATTCGTGTTTATTGAAAGAAAACTGCACAATATGAAGAATTGGAAACCAATACCTCACGAGAATCATTTTGCCAAATATTCATGGGTTGTCCACCAGTTTCAGGATGAAACCAGAAGCGCTCTTCAGACCCCTGAGTTTAATAACTTATACTTACCTTCCCGGGCTACCTCGTGGTGATCGGTGCTTGCCCCGGGCCTCTTCCTGCTTCCTGATGAGGCCTGTGATTGGGCCTCAGCAGTCACATGGGGCATGACAATGTTAATCCGAACCGATTTCTTCACCTCTAGAAAGCAATGGAGGTGCAATATGCTGTATTTAGTATTTTGGGTTATATTTTAGGCAATGTTCTGTTTAGTACAAGTCTGGTGTGTCCTCATTAAATGCTATACAAGTGTTGTGAATAATCTGAATCATCCTGACCGAGCCAGAAGGGTGCGAGAAACCAGTCCTGACGCCTTTTCAAGTCTACCACACTTGTGCCCAGTGAAAAGAAATGATACGTACGGCTTTGGTTAGAGAGCGTCTGTCATCTATATCACATATGAAGATACACTTATTTACTGTCTACACACTCAATATATATCCTAATGTTTGCATCTATCTCTCTGTCATATCTATCTGATCTATCTACCTATCTCTCTGTCATATCTATCTATGACGGAGGGATAGATAGATATCATATGATCCATCTATTTGTACTTCAGGGTGACAGCTCACATTGGCCCATCAGGTGGCAGGGGTCTTGGCCACAGGTTGCCACTATGTGAGCCGTCACCCTAGTGATGAATGAATTGTATAAGAATATAACAATGGTAGTTGGTTACAAATAGGGCTATCTTTTGCGGAAATGAAGAGTGTTTCCCTATACAGTTAATAAAAAATACAGAGAAAGACACAGTGAAAACTCAATGAAAAACATTGTGGAAAGAAGCGCACTGCTTTTCCGCTGTGATTAATTTACTGCATTTCTTTTTTAGCTGCGTTTTGACATAAGGTGATTTAACACAGAGCATTTTTTGGAAAAAAAAGTTATTTTAACTATTTAAAAGCTAAATTAACTGTTTTATGGCTGAGGCCCCACGTTGCGGAAACGCAGCTTCTTTTGTTGCAGATTTTGTTGCAGTTTTTTGAGCCAAAGCCAGGAGTGGATTGAGTAGAAGGTAGAAGTAGAAGAACTTCCTATATATTTCCCATTCACTCTGTAACCATTCTTGGCTTTGGCTCAAAAAAACGCAGCAAAATCTGCAACAAAAGAAGCTGCGTTTCCGCAACGTGGGGCCTCAGCCTTAGACACTTTCTTAAGGTTACAGTACCTTGTACTACAGGTGGGTAGGGCTTACTGAAAAGGGGTAAGGTTTGTAGAGAAAAGGTGAAGACGCAACACCCTAAGCAAAATATGCACCAAATTTTTGTCATATTTTGAAGGAAACTAAACCAACTTATAGGTGGCGTAAACTTAGACAAGACAGTAACAACTGCCACTGTGATAAATCTGACCTTGGTCTAAATAGACTGTGTTAGGAAATCTGCCCCTTTAGTTGAACCTGGGCCAACTTGAGGATATCCTCATTCTCTTCACTCACCCTCAAAATCTCCACTCACCAGTTGTCCAAGTCATTTTCTAGCACCTTGACGCTAGGTTCACACCTGCGTCTGGGTTTCCATTTGGGAGGTCCACTTGGGGACCCCCCGAACAGAAACATAATCCGCTTAAAAAAAAGCAGTTACCAGCGCCGCCCGAAAAGGGCGAAAAATGCGGAGAGAAAAGCACTGGTGTGGACCCAGCCTTAGTTTTGCAAACTTGTGTGTTTTCTGGAAATATTTCACCATTGTTGCTATACTTTATACTACACTCAAAAAATGCTAAAGAACATAAATATAAGACTTGAACTTGCCCATTCCTAGTTTTTCCAGGCTAAAAATTGCAGCTCTGAGTATCTTCTTCATTTTATATTTTTTTTATTAGACCGGGTGCTTTCATATTGTGCAAGGATCTAGAATGTTCAGACGTTCTAGTACAATACAAAAAGTTACATAAACATGACTCTACTGTAGTATCTAAAGTGTCTATTAAATTGATGTCCAATTCTGCAAAATTTGCCACGACTGTTACAATCTATCCTCCATTATTGTCTTAATCTTCCTTTTTCGCTTTCCTCAACAATACGCTCCCATAGTCATCCAAAATTTACATTGTAAAGTGCCACCAGCCATGGAAGCAGATAAGGGGATATGCGTTACCTTCTTAGGGCTCTCGATCTGTAGAGTGCTCCTTCTGATCTTCACTGAAGCCATTTTACAGCTCCTAGTAACAATAACACTATTATAAACTTACCTACACTATGCTGACATGTGAACAGACTGGACAGTCAAGACTACGGCCCCCTGCAGCTTGCACATACCAGTAGTATGAGTGTTTGCCATGACACCCAGCTGCAGGCTATACAGAATGCATTGTGTACTGTAGTTAAAGGATACAAACTATAAGGCTAAGTAATACATAGCAGGGTACATCGCATTAAAGTATTCTAAGGGATAGAATACTACTAGATATTTTAAAGGGAGTCTGTCAGCAGAACCCAATCTAATGTTACCTGAATCTAATGGTGACTCGCTGCCTCCTTTGCTGAGATATCGCTGTTTTTCTTAACATTCAAATTCATTCTTTAAAGCAACAAGGGCGCTGCCATTGCTCCAAAGAGGTAAGTGGCAGCACCCTCCTTGCTATTTGCATATCGACAAAAATAGCAACATAGACAGCAATTCACAAGGGGGAAAAAAAAAACCTGATTCAGGAGACCCTAACCTATCTGCAGGGCTGGGGTCTGGGGACAGACTCCCTTTGAGGCCACCAATGTATGGTGAGAATCCCATTCTTAGAAATCTAATCTATCAGCAGAACTAAAGAGAAGGGTTACTTGCTGGAGGACCATGGCGCTTCCTTACAGTACAGTCTATTATTGTAGCACAGTCCATTCATGTGAATGGGACTAAGTTTAGAACTGTAGTACCAGGTACAGAGACTATACACGTGTTGGCAAGAGCCATCTTCTCAAATACCAACATAAGAAAACGATGGACCTGTATATGAATGGATAAGTCAATGGTCTGTAGAGCGCTGGAGTCCACTGTATGACAAATTTGACAACTTTTCTGTATGACGAAAACCAGGAAGACACTGATGTGACCCTCGGCCTATGGGCAGCTTAAATAGTACCTTTCAGCTCCTACAGTTCTTGGCATCTGCTAATAGGTGCCACTCCATTTATTCTGGCATAATTGGGATTTTTTCTGTAGCCCCCACCATTCCTGAGCAATCAAGTCTGTTAGTTTTGGTGTCAGATGTGCCATTAAGGCTCTGTACTGTCAGCAGGAAAAGAGGTACAGAGCCTGAACAGTGTAACAGCACTGATTGCTCAGGAACGGTGGGGGCTAGGGAAAAATAACTGCCGAGATCAGTAGAGCACGAGGAAAAAAAAACAAAAAAAAAAAAAAACCCCTACCAAAGAATCCTCTGCACCTATTGGAAGCCAGAGTCATACCATATATGGCCCCTACCAAATGAATCCTCGGTCTCAGGGTCATGCCACATTTAGCACCTCACTGCAGGATTGGAAGGGACCGCCATGATGTCCATACCATATATGTGCACATATAAATTGGGCATGATCGCAGAGAGGGGCCCGGGGGGCGGCGTGCACATATTTGCAGAAATGATTTGATGTAACTTAATGAACCGGACCTAGTGAATGCCAACAAGAATATGCAGGGTGCTCCAATCCTCAATAGTAGGCTGAGGCCCCACGTTGCAGAAAAGCTGCTTTTGTTGCAGATTTTCCCTCAGCTAAAGGCAGGAGTGGATTGAGCAGGAGGTAGATGTATAAGAACTTTCTATATAGTTCCCATTCCTTTTGTAGCCAAGGCTTTGACTATAAAAAAAAAAAAAAAAAAAAATTGCATAATGTGAGACCTTAGCTTAAAGTTGACTTTCAGGTCAAAGCTGACGACCTAGCCTAATGATAGGCCATCAATATCAGGTTGGCAGGGGTCTGACACCCACCACACCATCAGTTACCTGTTTGGAGCAGCCGATTGACAGAATGGAAGTGAAACAGACAGCGCCATTCTCTGTGTAGTGGCTGGACTGTGTCACTGCAGCTTAGCGCTGTTACAAGTGAATGGGATCTGATCTGCAGTAACCTGTCTGGCCGGTACAGAGAACAATGTTGGCTGCTTCCTGCTCTGTAGTAGCTGCTCAGAATTTCCTTAGTATATTTTAAGTATTTTTAGCCTGGAAAACCCCTTTAATGCTGCTTTACCGCTCAGTCATTTCTTATAAAACAAAGATGTCAATTCATGCAGCCATCCCTGGGATTTCCCTACACTTTGCAATTGCTGTCTTGTAACAGAAAGAGATGTCTAACCAGCATATTCTGTCTTTACTGCCCCCTAACAATTCTAAGTATTACTTAGTGTAGGATCCTTCTGGTTTTGGCGAATCTCACAGCTTTGGACCAGTACAATGAAGCTGCTTTATACCCACTTATTTTATTGCAGAAATTACTTTTTGGGGCAGACTGGAGACTTACAGAACCCTACAGGCTTTTCCAATTGCCTTTACTAATCCATGCTGAGCTGTCAGCTTTATCACCAGACTGGCCAGCACATATTAGGTTTCATGCACACAGGCCTGAGTACTGCGGACCTAGACATTTTAATGGAGCAGCTGGCACCGATCCCACCACTCCTTTATGGCAGTATATGGTATTAAGTGATGCTTGAAACCTATGCATAGAATTTAGCCTAAGGTGCACATCCCTACCAGGGGAATGTACCTCATTTATGGTGTACCTTGTTATGAAGGAGACAATATCCCCTAGTACCAGAGATAAGAGTGTTCAATACTCCATTCATCCCAAGTTCAGTGTGGAGACACAAGGCACACCTACGAACTCTCGGAACAACTGAAGTGTTACCACAAGAGGGGTGACTTTGGAACAGTGAGATGGCTCCTGAACCTGGTGGAAGGCCTGTGATCATACATGTTCCTGCGTATTTGGCCACAGAAATATAATTGCCTTCACATTGACCTGGCTAGCAAAAGAGAATCTCAGGCATCCTATGAATCCACACAAGGCTCATGGTGTTGACATGTGTAGATATAGTTCTAGGCCTTACTCTGCAGATTGAGTGCCCCCCCACCCCTGCCAACCACATTCAGACATGTAATAAAAAGTGACCACCAAGATTGACTTTTTTGTTTTTATTGGAAAACAAATATACAACTTGGAATGGATTTGAGGCAAATTGTGCCATAAGCAGGTTCTTCTGAAAAGTGGCTAAACCAAAGTAAACCTTAAACTGGTGAAGGAGCTTACAACTCACTGCTGGGTAATGCTATGCAGACCCCTCACATCAGTGTAATTCAAAGAAAACAAAAAGGAGGAAAAAAAAATAGTAAGCATGGTGAAGATGTTCCAGGTCTGGAGCAAACAATACGGAAGGAGAGGCAGGAAGGGTGGAAGGAAAAAAGAAAAAAGAAACAAGACATGTATCTGGGTAGACCAGCTTTGCATTAGTGCAACATAAGTTCAATATTGTTAACTATCTGTAGTTTAGAGTTGTTTACTCCACATTCCAACAAGCAGACAAGTTACTTGAAGAAATCCAACTTTGAGGAGAAGGGGGCAGGAAATTACAAAAAAATTAAAACTGAAGAGCCCGGATGTTCCCGCGTGACCAAATTCATCAAGGTCTTCCATGTGCACAAGGGGCTTTGATAAAATCCAGAGTAAGCCACATGCAGCATTTGTTACTTGATCAACTTTTCATGGAAACCGAAAGAATAAAAAGTTTAAGAAAAAGGGAAAAAAAAAAAAAAAAAAAATAAAGACGGTGACAGGAATATGGGAAACATGAATGGAATTCTAAATTACTATACATGCATTCCTTGACAGTAAGGGGGAAACATTTTACAGATAAGTTACAAACAAAGAAAGGCAAATAAACATCTTTGTACAAGAAATTTAACACATTCTGTACAATCTTCACTTTGCTGTCATCATTTGTACAAACTCTGCAAGAGAAGAAAAAGACGACGTGTGAGATTGCAAGTAACACCGCTTCATTGTGCATGCTATAATAAGTCAGATGACATGGTTTTCCCCAAGAGATCATCAATATCTATTGAAGTATTACACCTAGGACCACTGCTGATCAGCTGGATGAAAAGGGATCAGCAATCAGGTTAGTCTTATGGCACCATACATGGTGTAGTGGCTGTGCTTAGTACTGCAGCTTAGCCTCAGTCACTTGAATGAGCCAACCTACATAACTGGACATTGGTCGAGTGTCAGATAGGTGGAACTAAAATATGCTATTTCTTGATGGCTTGTCTATCAGGATTGTTTTCAAGGACCTGATACACCCCTTGAAGCGACTGGGTCAAAAAAAAAAGCTGCATGATGCTGCAGACACACAGCCAAGTCTCAGCTCTGATGTGAGTACCAGAATAAGCTGCTGACCACATTAATGACCTACCCTAAGGACATGTCTTCAGTATAAAACTTCTTATCAGGACCCCAATAGTAGTGCTAAGTATAGAGTAAGGGGGCATGCAGCCCCTGACAAACTTTACATGCACACAACACTTTAGCTGACATTGTCTTGCTCAGAGGGGAGGAAGAGGGCCAATGGCAACTGAACTTTCCACATTTGGAGAGCACATGTGTGGGATGGGGGTGTCGAGAGAAAGGGTGGTCAGCCAGACATCTTAAGATATTCACAAGCAGCAGGTACACTGCAACCAGAACCAGAATTCATCAGGATGGTGTGATGAGAGTGCACTGCCTTCTCTAAGAAGAGGACGGTTGCAGAAGGTTCTGCACTAAATCTACAGTGTTACTATAGGATAGTGCTGCTAGAAGACTCAATATCCACAAGAGGCCAGTGGCCATCTTGGCAGTCAATTTAGTTGTTCGGTTTCTCCAATTGCAGAAAAGGAATTGGCAATGTAGAAGCTTACAGTGCCTAAGAAAGTTCTACCAGTCCCTTTTATATAATAGAGATTTATACATAAAGAACTGAAAAACTTCTATATGGAAACTACAGGTCCTTCAAGACATGTCTGCATTCAGATCAGTGGGACATAAGACTAACAGCTTTTCCTTCTGTATATACCAACTTAAGCAACCGATGAGGATTTCAGACTTGCACCTGCGTTAGTATAGCCAGAAGGAAAACAGCAAATGCTACCCCCTTGAATAGGGCAGGGGGCATGCCATAAACACTGATTTGCATCACGATTGAAGACCTCCATTGTATAGATTTCTTCCTGATCTATACTGGCTCTGAATATAGAACACCGAGCATGCATGTGTATATGAAGAGCCAACAGAGCCTTCCTGCTGCCCTTCACAATAACCCCCACTCAAGAAAGTTACAAAAATAATGGAACCCACCTTCATAATTTACTTGACCATCCCCATCAATGTCTGCTTCCCTGATCATTTCATCGACCTCTTCGTCCGTTAACTTCTCACCCAGATTTGTCATAACATGACGGAGTTCAGCAGCGCTAATGTAGCCATTGCCATCCTGCAGGAGAGAGACAGTATGAGTTGAGATGGTGAGCTCTGCAGTCACAGATCACAGCACAGCCACAGTAGTATATAGTATTAGTTCATTACTATCCTAGGGCCTGATTCTGGGTGTGAGGTTAGGGAAGGCTTGGTTTCCTCCCTCAGTGTACACATGTTGGCAGATTAACCTGTTTATTAAGATTGTGTGTACTTAGGCAAGTAGTGACACTGAGGTCTGCTCCCAGGGAATCTTGTGCTACAAGCTATACTACATAATAGACCACAGTAGTAAACAGTCAGCCCTGACAATACAAATTACCAGTCTGGTTAAAGGGACTGGCTAGGATTAGGAAAGCCTACCTTCTTACAGAAACCACAGCACACCTGTCCACAGGTAGGCTGCATTGTAACTCTGCTCTATGAGAGTGCAGCTGGGCTGTCTATAGGCTATATGTGGTCCTGCAGGTGTGGGGCAGTTCTGGAAGAAAGCCATGTTTTATAATCCCTATAATGAGGATGATTTGCAAGTGAATTTGAGCTCAGCCTGAAGACTACAGCCACGCAGCAGTGAATTGCAGGAGTTACACATTTTCCCTCCTGATTTTACTGTTTGGTGGATGCACCTGTCTACATTCAGATTGTGCTGTATGCAAACTGAACACTGCATGATGTGTCAATCCAGCCCAGCAGAATAAACAATATGCAAATATGTGCTTTCAGCCCCGGGTGCTTCCTAAAGCTATAAGCCAACGGTTGCAGCGGAAACTCATTGTCTGACAAGAAGCCCAACCAGCCCTGCACACCAAGAGGCAAAATTAAAAAAACCTAAGATATGCTGCACTGTGTGCAGACTTAGAATATGTGATCTTCATGTAACTCAACATTCCTCTTGAACTGTCTAAGAGGAGAAAGTTTTCCATGGATAGGTCACCAATATCAGGTTTATGGGAGTTCCAGTACCCACACTGATCAGCAGTGAGAATGGAGCAGGAAAGACATTGCTGTTCAGTGTAGTGGCCACAATAAGCACTGCAGATAAACTCCTGACCAGAAAGACTTAAGCTGCATTGACTCCCTTCCACCACTATAAAGAACAGCGCTGTCCACTTCCTGCACAGTTCTTTGTATTAGTTGTGAGAACAGCTAAACAATGGGGGTCAGAACCCCACCAATCTGATAATAGTTACCCATGCACCAGCAACTAAGTCCTTTAAGTGGTTGTGCCATACCAGAGGATGGGGAAGATCAGATGGCTGAAATACCCCCATTTAAATCAGGAGAATCCATGCTCTTGGGATTGGATAGGAGTCTAATGGCAAAGCCCTTTTGAGTGTACCTTGCATGTGGCAACCAAGTTGTGAACATGCAACATGGATTACTGCCACGTTACCTGTCCATGCCATAAAAGCTACAGCAGTCAGTAGCAATATACAGTGACAACATTCAGTTGTAGTGAGCCCACACCTGATCAGACACTTACGTCCACAGGATAAGTGAACAGTGTGGTATAACCCCATTAACTACTGCCACCAATAACCAAAGTTTGTTTCCTCAATCCCCATTTAAAGGTGTCCCCCCCCCCCCCCCATCTCAGTAACTTATCCCTCTATCCACAGTTTTGACCATAGGGGCCCCTACAGTCACTACAATGGAGTCTTGCTGCACATACAGAACGGAGGTCTAACTTGTGCACCCATTCCAGTCAACAAGACAGCTTAGGGCTATATTTCAGCCATCATGGTCAGATTGAGTCTGATCTGCAACTTATAATCTATGTTAATAGGAAATAAGTTGCCAAGGTGAAAAAAATGCCTTCAAAGATGGACAGAACCAACATTTAACCCATTGATATCTGCCATTGTGAAGCTTGGACTACAGGTACACACCAGGAAACAATTGGCGGACTGCTACATTTTCACATAGATGACAGCATGTAAAGGCAAGCAATTTTTAGATACCTTGTCAAACACGCGGAATGCTTCTCTGATTTCCTCTTCACTATCTGTGTCCTTCATTTTTCTAGCCATCATGGTCAAGAATTCAGGGAAGTCGATTGTTCCATTACCTGTTGAGAGGACATGGGATTAGGAGTAAGTTCTGCCAGTCACTGGCTCCAAGTCCAGGAACTCACAGACAAGAGTGCGTACCATCAGCATCTACTTCATTGATCATGTCCTGCAGCTCTGCTTCTGTGGGGTTCTGCCCGAGCGACCTCATCACTGTGCCCAACTCCTTTGTTGTGATGGTGCCATCGCCATCCTTGTCAAATAGTGAAAAGGCTTCTTTGAACTCTAAAGAATGGAAAAAAAAAAAAAAAAAAAAAAAGTAAGTGAACTTTCCAGAACCATCCACATTTCCTACACCTGCATAACCATTCCTTTACATGACCCTGTGGGTAGAACCCTGTATAGAGTCACAACCATGTAAGATTTATCAATAGCCTGAAGGGGGTTGTGCAGACTAAGATACTGAACTCCACTCCCACTTCAGCCAGTGACATTCACTGATCAACACATGGCAATACTCAAGTTCAGTCCCATTTAAACAAATGGGGCTGAGCTGATATGCCAAGCATAGCCACTATACAAAGTACAGATTTGTACAGGGCAAGTGGGAAAGAGGCTGCAGTAGTCAGTGCTGGAGAGACCAAGTACAGGGCATAGGTACAAGGAAATACAACCATGGTTTGTTGTGTGCAGTCCCAAAAGGGTGTTCCGTTTCCTTTAAGGCTGGTTAGAAAACCTGCCACATGTTGGCACTTAGTGGATCATACGTACTACATGCTGCGCAATAGGAACAAATTACAAGAGGTCTATATGGTAGACTTACCTGCAATCTGCTCTTCTGTCAGTTGGTCAGCCTAAAAAACGAGAAAACAAGTGTGAGAAAGTGTCCAAGCCAAGGGCTGTATTACATTAGTCTTACAAGTATTCGGAGCCCAAGCCCTGTCACATCCCAGAGGACAATGAACTTCTGTAAGCCTAAAATACACCCAGTCTGGAGAGGGTGATCCAGCCTTTGCCAATACCCCTCTGATCCTCCATGTCTGATGGAGAAGCCTAGACATGACAGCAGGAAGGCAAGGATCTTCAGTGCACATACATAGTAACTAGCAAGGAGTGAGTAGTATGGAAGACATGACAGATTACACAAAGGTCTAGAACTACACACCTAGGTGCAAGACCAGAACAAAGCGCCATGCTACAACTTTGGTCGTGACACATTAAGGAGACTCCATATCAGTTGAAAAACTACTTTATTAGATGCTTGGCTGTGGCTGGTGGCAGGAGTGACATGTGACTGCTGCAGCCAATCACTGACCTCTGGTGCACCAACAAGTGCAGTGATTGGCTGTGATAGTTGTGTCCACACATTGCAAGCCAGAGCATTGAGGCTTTAGGACTGGCCAGTTAAAGACTGGCAGGGTGCAATACCCAGGTTCCCCACAATCTGGATGGAAGTGGCAGCAGTGTTCAGGCGGGTGCTGCAGCCTCTTTATTACCAAGCACATCAATGTACATCTGTTCAGTGGCTGTGCTTGGTATTGCAGCTTATTCACTTGAATGGGAGTGAGCGGAGGATGAAGCAGTGGCAATGGGCAGGAAGCAATTCTGGTTCTATCACCACTTCTACCAAGCAAGATGTCAGGGCAAGTATTGTGGGCACAGTTTATTGCTTACCACTGATGTAAACCTGGCATAGTATAACAATACATGCAATATGAAAGACTAGGGAATATTGAGCTCTTCAATGCTGGGATGTCAGGTCTTATTTTACACAATCAGATGATATACAATGACAAGTAATTCAGCTGCTTTAAGGTTGCTCAGCACAACTACATCTGGACTTGAACAGGCCATGAACAACTTCATCCAGAAGTGACCAGGAATTACATGGCTAAAGATCTCTTGGAGAGTGGTGAAGACCAGAACATCTTAAGGTGTGACATTGACATTGTAGCCAGATGGGGCATGCAAACTTGTGCCAACTTAAAGATGTAGCTGCCAGAAAAGAAAGTTTCACCCAAACCCATCACTACTTTGCAGCATAAGCCACAGAAGGGGCCCTAGCCAACAAGACAGTCATTCAAGCCATTCACCATCCATGTAATCTCCACATGTAGGCCAGTAGACCTCACCAATGGTGCAGAAGATACCAGTAAGTCTGTTACCCAACCCAAAGTCTTCCATGGCCTTTAAGCAATATACAAAGGAGATTAATATCCTTTAGGCCAGATGGAATAGACCTGCAAGTCATGTACTAAACAGCCAGATCTGTAGGTTACATGGTCTGGCAAACTTGTTATATAGAGATTGCAAAAACTATAGGGAAGAGTATCCCAGCCTCAGCCAAAGCACATGGAGTTTCTATATGTAGATGTAACAGTAACCAGGATCAGTCTACAGACATCCGATGTGCCACACCAAGACTGTATGACAGGTTGGGCTTATACTTGTCAAGCCTCGGGGCTGCTTTACCTCCTAGCTAAGCTAACATGAGAAGTATTAGCTAGAAAGTGGCCTCCCATCCAGATTGTGTGAACAATCCCACCAGCAATATGGCAGACTAAACTGAGCAATGATAGGGCCAGTCTAGAAAACAAAACCTACACAGTGGCCACACATGCAAACGAGAGACCAGCCGATCATGCCATACACAAGCCATTGGCCAACTATAGCCAGGTGACTGGATCCCCTATGCATGTGGCCAACTTTACATGAAGTCCTGTTTTCTATAACAGACATCCAGTCCCCAAGTTACCTTCTAAACTCAGGACCCAGAAAAACCCTTAAAGGTAAACTGAATAGCAGCAACTGTGAAGCCATTACACATGTCAATGAACAAGTCAGCAGAGGACGCTACAGAAGGAACTCTGCAACTTCACCCTATGTAGGTTGGACAAGTGACCACATGATTACTTCTAAGCAAACTTGTGGTCATAAGCAGCTAAATAAAGTCCTAACAAATAATATGAATTGTACAGTTATAAGCAGGCTGAGCAGCTGGGGGTGAAGTTACTATGAACAAGTCTGCATAGCAACTGCAGTGTCTGGCAGACAGTTTGCAAGTTAAAGGGGATGTGCCATTATGGACACTTGTTCCCTGTCCTGTGGATAGGGCATAAGTGAATGCTGGGGGCCTGAACACCAGGTCCTGAGTGATCAGGAGGATGGAGGACTAAAAACTTTATGAATGGAGCCCCAGTGTCCATAACAGCACAACCCATTTATTGCATACCATGCCACTTACCCTCAGACTTCCATGAAGAACACATGCTAGGCCCTTTAATGGGGATGGCTACTTCACCATCAATTGCAGGCTCCTCCACCACTACAATTTGGGCCTCATTTTCTAATTCTTGCTAAATTCTCTTTCACTCACTGGCGCTGCTGGATGTCCACATGAAGTCAGGCCCTGGAGGGTCTCCTGACTCGGCTGTCCATCCATACATGTGCGCTGACTGCACCATCTGGCATATAAACACTAGGGATGTACAGCCCCTTACTACACACATCTCAAAGATGAAGTCAAGTGCAGTAAGAGGACAGAACCTGCCCACCAAGTAAGACAGGAGGGTGCATATGGATAGCCACTGGGTCAGGGGAGCTCCAGGGAAGGGCTTCACATTGTCAGCCAGCTGCACCTGTAAGGAAAGATCATCGCTTACCAACATGGGACACTGAAGACTCTAGAAAAGGCCAGAGAAGAGATTAAATAAGTTTAATATGCTAATAGTAAAGCCACCAACCAGAGTCAATTGTCCACCAAGTAGCCCCCTATGAGCTGACAGTGGGGGACAAAGGTTTCCTAGTCCTGCAGGCATTCAAGCAATCCAGGAGAGTCCTTTTGGTGTGGCTGAGCTGTCAGGACATTTCAATAAAGCAATGCCCAGACCACTGGAGGAAAAGGGCAAAGCAAACAAGATCAATACATTGTACCCAGAGGGGCCCCAAATAAAGCCAGAGGCCTCATCAATGAATTAGAACACTAGTTATGTATATTCATGCAGTGGATCTAGGGTCAGGTGTTGTCCATGTGACCCTTGGGAAAGGCCTTTGTCCCATAACTAGAAATATTACTGCAGCGATACCAGCGTAGCCCTATTTAGCCAATCCAAGATGCTCAACCAATGCAGGGCATTTCTCTGGTTAAGGGTGTTACCTACGACTTAAGCCATAAATAACCAGTCATGGAGGGAGGGCTGGCCCCTGCACTGATCAGCTTTGTGGGGCTACCAAGTGCCTGCACTATCCACAACACTGAGCCAGAACCAGTTGACCATTCTGAATAGTGACCAGGTGCCAATACTGCAACTCCACTCCCCTCCCCGTGACTTCATCAGAATACAGGCTGCTGTAAACTGGCAGAAACTGCAATTCTGTCACCTAATGAACTTAGTGGAAGAGTGAAGAAATCAGGCGATACCTTTTAGAGGCTAACTGAGTATATTTATAAGTAAGCTTTCAGGAGTACTCGCTCCCTTCATCAGACATGGTGTGATACAAGAACTGAAAATTAACAGATTTTTATACACATGGTTTTCAAAGCATTACTTTTCAGTTCTTGTATCACACCATGTCTGATGGAGGAAGCTAGTACATCTGAAAGCTTACTTATAAATATACTCAGTTAGCCTCTAAAAGGTATCGCCTGATTTCTTCACTCTTCCACTACTTTCAATGGCTAACACGGTACAACATTATACTACTACCTAATGAACTTGGCAGTGACAGGTGCACAGGCAACAGGAACCGCCAGTGACAGACTCCAGTTGGGTTAGCCTTATGGAGATAGAAATTACAGTAATCACTGATCAATAGGATAGGTGACATGTGGGGGTCTCAGTGATCATACAAGAATAGGGTCCTGTGTCAAAAATGGAGCTCCTGCTCAAATCTTAATGGGACCATCAGACAGCCACGTGCTGCTCTCTAGAGACTGAATGAAGTGTTGGTACATGTGGGGCCACCGCTCCATCCAAAGTGCAGACTCTCATACTCCTGACCTGTGAGGGTCCTAGCCTTCATACCAGTCACCTATCCTGAGGATAAAAATTTTAAATGTTGCTTGTGGGCCAACTCATGCATGGGCATAGCCCACACACAATGTCACTAAGTTCTGGGCCTCACATGGAAGACAGATCTCAGGGTTATGTCAGCCAGTCAGGTCACTGCTTTACCTCCCAAAAGCACTTGGATGAATTCTTATACCCAAGTGCCACCTGCTGCCAAGGTGGCATAGTACAGGCTGTCACAGCAACCAGTGTTCTGCAAGAGCACCAGGGAGCACATACCTTGCGATTTCATATTTTTTTTTACTTTATTGCTGGTAGCATGGCATTTCACGTTATAGGGATCAGATTGAGGAAAACTGAGGTAAACAGACAAGTCATGAAGCCAGTCACATAATATGGCAACAAAGGAGTGAGAACAGAAGATGAATATCCAGTCCTAACTAAGCCGGAGTGTGAAGACTAGTTTTACAGGTGGGGGTAGATTGTAGAAAGCCATAAGAGTAGGTTTGTTACATTGTAGTCCAGCATACAGGCAGCAATGTAAACAATGCATTGTCCACTATGGTTGCCATGGTTACATTAAGCTACACCTGTAAATAGCAGCAGCAGGAATATCCCTGCACAGCCCCCAGTACTAAGATCTTCTACTGCTTCCTGCTGGTCTCATTCACACAGGGAGAAAGATGGCACAAAATATTATAAAGCTTTATGGCTTAAACTGGCCATACACAAGATACCACCAACAGCTATGTCTCCCAGTGCCCCAGACACATGCACCCTTGGCCAAAGAGTAAGGCAATGCAGGGGGGTTGTCAGGGCAAAAAAAAAAAAAAAAAAAAAAAAAAAAAAAAAAAAAGGGCATGTTAATGTACAACCCCCTGATACTCCTCTACCCCGGAGGAGTTGGGAGGCTCCCACACACATATTAGATGGCCAAGCTGACTAGTGGTAGCTTTAATGCCCTTCCTCCTGGCATCATCTGCCCATCTCTCAATATTAAAAGCCCACTCACTGACCACCAAGAGCATGCCAGTCATGGCCAGTGTGTGCTACAGGTCAACAGGTTGAATCCAGGACACATCTGGGTGCATCATATTACAGCAAGTAGAGAGCCCTGTACTCATTTAGTGACCCAGATGTCACACAACCCCCTACCCAATCTAGATCCATCTAGGATGAGCCCAGAACCAATAAAGTGCAACCCCCTTGCATCTGGCACAGTAACCCTAGCAAAGCCACTGCAAAGAAATATACGACCCAACCCTGACACTCCGGCCACACAATGAGCTGCAACAGTCGGAGGCCTGCGTTACGTCACACAAGGGAACACCAGGCGAACACTCCCGCATTCTGTTCATTCATAGGTGTGCCACGCCTAACCGGAGCAAGCGTGCCACAACTGCTACACTGATAGGAAGACCCACAGACACATGGTGGGTGATGAAAGCCAAATAGGAACTCGTAAACAAGACTTATTAATGTTTTATTTTTCGCCACATGAGGAATAGTGCTGAACGCCAACACACCAAGGAGAGTCTTCTACCAAGCCTTGTAATGACCCGGTGCATACACTGAAGTACGATCGTATTCAGTAATCCAAAAATGTTACAGAAAGTCTATTTTAAGTATGCGTGTGAACTGCCCAGTGGGATATCTACAAGTCCCCATCAAGTTAGAATGGGCAGGACTGGAGCCCTTCCTTCCGGAAACTGCAGTACAATGCGGCTGGACCCACCCTGATCTAGGGAGTAGATGACTAGTCCTGCCACTGGGTGACAAGTCTCCACCAACTCCCTATAAAGGGATATATGACACCCCTATGCTGAACTTTGGCCATGGCATCCAGACTGGTTTATAGGGTGGGGGTCATTTACACAGGCCATAGTACAGGTCACTATAAAGCAACATGTGCACTCAATGAATCCAGAAATCTGTCCCTTTAAGTAAGCAGGGGGTGCAGTAGCCTTGCACATGCCACATGCATCCCCACCGCCCTGCCTATTAGTGCACGACCCAGTTTCACATGGGTTATGGAGATTATGTAACGCCACTGTACAGCCTCTTCAGGATACAAAGAGCCTGTCAGTCAGCGGCAGGGCGTGGGAGGAGGAGATCTACATGCGGCAGCCTTGGCTTTATTCTACCGCCCTGAACAAACCTTGCTCACCTTGGAAACCAGATTATATGGTGCAACACCCCGTGCACCACCAGCAGGATAAATGAATGAACTCACTTACAGTGACTGATCTGACAGTGTACTCAGCAAGCCACGCATATATACCACCATGTGCATGACAAATAGCCTACATGACAAGTCACAGCTAGAGGATCTGGTTGACAGCTATAGGACAAGCAGTTCTGCAAAAGCCAGAGACCACCCACTAAGAGGTCCTGCAGAATCTGAGATCCTACTGTCAATCCTAGAAACAAGAAGCTCTGCAGCAGCACATTTTAGAACTAACACCCACCACATGGTGCTGAGTCTACACCCTAAGAGGTTCTGCAGCAGTAGATGTACCCCAAGGCTACTCCATCTGTAGTAGATTACACTTGACCGGTGTACCCCAAATCTACTCCACCTGTAAAGGCAATAGAGGGTATCAAAAATCAGCACTAGACAAGAGGTGCTGCAGCAGCTGGTGATTGACAGACACAGCTCTGCAGCATCCATAAAGCTAACATATATAACTAAAATAAGGCTTTGAACCCCTGCAGAAGCCACAAGCTAGAGATCCCTTTAAGGGATGACATAAACCCTCCACTAGCTCCTGAGCCATCAGTCCGCATTGATTTTTAATGCAAGTGCGCAGTAAGCCCTCCAGGGGCAGCATGAGGGCGCCCAGGCAGTGACATATCTGACAGGAAACAGGTGAGAGGCGCAGGCAGGCATTCAGGGAAGCCGCTGGGCGTTACTCACCATTTCCAATGGAAGTAGTTAGCGCGCAGCTCCAGCAGCAGCTCAGCAGTCACAACCTCACCCCTCGCAGGCTCGACTCGGACTAATTTCCAACCGCCGCCAACCGCTCTTCATAAACACCTCCCTCCGCCCTGGATCCCTCCGCCAACGCGGTAACTCCGCCCCAAAACGAAGAAAGTGATGGCGCGGCTTCTCCGCACACACGAGCCGCGCTGTAACTGCTCGTACCGGCGGTAGAAATAGGAACGGTGGGTGAAAATCACCTCACCTGCTATCGGAAGTACCGAGCCGTTTTGTATTAAGTAGTTATCGGTAATAGGTCACGTCATTCGCCTGAGGAGAGGGACTATTTCTCCAGCGCGCATGTATACCACAGGCCGGGAAGTCTTGTATGAATGTGAAGAGCTGAACGCTGATTGGTCGCTCGGTACCTGCAATGCGTCACTCGGACATGCACACTGTGGTCGCATCCGCGCGTGCGCAGTGAGGGCTGCTGATAAACGCAGCAGCAATTGGGAGGAGACTGGAAGTCTAATAGTACTAATAAACCAAGACAACATATACATGGAAGACATGCTGTGCAGGTGTCAGGGCCGGCCAAAAGTGACAGGCAGCTGGGAACTGCGGCCACAGGCAGGGCTAGACAGGACAGGGGTGCTGGCATAGAAATAATGGTGTACAAGGTGCCTGAAAGTCCACAGGAGACTAGTGAAGTACACCCTTATGGTATAGGCAGGCTATATGGACTGTGATAAGGGATGTGGATAGGTGTTTGACAGGTTCTGCAGCAGTTTACATTAAATAGATATATGGGCCAAGCAAGATGCGATTAGAAAACCGCAGCGTTACCGGTTACATGGTGTATACTGTATATATATATACACACCACGTGTACGCTCATAGAACTAATATATATGGTAACTAGTCTTTATATCGCCCATTGTATTCTGTAGCACATATGGTATATATACTTGCATACAGTATGCTATACTATGCTCAGGGTTCACTATGGCTCCATGCAAACGGCAACACCATGTTTGTATCTATAGCCGTGTCATAAGGAGTGTAACTAGTAACTAAGAGGCCCATAACAAAACTTGCAATGAACCCTTAGGCTAGGTTCACACTAGCGCATTTTTGTCTGTTGTCCTGAGCTGTCATAGGATCAGAACAACTGAATGGTAAAGTAATAGAATGACTGATACAGACGGCGCACCCTCCGTTGGCGTCCGTCACCATTCACTGTAATGTTAAAAACAAGACGGAAGCTTTCTTCTGCGTGCCCGGCTTTCTCCTCCGTTTGAAAAGCGAACAAACAAGACAGAATAAAACGTCTGCTCTGTTTTTAACATTGCAGTAAATGGAGGGTGCTGTGTCTGCATCCTCATTCCATTACTTTTTCAGTCTGTTGTTCTGATCTTATGATAAATCAGAACAACAAAGTAACACTAATGTTAACCTTTCCTAATCCACAAGAACATGAATAGCTTTGAGGAATACTGCACATAGGATAGGGATGTCACGTTACACAGATAATAATTGCAGTGATGTCACAGTACGGGGATAATAAACAGTGATGTCACAGTACAGATATAATAAGCAGAGTGATGTCACAGTACAGATATAATAAACATTGATGTGACAGTACAGAGATAATAAACACAGTGATGTCACAGTACAGATATAATAAACAAGTGATGTAACAGTACAGAGATAATAAACAAGTGATGTAACAGTACAGAGATAATATACACAGTGATGTCACAGTACATGGATAATAAGCACAGTGATGTCACAGTACAGGGGTAATAAACAGTGATGTCACAGTACAGGGATAATGCACATAGTGATGTCACAGTAAAAGATAATATACACAATGATGTCACAGTACAGGGATAATAAACAGTGATGTCACAGTACAGAGATAATGTACACAGTGATGTCACAGTACAGGGATAATAAACCCAGTGATGTCACAGTACAGATATAATAAACATTGATGTGACAGTACAGAGATAATAAACACAGTGATGTCACAGTACAGATATAATAAACAAGTGATGTAACAGTACAGAGATAATAAACAAGTGATGTAACAGTACAGAGATAATATACACAGTGATGTCACAGTACATGGATAATAAGCACAGTGATGTCACAGTACAGGGGTAATAAACACAGTGATGTCACAGTACAGGGATAATGCACATAGTGATGTCACAGTAAAAGATAATATACACAATGATGTCACAGTACAGGGATAATAAACAGTGATGTCACAGTACAGAGATAATGTACACAGTGATGTCACAGTACAGGGATAATAAACCCAGTGATGTCACAGTACAGGGATAATACACACAGTGATGTCACAGTACAGAGATAATAATCACAGTGATGTCACAGTACAAACACACTCAATTTTCATCATCCGTAGTCATCACTAACACCACCTTATGTCTCATTGTACCTGAGTCCCATGCGCTAAGTCATAAGATGCTACACTTGCTATCCTTGTAGCTACTTTGCACATTATAATTATTACATATATAATGGGCCTGCTACAGATCTGTCACCAAGATCTGCCAAAAAGACTGTGTGTGTGTTGGGTATCTTAAAGTGCAATGAACTGGAAGTTGGCTGAAGAATAATGTATCATATCTGCTTTGATTCATCCCTGTCATTTAGCAGATTCCACTGGGATACCAGCAACTCTTCAGGTACGACTCCTAGAGTCTCTTATTAGGGATCTGGAGTGGAGCAGGGGTCATTCCTGCAGAAGACCAACCAAGAGCGGAGACCCACATGGAGACTCTCCACTGGATCCCCAGCCGCACACAGAGGTGGGTATACATATTTTTATATTTTAAGCCTCTGCAGCTGTAAAGAAATGACTTGCAACACAAAGCAGAGTTATGGTCATCATATACATTTTATTGCATTTGCTGCTGTTGGAGAATTCCAAGAATTTATTTGACATTCTTGGACAACCCCTTTAAAACTTTATTATTTTGCTCCCTCATTTGACCTGCTGTACATAAAGTTCTACCCTTCACAATAGCGCCCCATCAAAGATGCACTTGTAATATTGCTTTGTATCTAATACAATAGGAACATATGGGACAGGTGAGCACTGAGACCATGAATTGAATTGCACTCGTTGTCCTCACCTGAAGACATGAAGACAATGGCGTCAACCTGCTGTGATGAGAGTTCGCACAAGAGAGTCATATTACATGTGTTGTATCTACAACTACACTAGGAAATATTAAATGTAGCTCAGCCTGAGCCTGTGTCAGGACCATTGCTGGTAAAGCTAAGAATCAGGTATTTAGAGTGTAAGCTCCTGTGGACATGCTTTGATATAAATGATAGTCTATATCAATACGTTGTCATATTCTCGTATAATAGAGAATAAATCATTGTGTTGTGACATTTGCATAGAAGCACTATATATCTATGATGGTTGGCAACATCAAATAGAAGGACTATTGATATATTGTTTTATTGAAGTATTCTTCCCATGCACATAGGGGGAAATTTACCATGACTGGTGTTTCATAATCTGACCTTAGAGGGGTTTTCCAGCCTGAAAGTATTTTCTCATGATGATGACCATTTGGCAAGATAGGCCATCAGTATCTGATTAGTCAGGGTTTGACCCCTGGTCCTTGCGCCGATCAGCTTTTTCAGCAGCCTCCAGACATCAGAAGCTGCTACAGTGGATAAGGTCAGTAGCAAATCTGCTCCTATGCAAGTAAGAGGACCAGCCATGTCTTCACTATACACACTTGAACAAAATTGTTGGTACCCCTTGTTTAATGAAAGAAAAACCCACAGTGGTCTCAGAAATATCTTGAAACTGACAAAAGTAATAATATATAAAAATTCTGTGAAAATGAACAAATGAAAGTCAGACATTGCTTTCCAACCAGGCTTCAATAGAATTTTTTTTAAAAAGAAAACTCATGAAACAGGCCTGGACAGAAATGATGGTTCCCCTGAAAATAATGTGACCAAAGGGACATGTTAAATCAAGGCGTGTCCACTAATTAGCATCACAGGTGTCTACAATCCTGTAATCAGTCAGTGGGCCTGTATATAGGGCTACAGATACTCACTGTGCTGTTTGGTGACATGGTGAGTACCACACTCAACATGGACCAGAGGAATGAGGAAAGAGTTGTCTCAGGAGCTAAGAAAGAAAATTATAGACAAGCATGTTAAAGGTAAAGGTTATAAGACCATCTCCAAGCAGCTTGATGTTCCTGTGACTACAGTTGCACATATTATTCAGAAATTTAAGATCCATGGGACTGTAGCCAACCTCCCTGGACGTGGCTGCAGGAGGAAAATTGATGACAAATCAAAGAGAAGGATAATATGAATGGTAACAAAAGAGCCCAGAAAAACTTCTAAAGATGTTAAAGGTGAACTTCAAGCTCAAGGAACATCAATGTCAGATCGCACCATCCATCTTTGTTTGAGCCAAAGTGATCATGGGAGACGACCAAGAACACCATTGTTGAAAACAAATCATAAAAAAGCCAGACTGGAATTTGCCAAACTTCATGTTGACAAGCCACAAAGCTTCTGGGAGAATGTCCTATAGACAGATGAGACAAAAATCGAAATTTTTGGCAAGGCACATCAGCTCTATGTTCACAGACGGAAAAATGAATCATATCTTGAAAAGAACACTGTCCCTACTGTGAAACATGGAGGAGGCTCTGTTATGTTCTGGAGCTGCTTTGCTGCATCTGGCACAGGGTGTCTTGAATCTGTGCAGGGTACAATGAAATCTCAAGACTATCAAGGGATTCTAGAGAGAAATGTGCTGCCCAGTGTCAGAAAGCTTGGTCTCAGTCACAGGTCATGGGTCTTGCAACAGGATAATGACCCAAAACACACAGCTAAAAACACTCAAGAATGGCTAAGAGGAAAACATTGGACTATTCTGAAGTGGCCTTCTATGAGCCCTGACCTAAATCCTATTGAGCATCTTTGGAAGGAGCTGAAACATGCCGTCTGGAAAAGGCACCCTTCAAACCCGAGACAACTGGAACAGTTTGCTCATGAGGAGTGGCCAAAATACCTGCTGAGAGGTGCAGAAGTCTCATTGACAGTTACAGGAATCGTTTGATTGCAGGGATTGCCTCAAAAGGTTGTGCAACAAAATATTAAGTTAAGGGAACCATCATTTCTGTTCAGGCCTGTTTCATGAGTTTTCTTTTTTGGAAAGCAATGTCTGACTTTCATTTGTTCATTTTCATAGAATTTTTATATATTATTACTTTTGTCAGATTCAAGTTATTTCTGTGACCATTGTGGGTTTTTCTTTCATTAAATGAAGGGTACCAACAATTTTGTCCATGTGTGTAGCTTCTAGAAGCTGGATCAACAGATCCAAGTGGGGTCCCATTTTCAGACCCCTGCCGATCAGATAGTGATGAACTATCATGTGGACAGGGCATGAGTTTGAATAACCAATTGGTGGCCGGAAACCCCTTTAACGGTTATAGACTGTATGCATCCAGGCGGTCTACTCTTAACCCTGAAAGGATGTACCCGGACATCCTTGCAGTATTACGCAACTGCACAAAATCATGCAGCTGCAAAACCCGTGATCCAGCTGTAACTACAGCAAGAGCTCCTCTAGAGAGGACAGGGAGGGTTTGTTACCGTCCCTCCCTTCCCGATCACTGTATACACAGCATTCAATGAGTGCTGTATATACAGCTATGGGAGCCGTCATATTGAAGCTGAGAATCTCATGTGATACCAGTAATATTTTTCTAGGTAGTATAAAAACAGAGATACAGCCATTTGTGACCATTCCTCTTTGGTAAATGTTTCAACTCTACATACTGCATTGAGTACAGGTGTTCGGGCAAAGTCTCCCTGGCAATGCTTAGTTAGATCATTACTAATGGAAACTTTACAGCCTGTTTTCTATTAAAAGGAAGTTAGATAGGTTAATAAATTATATTACAAAAATATTCACCAAGCACCCCCGACACAATAATAAAAAAAAGGGACTTGCACTTTAAACAAACCCTTATTTCAGGTGAATCCTGCAGGGATCTCATTGACTAGTGCATACGTTTGACCTTATATCCTGACATATGAGTGAAGAATGATAACTTCCTGTGTGTTTTTAATAATAGTGCAGCCTCACATTGATATGTGGATACCTGGCTGGACTGACAGCTCAGCTCCTGGCATCCACCATTCCTTCAGTGTCCCGCAGAGCTGGCCGTATCTGGTTGTCAGCGGTGATATATCCTGCAGTCTGTCTCCTGATAGATGACATGCTTAACCGCAGAACCCCAGAGATATATTTCTGCATAAGCATGGAAAAGTTTTGACAGGGCCTGTTGACTTTCCTGATGCAATTAACAGTAGCATGCAGGGTTAACCCCATCCGCCTTGTCCCCGTTGGCACTAAAAGGGCAGCCTAAAAAACACAGTCAGTGTAAATGATTATTGATTGTTACTAGGGGGGAGACTGTGGAAGTCTTAGGAAATGGAAAGTGTAAAATTCCTCATAAGCATTGCCGTAATTACCGTAGTCTGTGAGAAGTGAAATTTGCTTGTCATTAAGTGATCTGTCTATATTGTCATCTACACCACGGCCCCGCTCTGTTTCTTAATATTACAGTCTTCAGAATGAGATTTTTCGTGGAATCTGATTAGTACGGACATAATCGCTGCATGTAAATGACCCGTAGTCATCATATTCAATTGACAATAATCGCCGCCATCGAAGCCTAAGCTAATGTGACACGTAAAAAATTTGTTTTGTCAGACAAGTGAAATTGGGATGATCTGTGAACGGAGTCTTTTACAGTCATCGGCATAAGAAAGACCCACTGAGATCAATGATATAAAGGAATTGTTTGGATCCTCATGAGTAATCGATGGTTCTGAACACTTAAAGGGAATTTGTCAGCTATATGTCCCTATTAAATTAAATCCAGCCCTGGGTGTGGACTTAAAGGGAGTCTGTGAGGTCAAAAATGTCTCCCAAAGCAATAGTAGGGGCCTTTGATAGGAGCAGAAACATACCTATGTGACCATAGACGGAAGAAGCAATGTGGAGCTGGAAGATTATGACCTAAATCGCGATTAATCGGCCATTTTACCTCAATTACAATTAATGGTGATTATTTGGGTCATGCCTCTTTTAAACCACGCCCCCTTTACAGTAAGAGTATGTATTGGGAAAACCTCGCAAGATTTGTCTTGCAAAGTTAGCCCAGCGGTTTTTGTTTGGCCCGAACACGGCAAACCGAAACTGCTATTATACCCTGGGTTCTCTTCAGATCTCAGAGTATAATAAGCAGAAGCCAAGGGGAGGTGATCAAACATAAAAAACAATGTTACTCACCTCTTCTGGGCTCCGACGCGGCTCCTTGCTGTCTTCAGGTCTTCTGACTGATGTCAGTTATCGCTGATGCCTGTGATTGGGCCTCAGCAGTCACCTGGGTTGCGCAGGCCTCAACAGTCCCGAACATCAGTCAGACCCGAAGACAGCAGGGAGCCTCGCCAGAGCCCAGGAGAGGTGAGTAACACTTTTTTATGTTTGAACACTTCCCCTTGGCCTCCAATCATTATCCTCTGAGGTCCCATACTATAATAATAGCAGTTCCAGTTCGGATGTGTCTGGTCCGAATGAAACTGCAGTTACATCCTCATGAAGCCTGTAATAACTGAACCGACCAATGTGAACAAAATCATGGCGGTTGTCTGGGTTGATGTTCAGTTTTGGTTATTTTTCGATTAATCGCTCAGCCCTAGATAATCATAATCTTATGGATATACAAATTCGTCTGCAAGTGCACCAGAGGCGGGCCCGAATTGCCTGCAGACAGTCAAAAGTACTCTGACAGTCTTTTGGACTCGCTGCCCAAAAACCATTCCTTTAGCGACAATTGACATTTTCTGCCACTTGCATTCCCTTTACATTTAATGTGTCGTGAGACTTTTACTATAAAAGGACAAATATATATGTCCTGATATTTAATATTCTGTCCGCTGATTGTCTATATGGAAAGAGCGACTATTACTGAGGGGTTTAGACAGGAGAGTCGCATAGCATAAACTTTTGCTTTAATCAGAAGAATGTCCATAATAGGAAGTTATGGGAAATATGTATTTATCGCCTTCTACATTGCAGAAAGTGGAGATCAAGAACTGAAGAACAAATGTAAGAACAGCATCCTGCAATGTGATGGTATGAACTCAAGCATCAGATCCCGAAATCTAGAAAGTCCCAAGTAAGTATATGTGCTTGAGGTCTCTCCTCCATCACATTGTTAAAAAAACTGTTCAGCCATTTTTTTTATTCTAAATGTTTTTTAGAAAGTTGTGTAGAAACCAGTATCACTGCCAGGAAATTTCTGACAGGTGCGGTCACCAGTGGTGCAGGTATTTTACTATTTGATTTATCCATTGTATGTAAAAGATTGATAGATATGAGATAGATATATATCAAATAGATAGAAAGATAGATCTCATATCTATATACAGTAAGATAGATATTAGACAGATAGATATTAGATAGATAGATAGATAGATAGATAGATAGATAGATAGATATTAGATAGATAGTTAGATAGATAGATAGATAGATAGATAGATAGATGGGAGGTTCCGTCTGCATTTGTCATTTAATGTCCGTGGTTGTCATTCTACTATAACAATGGTAGCGTGAACCTAGCATAAGTCTATAAGAAAGAATCACCTTCTGAATTTTTGGAGTGCTGCAATTTTTTTTTCTTTTATTACACAGGCAGATAGATATTAGACAGATAGATATTACATAGATAGATATTAGACAGATAGATAGATATTACATAGATAGATATTAGACAGATATAGATAGATAGATATTACATAGATAGATAGATATTAGACAGATAGATATTACATAGATGGATATTACATAGATAGGTAAATAGAGAAGAGAAATAAGCAGACGCTCTTCATATAAATAATGGATGGTCGCTAGCAAAAAACAAAAAATTGCAGCACTCCAAAATATCATAGAAAAAGATTATTCTTAATTGACTCAACAGGTGCCTGATAAGGATGAGTTCACACTACCATTGTTAATGTCTATTGCTGTCATCTATCACAGGATGACAGCAACGGACATTAACTGTAGCAGAGTAACGTTTACAGACAGAGCCCTCTCTGTCTGTATCCATTCCCATTGACACTAATGTAAACATCACTTTCTTCCCACCATGTTTGTTTACTTTTGTAATGGAAAAAAGACCTGCATGCATGACTTTTTCTTTTGTCAGAGAGGTAAAAAAATGACAGAAGAAAGCTATACCCATGTTTCTTACATTGGTGTGAATGCAAAGGACACCCGATGGAGAGGATTCTATCTGCATCTGTCATTTAATGTCCGTGGTTGTCATCCTACCATAACAATGGTAGCGTGAACCTAGCATAAGTCTATAAGGAAGAATCAGCTTTTGAATTTTTAGAATGCTGCAATTTTTTTTTCTTTTATTACATAGGCAGATAGAGAGATAGATATATGAGAGATAGCAAACTGCTTGCTGATATTGTCCTTGGCTGGATTTGAACCACTGCTAACCACTGAGCCACCTTTTTTCTTTTTATTACAGTTTTTGCATTTTTTTAAATAAATCTTTTTATTAGGGTTTTTCACATTTATGCGCCTAAAACATGCAAATAACAATAACATTCGTGACATTTCTCCACAGAAGCTTTTTTATTTATTTTTTTTAATTAAAAAGTGACAATGGAGAGGAAAAGTTTGCAGGCAGATTATAGACATCCATGTGCACGTTCCTTCTAAGACCTCCTATGTTGTGGTTTGGTGCATACTTCTATCTACCTAGATGCAATGTTTTCTTCTTTAGCTGCACCTTCATGAGTCTTTTCTCCATGTGAGTTTCATACAATAGATAATAATAATCCTTAAACTGAATATGATAGGATCAGTAACTGGCATGGTGGGTACAGCTGGGCCGTGCCATCTTCAGGGTGTAGCAACAAACTGCTGAGATGATCGAGAACAACTGTTGTAAACTGTTGTAAAGAATATATATGAGCCTAGTATTGTATAGACCATTGTTTTCCACCCAGTGCTGCCAATGGCTTTGAGGGTTCCTTTAAGAGATTATTCTGGATCATACATACTGATAAGCTACCCTTAGGATAGGTCATCAGTATGTAATCAGTGGACGTCTGATACCCGGGATCCCCACTGACCAGCAAATTGAAGAGGCTGTAGCATTCGGATGAGCGCTGCAGCCTCTTCACTAAATACCAAGCACGGTGCCATATATTCTGCAGGGGCTGTACTATTCAGTTTAATGGGACTGAGCTGTTGCAGTACCAAGTGACTGGAGAAAGTGA
Organism: Leptodactylus fallax; assembly: GCA_947044405.1. Classification (NCBI taxonomy): domain Eukaryota; kingdom Metazoa; phylum Chordata; class Amphibia; order Anura; family Leptodactylidae; genus Leptodactylus; species Leptodactylus fallax. The sequence goes on from CAMRHE010000006.1 coordinate 10,316,726, forward strand.
TGTCATTGGCACAGGGAAGAGGCAGCGGCGCTTATGAGCACCATGGCCTCTTCAAGCAACTGATCTCTGGGGGCTCTGGGTGTCAGACCCCTACTGATCACATGTTGATGATTATCACTATTAAAGTCCCAGAAAAACCTTTTAGATAATTTTCCCAAGTTGTATATAAATGGGGGCAGGTGCAGGGAATGATTACCAAGCTATACATATTGTATCTGTCCTCCTGGCTGCCGATCATTGGCCTATATGCCTTATGGCACCTCCCCACTGAGACCCGTGATTAGCTACAGTGAAGATCTGTGTATACGGAACCTCCTAACAGCAGCCATGTGAACATATCCCAGCACTGAGGACTGGAGGTCAGTGCTGAAAGTGATGCCATGGAGGATTGGCAACTTAGCTTGGTTTATTATTTTTAATCAGTCCCTGCCCTCATATTTATATAACTTGGGCAACATTTAATCCTTACTCAGGTTTCACAGTAACAAGACCTGTCACTTACAATATGGAAGGCCATCTGGTTACAGACCGCTCGTATGTTACTTAACATATCTGAGCCAAGTTATAGCACTGGACAAGAATTATAGTCCCTTACACCAAGCTTCTCAGTGGTAGGATGGTATTGGGCGCTCCCCAGGAATGGAAACATGGCGTGACCATTAAAGGGGTTATCCATCTTACCAGTACATACCCTGCATGGGATAAGTGTTATTACTAATATACTCCCCAGGGCTGCTGGGGAGGCCAGAACTCCCATTCCTCTGTCTCCCCTGCAGCCTCTCTGACCCTCACTGACGTCAATGACTCTCGTATACTTGGGCTGCAGACTCGTTAACTAGAGCAGAATCGCTCATGCGCTGAGAGTCAAGAGCGTCAGTCAGGGAGGCAGAGGAAAAAGAGCTCCAGCCTCCCCCAATGCCCTCTACAAAGTTAATAAATGGGGCTCAAGAGGACCGATGCAGGGACTAGTTACATAGTTACTTCAGTCCATCAAGTCCAACCTATAACCCTACAGTCCACTACAGTGTTGATCCAGATGAAGGCAAAAAACCCCATGAGGCTCATGCCAATAGCCCCATTTCATGGGAAAAAATTCCTTCCCGACTCCAATCTGGCAATCAGTATAAAACCCTGGATCAACGTGCCCTTAAAATCTAGAACCCATAACCCGTAATGTTGTTCTGTTCGAAAAAGGCATCCAGGCCCTCTTTGAACTTGTTCAATGAATCCACCATCACCATATACTGGTAAGCTTTAGTACTCCCTGGATAATCCCTTTAAGGTTTTCATTCCAGTTACCTACATCTGGAAATCAGGAAAAATTGACCCTTTGCCTTTACTGTCCTTGCCAAAAAAGGGTGATATATCCCTATACACAACCCCCAACATGGATAAACAGTTGCAGTAACCCTACACTGTAACTCTAACCCAGGCTATGGGGATAGGCTTACAGGAGCATCACTAGACTTGTCTATTCGCCTCTAATTTCCTATCTAGACACAATAAAGACATAAATATGTGGTGGGGGATACATATGACTTCCAATGGGACACATCTTACTAGTAGTCTTTATCAACAGTTCCCTAATACAGGTGTAGTATAGATATCCAGACCCTGCACAGCAGGCTCCTGGTACCTGACGCTCCTAGTGAATGGGGAGCACGTGCAACACAGCGCCTAATCAAGTAATAGTAGTGGCACTGCAATTCCCCAGAACCGTGGCTATGCAGTGGATGGCGCTGCTGTGCCACTCATATTCCATGAATCGGAGCGGTGCTGCGTGCGCCGCTTGTCTAGTAGCAGCTTCCAGAACCTGGAGGCTACTAGAAAAGATGATCTGTGCGGTGTCTGGGTGTTGGACCCTGACAGATCACATACTGATGACTTATACTGTACGTAGGACATAAGTATGAAAAATAGCCATTGTGACAGCTAGCCACAGACTTTTGGCTGCCAAAAAATATCCTTAATGTTGGAAATATTCAGCCACTAGTTAGCAGAAAATAAAAAGGTATGACACAATTGGCCAAACATGGGCAATTATTGGACAGCTCTTGGGCTTAGTGGTTAGCACTATTACCTTACAGTGCTGGGCTCCTGCGTTCAAGGGCAAAATCTGCAACAGTTAGTATGTTCTCTTCATGTTTCCATGGGTTTCCTCCCACATGCCAAATATGTACTGATAGGTAAATCGGCTCGCTGTACACCAGCCCCTGCTCCTTGGGTCTCCATGAGAAAAGCTCATAACATATGTTTGCCATTGTGCCCATATTCTAGTTGTTTCTGCTGGTGGGGATCGCCCTACACTCGATGGATCAGCTGTGATGTGGCCTAGCGTTATCTGATGTGTATGGCTAGTCTTATTCTTCCTGGCATTGTATGAATAGACATTACCATTCCCTGTGCCCTGTCAGAGTATTTACATATATCCCCCGATTGGTAACACCCAGTTGACCATTCATTCATAAATTTCTAGGAAGAATAACAGAGGAACGACACAGCACAAGCTGTAAAAAAGGTTTTCCAGAATTGTTAACTATAAGGAACACAATTATATATTAACTAGACATGTCAGGATGGCTGACAGATCCTCTTAAGGGTATGTCCAAATGGGATGGGACTGAAGCAGGTTTTCTGCCACGGAAATCAGGGATGGAAGATCCACTGTGTTATACAGTAGCATGGAAGTGGATGACATTTCAACAAATTATCAAAATGTAGCTTGTCAGTTTTAACCCTTTGCAACACATGAAAAAGGCCTGCCTTGTTTAAGCTATGCCGAAAACACAACATTTAGTTTGCCGTTTACCTGTTTGGAATTCAGGCGCAATTACAAAATTGCTTAGGGTAAATGAGGTCTCGCCAGTAAATATACCTAACTGCTGGTGACTTGAGGCTGCGGCCAAGGGATATATTTTCTGCCAAGGTGTTGTCCAAAATAGACAAGCTTTACAAAGAGAACCACTTCCCTGAGCACATGACTGGTCTTCTATAAAGGGGACCACTGACCAGGTCTTGAAAACCCAAAGCCCAGTTACACCCATCATCTGATCGGTGCTGTCACCCTGAGCATTTTTCCATTTTATTTATCCAGATCCATTCAACCATTCCAAAGATATAAGCCATGTTAGTGCTGCAAATTGCAAATTAGTTGCAAATGAGTCTATTAGCCAAGTGGGCGGTAACACTGCAGTTTTTCTGGGGGCGTGGTCTCTGTGTGATGGATATAATGCAGTGTTACTGCCCACTTGACTAGGATAACCTAATCGCTACCATAAAAGGGCTTATATCTTTGGAATGGCTGAACGGATTTGGATAAACAAAACACCAAAATGCTCAGGGTGACAGCGCCTGTTGATAGGTCACCTGTAAGCTTTGACTTTCTTGATGTAACATTAATTGTAGTTCTCATAGTGCCTAAGAGAGTTGTCACCCAGCTTCTCACAGACCCTGAATGGAGATATGTCTTCATATTTACACTTAGGTACATTTTAAAGTGTCATAGTAGCTCAGTCTTGTCATGAACTGGGAAGCCCTGGATGAATGGTTCTGTCTCCCCCCTTATATAGCAGTGTTTCCGTACAGGAAATAGTAGGAATTTAAGAATGGTGAGAGATTACTGCAAATTCGACGTCTGTAACTGGAATATATGGGTGTCTGCTGGATGAGCGCTTTAAGGCAAACCTTACTTTTAATCTGCAGCTCCCAATCTGCCAGCAAGAAAGATATTTCCTGACCTTGCTTCTGCACAGCTATGTTTAGATCTAGTGACTCCTTCCTTTCTCACCACCCACATATATCCATACATACTAGCTGCACGAGTAGGTGGAAGTCACCTTTTACATCTGCAACCATTTGGCCAATATTTCCACAGCTACTTTTGCTTCTTGATCTCCTGTAAAAATATCAGTGTTTTACTCTCCTATTTTGTTAAAATCTTTCAGGCTGTAGTGGATTCAAGAGGAATGGGAAATATAAAGGAGGCGAATGGGAAATGTAAAGGTATACTTCTCCTATCTGCTGAATCTGTACCTAAAAAAACACCAAAAACTCAATGGGGTGAATTTTGTAACCCATCTATGCCAGTTTTCTGGTGTAGATGGGTGCAAATGTTTTGCATCTTTGGTGCATGGCCCTTTCTTGTGCCAAAGATGTGCCTCATGGTTCCTTCTGTGCCCCACTTTTTGCTGAAGTGAGAGGCCAAGACGGGCCAGGACAAGGATGCCTCAGTCCAACATATTTACTGTAACTTACGCCAGAAAGGTGGAACGGGTTATACCCTAAATCTAATCCAGCTTCTGACTGGTGTAGATTTCAATTCTGGCACACGGATACTTGAGCCTCTTCGTAATTCACATGCATCACATGCCATATAAGAATGCCAGTCTTAAAGGGTTTGTCCAGGACCTGAAGGTAATTGATACCAATGACTTATCCGCAGGATAGGTCATAAGTGTCAGATTGGCTGGGTTCCGACATCTGGACCCCATCCCAATTTGCTGTTTTGGCCACTGTAAGCCATATATTAGGGATACAGCCAGAAGCAGCTCCGCTCCTATTCAAGTGAATGGGAGTGAGGCTGCAGTTCCAGTTGTCATTGCTACAGTGTGCAGACCGGAAGCTGTATACAGTGTACAGAGCTCAGTATACTGTAATGGTGGCAAGTGGAACTGTAGCCCCGCTCCCATGCACTTGAACTTTTTGGTACGTGCACCTCAGATTCTCTCCACTGGGTAAGAAGTTGCATCTGCTAGCTGATGATAGAGCAGGGGAACATGGGATCTGTAGGCAACTACAACGGAAGTGTTGCGGCCTGGAAGTGCCTAATGTAAACAGTGCATTGGACATATGGAGAAGCCAGTAAGGCTAGGTTCACATGGTGGAATTTGTAGAGGAATTTGAGCTGGTCTTTCGCCTCTGATTCATCTCCACATTTTGGCCTTGTGGATCCCTTTCCACTGTTGCTTTGCCCGCTGGCTAGCCCCAGACACAATGGACCTGATTTACAATTGTGGATACGACTAGACCCTGGTGCACACATGGCGCATCTTGACACATCTAGGTTGGGCTAGAATTTTTTGACACGCTTGACATGTGGACGTGAAATGTCATAAAAAGAGGGCGTCCGTGGCTTAAATGCACCATGTTGTGTCAAATGTGTGCCAAAATAGTGTTGAAAAATTCTGCTACAAGGTAAGCCAACTAAAGGGTGGTATAAATGCAGCCTAGTCAGTCTAAAGATATTAGATTTATCACAGTGAGTGATACTGGATGGTAAATCTGGTGTATTTTCAGAAGGACTGTCTAAGTTTGCACTGTCTAGCTAATGTGGGCCAATGGGACTGACCAGTGTGCGGATTCTGGGCTGAATCAGCTGCAGGAAGATCAAGCAGAGACACTTATCACCTATCCTGTAGATGGAATAACCCATGTAAAAGCATCAGGTGTGACTGTGAGCTGAATATATTACCAGGAAATTGTAGTAAGGCGACCGGGGGTGTTCATTAAGTGCATTTAGCTGCAATTTAAGTGGAGGATATCATAAGAACATAATTCAGATGTGACACAGTCATGCAGCATGTGGTGTGGTCAGAATTGATCTTCTAGCTTTCAGTTGTATAAAGCTTGTAGTATTAAGTGGAGAGAAGGGTAATTGCTTCGGTGAGTAAGAATACAGCCCTGGCAGGCAAAGTATATTATTATCCAGATGGAGAAAAATGTATTTTTCAATACTAAATACAAGCAAACTTGATAAATGCAGAGGGCAGGGTAGAACAATTGTTGGCCCAGGGCACTTTAGTTCTGACAACCTCTGTCTGCCCATATTTAGGCAAGTGCGATGTGAAAGCTTCTAAGCTAGCCTGTACCTCAGTGTAAAACCGTAGCTAATGCCATGAACATCCACCTATATATAGAAGTATCAGTAGAGATTCAATGAACTGTCCTAAAACACTGTATATTAGTGGGATTTATTACATGGACTCCCCTCTTCAGGTCTTGCTATATCAATGCTATTGGACTGAAAGGGTATTGTCCAACTGGACACGTCCATTCAGAATGCAGCTGCCCCCATGCTTACTTGTTTTGGGGGGGGGTAACAGGAACCACAAGCAGCTCCACATTTGCTCAGCAGAGGCCATGCCAAATAAGTATTCGGCTGCAGGGCCGATTTAATAGATTAGTGGACCCTGTTCAAACTTTTTGTAATTGGGCCCACCCCCCACATAATTTTACTTCCCTTTAACTAGCCCCACATAAGGCACCATTATTACACACACACAAAAATACCCCAAAGAATACCTGTCTAACCCCGTACCCAGACCTGCAGGCTCTGGCTGTTATGATGCCTGTGGCTCAGCGCTTATCATGCATCAGACATCACCAACCGAAGGCTGAATAATGGAGCATGGAGCTGAAAGCTGAATCACTTTCTCCATTGTTGAAATATTGATGTTTTTGTCATTATGCAAATGAGCTCTTTGGAGCTCGTTGGTAAGCGCCAACGCCCTCATTGCTCCAAAGTGGTAAGCGCCAACGCCCTCATTGCTCCAAAGAGCTTATTTACATACTGACAAAAACAGCGATATCTCAGCAACAGGGACATCAATTCACAAAGTGAAAATACTTTGATTCAGGTGACACTAACCTATCTATCTGCAGGGCTGGGGCTGATATGCTGGTTCTGGTAACACTAACCTATCTATCTGTAGGGCTGGGGTGATATGCTGGTTCTGGTGACACTAACCTATCTATCTGCAGGGCTGGGGTGATATGCTGGTTCTGGTGACACTAACCTATCTGCAGGGCTGGGGTGATATGCTGGTTCTGGTGACACTAACCTATCTATCTGCAGGACTGGGGTGATATGCTGGTTCTGGTGACACTAACCTATCTATCTGCAGGGCTTGGGTGATATTCTGGTTCTGGTGACACTAACCTATCTATCTGCAGGGCTGGGGTGATATGCTGGTTCTGGTGATACTAACCTATCTGCGGGGCTGGGGTGATATGCTGGTTCTGCTAACACTAACCTATCTATCTGCGGGGCTGGATTGATGTGCTGGTTCTGGTGACACTAACCTATCTATCTGTAGGGTTGGGGTGATATGCTGGTTCTGGTAACACTAACCTATCTATCTGCAGGGCTGGGGTGATATGCTGATTCTGGTGACACTAACCTATCTATCTGCAGAGCTGGGGTGATATGCTGGTTCTGGTGACACTAACCTATCTATCTGCAGAGCTGGGGTGATATGCTGGTTCTGGTGACACTAACCTATCTATCTGCAGGGCTGGGGTGATATGCTGTTTTTGGTGATACTAACCTATCTGCAGGGCTGGGGTGATATGCTGAGTTCTGCTGACATTAACCTATCTATCTGCGGGGCTGGGGTGAAATGCTGGTTCTGGTGACACTAACCTATCTATCTGCAGGGCTGGGTTGATGTGCTGGTTCTGGTGACACTAACCTAGCTATCTGCGGGGCTGGGGTGATGTGCTGGTTCTGGTGACACTAACCTATCTATCTGCAGGGCTGGGGTGATATGCTGGGGCCTGGTGACACTAACCTATCTATCTGCAGGGCTGGGTTGATATGCTGAGTTCTGGCGACAGACTCCCTTTAAGTTGGCCATATACAGTCATGGCCAAAAGTTTTGAGAATGATACAAATATTAATTTTTACAAAGTCTACTGCTTCAGTTTTTCTAATGGCAATTTGCATATACTCCAGAATGTTATAAAGAGTGATCAGCTTAACAGCAATTACTTGCAAAGTCAATATTTGCCTAGAAAATGAACTTTATCCCCCAAAACACATTTCAACATCAGCAGCCCTGCTTTAAAAGGACCACCTAACATCGTTTCAGTTTCAGTGATTGCTCCATTAACACAGGTGTGGGTGTTGATGAGGACAGGGCTGGAGATCAATCTGTCATGATTAAGTAAGAATGACACCACTGGACACTTTAAAAGGAGGCTGGTGCTTGCCATCATTGTTTCTCTTCTGTTAACCATGGTTATCTCTAAAGAAACACGTGCAGTCATCATTGCACTGCACAAAAATGGCCTAACTTGGAAGAGTATTGCAGCTAGAAAGATTGCACCTCAGTCAACAATCTATCGCATCATCAAGAACTTCAAGAAGAGAGGTTCCATTGGTGCCAAAAGGCTCCAGGGCGACCAAGAAAGACCAGCAAGCGGCAGGACCATCTCTTAAAAGTGTTTCAGCTGCGGGATCGGGCTACCAGCAGTGCAGAGCTTGCTGAGGAATGGCAGCAGGCAGGTGTGAGTGCATCTGCACGCACTGTGAGGCGGAGACTCTTGGAGCAAGGCCTGGTCTCAAGGAGGGCAGCAAAGAAGCCACTTCTCTCCAGAAAAAACATCAGGGACAGACTGATATTCTGCAAAAGGTACAGGGAGTGGACTGCTGAGGACTGGGGTAAAGTCATTTTCTCTGATGAATCCCCTTTTCGATTGTTTGGAACATCTGGAAAACAGCTTATTCGGAGAAGAAGAGGTGAGCGCTGCCACCAGTCTTATCTCATGCCAACTGTAAAGCATCCTGAAACCATTCATGTGTGGGGTTGCTTCTCAGCCAAGGGAATCGGCTCTCTCACAGTCTTGCCTAAAAACACAGCCATGAATAAAGAATGGTACCAGAATGTCCTCCAAGAGCAACTTCTCCCAACCGTCCAAGAGCAGTTTGGCGCTCAACAATGCCTTTTCCAGCATGATGGAGCACCTTGCCATAAAGCAAAGGTGATAACTAAATGGCTCAGGGAACAAAACATAGAGATTTTGGGTCCATGGCCTGAAAACTCCCCAGATCTTAATCCCATTGAGAACTTGTGGTCAATCATCAAGAGACGGGTGGACAAACAAAAACCAACAAATTCAGACAAAATTAAAGCATTGATTCTGCAAGAATGGACTGCTATCAGTCAGGATTTGGTCCAGAAGTTGATTGAGAGCATGCCAGGGAGAATTGCAGAGGTCCTGAAGAAGAAGGGTCAACACTGCAAATATTGACTTGCTGCATTAACTCATTCTAACTGTCAATATAAGCTTCTGTTACTCATAATATGAATGCAATTCTATTTCTGTATGTGATAAAAACATCTGACAAACACACATAAAAACCAGAGGGCAGCAGATCATGTGAAAATATAATATTTGTGTCATTCTCAAAACTTTTGGCCATGACTGTACAGTAGATAAATGTCAACTGAACCTGATGATGTTAGTGGAACTGATCAACAAACTAGTGTGTCCTGATAGCAGATGTCTGGGAAAATAGGACCAGGCATGTTGAATTTCATTATGCCCATTCTTTCATTCTGATAGGAGATACGCCCCTGCCAGAGGTGTCTGAAACTGACTCTCCCTATTACGAATACAAGCAGATTGGGCCAAACCAAGTGTCCATGTGAATGGGGTGGGAGAGTGGGGAGTAATAGCTGTCGACCAAATGAGCTTGTTCCGCCGATAGCTGTATAAAACATATGGACAATTTTAGTCTTGCTCTTGTTTAAACCTACTGTGTCACTACAATTGTTTACCTCTATTTTATGTTTCTTGCTTTTTTTTTTGCACTTTTAAATAATTTTATTAAAGCAAAATCTAAAAATATAATAATATAAGTCATAAAATTCTTTATTTTATGACTTAGATTAAAATTTAAACAGTGACAGAAATTCAGCAAATTCCCAAGGGTTCATAAACTTTCTGGCACCCTTATATTGTATGTAGTGAAGGTTACAATGTAAACTGCTGTATACAAGAATTACTCCCATATACACAAAGAAGTATCGATTTGTAATGTATATATATGTAATCTGCATGCTATATTGTTACACAGGTCAGTCAGGATATGCTGGTAGTTGTAGTCTGGCAACGTATGGCAGGACAGTACTGAATTCTTTGTGCGCTCACTCCCATATTATTATCTGCGAGCTATGTACGCACTGTGTAACCTTTGTCACCGCCCTTTACTCCAAGGCAGTAAAATCTAGTTATCTCTCCCATTATTAGAGTCCACAGATCATACGTTGCTTTACATACTGGTTATGCCTGTAATCATTATCAGACCAGGTTACAACATGGACCATAAGAGCAAGATGAGCAAAGGTATGATAGGTGGAAGTAGTCCCTTGATCCTTCTTAAAGGTGTACACATCGGTCCCATACGTACGTATTAACTGCATCTCCTTATTAAAGGGCCCCTAATGCATGTTACATACTGATAACCTATCCACAGACTAGATCATGAGTATATGATATATGGGGTTCGACACCTGTACCCTGTACAGATCATCTGTATTGGCAGCCTCTGGCCGCCAGAAGCTATTGCAGCGGACAAGAAGAGGATTCAGTTTTCTCCTGTTCAAGTAATAGTAGCCCCATCCAATTTATAGTGGTGATGTCAGGGAACTGCAGATCCGCTCCCATTACTTGAATACTGGTAGAAGCAAAGCTTCCATTGCCCGTCCATTACAGCAGCTTCCAGCACAGCTGATCTATGCAGGGTCCGGGTGTCGGACTCCCACAGATCAGATACTGATGACCTATCCTGTGGATGTGTCCCCAGTATCCAAACTTCTGGTGACTAGTCGATGAGGACTAGCACTATATCTGACTATTACTTGACTTGCATTCTGCATTTGTAGCAGTTTTCCCCTCTCCAGGCTGTATCTCTAATTCTCAGTTGTTCCTGAGCTGGCAGGTGGAGACGCGCGGCTATGATGTCTCTACACATGTATAGTCTGCAAATGGGATATTCTGCTCTCTAACTCTCTCTCACTCATTCAGAAGTACCATACACACGTGGACAAAATTGTTGGTACCCTCGTTTAATGAAAGAAAAACCACAACGGTCACAGAAATAACGTAAAAAAGCCAGACTGGAATTTGCCAAACTACATGTTGACAAACCACAAAGCTTCTGGGAGAATGTCCTATGGACAGATGAGACAAAAATCGAAATTTTTGGCAAGGCACATCAGCTCTATGTTCACAGATGGAAAAATGAAGCATATCTTGAAAAGAACACTGTCCCTACTGTGAAACATGGAGGAGGCTCTGTTATGTTCTGGGGCTGCTTTGCTGCATCTGGCACAGGGTGTCTTGAATCTGTGCAGGACACAATGAAATCTCAAGACTATCAAGGGATTCTAGAGAGAAATGTCCTGCCCAGTGTCAGAAAGCTTGGTCTCAGTCGCAGGTCATGGGTCTTGCAACAGGATAATGACCCAAAACACACAGCTAAAAACACCCAAGAATGGCTAAGAGGAAAACATTGGACTATTCTGAAGTGGCCTTCTATGAGCCCTGACCTAAATCCTATTGAGCATCTTTGTAAGGAGCTGAAACATGCCGTCTGGAAAAGGCACCCTTCAAACTCGAGACAACTGGAGCAGTTTGCTCATGAGGAGTGGCCAAAATACCTGCTGAAAGGTGCAGAAGTCTCATTGACAGTTACAGGAATCGTTTGATCGCAGGGATTGCCTCAAAAGGTTGTGCAACAAGATATTAAGTTAAGGGAACCATCATTTCTGTCCAGGCCTGTTTCATGAGTTTTCTTTTTTTTAAAAATTCTGTTGAAGCCTGGTTGGAAAGCAATGTCTGACTTTCATTTGTTCATTTTCATAGAATTTTTATATATTATTACTTTCATCATATTCAAGTTATTTTGGTGACCATTGTGGGTTTTTCTTTCATTAAACGAGGGGTACCAACAATTTTGTTCACGTGTGTATAAGATATTATAGAAAAGTACTGATGGGGATAAAGTTCTGGGACGAGATAGAAAACTTACTATTGCTGCTGCATGCTTGTTTGTGCCTCTGCTTTTCTTTCCTCCTCCACCCTCCCCCTTTCCCTTTGTATAGCTGTATGGATATACATCATGTGCTGCAGATACTTCAATGAGCTGTAGTCCAATTCAACAGAGATTTCAGAGTGAGGGAAGAATTTAGGAGGGAGGCGGAAGGACAAAAGGAGAAAAATGTGTTCTTCTGTGATAAGATAAAATACAAAGTCTCTTATATCTGCTCATACTTTTGATTTGTGCAAAGTTTGTTAAAGGATTTGTGACCGTTTAAAGGTTAATTTTTATGTCACAGATGACTGTATACAACACTAAAGTTATGAATAAAGCTACGTCTGCACCCTTCTAATAGAAAGTACAGTATACGTATATATACAACCCATATAAGTGTGTATATGTACATGTATGTCAAGACCTAAGGCTAAATATCTGCAGGGGTGTGAAGTTCTGTAGGGGGAGAAAGGTAGACATCGCACAAGGAAGGTGCACAGAAGGGCGGGGGACACTCTATTAAAGATTTTGCATTGGGATCCGACTCTCTATATACTTCTCACAAAAAAGACTGCTGTAGTTTATTGAGTTTCAAGAGTCCATTGTCAGCTAAGCACACCAGCGACACAAATCTCTCTTGTGTCTGATAGATGTATTAGGTCTGTGCTCACTTCTAGCCCCGAGAAGTAAAACAATGGTGGAATTTACTAAACTAATCACAACAGTTTTCTAGTGCAAAGTGGAGCATTTTTGGTGCACAAAAGGGCCACTTTGTCCATTTACCAACCTTCTTACCACTTTTGAGAAAATTTCTGGACCTCACATGGTGAGGGAGAATTATTAAGGGTATGGAGCCTCCTAATAATTCCCGCGCACCCGCTGCCAGCACTTAAAATATTCAGACTGGCGCACAATGTAATAATGTCTCCCCAATGTCTCCAGACACTCAGTGGAAGACAAAGGAGATCTGCAAACTGAATAACTTTTTGGTATAGAATTAATATACAGTAGGGAAAAAAAAGTATTTAGTCAGCCACCAATTGTGCAAGTTCTCCCACTTAAAGAGATGAGGCCGGCCTGTAATTGTCATCATAGGTAGACCTCAACTATGAGAGACAAAATGAGAAAACAAATCCAGAAAATCACATTGTCTGATTTCTAAAGAATTTATTTGCAAATTATGGTGGAAAATAAGTATTTGGTCAATAACAAAAGTTCATCTCAATACTTTGTTCTATATCCTTTGTTGGCAATGACAGAGGTGAAACGTTTTCTGTAAGTCTTCACAAGGTTGGCACACACTGTTGCTGGTATGTTGGCCCATTCCTCCATGCAGATCTCCTCTAGAGCAGGGATGTTTTGGGGCTGTCGCTGGGCCACACGGACTTTCAATTCCCTCCAAAGGTTTTCTATGGGGTTGAGATCTGGAGACTGGCTATTTTTTGGCTTTTGCACGTACATCATTTTTTATTCCTCAGGGGTTCCTTAAGAAATTTCAAGCAAAAATTGTGACCCCATTACAGGTGTTCTCCCCTAGTATTATCTCCAAGGCAGAATACAGTGTCTCATGGAGACACCATATGACAGCACATAGAGCGCCACAACAATGCCATGTGTAAGTAGAATCTCCAATACCAACTGTAATTTCCCATCGTAATCATCTATTACAGAATCCTTCAAACTCCCTAATAAATAATGTGCATATATATTTGGGCCGTTGCATAGCAACTCCAGCCAGAAGTTCCATCTGACACATGCAGATTTCTATATTATTGTGGAGCACTGCATACTGTACATTTACTGTAATAATTCACACCACAAGCATATTAAAGGGGTTGTCCGAGAGTAGATATTGATGACCTATCCTTATTCACTTGAATGGGAGCTAAGCTGCACTAACACAGAACGGCCACTATATAGTGTACAAAGCTATCTGCTCCTGGCTCTACACTGTGCAGATATTAGCTGCACTGACCCCCACCATCAATATCTATTTTTGGACAGCCCCTTTAAAGAGAACCTTTCACTACCTCCACCAAGTCCAGCTCTTTGCATCATTTAATAGGATTTGCTCCACTAATTCCAGCAGTTTTAGCTCTAGCTCCCACCTTTCCCGAGCAATATACTGTTTAGGCTTTGTACTGTCAGGTGGCAGTGTCAGGCAGGAGCAGAAAAGGGGTGTGATTTTGAGCTCTGACACTGGCTGCCACTGATTGGAGCCTTGGATCATGTCCCCTTGTCCACCCTCCTGACAGTAGACAGTCTAAGTAACATATCAGACACCAAAACTAACTGCACTGGTTGCTCAGGAATGGTGGGGGCTAGAGAAAAAATTGCTGGGAACAGTGTAGAAGCAACTATTAAAGTGTGCAGATAGCTGGACTTGGTGAAGGTGGTGAAAGGTCCCCTTTAAAGGGGTTTTCCAGACCCCTAAGAATTATTTGGAATGATAATCTATGCTACGACAGTGATACAACCAGGTGCTGCGCTCACCTTGGCCCTTTAGTTCCTGCTGTCTGCCACTACAGTATTAATGTCTGTGTGCTCAGGAATTCCTACACTTTAGCTTGTGTATTTGTTGCCTTTAGAGACAAATTAGCTGTAATGGACATGAATTATGTCACAATCCAGGACTTCTTCTGCAGTGAGCCAGTATGGAGGTTCACACGCGCACACATTTACATTTAAACAGCACTTTAGGGGACACCCTATACTGTATATAGATAAAATCTACATGTAAAGGTTATTAAATCAGTAAAAAAAAAATAAAACCAAAGCAACAGCTTTTCATTTATCATATTCTTAGTTACGGTTGTCATTGACTCTTTCTGGGTGATTTGAGCTCTGTAGTCTGCAGAATTGTGAATGCAGCTCTGGAGGATAGTAATAGTTAATTGATAATCAGGATGATTTTTGATCTTGCAACTGTTGCAATGACATCATTACCATTAGGACATGATCTCTTTTTATAAAAAATTTTAATAGAGGCGAAACAGAGAAAAAAAAACAGCGATTTGGCTCGTTTGATTTTTTTTTCCCGCTATGGAGTTCACCATATGGAAAAGGTTTTTTTTTACAAGTTTAGAGACCGGGCATTTTCAGACACAGGGATACCTAATGTGTATGTGTTCCACTTTATTATTTTTCTTTTATATGTGTCCTAGGGAAAGGGAGGATTTGAATTTATCATGACATTTTTTTTTTTATTTTTTTTTTGCTGTAGGGGGTCTTATCACAATGCATTGCAAATTGACAGAACTGCAATAGAAGGTAATGCCAGACAAGCCTGGGAGCCTTCAATAAGCACATGGCTGTCATGGCAAGTATTTCTGGCCCTGGATCTCATTCTGGGGACTGCTGATCCTCCCCGGGGGCGTTAATGCCTTCTGATAGGCCATCAAAAATACATCTGGTGGGCTCCGGCAGCTGGAACCCCTGCAGATCAGCTTTTCTGGGACAGCACATCTACCAGTAATGCTGTTCGCTTTCTGTAGAATGTGTTATGGTGGGTTTAGGTACTGCAGCGGAGCACATCGTATAGGGCAGATGAGCAGAAAACTAGGATTAATGATAAATTTGACAAGGCCAGGAAAGTGGCATGATATTTTTTTATGGATTGTATACCAGTAGCAGTAGGGAAGGCCCCTAGAATCAATTCCACTGATGGACTCTAGACATCCCAGTTTGATATTGGTGTTATCTGTGGAGGTGTGAATTTCTATTGTGATCCATACAGAATTAGCAAGTGTAAGGCTTCTATTAGGCTTAGAGGACAGAGTGAAAATTTCTTCAGTTTCGAGTCATAAATCCGTTATTCTAAGTTGCCATTTTAGGAATGACTGTTGACTTGTTGAGTGACTCAAGGGCAATGCTCATGTGATGTACTGCAATCTGAGGGTCTTTAAGCGTCCGTAATTTCCATAAGTAATTCATTAGCTAATAATTCTGGCGATACAAACAAGATCGCTCATTTGATTCCCCTATAAACATTCATCCTCATAGCCGCACTTTTCAATAGGGAAAGGAGTTTAGGGTACATGTACAGGTGGTAGATTCATGGCAGTGATTTTTGCGCATTCATTTTTGAAAAACGCAGCATGTTAATTTTACCTGCGGAAACACTGCATTTTCTCCATAGACTTATATGGGGAGGAGGCAAAAATGAATAATGCAATTGAAAAGCAATGAAAAACATTAAAGTTTTTTGTTGCATTTTTCTCTGCTGCATTTTATTTTTCCGTAGTGTTTTTTAGCTGAATTTTGTTACAATTGGCATTAACCTAAATGGTCTTTTACACTCCTCAAAGCAAATGATTGGTAATAGGATCAATTGGTCCTCATACAGTTTGCATATTGTCAGCAGAACATCCTCTACCGACAACGATGATTTAGGTCTTTATAAACGTATTAATCAGCCGATATTTGCTCATGTGTCGACTGCTGCAATATGTACACAGGTGTTGTGGTAGAATTTGGTTGTGGAAAGGACTCGTATGAAGTCGTCTGAAGGACCTCACAGCAATCTGTTTATTTGATAGTAACAGGCCTTACAATGTTCCATACAATGGGAATGGTGCCTTTAGGTCATCACTTCCAATCACAATTGCCATAACATATGATACATGTATACATTAAATGTATAGTGCTTTGTGTAGAGCACCAGAGAGATTTGGCTCAGAGTACTTCACACTGTGTACAGAGGTAGACACCATCTGCAGAAGGGGAGGAAGTTGTCCTTCAAAGGACATCTGGAATCTATTAGATAATAATAATAATAATAATAGTCCTTTAATAGTCCCACAATGGGGAAATTCAGTGTGTTACAGCAGCAAAGATAAGATAAGATAAGCAGATACAAATACAAATACAACATGTACAGGAATGTTCCAAGGTGAGAGGCATTACGTTGATAGCAGACAGACAGATAGGGCGTAGCAGAGGGGGGGGGGGGGGGATTTAACAGGCAGAGAGATATTTCAGTTCTCTGTGTGTAAAGATCTCCGCTTAGGTCGGTGTTGGTTGTACAGCCTAACCGCGGTGGGGAGGAAAGACTTCCGATAGCGCTCCTTCTCACACCTAGGGTGGAGCAGTCGGTCACTGACAGTACTGCCCAGCGCGATCACAGTCTCATGCATGGGATGGGAGTTATTCTCCCGCATGGAGCTCACCACGGACAGTATCCTTCTGTCACCCACCACCTGCACTGGGTCCAGTGGGCTCCCCAGGACAGAGCTGGCCCTTCTAATCAGCTTGTCAAGTTTATTTCTGTCCCTGGTTGATATACTGCTCCCCCAGCAGGCCACTCCAAAGAAGATGGCTGATGCCACTACCGAGTTGAAGAAAGTTCTAAGAAGTGCCCCCCGGATTCCAAAGGCTCTCAGCCTCCTAAGCAGGTAGAGCCTGCTGTGGCCCTTCCTGTACAGGGCCTCCATATGATCTGCCCAGTCCAGCTTATTATTAAGGAGCAAACCCAGGTACTTATAGGTGTTCACAATCTCGATGCCCTTCCCCAGGATGTCCACTGGTTTAGGAGGGCTTCTGCCTTTGCGGAAGTCCACCACCATCTCCTTGGTCTTCCCCGCGTTAATCTTCAGGTGGTTCCGGTGGCACCAGTCCACAAAATGCTGGTTCAGTTCTCTGTACTCCCTGTCATCATCATCTGTGATGAGACCCACTATTGCAGAGTCGTCAGAATACTTCTGTAGGTAGCAGCTGGATGAGTTGCACCTAAAATCTGCAGTGTACAGTGTGAAGAGGAAAGGGGCGAGAACCGTACCCTGAGGTGCCCCTGTATTACAGATCACGGTATCTGACACACAGTCTTGGGCTCTCACATACTGAGGTCGGTTTGTGAGGTAGTCTAGGATCCAGTTGGAGAGGTGGTGGTCCACTCCAGCAAGGCCCAGCTTGTCTCTCAGTAACCTGGGCTGTATGGTGTTAAAAGCACTGGAGAAATCAAAGAACATTATTCTCACCGTGTTCCCTGGTTTCTCCAGGTGAGACAGAGCCCTGTGCAGAAGATGGATGATGGCATCATCTACCCCAATGCCCGGCCGATAAGCAAACTGGAGTGGGTCCATAGCGGGGCTCACTAGAGGGCGGAGATGTGTGAGAACCAATCTCTCCAAGATCTTCATCAGGTGGGATGTCAGTGCTACAGGTCTGTAGTCGTTGAGGTCCATAGGGTGGGGTTTCTTTGGAACTGGTACCACACAAGAAGATTTCCATAATTCAGGGACTATTTCCTGCCTCAGGCTCATATTATACATATATGTAATTATACCACACAGCTGGTCCCCGCAAGTCTTAATTAGCCTTGCACTGATGTCATCTGGCCCTGCGGCTTTCCTCGCCTTGATCTTTTTCATCTCCTTCCTCACCTGGGCCCGTGTGAAGGTCAGACTGTGGCCAGATAAAGATGGATTTCTGGATTTACTGGTCTGTTGGGAAGTGGCCGCATGGGGAGAATGGGGTGAAGTCATTGTGGTGGGGGAAGCTGAAGGAAATGCTGGGGTGGGAGGAGCTGGTGTGTGATCAAATCTGTTGAAGAATAGGTTTAGTTCATTAAGCCAATTAACATCTGCCTCAATCTGGCAGACAGACTGTTTATGACCCGAAATTGACTTAAGCCCCTCCCAGACCCCCCTTATGTCTTTTCTTTCCATTTGCTTTTCCATTTTTTCCTTATAACTGGCTTTTCCTTGCCTGATTTGATGCCTCAGCTCCTTTTGTACTTCCCCCAACCCCTCCTTATCTCTTGTCCTGAATGCCATCTTTTTCTCCTTAAGTAGTGTTTTTATATCAGAGTTAATCCATGGTTTGTTGTTGGAGAAGCACCTCACCACTTTTGTGGGTACTGTGTTGTCAGCCGATAGAGATTAACACGAAAAGTACTGATGTACCAAAGGAGTGGCATCGCTCCTTTTTAACCCTTTTTTCTCCCATCATGTTGCTTTCTAAAGAAATTGGAGATCATGAGTGGGGAAGAGTAAAGATGGGCAGAATCTTCATGACCCAATACATTTAGGATTACTCACAACAGTTTTCTGTTGTGCGTAATACCTGAATTCCACCCCACTTCCTGATCGGTCTATGGGCCAGCTGTAACCCACCCCCCGACAAACCCCTTTAAATACAGTTGCTAGTGACATACACTTACATCATCATAACAATCTATGACAATCTAAGTTAGATTCAGTAGAAACGCGTTGGATCCAGGTGTTGCCATTGTAATATGGAGGCTAAACTTTTTGCAGCAAGGAGCAGGCTTTCTTCGCACATGAATCATATGGCCCATATATGATTTCTATAAAAAAGGGCTAAATCTGTGAAGATCTGGCTAATTTGCTACATAGGTTTGTGTCATATATGTTCAACATATTCTGACCCACAGGATTGGCCTTGCTTGTGGAGCTGCACAGTATATTAGGAGCCCTTGCTGCAGGGATGTCTTAGGGTAAGTTCACACTGCGTTTTTGCAGGCCGATTTTTGAGGTGGAATCCAACTCTCCCATTCACTTTAATGGAAGTCATGCAGATTTTTTGTGGATTTTACTGCTAGAAGAAAAAGGAAATGTCATGACCAATCTTCAGACGATTTCCACCTTGCAAACCACATTGAAATGAATGAAAGACAGAAAAAAAATGTTTTTTTTAAGTGGTTTTTGCAAAAAAAAAACTCTCCAAAAACCGCATTTTTTTCTGCCTCCCATTAATTTCAATGGGGTTTGCATGGAGGAATCCGCCTGAAGATAGGTCATAACGCTTCTTTTTTTCTTCTAGATGAAAAATCTGCTGGAGGAAGAAATTTGCCTAACTCCCATTGAAATGAGTGAGACAGTTTTTGAGGCAGATTTTAAGGTGGAATTCCGCCTTAAAATCCGCCTACTAAAAACCTGTGTGAACTTACCCTTAGATGGATTGGCTCTAGAGCCTTGATGTGACCACCACAATCCTTACTAATAAATGTGTATCTGTATCAGGCCTCATACACATGTGCAGTGTACGGGGCACTAAAAACGGCACGGATGACACACGGATTGGTATCGCATGGGGACCCGAAAGACGGAGAGTCTGTCCACTTAAAAAGCGGTTACCTGAGGACACCCACAGACCACATAAACTGCAATCCTTGCAGGACTTTTCTTTCCGCTGATTTTAGGTGGAATCTGTGGCAGAGTCTCTCATGGAGTCTCCAATGCAGATGTGAACCTAGTCTAAATGTGATGGGTCATGAAGGCCCTGCCCCTCCTCACTATGCCCTTTAACTTCTTAAAAAAGCTACATAAGGGGAGAAAAAAGGGTTACAAAGGAGTGATTCTACTTCTTTGGCACTTTTCGGTACTTTTTGTGTTAATCTCTCTCTAATATATTCCAGATGTCCTTTGGAGAACAACTTCCTCCGCTTTCTGCAATACACTGTGTGAAATACTCTGACCCAAATCTCTATGTCTGGTGCTCTATACAAAGCACTATACATTTAATGTATGCATGTATCATATGTTATGGCAATTCTGATTGGAAGTGATGACCTAAAGGCACCATTCCCATTGTATGTGACCCTTGCCTAAGAAGTGAAGAGGCCACAGCAATCAATATCACAGTCCCAGACAACCCCTTTTAATTCATATGTCTCCAGGCTTATAGCACTTACCTTTACTGATACATTGTAACAAACCCATGTGTATTACCAAGCGGAATATCTAATAAATCCACAGAATATGCCATGAATTTCCAGGTGACACACACCTATTTGGAGAATGGGGATCTACGAAGGAAGCCACATGTGCCACATCCAGGTGGAGAATTGCTGAAAATTGATTACATACGGTACAGAAAATATACACAATGGGGATGAATTCTGGTTTGGTTTTTCCAATTATATTTATTTTGCTAAATTTTTATTGGTCATGCAAAATTTATTAAATGGTTAGGCAACTTAGTCTCATTTCATAGAGCATGTGATTCTGAATCAAAATGAGATGTACTTTAAGTAAAAATGTGGCTGCTTCATGCCTGAAAAACACTAGGTGTCTCCCTTCTAGCTACTTGGAAGTTCACTACTTTGTTACTGGGGAAGTTTGTCTATAGATACTGGGGGATTGTCTTTTCTCTCTTCACACAGTGAATAGAGAGGGGAGGGGTTGATTCTCCTCACAGCCGCCACACACATCTGCAAACTGTTGCTCTGTGCAAAGGACTGAACATTTCACAAATCTCAGTTTAAAATGTAAAATAAAAAGACTTCTGTACTTGTATCTGCTACTGGCTGCTTGTGTGGGTACAGGTGGGATAGTATTCAGACAGCAAGTAGCTTTCCTGAGTGTGCTCATAGATTGTTTTGTGTTTTATCTGCTTGGTTGCATGTATTTGCTCTGTATTTACAGTCCAGTGTTCCTGGATCTCCTATACTCTGGTCACTTGGATTTTTCTCAGCTATTTGCTTACTATTGTAAAGCTACTCCTGGCAGAAATACACATACATAAACCAGTAGTAGTTATAATGGTTAGGGGAGGAGGGGCAGACTGCTCCTTACTGTACACGCTCATGGCCTGAGAGAGAAATGTAAAATGTGCTGCAGCCATAATGTGACTATTAGCAGCAGAAAAACTGATAGGACATCATGTATGAAGGCTTATACAGTCATAGAACAGACTGCCCAGCAAGATCACGCAGATAATTTAGCTTTTCATGGAAACTCAGGTACCCTTTAAGTGTAAGTGCCATTTTTTAATTAAGTTGCGCCGAATGTACCTTTTTTTCAAAAGTAACTTTTCCGCCTTTACATAGACTATAATGGCTGCCCATAGTATTACAGTACAGAGTCTAAGGAGCATGTCAGACACCAAAACTAACAGCACTGACTGCTCGGAAATGATGGGGGCTAGAGTAAAAATTCCAACTGTGCTGGAATCAGTGGAGCTGTGCCTATTAAAGAGGAACTTTCACCATCTCCAACGCCAACTCCTTGTATCCTTCAATAGTCGCTGCTCCATCGATTCTGGTGCAGTTGGAATTTTTTCCTCTATTCCCCACAATTCCTGATCAATCAGTTCTGTTACTTCCAGCACAATTATGTTCCCTATTGTCAGGAGAGCG
This sequence comes from Leptodactylus fallax, assembly GCA_947044405.1. Classification (NCBI taxonomy): domain Eukaryota; kingdom Metazoa; phylum Chordata; class Amphibia; order Anura; family Leptodactylidae; genus Leptodactylus; species Leptodactylus fallax. Next base: position 10,338,643 of record CAMRHE010000006.1, read on the forward strand.
GTCTTGGGATGAAGCAGACAAACAGGGACTGAAAGATGCAAAGACTTGGAGATGGTGGTGAAAGTCCTCTTTAAAATAACAGTTTTAGAGCGCTATTTCTTAGTACTATGCAATGGGTTGTCCTTCTGTTATTCCTCCTGGAAATGTATGAATAAATTGGCAACTGAGGGCTATCATGCACACAGTCGAGAGATTGTATCCCTACACTCTCTGACACAGCTCAGTCAGTTCATAGTGCAAGTGCATATTTACAAGTTGTCAGTATTCATGCATTTCCAGGAGGAATAACAGAGGAGACAAAATAGAGATAGAATAGATAAGATACTCAGGAATTGTTACTTTATGGGCAATGCACATATTCACAAGTCCTATTTTAATACCAAAGTATATTATGTACATTTGTGTAAGGTAATACGTGATGGCATCTATAAGCGACAAACATGATGCCACAGTGGTTGTCACATTTAAAGGGGTTGTCACAAGATTGTAATGTGTCAATATCCACAGGATGGGTGATTGATTGGTGGCGGTCCAACTACTAGAATGATCACAATGTGAGTGCGCCCCCCGTATGAAAGTAGCATGCACCCCCCCCCATCCCCATTATGTGGGACTGATGGAGATAGCCAAGTGCTGTACCCAGCCCAACCATTAGGTGTGCTGCTCCATTCTATTCTGCGTGTAAATAACCCCACTTATTTGGTGTAATTCCCCTTTAATACAGTAGTCGGGATGGACGATCCAGTAAAATGCCACAATTTCCTGCAGAACTAAATTGTGTTAGATACCTTTGGCGCCATCTAGCTGCAGAGAGCAGCACTGCACTATTTCATGTGCTGCAGGTTGATAAAATAATGACTCGCTCCATATAGAGAGCTACAAATCAGCATCAGACTTTCCATCAATACAGACTTTACTGAGAAATTTACAATATTACATTTACTAAATAAATTCTTAATGGCCGCTAACTGCTGCGGATGAGACTTTCCATTTGCACAGTTAAAGCCACGGTGATGCAAATTGTTTCTGAGCCGCTGCCATTAGGTAGACATGAGGCGGCCTCCGTTCTCCATTCTGCTGCATTTGTAACCTGACACATGCTAATGAGTTCATGAGATTGAAGGATCACAGGTGCACAAGCTCACAATCCTGTAACAAATCAAATTATCTGAATATGAGCTATTACAATGGATTGACAACGCCGAGCCGCGTTATTCAGGAAGCCGCGCCATCTGGGACATGTTGTTGAATATATATTACCTCACGACGCAACATTGAGATGTGATTTACTGCAGTCTGCAAGACCAGGCCAAGTTCACATTTGGCAATTTGACTGCAGATGTTTTTAGGGTAGGGAATGGATTTTTTAAAGAGGACCTGTCAACTCTGCAGTTTCTCGTCTTAGAACTTCTGCTGTTCCACGGTTATTCCTCCTGGAAATTTGTGAAAAGATTTACTACTGGGTAATACCATTCCACTTGTCAGTGGGGAGCGTGTCCAAAGGTGTCCAGTCAATTTTGACAGTGTCAGACTATTGTCAAGTGGAATCTTAACACCCAGTTTCCAGTTGAGACTTAGGCCCCCTCTTTGCGGAAATGCAGCGGAAAAAAAAAGTCTTTGTTTTACAGTACCGTCAGTACTTAGCCTAGGGCTGGGGGCCCACGTTGCAAATACATGGTGTTTTACAGTACCTGCAAAGTGGATGGGATTCTGGCTAATCCTTTCCACACATTGCAGATATAAATCTTCCAATTTCAAAAACACTTCCATTTTTGCAAATCGCAGTATGTCAGTCATACCTATGGAAACGCTGGCGTTTTCCATATAGGTATAATAGAAGGACTTTCTGTGAAATGCGCTGCGGAAAAAACCCACAATGCGTTTTCCCGGTTTGGCTGTGGCTCGCTATGTAGGACCTGAGCCTAAAGGGGTTTTGCCATTGCAGACACACTTTTGTGGATAGGGCCTAAGTGTCACATTGCAGGGTGTCTGACCTCTGGGGCCCCCAGTGATCGGGAGGACAGGGGCCTTAAAGTCCCTCTGCATTCTCCCCATGAATGAAAGGCCAGTACACTTGCGTGACTTGTACTTCGCTCACCTCTATGGGACTGCAAGCGAATAGAGCACTGGGCACACAAGAGCACTGGTACTTCATTCACAGGGAGGATGCAGGAGGACTTTTGGGCCCCTGTTTTCCTGATCGCTGGACCCCCATCAGTCTGACGCTTGGTGTAAAACCCCTTTAATTCATACAGTATATTTCCAGGAGGAATAACAGAGGAACAGGACAATGCAATGTTCTAAGATAAGGTGCTCCAGCATCATTAATTCATGGCAAATTACAAAAAAAAAAAAAAATGGAGAGGAGACGGGTCCACACCCTACAGCACATTTTATATGAAATTCTGATTATTTTTTTGGATCACTTATGTATCCTTCACATGTTTGTTATTTACTATCTTCATCAAGCCAGAAAACTGACGTAGGAGGGCTGGACTTCAGCACACAGCTGTGATTTGTGTGAAGGGTGTGCAACGTTCTGGTGTACATTTCAAGTCTGGCACATGGGACCTCATGAGATGCGCCATAATAATTAAAGGGGTTGTCCGGGGAGTAGTAATATACTTACCTGGTCTGGGGGATTGCTGATGACTCTGAGTTTTGCGACACTGTCCAATCAGAGGTGAACAATGTCAGACAGTTTTGAACACCCCCCCTTGCCTGCTCCTGCCTGACACCACCCACTTGACAGCAGAGCATATCAGGCACCAAAAATAACGGCACTGATTGCTCGGGAATGGTGGGGGCTAGAGGAAAAATTCCAGCTGTGCCGGAATCAGCTGGAGTTGGTGGAGGTCTTATGCATCACGGATCCCAGCTGTTTTGATAGCACAGGTGAGCTATACCATATTAGATAGGGGTTTTGAGTGTAATGGTGGATCGGGTATGGGCTTCATTTTTTGCAATGCGGATACTGCAGGCGATGGAAAAAAAAAAACCCTTAATAGTATTTTTCACAGGAGATATCACAAGTCACTATAAGGAACGTTTCCAATAATTTTTTACATAATACATGGCCACTAATGTCTGCCGGGATATTGCCAGGTTGGTTTTCTATGTGTGACTAATCTTTAGTGTAGATCTGATCGATCTTGTTGTTGTGTAATATTTTAGATCCATGGAGCAGCGAGTATTTCAGCCAAGTATTAATAGGATTACAAAAAGCTCCACAAGACAAATAGCTCCAGTATGAGGCTGTCAGCAGCGGATGTCAGGGCGCTCAGCAGCAGGATCACACAGTGCAGTCAGGACGCTGCGGCCCCGCTCACCTCGGGCTTACCACTGTTGACAGACTACCTCATTGCTGCTATTCTCATTGTTCACTCTGCCAAATTCAATACAGCATAATGTGATTAGAGATCATACAGGTTTCTACTCTGCAGAATGGACTCTCCTGGTATTTAACCACTTGATGACTTGCAGCGCTGGAGTCCTGGGTTCGAAACCTGCCAAGGACAACATCTGCAAGGAGTTTGTATGTTCTCCCCGTGTTTGCGTGGGTTTCCTCCTGGTACTCCGGTTTCCTCCCACACTCCAAAGACATACTGATAGGGAATGTAGATTGTGAGCCCCATATGGGACAGTGACTGACAATGTCTGTAATGTCCTGCGGAATATGATGTCGTTATATACGTAAGCATAATAAATAAATAATAATCTGGGGTCTTTAAAGGGGTGGTCAATGGCCACAAAAAGCATCTCAGTTTCTAAAGGTCCCAATGTGTCCATCCATGATTTTAATGGGAACCATGTAATGGCCTCAGTTCTCTCATGGTGGCGCTGCAGAGGTACTGAACCCTTCCGATGAAGTTTACAGCTGCATGTGGGGGAGGGGGTCACAGCAATGTGACACTTTATTATAAGATTCCTTACAGAGTGTCTCAAGTGAACAACCCCTTTAAGACCTCAACACAATTTAGTGATTTTTTGGTCTATGATGGTTAATAATTGTTATTATGCCCATTTGTCATGTCGTATAAGGATTGACTCACAGACAATATTTATACCAAAACAGACAATAAGGCTCCTAAATTTCTAAAGGTAACCATACACTTTCACCATACACATTACACAACGTTCAAACTGTCTGTCAAAAGAATGGATATGTGAATAGCCTCACTGAATTCATTGGGGGGGATTTATTAAGACTGCCGTTCTGTACACCAGTCTTAATGAACTCCCTGACTGATGTTAACTGCGCCTGAAGTACCAGGAGGCTCCGTGCAAGAACTGGCGTCAATCTCCTATGTAACTCACACCAGTTTTCTGGCTTGCTTTGATCTCCATAAAAAGTGGCCAACTGGGCATAGAAAGAGGGAGGTGGGGCACATCTTAGGGCCAAAATTTTTGTTCTACTGCAGTTCAAGGGCATCAGGTCATGCAGGGACCCAGACCTAGGTGGTCCAGGATGACACTCATAATGCTCCAGTCCAAGGCTCAAGGTTTTGCATTCTGCACACCCACCCACAAGTCCCAGGAATATCAGACTGTAGACCTTTCTCCTTATTGTCTACCTCAAATTATAAAACCACTTGTTATAAATAATTAGTACAGGTGGATACATGTAATATATCTTATTGAAAATATATATTTCCTTCTCCACTTATTAGGTCACTCTCCTTCTTCTTGTCATCGCTCAGACTGTTTCTTTATATAGTCCATTATTATACTCAGCTCACATACAGAAATCTATGGAGAGGGGAGGGGGAAGGAGTCTAATGTTGGCTAGTTCATTGATTTATTGTCTCATTCTGTGCAATGGAGGGGCCTTATCTTGAAAGCTACAGCAGTGTCAAAAGAGCTCACAGTGTAGCAGTAATTAGCAATTGCAGCCATTTGTGTGTCTTTTTGAGCATCCTACTCCTCCGCCCTTTTCCATAGACTTCTATGTAAAGTGTAACTCAGCCTGATAAACAGAGAAGGAAACAGATTTCTTTAATAAGATATATTACAAAGTTTCTTATATTCACCTGTAGTAGTTGTTTTATAATTGGAGGTATGCTTTAAGCTGGACCCTGAAGATGCGATCCTCATACCAAGGACCTCCACTGATCAGCAGAACCAGGGAATGACATGGTGCTGTGTGACACTACCAGACACAGCCACATAGCTTCAGCTATAATCGGTGGGGGTCCTCGTGGTCTTTTGTAAAGCTTTTTCAATTAAAACATTTTTCTAATGATCTTTTTGCCACCACAAAATTATGTCTGCAACTTTTTGTCATCAGTCAGATCAGCCAAGTTATTAACTATCTTAATATATTGACCAGAGGTGAAGGATTGCAATTCCACCAGCCAGGAGTTCTATTATAAAGCTCTAAGACGTCTTAGAGATAATTATTATCCTGTATGAATGGACAGCTTAATAGAGTATTGTCATCGGGCTTTGCACAGCCTTTCTTTGCAGCAATTAGTAGATCAATTCACTGACTGCACAAGACACGCAGCGGAGGAAAACACCATTATTTATAGAAATGTAGCGTTACGTTGCGATTAATGAATGTGCGTTTTTTGTTATTATACATATGCTGATAGTGTTCTTTTCATCTACACTTTATTTCACATATGCAAAGCCTATAATTTATGTGGGTAATCCTGATCTAATACATAGCAAATATGACAGAAGAGAAGGAAAAAAGTTGGGATAAGTATCAAAGAAAATTAGGGTCCAACTCGGTAAAAGTCATTTTTTCATTTTCTTGCCTGTTTCTTTTAGAGCATGTTAATTTGCACATAGTACAGGACTGTGTCAGTGGCGTAAATACTGGGGTAGCAGCGGTAGCGGCTGCCACAGGGCCCGGATCATTAGGGGCCCCGGCGGGCCCCTGATGTTTTTTTTTTTTTAATAGGCTGTTACCTGCTGGTGTGACACCAGCAGGTAACAGGCCCTATTTACTTTCCGATCCCCGCTCCTGCTCACGGCCGCCTGCGCTTCCCATTCTGCAGGAGCGGAGGTGGCTGTGAGCAGGAGCGGGGATCAGTAAGTAAGGCCTGCGGGCCGTGAACCGCACAAACACTGCTATCATTATACATTTGGGTCTTTTCAGACCCCAGAGTATAATGATCGGAGGCCCAGGAGAGGGGAGAGAACATAGAAAGCAATGTTACTTACCTCTCCTGCGCTCTGGCAGTCTTCGGGTCTCCCTTGGGGGGGTGTTGGACAGTTGCCGGGCGGGGGGGGCTCATATGTGAAATGTTCACCTTGGGGCCCAGCCATTCCTAATTACGCCACTGGACTGTGTGTAACATTGTGGAGGCGTGATAGGGACAAAATTGGGAGATTCTGTATTATAAAAATTTTTATTTGAAATTCTTAGAGTAGAATGGAATACGATTAGAAAAATACAACACAGTACAGGAGCTGACTAGCTCAGTAGAAATCCCCCTATTTTCAGCAACTTACCTGCAGGGAGGGAGACTCCCTCTCCTTCACTACTTGTTCTCTCAGGGCTATCTCACCAATGATAAATCTACAGTCTAGGGTCTCAGGAATGAATCACTAGAACAATACTAATACTGGTCAACCCTAGTCTTATTATCTGTATATACCAGTTACAAAACAGCCTCTCGGCAGAGTAGCTGACCAGTACTCCTTACTGCAACAGACATGAAACAGGCTACACTTTCCAACAGATTGATTTAGCCAACGCTTGGAATTCAGTTTGCCAATCTGAGACCCACCTGCAACTGGAGACGGGGTCACAATATTGGGTGCCTCTTGCCCTAACCTACAACCACATGTCCCTACTATGTGCACACTCTTTGAAACTCAGGAGACGTCTGTATTACTGATGTCTGGGTGTAAAGACTTGGCTCTCACAAGTCCACCAACTTTCCCAACAAAATTCCCCCCCCCCACTTCCTGCCTTCCAACCATAACCAGTATATACTTGAAAGTAGGCAACAGTCATAGAGAATGTTTTTGTCCATTTTCTCATCAGTTTTCTGTCCATGTCTATATGCCACCTGTTTCTTACATCCTTTTAGTAAAGGTAATATTACTCACTGCAAAAAGGTTACGTGATTGAACAAATACAATTTTCTAGCAACGTAACATGAAAAACAGACAATACACTGATGGCATTCGTCATTGCTTCTGGTTTTTTTTTTCTATGGCACCATGGCCCAAGATGGAAATGGAGTTCTGAATAGACCTACAGAAATCATTGGGTCTGTGTGCTGTCCATGGAAAATATTCGGAGCACATGGACAAAAATCACAGATATGTGAATAAGCCCTTATTTGGCTGCAATCCCTTCAACAACACCATTGGCTTTGTCTTTGTGAATATTAGCCCTAATGTAGGCATCTGTCATCGGGAAGCTGGATTATAAGATCTACTGGGACAAGGACAAGGACAATTAATACAGTCTGTATACAACTCTGGTAAACGGATATTAAAGCTGTCAGCAAAATTTAGGTGTGAACAATAAGATCTGTCTGTAGAGCAACTTCATGAGATGCTCTCTGGAGTCAGTGCGGAGCAGAAGATGAATTGCAGTTTTCATCTATGTTAATTCCAGGCAGACGGGGACAGAATTTTCCCCAGTTTAATTAACAGAAGAAACTGCGAGATAGTTGTACAAGCCGCCTACACAGCTCCTTCCTCCTCCCCTCCTGCTACCATTCATCCAGGGAACCCTTGTGTCCTGCTGGAGGCAACCAGTGAACTCCAGATAATAGTAGCCATCAGTGTTGGACCAGCCCACCAGAGTACCAAAGGATCCTCCAAGGCTGTAATACAGTATTAGTCCATCTGAAGACACCCAAATATGAAGGGTACTATGGTCTATTTTCAAGGGGTTGTTGGACAATAGGCCCCCAGAATCATTTTATCTGGCTCATGGAACCTCAGTCTGAATGAGCATCTCAACGAGAGACCTAATGATCAGTGGTGGAACTACCGCTGTAGGCCGTTACCTGCTGGAGGACATTATACTGTGTGGATGGGTCGCTATGGGATATTATACTGTGTGCAGGAGCCACTATGGGACATTATACTGTGTGGAGGGGCAGCTGTGGGACATTATACTGTGTGGAGGGGCCACTATGGACATTATACTATGTGCAGGGGCCACTATGGGACATAATACTGTGTTCAGGTGCCACTATGGGACATAATACTGTGTGCAGGGGCCACTATGGGACATAATACTGTGTGAAGGGGCCACTATGGGACATAATACTGTGTGAAGGGGCCGCTATGGGACATTATACTGTGTGGAAGGGGCGCTATGGAATATTATACTGTGTCCAGGAGCCACTATGGGATATTATACTGTGTGGAGGGGCCGCTGTGAGACATTATACTGTGTGGAGGGGCCTCTATGGGACATTATACTGTGTGGAGGGGTCGCTTTGGGATATTATACTGTGTGGAGGGGCCACTATGGGACATTATACCGTGTGGAGGGGCCACTATGGGACATTTTATTGTGTGAAGGGACCACTGTGGAACATTATACTGTGTGGAGGGGCCGCTATGGGACATTATACTGTGTGAAGGGACCACTGTGGAACATTATACTGTGTGGAGGGGCCACTATGTGACATTATACTGTGTGAAGGGGCCACTATGTGACATTATACTGTGTGAAGGGGCCGCTATGAGACATTATACTGTGTGAAGGGGCCACTATGGGTCATTATACTGTGTGAAGGGGCCGCTATGAGACATTATACTGTGTGGAGGGGCCGCTATGGGACATTATACTGTGTGGAGGGGCCACTATGGGACATTATACTGTGTGAAGGGGCCACTATGGGACATTATACTGTGTGAAGGGGCCACTATGTGACATTATACTGTGTGAAGGGGCCACTATGGGACATTATACTGTGTGAAGGGGCCACTATGTGACATTATACTGTGTGAAGGGGCCACTATGTGACATTATACTGTGTGGAGAGCCCCCTATGAGAACGTGTGGAGTCAGGGTGGATCAGGGCTGAAATGCCCTGGTCTGCCAGATTTACAGTCATATGAAAAAGTTTGGGCACCCCTATTAATCTTAATCATTTTTAGTTCTAAATATTTGGGTGTTTGCAACAGCCATTTCAATTTGATATATCTAATAACTGATGGACACAGTAATATTTCAGGATTGAAATGAGGTTTATTGTACTAACAGAAAATGTGCAATATGCATTAAACCAAAATTTGACCGATGCAAAAATTTGGGTACCCTTATCATTTTATTGATTTGAATACTCCTAACTACTTTTTACTGACTTACTGAAGCACAAAATTGGTTTTGTAACCTCACTGAGCTTTGAACTTCATAGCCAGGTGTATCCAATCATGAGAAAAGGTATTTAAGGTGGCCAATTGCAAGTTGTTCTCCTATTTGAATCTCCTCTGAAAAGTGGCATAATGGGCTCCTCAAAACAACTCTCAAATGATCTGAAAACAAAGATTGTTCAACATAGTTGTTCAGGGGATGGATACAAAAAGTTGTCTCAGAGATTTAACCTGTCAGTTTCCACTGTGAGGAACATAGTAAGGAAATGGAAGACCACAGGGACAGTTCTTGTTAAGCCCAGAAGTGGCAGGCCAAGAAAAATATCAGAAAGTCAGAGAAGAAGAATGGTGAGAACAGTCAAGGACAATCCACAGACCACCTCCAAATAGCTGCAGCATCATCTTGCTGCAGATGGTGTCACTGTGCATCGGTCAACAATACAGCACACTTTGCACAAGGAGAAGCTGTATGGGAGAGTGATGCGAAAGAAGCCGTTTCTGAAAGCACGCCACAAACAGAGTCGCCTGAGGTATGCAAAAGCACATTTGGACAAGCCAGCTTCATTTTGGAAGAAGGTCCTGTGGACTGATGAAACAAAGATTGAGTTGTTTGGTCATACAAAAAGGCGTTATGCATGGCGTCAAAATACACAGCATTCCAAGAAAAACACTTGCTACCCACTGTAAAATTTGGTGGAGGTTCCATCATGCTTTGGGGCTGTGTGGCCAATGCCGGCACCGGGAATCTTGTTAAAGTTGAGGGTCGCATGGATTCAACTCAGTATCAGCAGATTCTTGAGAATAATGTACAAGAATCAGTGACGAATTTGAAGTTACGCCGGGGATGGATATTTCAGCAAGACAATGATCCAAAACACAGCTCCAAATCTACTCAGGCATTCATGCAGAGGAACAATTACAATGTTCTGGAATGGCCATCCCATTCCCCAGACCTGAATATCATTGAACATCTGTGGGATAATTTGAAGCGGGCTGTCCATGCTCGGCGACCATCAAACTTAACTGAACTGGAATTGTTTTGTAAAGAGGAACGGTCAAAAATACCTTCATCCAGGATCCAGGAACTGATTAAAAGCTACAGGAAGCGACTAGAGGCTGTTATTTTTGCAAAAGGAGGATCTACTAAATATTAATGTCACTTTTCTGTTGAGGTGCCCATACTTTTGCACCGGTCAAATTTTGGTTTAATGCATATTGCACATTTTCTGTTAGTACAATAAACCTCATTTCAATCCTGAAATATTACTGTGTCCATCAGTTATTAGATATATCAAATTGAAATGGCTGTTGCAAACACCCAAATATTTAGAACTAAAAATGATTAAGATTAATAGGGGTGCCCAAACTTTTTCATATGACTGTACAATAACTCATGCTAGATAGCTGAGCTATACCACAAATCTATGCAAGCTCTGACTGGCGTAGATTTGAGATTAGGTGCACCTACATGCGCTAGAAGTCGGAGCCTCATAGTAATTCTGGCCTGTCGTGTGACTGTCGGGGAATGAATTAAGGCTGGTGTAAGAATCGCCAGTCTTAATACATTCCCCCCAATGTTTAACTAACCCACATCATGTTAACTCATAGGTTAACAGTTCAGCTGGGCACTTTATGTAAAAAATAAATTTGCTTTTTTTTTCCCCCTAGGTCTGTGTATAGTATTGCATCTCAGCTCCATTCACTTGAATGGATCAAAGCTGCAGTAACAGACTTAGCCTATGGATAAAAGTGGCGCTGTTTCTGAAAAAAAAAAAAATCTCTCCTACTCTCGTACAACACAAAGTTACTCAACAAGTAAAATTCACAGACTCCTAAATGTCTACCATCTATTAGTCCTGAGAGACAGGATGTGTTTATATCAGTATTGGATCATTAAGCATCGCACTGTCCTTGGCGATATAGTAAAAGTGTCACCATGCCGCATCACTTTAATGATTCCAGCCCCAGTCCTGCTTAGCAAGGTATATTGGAATTGTAATAAAGGCAACGGCATCGGCCAATAAGCACCTCCTCAATGGTTAATAACATGTTTTATAACCCCTGTAAAGTGGCTATCAACTTAGGACATATACCATTCTGTCGGACATCGGGCGCATCTGAGAGCTTTATTTCTTGCTTTATCTGGTTAGAATTGTCTAATTGTCTGCCCTGTGCAGTTGCTAGGCAACATGTCCGCGGCTTGAGTAAGCAAAGATGATATGCAGGTTTTTTTTTTTTGTTTTTTTTTTGGGTTTCGTTCAGACAATATTGCAATTATCTAGAATATGGGTTTCAAGGGATGTCTCAAGTGGTTGCTTTTCCTCGGCCCAGAGATTAATGGATATGTGGCCTCATTATAATAACATACTTGGATTTACTAAAACTATTTGTGGAATTGGAATAATAAAAAATGACATTAGGTATATATTTCTTTAGAATTTTTAAGACTTGAAATACAAAAATTAAACAGGACCTTTCATGTCCTCACAGATTGGCAGTATTATATACCGCTAGAAAGCTGACAGTGCACTGAAGTCAGCTTTGCCAGTATGCACCCCGGGTGCCGGAGATATCGGTGCTGTTAGTTTTGGCACTGATATCCCTCCACTGTTAGTAGGGCGGGCCTTACAGCCTAGCGTCATTGCTGGGCTATGAGGAACTCTCCCCCCTGACAGTACCAGGCTATGGAAGAAAACTGTCAGGGGGAGTGTTCCTCACAGCCCAGGGATGACTGGGTGCTACTCCATTGATTCTGGCACAGTTGTATATTTTTTTTTTCATTAGCCCCATCATTCCTGAGCAATCACTGCTGTTAGTTTTGGTCCCTGATACGCTATTTAGTCTCTGTACTGTCAGGAGGGCGGTGTCAGGCAGCAGCAGATAAGTGGTATGATTCTGAGCTCTGACACTGGCTGCCTCTGATTGGAGCTTTGAATCACGCCCCCCTGCCTGACACTGCCCACCTGACATTAAAGAACATAAATAGCATATCAGGCACTAAAATTAACAGAGCATAATGCTTGGAAACAGTGAGGGCTAGAGACAAAACTGCAACTGCGCTGAAATCAGTGGAACATTGCCTATTGAGAGATACTAAGAACTGGAGTTGGTGGAGGTGGTGAAAGGTCCCCTTTAGAGATTGGCTAATCTTTCACACTTCTTTTTATTTTGTGTTCTGGCAGCTCATAAAACATAGTGTAAAACACTGTCATGGCGCCTAGTAACCTATCTATAAAACATAATATATGACACTGTCAGGGCTCCTAGGAATCTATCTATAAAACATAGTGTAGAATACTGTCAGGGCTCCTAGGAACCTATCTATAAAACATAGTGTAGAACATTGTCAGGGCTCCTAGGAACCTATCTATAAAACATAGTGTAGAACACTGTCAGGGCTCCTAGGAACCTATCTATAAAACATAGTGTATAACACTGTCAGGGCTCCTAGGAACCTATCTATAAAACATAGTGTAGAACACTGTCAGGGCTCCTAGGAGCCTATCTATAAAACATAGTGTATAACACTGTCAGGGCTCCTAGGAACCTATCTATAAAACATAGTGTATAACACTGTCAGGGCTCCTAGGAACCTATCTATAAAACATAGTGTAGAACACTGTCAGGGCTCCTAGGAACCTATCTATAAAACATAGTGCATGACACTGTCAGGGCTCCTAGGAACCTATCTATAAAACATAGTGTATAACACTGTCAGGGCTCCTAGGAACCTATCTATAAAACATAGTGTAGAACACTGTCAGGGCTCCTAGGAGCCTATCTATAAAACATAGTGTATAACACTGTCAGGGCTCCTAGGAACCTATCTATAAAACATAGTGTATAACACTGTCAGGGCTCCTAGGAACCTATCTATAAAACATAGTGTAGAACACTGTCAGGGCTCCTAGGAACCTATCTATAAAACATAGTGCATGACACTGTCAGGGCTCCTAGGAACCTATCTATAAAACATAGTGCATGACACTGTCAGGGCTCCTAGGAACCTATCTATCTAATGTCAAGCTCTGTAAAGCAAACACAGCTGAAGTTATTTCAAAGTGAAAGAGACGCACACTCTCTAGTCTCTCTAGACACACTCGGCGTGCCCATGTGACCGCTGTTGGCCCAATCACAGGCCTCAGCAGTGACCCCCATATGACATCACCAGAAGAGCACTGGACGCTGCGAGCAGGCCCAAAAGAAGTAACAGAAAGTGAGAATGAATTTTTTTTTTTTTTTTGTCTCCCCTGAGCCTCCCCCTATTATACTCTGGGGTCTGAAGAGATGCGGCGGCCATTTTAGTTCACCTGAGACGACTCTCCATTTGTTTGTTTGTAACAAACAAACAATTTTGAATATTCGGGTCGAGTCCAGCTTTCATGTATCCCAGGAAAATACACTGAAAATCTTTAAAACAGTGTTCCTATCTTAGACACTCATGGCATATTCACAGGATATGATATATATGTCTGATAGGTGCGGGTCCCTATGGAACTCCCACGTATATCCACAATGGGGCCCCCGACTCCAATTCTGTGTGGCGGCATAGCTGTTGTGAATGGAGATGTGGCCACAAATATGAAATGATAAGAAATGTCTTCTTTATGGTAGTCTCCATTTTTAACATACCTGTATGCCCCTTGTTATAGTGGGCCTATGATGAGTTACTTATTTCCCACTATGTTATATTTATCAGGAGTGTGCTGACTGCATTGGGAGAGAGAGAGTGACCTCTCTACACATACCAAGCACAATGCTCTATTTCAGGTGTCTACAAAGTGTGACTTTCCAACTGTTGCAAAACTACAACTCCCAGCATACCCAGACAGCCATAGAATGACTGCTGCCCTATTTGATAGAATTTTCATGACATATAGTACAATGAAATGAAAAATTGACCCATGACATCACAAGCAAAAAGCAAACTCACCATATAGAGCAATGTTCCACAATCTGATGTATTACTAGTTGTTGCAAAATTACATTTTCCAGGGTGCCCTGACAGCTAAATTCAGCCGGGGTGCCACAGGTTGGGGAACACCTCCAAAGATACAATGTGGCTTCTATGGGCTCCTTGGAGAGCTAGGATTCCACCTTGGTTCACCCCATGCCAGGGAAGGATCAGCTGAATGATCATTTATAGGAATACTCATTTTCCATCAATTCCCAGTGTGAAGCTAAGGCTCCACGTGGCGTCCTGCAGCAAAAAAGCGCTGCGTTGGCAACGCATCGTGGTTCTTCCCGCAGTGCTTTGCACAGAAAGTTCGCAGAGGTTTCCTTTTTTCTGCTTCAATTATATCTATAGGGAAACCGCTGGCATTTCCGTAGATATAATAGACATACTGCGAACCACGGCGTTTATGCAACGTGGGGCCCTGGCCTTAGAGTGGATTTATACATTGTGCAGGCAGAGGGTACAACCCGTACATGGGATGTTGCCAAACCCAGGGATCAGATGAGTGGAGCTGAAAGCAATTTTATTTTTAATGGCCACAGGGTACACTGTAAAAGAGCAGCGGGCTCCCTCACTATGGCGGGAGTAGACATGCACCGCCCACGCTACGATGCTGCCCCCTTGCTTATGGGAAGACTAGTTGCAGCTGTCTGTATAAAATTCTACCGCCACTGCAGGTGACTTCTAAATGTCATACACTTGTTAAAGTTGGTGAGAGATGTGGGCAGCCATTGGTCTGCAAAAAGGCCATATATTCCTTCCACCACTGCCCCATCCCCTTCACCAGCGGGTGGTAAGAACCTGTGCATGTATGGGAACTGCATTGTTAGCAAATAAAAGGGGGGTAGGGAATTGGCCCAAGGGTCATAAAAATGATATGGAGAGGGAAATAGATACCAAAGCAGATACCAAACATTAATAAAAGAGCTGCAAATTAGACAATGCAGACTTTGTTATTCTCATTTGACATATTTCATAGGGGGAACGGTTTAGCGACTATAAATTGGCTGTCAACCATTACAGCATCATTTCACTGCTAGCAAAAAAAAAATAAGCCAGTTACTTCATTAGCTCATGGCTGTCTGGTAAATGAGCAGTGTACTGCGGAACATTGTAAGCCTAATTGTCATAGGAGACATGCAGGCAGATCCCGGTGATGGGTTAACAGTGCGTCCTTAGGAGGATGAAGCCTTCACTATATAAGTGGTGCAATGCAGCAAGCTGGGTGGAATGAGCAAGACAGGTGCAGTATCTCCTCGAAAACCATTGCAGGGGACGTAATATAAGAGCAGTCTCCAGCAAGGACACCTGACTGAATGGAAGACTGCTGTGGTTTTTTTTTTCCCTTTGCTGCTAGTGCAGACATGACTTGCTGATTTATTGTGCCTGCTGCTTTCTGTGTCACTGAAGTATTAACAGCGAGAAGTCTGGTATTGAAAACTACTGGAATAAATGAGCTCAGTGAATTAAACAAAATCGTTCATTTCTAGCTAGGACGATGTCTGGTGTCAGCATGTCATAGGTAGAGCATTTAGCAACGCTCTGGTGCTGCAATGTTCTGCAGAGAACGAATTGGGAATTGGGGAAAAGGACGGGTTCGCGTGCATTAGTCTAAGCATAGGCCATAATGGTAGATTACTTACTGGAATGTTAATGGAATAAATTAGTATATAGGAGTGGATATATAGTGGATATAAACACAATCTATGGATAGGTAAAGATTTTCATTGACCATATAAGGCTAAGGCCCCACGTTGTGGAAACGCAGCTTTTTTTGTTGCAGATTTTGCTGCAGTTTTTTGAGCCAAAGCCAGGAGTGGATTTAGCAGCAGGTAGAAGTATATCTCCCATTCCTTTTGTAGCCATTTTTGGCTTTGGCTAAAAAATCATGTTCCGCTGGTGTCTGTGTGTAACCAACGGTCTGTCTCCCCATCGTTCGGAGACCGCGACTGCGATGGAGAGACCGTCGCAGATGTGAACCTAGCCTTAGGGTACTGCATTCCCAAATTCAGTAAACTCAGTAAAATGGGTGAATTCTCTGGTGGGCACCTTGAGCAAGTGGGCCCCTGTCTCACCTTGGCATGGTACAGTATAGTCACTGGGGCATATTTGTTATACCTTGTATGCTAGTTTTCTGGCATAAGTCACATTTTTTTTGTAGAAATGGGCAGTTTGTGCAAAAAAAATTGCAACTTTTAGTGCTTCTGCACCAGTTCCACGAAAAGGGTGCATGGCATGGGGGGGAAATTTATCATAATTTATGCCAGAAATCTGCTGCAAACGATTTGGGAAATGTACGCCAGCTTGGTCTCAGCTCAGTCTTCATACTCAGTGTACAGCATCTCAGTCAGGCTATGTGTTAGTATAATATACTGCACAGATTAAAAAAAAAACCTTGAGTTTATTTTTATATACTGTAGACACACTGGGTGGTGAAGATGACATCTAGGTGTTAATGCTTATTTTATGTGTTGCCAATTGTATTTCACCACAACACCATTTAATATTCGGGCAATGTACTGCGAAGTAAGAGAAAATTCAGAATGGGTTGGAACCTGTGATACTACCTACTATCTTATTACAGTCTATGGTAAAATGATTTATTACTATTGAGCTCTGCCACAGGCAGGGTTTAATAGTAATATTGCTATGGCAGGCCTGGGAGCCTTCAGAGCCCCAAACAAAAGTTAGAGTGAGCCCTGAGATGCATTTAACTGTGGCATCTGAGGGGTTATGTGCCTGTGATTAGTGATGTGTCTGATCACAGGCACTGCCGCTTGGTCTCTGCAGTGCAAAACAGCAGACCCTATCGCTAGGACACATGCTCAGGTCTTGAGCAGACATGTTTAAATACGCAACTTCCACCATACCATCATCAGTGATGTTGGGTACAGGTTAAGACAGCAGTTTATAGTCTTCTATCACACTTGCATTCTAGAAGCAGAGACTTTAAAGTGACCATCCGACTTTTTAAATTGATAGCTATCCTTAAGGTTGGCCTTCAGTTTTAGATCAGTGAGGTCTGACTCTTCCTACCCCAAACAATTGTTTTTTTGTCACTGTTCATTCATGTTCTTCATTGTTTACCTGGTGCAGGCTTGCCAGCTTTGTTGTGTAGGCTGGGACAGAGTCAGCAGAGTCACTTGATTATTATTAGAGGGCAGTAGATTTAATGACAGCTCTTTGTACGGCTGGAGGCCTAGATAGGACATCATAGGTACACTAGACAGACAGATAAGACTCTGTATGTAGCTCTCCTATCATTCCTGTGGCACTGCCTATATATATAATGTACATACACAGTATGAGGTGGGGAAAGATGTGTGTGTGCCAACATGGCAGCCCCCAGGAAGCTTTTCTTTCTTCACAATTACATACAATGAATGAAGCACCTTTCCCCACCTCCACCAACTCCAACTCTTTGCATCCTTCAGCAGGCACCACTCCACTGATTCTGACTCAGTTGAAATTTTTCCTCTAGACCCCCATCATTCCTGAGCAATCAGTGTTAACACTGCAGTTCTTCTGTACATAGGTGTCCAGTTTATGTATCAGTGATAAGATACCATTTCAGCTGCTACTTCACACATCACTATCGTTCTTCTTGCCATGTACGTCCTTCAGATGCATTAACCACAGGGTGAACAACCATCATAAAAGGTCAGACCTACTGGCCAATTGCCTCGATCTTTCTGTAAATCTCCTCTGAAGGCTGATCACCTCTCTCTAATACCGCACTGCTGTCCAAGGATTTCACATAGTTGCCAACATATCAGAATAATTCTCATGGACACTTTGGTGCTGAGTCAGGATATCAGTCTATCGGGCATGATGTCCTCTCTGAGAACCATGAGGAGTTCTATCCATCGTCATGAAATCCCATTATAAAATGCTTCAATTCGGAACAATGTTAGTATAATGGATAGGAACTGATGGCATTGATTGAAGTTACTGCACACTGTGATACCGGATAGTGCAGTCCTTCAACATTGAGCATACTTGGTAGCAGGTGGGTAGGACCATATGTATGTATGTGTGCCAAATACTAAAAATGATGTCATCAGGGAGTCTAAAAAAGCAGGTTTTTACCCCCAACAACTTCTGTAAAAGCTTTAGCTCAGGATTGCCCTTTGCTCTAGGCAACTTAAACCTCTGATGCCATGACGCTGGGTACTTTGAGTTGAGAAATGTTTTGTTTTTAGCATTTTACATTTAGCCATACTTGCCAATTCTCCCACAACTTTCAGGAGGCTCCTAAAAAAAGAGAGACCTCCCAGAGTCCTGGTGTGGTGGGCAGATATCTCAATTCGCTGAAATCTGTGTCATTCTGTATGTGGTGTGGACACATTCGGTGCTAGTCACCTCAAAAAAGGGGCATATTGTAGCATCTTGATATGCCAATGCAACAGAAATGGGCATGACATTTCCCAAAAGGGGGCATAGCTTTGCAAATAGTGGCATTGTCACCTTCAAAAACTTCCAAGGCATGTTTCATGTGCCATTCTCCCGAAGAACTACAATATTTTGGAAAGTATGCTTTTAGAGATACAGCACATGTAGCGTGGTATGGTATGACCATATAACAATGCCATGTCATACTCTATAATACTTTACCGCCCTTGCAGTAAGCAAACAGCTACAAATACTGTATCTCACCTGGTTCTACTAGAAATCATCCGTTTAGCCCCCCACTTCCAGTTAACCGCTCAATAATGATTTTCACCTGACCCCCCAGCTATTCTGTTTAAATTTTGTTCCTACCCCCTTTTTAAGAGCCTTGTACAAGCACTACCACCATTACAGAAACAGGCAGTCCAGCAGCGCTGGTGCCAAGGTCAGCTGCACTTCCCGTTTTCTCCAATTGCCTGGCACAACCTTCTTCCTCTACTCTTCACAGACACGAATAGGAGGATGAGGAAGGCGGGAGGAGGAAACTAGACATCCCCTTATCTAGGAGTAAAGTTGGCGGATGAGTGGAGTCAAGCTTGGAGCTGAGGTCACATTAAATTTGCCTCCTACCATTGGCTGCCATAAGGTTTGAAGCTGAAGTGCTATGGACATGGCAAGTCCCAGTGCTAGGTGGCTAATGCTACACCGTACCTGGCGTCGTACCCTCTCCTCCCATGCTGCACTAGCTCAGAATGTTCTGAAGCATAAAATTCCTTACAAATCCTCTACGCTGAAGACTCCACTGCAGACACCAGTCTTGCTTCAGAATATATTTTGGGTTTTTAACTTCAAAACTCATTCTGAAATCTACGGATATACATCCCACCCCCAACTTTCAAAGGACTGAAAGACGGACAGAATGTGTGGCACTATGTGTCCCGCAGTGAATTTAGACCCACCCACTTCCAATTTGATTCCGGCCATTCCTATCCATTTCTTTTTGTGCCCCTACACAGTATAACTCCCCTACAGTCACCCTGACATGGTATGCCCCCACATTATAATGTCCCCCTCCAGCTGCACCCCTACAGTATAAAGTCTCCTTCCAATTGCCCCCACAGTGTAAACTGCTTCTCCTGGTGTGCCAACAGTATAATGTCCCCCTCCAGCTGCCCCACAGTTTAATGCCTCTCTCTAGCTACAACCAAAGTATAAAGTCCCCTTCCATTTTTCCCCACAGTATAAAGTCTAACCCAACTGCCCCACAGTTTAATGTGCCCCTCAGCTGCTCCCACAGTATAACGCTACCCTCCAGTTGCCCCCAGTTTGCCCCCTGCAGCTACCCCCACAGTTTAATGCCCCCCTCCAGTTGACCCCACCGTATAATGTCCCCTACCAGCTGTCCCCACAGTATTAAGTCTACCTGCAGTTGGCCCCACAGTATTTTGTCCCTCTCCTGGTGTCCTCACAGTATCAAACAAACATAAAAAACACTAATACTCACCTCGCCCGTTCCCCTCCTGTTCTTCTTTTGTGTCTCTGGTGCTAGAGTTTTCAGGGAGCAGTCGGCGCAATTTATGTGACATCACATCTATTGTTCCCAGAGCAGAGACAGGGGGCCAAATGGTGAATCAGTGCTTCACGATTATATTCAACTCCGGACGCAGATGAGTTGAAGCTGGGAAATACCTCCCATTTACCGAGACCTCCAAGAATCCGGGACTGTCCCGCTGACTCCAGGTTGGAAGGACTGGAATGGAAGATTAAGTGTAACTCTTCACCAGTTCTGTATTTTCAGTTTTGGGTTGTGTTCTTCATATTTAGGTAGGGTGTGGTGTATACTTTTGCCACAACCCATGATACATAACTTTAGACATGTCAACTAATCCAGCCTTACCCTGTCACACATGGGTGAGACTGAGAGTTAATGAGAAGGTATTTTCCAGGTCAATGAGTTGCACGGCCCATTAGCTATACGTCCGCCTAATTCTAGGACTGCACTGCTATGTGTATTCCATATCCCTGCAAACATCAATCTCTTCTTCGCAGCGGCTAGAGATTAGACAGCCAGCGCAGCCACATATAAGTCACACCTCTCGACCACCTGCTGGAGTACCACCCTGTGACCGTGACGTTTGTGCAGCTACACATAGATTCAGTTATTGCCTCACAGGGTTACCTTAAAGAGTACTTAAAGGGGTTTTCCCATGAAAGCAAGTTATCCCCTATCCATCACTCAGACCCCCACTGATCAGGAGAACAGGGGACGAAAGCAGTGTCTGGACAGAGCACACATCGCTCCATTCATTTCAATGGGGACGCCAGAGATAGCCGATATACAGCACTGATCAGCACAGACCCCCACTGATCTATAAGTTATCCCCTCTCCATAAATTGCCTTCTTGGGAAAACCCCTTTAACCTTTCAACAAACTTTGCACAGTACTGAGTGTCTACATGACATGTAACAATATATCTGACCACTATATGACTTATATTTTCAATCTTTAGCAGTGTCCATTTCTGCATACTATTTATGTACTTTGCATTTCTCCCTGAGCTGGTGGGTGGAGACTAGCTGCCATGTGCTGTACAAAGTAGGTAGAGGAGAATTTGTTCCATATAACTGTCTTTATCTCTCACTCAGAAACAGTCTGAGGACCGAGCAGGACATATATAGAGAAGTACTGACATGTACTCATGTGAGTAAAGTGCTTTGGTTGTGAAGGAATGTTCCTTTTTAGCTCCAGCTCCTAACTAAGCATGTCTTTCTTCTCTTATCTCCTACATTTCCTGCTCACTGATCTGGTATTGATGGCATATCTTAAAGGGGTATTCTAGTTAGAACAAGTGACCCCCTCCACCGTCCACCACTGGGAACTCCACCAATTTTGTTTTGCGCCCCACTTCCGACCAGACTGCCTGGTCACACAGTGCACGCCACTCCATTCATTTGAATGGAGACTGTCGGAGATAGCCGAATGCTTACTCAACTATTTCCTGTGGGCCCCATTTAAGTGGATGGAGCAGCTTGCTGTATGACCAGGTACCCTGGTTGGAACTAATGTGCAAAACACCCCAGTTCTCAAGACTGGTGGGGGTCCCAGTGGTAGGAAACCCACTGATGTGCAAACTACTTGTTCTAAATGGAATACCCCTTTAAAGAAGAGCCGTTAGCACTTTAGCCCTGAAAAACCTGTTTACAATTAGACTTTTTATCACTCACTACAAAAATTGCTGAGGATTTGCAACCATAGGAATGGAAATCCCAAAAATTGCTCCAGTCAAGCAAGTCACTAGCAATTTCTTTTTAAATCACTATATTTATGGATTTCGGAGTGATTTGCAAGAAATAATAACTTCTTTTTACTCCATAGAATAATATGAAAATTGCTTGAAAATGGTTCCTTAGACGACATGCACACGACTGTGGATAAAAACACCTGAAATGTGGGGGTTTATCAAGAAAGATGTGCACCCACGCCATGTCCTTGCAAGTGAGGAGGGTGGTGTAAGAGTAAAAAGTTGCTTTTTTTGTGCAAAACCCAGATTTGAGCATAAAATTCTGACTTTTTCATGCCTTGTACAACAGAAAACAGGTCCACGAGGCATGATAAATTTTCCCTAGTGGGGGTTCCTCCATAATGGTTATGCCCTTTTTCTGGCATAAAATAGTCACAAATCGCCAATTTAACACCACTTTCAACTAAAAAAGTTTTAGTTTTTGTGTTGGCCTCCCCACTTTTCCTAGAGTGGGTAAGACTGGGGTGGGGAGTGGGCAGTGGGCAGGACCACCACCCTCACCATCATTTACACCACAAAAGTGACAAATGATGGAAAAATCTACACCAGCAAGAGGCAGACGTTGGTTTGTACCTAGGCAAAAGGACGCTGAGAGGATGCACCTAATTCATGATGAGGCGTAGTTATTAAGAATTAGGCTTTCCCTCCACTGCTGCAGGGGACATCAAGACTGGCGTACCCTGATCTTTATGAATGCTCCCCAATGTTTTTTAAAAATGGCTGTGTGATGGCCATTCCAAAGTCCCTACCGAATGCTATCCAAACATTGCAGAAAAATACTTGCAACGGAAGTGCTGCGATTTCCAAAAACCGTTCCGGTTTTGGAAATCTCAGCATGTCAATTATACCTACAGAAACGCTGGCGGTTTCCCTATAGGTATAATGGAAGCAGAAAGTGCGCAGAGGAAAACTCTGTGGACTTCCTGTGAAAAGCGCTGCAGGAAAAACCACAGTGCTTTTTGGCTGTGGCCCGCTATGTGGCCTGCTATATCTCAGCAAAGGACGAAGGACTTTTCATGGGGAAAAAGACGTTAAATTCAGGTGAGCCTGATCTGTCTATCTGTCTTGCTGGTTTAATATTCTTCACCTGGTGACAGACTCCCTTTAAAGAGAATCTGTCAGGGACATTTGGGACACTAAACCACCCACAGGCCCTTATGGACCAGGGGATTTAGTGTCCCAAAGCGCCCTGTTACACACCCTTCAGTACCTGCAATTAAAATAAAAAAGCTTTATACACACCCTGCCGCCATACACCTTGGCTTCAGTGCACATGCCCCGTACCTCTAGGACTTGTGCAGTGACGTTGGGGTGTATGTTCTCAGCTTCAATGAAGAACTGCGCAGACGCCGAGAGCACCAGAGAGGAGTCTGATGAGACCCCTCAGACAAATCTCTAGGTAAGTATTTTTTTTTTTTAATGCGAGCAAGAATGGATTTATAACAGGACGATTTGGGACACTAAAGCCCCGGTCTATAAGTACCTGTGCGTAGTTTAGTGTCCCAAATTGACTTGACAGGTTCCCTTTAAGGTTTTGATTCCAAATGTCAACCTTAGCTTCAACCTGCCTTGCCTTTCATTGATCCTCCATCAGCTGTAGATAAGTGCACTTCTATGGCAGACAAGCAGTTAATGGCCAGACTTGAGTTTTTGTGAAGGAAACATTTGCAGCTAGGCGCCAGGTCCCAGTAATGTGCAGGCAGAGCAGTGTTTGTGCTGGTGCAGGGCTTTTAGATGGAATATACGGTGCAGCATTAGACAAATTAAGGAGTGTTTGAATGACAGATCTAAATTTATAATGGCGATCAATTTTGCGCCTGGCCAACCAGTCCCAGCCTGAGCATTGTGCTGCATTCCATTACTGCTCTGCAGGTTTCCTGAGCAGACCCCGGTAACTGATGCTCTGCATACAGCATGTCATGTGCACACAAGCGCCCGACCCAATTAGGCGGCTCCACTTGCATTGTACTCTGTGTATTCAGACAATAACTGCAAGGTCAGTCTGGACAAAAAAGTACGGACTTTCAATGACTCAGACCTACTGCAAACCCGATGGGGGAGAATTTCACTCTCAGATACTATGGACCGACATATAATCTGATTGTCCAAATGTTTCTCTGTCAATTATTGGAAGATAAAGGAAAACTGCAAAAGGTCAAAGGATTGTAATGTCCTGGATTATATCCAGAAACTTGGGTTAGATTAGGAGGCAACCCAAGATGACCTCTACGTCTTACTCAAGAGTCAGGAAACCAAGCTCAACTTTTCTAGTCATTTTATCAGTCCCGGACTATTGTTCTGCTTCCTGTAGTCTATCTCCCAGTTCTCCTGTCTGGATAGATAATCCAATGCCTTTTGTATTGACCCCATTTGAATAACTATTTGCGTCAATGCTGTATTGATATCCTTAAAGTGGTCATGTCACGAAAAGTGACATAGGATAGAGGATAAATACCTGATCAGTGGAGGTTTGACCACTGAGACCCCCATCGATCCCAAGAAGGGGGGTCCTTTGTCACCACTGCTTATTCAGCCTGACCGCAGCCAAGCTGAATGTAAGCGGAGTGGATTGTGTCCTTTTTCCCTTGATGCATCGCCTGAAAAATAAATCTCCATACACTGCTGTGTCTCTTTAATGTGTCTCCACTCCACTGGCTTCCAGGACGTGGCTCCTGCTCTTTTATTGTCTCTCTGGCCACACATTCAGTGTGTCATTTGCTGGCTCTTCTCCCCCTTCTCTTGCTGTTGGGGATCCTTAGGGCTCAGTCCTAGGCCCCCTCTTCTACTCCCTACTGGACAAACCATTAGCATATTGGGCTGAACCATTTTTATGCTGATGACACCCAATTTTTATACCTATTTCCAAGACATCACCCCTACAATACTACAAAACACCAAGACTGTCTGTCCGCTGTCTAAGGCGACATGCATGCAACTGTGTGCATGCCACCAGGCCATGGTATGGATGGCACAAGGATGACATTCATGTGCCACCCATGCCTCCACGGCATCATACACTGAGGTC
The DNA here is from genome assembly GCA_947044405.1 of Leptodactylus fallax. Lineage (NCBI taxonomy): Eukaryota > Metazoa > Chordata > Amphibia > Anura > Leptodactylidae > Leptodactylus > Leptodactylus fallax. The sequence continues at coordinate 10,363,616 of CAMRHE010000006.1, forward strand.
AGTGAGCACGGGCCGCAAAATGAACAGGAATAGGAACTGTCCTGAGTTTTCTATCGGCTCACGGGCCCATAAATGGGACTGTGAAAATACACGGTCATGTGCATGGGGCCATAGAAATGAATGGGTCAGTGTGCTAGCCATGAAAATGACTGCTAGCACAGTGACAATATACACAGTTGTGTGAATGAGGCCTAACATCATGTCTTCTTTTCTGTTTCAATAGTTTTTATTAATATAGTATCGAAACACAGTAGTACATCCAAATAATACATACAATAAACTGCTTTGTTTTAAAACAAAAACTAACCCTGCATTCACATGACTGAGTTTCACCCAGTCCGTGTGTTGGCCGGATTTACCAACCTCAACAGTATGACAGGACAGGGACTCCTAGCAATACAGTTACTTATGCTGCTAGGAGTCTCCCCAGCATTGACATACTGATCATCCATCACTACGGAACGGTATGTCGCTGGGAAGCAGGAACTCCTAGCCGCATAGATAACTGTATTGCTAGGAGTCCCTGTCCCATCATACTGTTGAGGTCGGTAAATCCAGCCAACACACGGAGTAAGTTTCACATCTGAAACTCGGTTGTATGAATGCGGGGTAAGACTAAGGGTGGAAGTGAATTACAAAAACTTGCAGGTGAGAATTGCCTTAAAGAGGACCTTTCATGTCCTCAGGCACATGCGGTTTTATATACCGATAGAAAGCCGACAGCGCGCTGAATTCAGTCTGCTTTCCCGTTATTTGCCCCGGGGCTGGAGATATCGGTGCTGTTAGTTTTCTGCGCATCGTCAGAAGGGTGTTCCTGACGCCCTCCCTGACTGTACTTGTCCATAGACATGTACTGGGGGGGCGTTCCTCACAGCTCAGCATCATCGCTGGGCAGTAAGGAACGTCCCCTCTGACAGTAGAGGCTATAGATGATTATAGTCAAGGGGGGTGTTCCTTACCGCCCAGCTAGACTGTCAGGAACACCCTTCTGACGATGGGCAGAGATCGGTGCAAAAACTAATGGCACCGATATCTCCAGCCTCGGGGCACATAACAGGAAAGCCGACAGTGCGCTGAATTCAGCGCACTGTCAGCTTTCTAGCGGTATATAAAACTTCATGTGCAGGAGGACATTAAAGGTCCTCTTTAAATTGGAGATCCACAAATGTCCCCTCACTAGCCAATATCATTAGAAAGGTTAATAATTCCAATTGTTATGAACATATGTTTGTGCTCAACCAAAAGAAAGGGAAAGTTCCTTCAAAACTGGGAACGTTGGAGATCATCATGTCTTCTTTTTATCTGAAAATTAATCTTTAAGAAATTGAGCTTTCCACCATTAACTAACTACCTAAGGCTGGGGCCCCACGTTGCGGAAACGCAGCTTTTTTTGCAGCAGACTTTGCTGCATTTTTTGAGCCAAAGCCAAGAATGGCTACAAGAGGAATGGGAAATATATAGGAAGTTCTTATACTTCTACCTTCTGCTCAATCCACTCCTGGCTTTGGCTCAAAAAATTGCAGCAAAATCTGCAAAGAAAAAAGCTGAGTTTCTGCAATGTGGAGCCTCAGCCTAAATTTCCATTTCAGTCTGCAGTTTTACCATAACAGTGAAGCAGTTTGCCTGCTGTCTTCACAATTGAATCAGACCTATCATCCATCCCCTATATTCAATCACTTACACGCTCATGTCACCTGCACTTTTGTTGTCCTCGTCTTCTCCCCCCTCAACTCTGTCTACTGCCCTACTAGTGTACTCTGTTCTGCAAGTGATCTAAGATTAACAACCTCCATAATCTGAAACTCCCACTCCTGTTCCCAAGACTTCTCCCAAACTGTACCATTCGTCTGGATTGTACTACCCTGGTCAGTTAGACTACTACTCAACTTCTACAGTTTCAAATGTGCCCTAAAAATACAATGGGAAATGGTAATGGGAAACAAAAGACTGGACATAATAAAATTCATCATGTGATCCCTTCTTCCCCTGACATATACTGAATGAACCTCGACCAACCACATCATACACTTTAAATGGTTGGCTGATCCTGCTGAAATCATCACTGAGCAGTCTGTGTTTTGGCTATATAAGGCTTCATACATGGTGCATGAAGGCAGGGGGCATGTATAATACAGAGCAGTCTTTCCCCCATCTTTTATTACTGCCACTGATTTCTTTACACATAATTCTGTCAGAAATAACTGTAAAATAGCAAACAAATTGCTGAGAAAAGCCCAAGTGACCATAATGTAATTGTCATGGGCAGCGGATTGTGGACCTGCTGTGTTGCCAAACTGGTTTGGTTTCGGGCAAACTTTAAGGGCGTTATCCCAGCAGACTCACGGTTTTCACCCTTTAACCCCCATATAGGGATCAGGACTTTGCTGCAGGGAGTCCTCCAGGCCACTACCTACTGGGGTGGTCCTGGTTTGGCACGCAGCCAGCTAGTCAAAAGTAGAAAGACTCTCCTTGCACTCAATATGAACTGTGAGAAGCTGCAGACTCCTCTCTGTGCAGTGTAAAGGCAGGGAAAACATGTAGAGACTGTGTAAACATGCAGAGACTGTGAAGAGAGACCTGCCCCTCCCCTCTTCACTTACTGCATTCCATATTTAGCCTGTTAGTTTCTAAAGATGGACCTTCCCTAGTAACAGGGAGTGAACAGAAAATTGGCAAGAAGGAAATTTAGAGAGGTTTTGTTCAGGCAGAAAACAGCAACATGTAATAAAGTGCATTACATTTTGGTCCAGAATCACTTGCTCTATTAAATGAGACTAAGTTGTCTGAAAAGTTATTAACCCTGTAAGAGGGACAGCCATAACGGATACATTACACTGAGTAGTGCAATGGGTAGATGGCAAAACGGTTTACCCAGACATTTTTACTCAGCTTTTCCATTCCATACATAGGGGCATACAAACATGGAAGGCGGTGGTTAAAACTGCCCCTTCACTTCTCAGTGTTTGCTTACACAGTGTTTCTGCCAGCAGCTGTCACTAGAGGAGCCGAACTCATGGATTCATACAACTGCTATAGACTTTAATATGCAGTAAATTCTCTCTAGTGGTGGCTGTGAGCAGCCAGAATGTTATCATTTATCTCAAGCCTTGTAAAGAAGATTTGGAGAGGGCTCTAATCTTAATAGACTATATCATACCATTATTGTGCACATTATATTGGATCAAGTTAACAAAGAAACTAACAAACTTCACTACCCTAGACCACCAGGGATGTACCCATTAAAGAGGATGTCCAGAAATACAAAGACATGGCTGTTTTCTCGCAAAAAGCCTGTCCCAGATTAAAGATCACCCCATTTCACATCCATGGTGCAATATCAGATGCAACCCATGGACAGCTGTGGCACAGATTTTGGATGAACACAACCATTGTTTTGTAATCTTGGACAACCCTTGTACGCACAGATTACACTGGTACATTCTACTGACACTATTGTGGATAGGTGGCGCTCAGCTGGAACTATGTTGGAGGGCACTATGTTGGTTATGATTGACATTGTACTGATGTTGGTTGTGTTTATATGGGCGTTGTACACTGTGTAGCTTTGTTATTGTACTGTATAGCAGATATCTTTGTGTATAGTGTATGAGGACAGTATTCAGTTTATTGTGTTTGTTCATCTATTTGTATGTGTGTGCATAACACATATGCATAAATATATCCATAAAGAAAAATCTTGGGTACAAGCCCGAACATACATATTTAGCCATGGAGTGAGTAATAGATCTCATCCTAGAGGAGGGCAAATACAACTAGGACCAACCAAACCCACAGCCAAAAGTACTTGGACACCCCTCCTGATTTATGGTTCAGGTAGTGGGGTTGCAATGTCCCCGGGCTAACAATGTAGGTGTGAAGGCCCATGATGGTGGGTGCTCATGGTTTGGTGTCAAACAAGCCCTGTGGCGGCACAGTGTTGAGAGGTTCGTACCTCAGTGTCTGGTGGTAGAGACGTTTCTCCTGGGTGTTGGTATTTAGGGATGTCTTTGATGTTGGTTGCGAATGAGACACCGGAGACTCAGTAGCAGGTGTATTGGTGTTGTTCATGGTGCAGTCAGATCATCCAGTCAAAAATAACATGGAGGCATATTTTCTTAGCAAGCAGTATTCACAGTTTGGGCACTCTACAAACATGAACAGAAGTGGTGTCTACCCTTCACTCCCTCCTCTAGTCCTCTGCCCCTTTCCAACAAAGGGACAACCCCAGGACTTGGTCCTCTGTTCAGCCATTATTGGGGAAATGCAGGGTTCTTTCGGCAATGGATACCAGGTGAAGCAGTGGAAATGTTTTCTGAGCCCATTGGCATGGGGTAGCCTGTCTTGACCTAGCTACCACTAACTAGAGAGCTGAAGGTACTCTCTCAAGCACTCAAGCATGTCTACACTACGCTGCACTTAAACAGGATATCCTTTTTCTAAGATCGATGGCACCTTCCTCCAGAGAAAGACCTGACCTGGTGCCTGGATGTCTGAGTCTGAACAAACTCTGCCAGCCCTGACCTCGGCCTGTACCTTGAACAATATTCTGCCTAATCTGTTGGTGCTATACACCAGTGTCCCATCCAAACTGACTGTATAAGGAATCCATCTACTAGTTCTCAGTCCTCTAAGTTCCTATGGTAAGGTGAACTTTTTGGGATCTGTCCACATGGTTTCTGCCATTGCTGAGGTGCTGTGCCTGTGTGCTGCTGTGACCCAGAGCCTGGGGTGTTGTTGAGCTGCTGGGCCGCTCTCCCTGTGGCCGCTTTGCTGCGGCGATGGTGGTTGCCGGGCAGCACCGCACACAGTAGAGTAGGGATCCATTAAAAAGAGGTCGCTGTGACATGGCTAGTGGGCTTATATACCTTGATCAGTATGTATACTAAGAACCTCAAGTTCATTTTTGTAGATTTTGTTGAGAAGCATTAGATCTATGCATAACACTGGGATGTGCGGCCAAGGAATTTTTCTCTAAAATGTTGGTCACCATCCTGAACGTTTATTGGCTCTTGTAGTCATATGATGTGTCCTCATCTACACCACCCGCCCACTCCTCTACCCGCATGCTAGTCTGTTTGGCGACACAAAATATGGCAAAACAGATGAAGATCGGTCAATGGAAACGACTAACTATCTAATGTGTATAGTGTTATTTTGACTGATGCCAGATGTCGAAGGATTGGGCATGTTGGATTTTAGCATGCCCGATCCTTTGTTCTCAACGGAGATAAACAGCTGCCATAGGTGTCTGACAGCACCGGAGCACCCTTTGGATGTAGACAAGATCACATTGCGCAGGGTAGGCGGGGGGTCTTTTAACCCTATGCCTGCCAGCCGCCACTATCTGTTAGTTCTTGTTTATAACTCACTTTGATGATAATATATTAAGTTTCCCTATTTGTAAATTGTAAAGCTGTTTTCTCAATATCTGGTGCCATGGTGACTCAGCTCGCCATAGTGTGGATCTTCTCTAATCATCACAATTAAATCCAGCATCTTTTTCGTAGCCGTTTAAATGCGAGTTGCCTTGGCAACAACACCTTTTATTGTAGCATTATCGGGATCACTGGCATGACAGTGGCTGCGCCGTGGTGTCCTATTATCAGCCGTCGAGAAGCAATCACGTCCTATGGAAATATATCATAGCCCGGTCTATGTGCGAAATGAGTGCTAGGAATAATGTGTGTGTGACACGCGTCTGTCTGCAGAGAGATCATGTCAGTTGTACACGTATCTCAGGATGATGGCTGCAGCGGATGAGATACAGCATAAACACAATACACATAGTTCATGATATATTATATAACAATCTAGTGTGCACAAATACCTCAATAAACATAAAACCTCTAGAGGATGTATACTGGGAACCATATGGCTTCTGCGTGCTAGGAGCCGGCTGTTTTCTTTTTGTAATACTGCCATCTGCTGGTAGTTGTGGTGTATTTCAGTTTTTGAATTTTTTATTTTTTTTTACATATTATTTTGCTCAGTAAAATCAGTATGTTTTTGGCATGTGGGAGGAAACATAGATGTGTCCTTCTTTACCTTTACTCTTGGCACGAGATTTTCTGATAAATCACGTGAGATCACCAGCTGTGAAAAAGAACTTTTTGCATTTCTCTGTCCCCCATTGTGAACAATTTAGGTTTTTTTTTTTAATATAAAGCTGGTCAAATCTTGCTACCCATCTCAGGATATCTCAATTCAAGAGAAACGGTAATCAGTACACGACTTGCATTGTCTACAATTACAGAATTTTTGAGACTTTTGTAAAAAGAACCCAAAGGCCTCTTTGCACTGGGTAAAAAGCAAAGTAGGATATACAATATGGTAGAAAATTGGGGGTGATTCAAGTGATTTATTAAAGTTTTCTGCCAGCTTCCTGTTTCAGAGAATTAAGGCTACGTTCACATCGGTGCTGCAGACTCCGTTGCAATGTGCGTCTGAAATCGGGGGGACGAAAAGTCCTGCACGGAGGACTTTTTCCCACCAATGATTTCAGTTTTAAAAGATGGACGCCCAATGGTCCCTATTATAGTCAATGGGGTCCGCTTGGGTCCGTGTGTGTCCACTATGACAACAGTTCATCTCTCCATTGTTCTGGTCCCCCGCTGGACCAGAACAACGTAAAGGAGGCACTAGTGTGGTTTCTCTGGGGGCGGGATCTGTGTATGTGTGTCATGTAGTGTTACCGCCCATTTGGCTAACATACCCTAATATGCATCAACACTATAAGGGCTTATATCTTTGGAATAGCTGAACAGATTTGGATAAACAAAACGCCAAAATGTTAATGGTGACAGCGCCGATCAGATGATGGATGACATTGGGCTATTCAGATCTGGTGACAGGTTCTCTTTAAATCAATGAAATATAATAAAACTGCATCTTTTCCCACAGGACTATATATCGATCTGCTCCGCTTCTCCTGCTCTATAACATCCTGCCGGAAGATCAGACTCCATGTCCAACCTGACAAGTTCCTTTTAAAGTATACTGCCCCCTTGTGCTTTTATTTTCATCTTTCGAAGGGTGGTTCTGTAATCTCCCAGAAGTATTTTTTCACCTTTTTAGATAAAAAGTCTGCTCCTTCCCGTGTCCTCGCCTCACTATAAGCTAACACAACGCCATTTGAGCCATCGTATATTTACAATTTACTTGATATCTTGTTTTCATTGCTGCCCTCTTGTGGCCACATAAACATATCACATGTATCTCAAAAATAAACTAACAAGCCATATCTTAAAAAATGACACAAGTGATGTCCTATCGGTAAAAAATATTTTCACTCTGGCCACATCCTCCAAGACGTCTGCTCGTGTGAGGCGTCTTCATGTTATTCTGCTCCTGCCCCTTCTCGTATTGAGACATCTCCTGGGAGCAAAGGGTGGGAAAGGCCCTAGATGAGTTGGACAAGATGCATCAGAATAAAATGCTGTAATGCAGATTGTCATGGCCGATATGTCAGCCCCAGAAAATGATTTTTATCCTGCATCTCTAATAGCATAAACCGCGCTGCCGCCTTAAATTATTAATGTGAATGAGCTGAAATCCAGACGGTATTTATCATAGTAATCTCTATCCCCCCTGTATAATGTCTGTGTTACCCCCGGGGTGGCTTAGTCCTATTATATGTGTTACATGTTTTAGTATACATTGTGTATGTGCATGGTTAATAGGGGCGCCCATAAGCAGCAAACACCGCAGGTCCCTGGATTTCCTTTCTTAGTAGAGTTGCTATGGCTGCAGTACAGAAGAGATTCCTGACTGGTGCAAGTTTACGGAAAATACAGAGATTGTTGCTAGGGAGACTTCACAGGATGTCAAAACCCAACTCATGATATGTACCCAAAATGGCTAGAAATACTTGTCTAAGCAGAAAAACTGTTTTTTGTTGCCGATTTTGCAGTGCGTTTTTTTTTTTTAGCCAAAGTGCATTGAGCAGCAGGTAGAAGTATAAGAACTTCCTATATATTTCCCATTCCTTTTGTAGCCATTCTTGGGTTTGGCTCAAAAACCGCAGCAAAATCAGCAACAAAAAAAGCTGCGTATGTGCAACATGGGGCCTCAGCCTTATATTACTTTTGAAGCCACTCTTGGCTTTGGCTCAAGAATGCAGCAAAATCTGCAAAATTCTGCAGCATGTGGACTCAGTCTAAGGCTAGGTTCACATTTTCGTTGGAGACTCAAAGTGCACCTAAAATCTGCAGAGAAAAAACCTCAGATAACCGCTTTTTAAGCGGACATGACCTTTTTCAGGTCTCCATGCGGGCCCGAATGACGGAGAGCCGAACGCTAGTGTGAACCTAGCGTAAGAATCCATGCATATGATTGTGTGCTTTCAGTATGCTAGCTGTATTTTATTTTCTATGGCCCCATTCACATGACTGTGTATTAACACCGGTCTGTTTATGGGGCTGTGAACATTGGACAAAACCCAGGACAGGTCCAATACCTGCTCACTGAAGGAAATGAATGGGTCCATAGAGGCATGGGCAGCACATGGATATTTCGTTGGTGTGCATGCAAGCTTAGGCTATGTCCACTGCCAGGATTTCCATTTTTCTATTCCATGGCCTTCTATTAAAGGGGTTGTCCGGGATAAAATCATCCTTCTACACTAAGCTAAACACCCTCCCCCTGCCTAACTTCTAACTTACTTAACCAAAAATGTATATTTACCTAGACTGCCCCAGTCCCATTTTCAGATTTTCCGGTGACGTTCCATTTCCCTATTTCTGGAAACAGAACGTCACCAATATTACCCCCCCCCCCCCCATCATACTTACCTGTTTTCCTCTCCAGATCATCTGGGCACAGGAGATCACTTCCTTCTGGGGGCCTGGCTCCTCCTCTTCCTGATGTCTGCTGGCCTCTCATGCCTGCTCAATAGAGCCGGAGTACTGGCATGCATTAGCATATTGGGTGATGAAACCAAAAGCCCTGATTGCTCAGGAACGGTGGGGGCTAGAGAAAAAATTCCAACTGTGCCAAAATCAGTAGAATACCACCTATTGAAGGATACAAAGAGTTGTAGTTGGTGGAAATGGTGAAAGGTTCTCTTTAAGATTCAGGGCCGTAGTTCTGTGATAGTTAGAGTGAACTTCAGCTCTCACAAGCGTGAAGAAAGAGTTTTTACTGGCAGATATTGGACATGATACAGCTGTTAAAACAAACATTAATATTTTCCCTTCCATAAAATGGAAATTACAATCCGTGAGCCCTCTGCACATTGGAACATTTGACCAGTGCAGAAAACAATGACCCCAGCCTGGTCCGCAAACATACTATCAATAATAAGCAGCTGTCTAATAGGACACAGCTGGGCTGGAGTCTGCCTTCAGCTCTACAATACATTCTATACATATATTATAGGGCTTTTCCAGAACATTTTCAACTTTGCATGTATAGTCAGGGTTGGAGAACATATAAATTCTCTTAAAGGGTTGTCCATGCAGTAACTGTATACACGTTTCCTTGTCTTTCTTTGTATTCCTATAGCATATTATAAAAGTTGTGATTCTTCATGTTTCCTGGCAACCTCTTAACGTTCTATCTGGGTGACTACCCTTGGGTCCATGTAGCTGTTTGAGCTTAAGTTGTCACAGGAAGTTCTATATGCAAGTGTTTCTGTGTTACACAGGACATCGATTAAGGCAACTGGAAGCAGTGGGTCAGTGTACAATAGCCGCGCTGCTGTAAGTGACCCCACTATGGCTCAGCCCTATGGGCATTTGAATTTACCTGCTTTGGCGTTAGATATAATTGGGCAAATGACTAAAGAGCTGGCGCCACCATTGAAATCAATAGCAAATGTTTTGGTGCTAGATTCCAACAATCAAATCCTAGCAGGGTCACTAATAGTGGTAGCGCCCCACTGTGATTGGTGATGTCACAGTACAGGAATAATAATTACATTGGAGGATCAGTGCGGGACAGCAGCCTCCTGACATTGTGCTCTCAGCTATGAAGATGCAGCTTGTGCTCAATGTCCTCAACAAATACAATCCATTGTGCCGGGTGGTAATAATGAAGATCCTGCCCTGTGCTATGATACCTGTTTACACCAATAATAAACAGGGCACAGGTAATAATCCTGAGTGATATTATATATAAGTAGATCTCACCTACAGTATGCTATAGCTCCATGGATCATAGTGGGGCTGTGGCTGCTAATATCTGTGGCCTTCGATATGATATTAGTGCCCCACCAATATACTTATTACCCCTCGGCTGTGACATCTCTGTGTCACAGTACAGGGATGCATCCTTAGCGGGGCCACTATGTCAGCGGTGTTGTCTGGTCATCACTGATCAGCCCGCCTCAGCACCAAAGCACCTGCCAAAGGGCTCAATCACAATGGGGCTAAGGCCACTAATAGCCACGCGGCTCTTCTATAATTTTTTTTTTAATTTTTTTAATGCTACCCACTAGTGTCAGTATTATTATCCCTGTACTGTGACATCACCATCTGCTCTTTTTGGGAGTGTCATAGACGTTTTGTGAGCATTGGCAAGTATGGTATATAGCAGTGGTAGGCAACCTTCGGCACTCCAGCTGTTGTAAAACTACAACTCCCAGCATGCACACTTGTTCTGCTGTTCTTGGAACTCCCATCGAAGTCACATCCAGTCACAACATGGAGGCTCAGTCGAGAATCCACTTGTATGGGTGCAGGAGTGGCATTTTCTCCTCACTCTTCTTGATAATCTCCCTGTGGCTACTCTTAGGGAATGCCTGGATCCAGGTCCCTTCTGATGGTGCCTTTAGACCTGAAATCATGAAATCAAGACATATCAACCGAGACAGTGTCTCAGCACCTGAAATCTAGGACAGTCCTGCTGGATCCAGGACAACTGACAGGGAGCCCCCGCTGCCATCGGGCTTGATGCAAGTGCATCATTTGCCTTCTAGTAAAAGCATCCCAGTCTGTACCCTAAAAGGAAGGACTTCTGTATTGCAGTAACCTTTTAGGTTCTGTCTTAGGCAGGGCCTAATAGGCTCCAGTACTTAGTAGGCCTGGGGAATATTATTAGCCTCCAAACTACTATTGCAACCCATTGACACCCAATGCTAAGGGGCTTATAGAAGGAGCCCTTTCTTTCTGTAAGGCCTCATGCACATGACAATATTATTTTGTCCGTCTGCTCGCTGACCTATTTGTTTCTATGGCTCCACGCAGACGTCCATTTTTTTCATGGGCCCATGTGGAGGCTGTGAGTCTGGGATGCATAACTCAGGACAGGTCATGTTACTGACAATTTTGTGGTCATTCATTCAAGTGTATGGGTCCATGGGGAACACGAATGACACACGGATGCTATATCCCTTTGTGATAAATCTGTGCACAACACACAGTTGTGTGTGTGAGGCCAAAAACCACTGTGGTGCTGTAGTCAGCATTGAGGGTTAAATGTCCCTGAGTAGCTTTGACTACAGTCCTGGGAGTTGCAGCAGGGAACTCCCTGCATGCTACAGATTACACCTGAGCCCCCTGCCCTCTCTATGCCATACTAGTGCAGGTAGGGGTTAATTTCATTGTCCCAACACATCCTCTTACCAAGTTCTTGCCAACATATATTACTAGGTAAGCAAAAAGTATTGGGCAGATGGATCGCAGTATGACCACAGGATCAGAGGGGGCAATTTATCAAAAATGGCCTTTTATACACCAATCTTAATAAATTAGGTGCATCTCACAGCAGCACAGAGGAGTCCAAGGGGCACATGCACATGCCTTTTATGAAATTAGGTGCACCTCTGGCCCTTTGTGCACCAGAAACTCAAATCTCAGACTAGGTTCACACTAGTGCTCTGTTTCCTTCCTTAGGGTACGTATGGGGACCTGAAGGATGGAAACCCTGTCCACCTAAAAAAAAACGGTTACTTGCGGACCCCATAGACTATAATGGGGTCCACCTGGTTTCTGCCGATTTTATACTGAAACTTAAGATTTAAGCAAAATCTTGGGGTGGTTCGTCCGAACGCTAGTGTGAACCTATTGTAAGTCAGCTAGGAGGTGGTGTAGATTTTTACTACAGTTTCTGAAATAAAATGTAGTAGGTTTGCCTGGCCATTGTATACCATACCTGTCCTGCTAACCTCACCTACTTTTTGGAAAGTGCTGAGGGAGGTAAAAAAGTAAAAATGTTAATAAAAAATTGGGCATGCTCAAAAATGTGTGACTTTTTATGTCTGAAAACTGTCAGACTTGATAAATGTGCCCCAGACTACACAGAGCTTGTTTGCAGTCTGATAACATGGAGACACATTTGCCTGCCTAGGAGCTGTACATATAAAACGGTAGGAGATTTTTAATGAAGAATTTTTGAAAAGTTGTTTCATTTATTTTCCTTTTTGTTGCACTTGGAAAACTACTCGTGACTACATTTATATTTCATCATGATTGTTGTGTTTTATCAGACACAGATAGAGAACCGTATTATTATGTAGCTCATAAAACTCTTATTATTGTAGCATTTTCCATAGGAAAATGAGAAAACAGGATGGCAGGGGGAGGGCAGGCAGTGGAGTGACTGATTTGGCTCATATTGCTGGAAAGACTTGGTCACTGTAGCTGATATACAAAGGAGATATAACCATGTTCTATGAGTACAGTATACTGCTAGGGGTCGTGGACCATGGTGGTAGTAGTAGTTGTGGTGGTGCTGCACCCAGTATCCGGCCTGTTGTCTCTAGAGATGGTTTGAAGGACCTAGAAAATGGTTGCCTTAAACATGGTTGTTTTTCCTACTGGCAAACATCAGCGAAAGGCACAATATGTAACTTTTTTTTACGGAGATATTGCCATTTTTCAGTTTTTTTCTACTGCCATTTTTGTGAAAGTGACAACAGGAAGTGCAGCCATGTTGGTTGTCACTGTTGAATTACCTTCTACCATGGTAAAGCTGTCACATATATACTGACAAATTCAGGGCTGGTTGTCAGTTGCCTCAATTCCTGTTGTCGTTCTTGCAAAGATGGCCGCCAAAACAAAACAGAAAAATCAGAACAGTATTAAAACATGGCCACACTTCCTGTGTTCACTCTTTCAAAGATGGCTGCCAAACAAAACAGAAAATGAGGAGAACGGTATTAAGACATAATACGACAATTTTATAACCGTCACACCAAAACTCTAACAAAACATCTGGAAGGTTCTTACAAAAAGGGGCAACCTTCTTGGCCTCCCAAATCACCTGGGAGCAGCAGAATCTTCCCACATTCTTTGGGCTCTCGGTCTTAATATATGGGAGATTGTCACATCACAGAAATGGGGCAAGACCGGCATATTTTGTCTTCTGGTCACAAATAGGGGCGACCTTCTTGGCCTTCCAGATGAGTGGGCAAATCTCCTGGCAGCAGCAGAATGTTCCTGCATGCACCAGGCTCTCAGTCTTATAGATATGGGACATGGTCGCATCACAGAAATGGGGCAAGACCGGCATATTTTGTCTTCACGTCACAAATAGGGGCGACCTTCTTGGCCTTCCAGACGAGTGGGCAAATCTCCTGGCAGCAGCAGAATGTTCCTGCATGCACCAGGCTCTCAGTCTTATAGATATGGGACATGGTCGCATCACAGAAATGGGGCAAGACCGGCATATTTTGTCTTCACGTCACAAAAAGGGGCGTGATATGCAACAAAAAAAGCCATATCATGCCTCAAAGCAGACAAGGCTTTTGTAAAAAGGGCCATGGTTATATAAAATTTGTACACTTTGCACACTGGGTCTCCCGCAGGCCCAATTCTACACGTTGGCATGTATTGCCCACAGCCTTCAGTCACATCTGAATTATTACATAACATCTGTTTTATTCCTGCGTTGTATAGGATCTGTGTGTCTTTTACATCAGGGCTGGTTACATAACAGCTCAGGACGTTGTGATACTGCTTTGACACATAGAATAATACATAGCAGAGATTACCCAGCGCTTCCTTGTATATTCTATGGACCAATCACCTGTCTTCTGTCTCATTATTCTGTTCATGAATATTTCTATTGTGTCGGCTCATTTCACTATTCCTGGAAAAATGTATATAAGTGGCGTGATGGCGCCATTATGTTATTGTCAAAGTTACATTATCTTCTGGTTTTCAACCCAAGGACAGGAGCCGAATGGAGATGTTGTCTATTCTGTATTGTACGTTACTGTACATGGCGGCGCTGTGTTAGTAAAGAAGAATAGATAATAGCACAAAGCAGGGAGACCATCAGCAGGATAGTGTTCTTTCCTTTATGTCATGTATTATGTACAGTGGTCCTCACATTACAAGGGCCTCTGGATATAATATAATCACCATACAATGGTCTTTTCTGGACCCCTGTAATGTGAGAGACCGGACTGAACATACAGTGCTTGGCTGGAGGTTCCAACAAATCCGCAAAGTCATTTCACTGGTGTAACCCCTATATTAGTGAGGTGCCTGCACGGACTGGCTGACTAGTAGCGCCTCTATACACTATAGTGCAGTACTACACCTATCATCTCTCAGTATGAGGCTAGGTTCACATCTGCGCTGGTCTCTCCGTCATTTGGGTCTGCTGGTGGACCTGAACGTTGGAGAGCTGGACCTCTGTTTTATGGGTTACACACGGACACCAGCAGACCCTACCAACTATAATGGAGTCTGCTGGGTATCCTTCAGGTATCTGCCATTTCAAAAGTGAAACCAGCGGAGAAAAAAGTCCTCCCTGCAGGACTTTTTTCTCTGCCAGTTTTTGGCGGGTTTCTGCAGTAGAGTCTCCAACAAGTGCAGATGTGAACTTAGCCTGAGCTGCTCCTTTGTTCAATGGTCATGTGATGGACACACAGGTGCATGGCTCGTTACAAGATCAGATTGCTGTGCTGTGACGGTAACAAGCTGTACAGCTGTGTGCACATCACATGACAATGGACTGTACATCACATGACCTTGGACTGCACATCACATGACCATGGACTGTACATCACATGACCATGGACTGTGCATCACATGACCATGGACTGTACATCACATGACCTTGGACTGCACATCACATGACCATGGACGGTACATCACATGACCATGGACTGTACAATTGATGACCTTGGACTGCACATCACATGACCATGGACTGTACATCACATGACCTTGGACTGTGCATCACATGACCATGGACGGTACATCACATGACCATGGGCTGTACATCACATGACCATGGGCTGTACATCACATGACCATGCACTGAACATCACATTACCATGGACTGATTTTGATCCACTGGAAGTAACAGAATAAATGACAGCAAGCAGAGATACTGAGGAATTGATACAGAAAATATATTGGAAAATTGTACAACTTTTCATCATACAAGCAATAACATTTATTTGCTGAAACTGGACAATCCCTTTAAAGACTGAATTACAGTTTCTAACCCAAAAAAAAAAAGAATAAAAAAAAATCTTTTGTGCAGTTTAGTGACAGCATTATTAACCATTTATGGCATTAGTGTATGAGGTATAACATTGGTGAATAATATGACCACCCTGTAAAATGATGGTGATGTCTATGAGTACATTGGTTCTCCATCTTCTTATGATCATATATTATACTGTTCTCTCATTTGTTCTGGCATAGGAGATGGTGGAGGCAGGCAGTGCACCTTGTAGAAATACATCGGCTCTGGGCAGAACATCTGAGAGTCACAAGTGCTCTGCTCCGTGATGATGTGTTCATCTGGTGCCGAGGCAATGCTGTAACACAAAGAACATGGGGCTGTTCACATGTCTTCATATCATATCTGCTTCTTAGTATGGCATGGCGATATCGCTGGAATAACTATCACATGGATGGGGTAGAAATATAACATGTCAACTGGTGTTCATCTATATCTGCCTTCAAATGAACCAATACAAACTGCATGGGAGAGGAATAAGTGCTGCTGGGATTGCTCACCCCCTACATTCCCACTATGTCGGATGATACGCTGCCAACAAACAGCAATTTATCATGCATTAAACCTACAAAACTGCATGGCTTTTAAGGCAGCGTTCACACCGTGCATTTTTGATGCAGTTTTTGAAGCCAAAACCAAATGTGGATCATAAAGAGTAAGACCCTATAGAATACAGAGGGTAACAAGTAACCATGGGGCCCCACAGGAAGACATAGTGGGGCCCCACGCTACCATGACAGTACAGAGTAATGGCCACTCTGACACCATAGCAAAGGGACAATGGCACACACAATAAGATCACTGTGTACACTGTGACATCACAGAATATACTAATTATAGTGATGTCACAAGCAGGCATTATGATGTTCCAGTAAAGTAATGGAGGTGCATTCAGTTTTCTTCCATAGTTTCAATAACTGCACCCTAGATTTCAGTAGAAATGGCCCCCCTTTGTTGTTAGACCCCATAGCAGCTGCTACCCTGGTAGTTACCCCCATGTAGATGTTACTTCTCCTATTTTTATCTCCTATCAACTCATAGTTTGGCTTTAAAAACATTTGACTCTAGAATGGAGTGTTATAAATCAGGTGTGTCGTGGATCCAGTAGTTGGCGCTGTCTCAGCTCTGGGGGTGTTAGCTGTGCAGCCTAGTGGGCACCACCTGCCAGTCTGTCACAGCTAACACAGCCAGAGCCGCAGCATTTTAGGGTATTGAATTGTTGAAGTAGAGACTAACTATGTCTCCCCTATATGCAATCCTAGCCTGCCTTGATGTGGATACAGGAGGTGGTGCCTTATACTAACAATCACAGGAGGCAGCGCCGCCTACTGGATCCACAGTATACCGGGCAGAACCTGATTTTACCCACTCCATTCTAGCATCTACCCTTTAAAAACTGCATAAAAAACTCACTCCTTACACTCACTTGGGACAATTATGGGGAATGAGCGACTTGTCCAAATGGCCCTTAAATCTAAAGGCCATCAATGAGTGATCGTGGCGATCTAAGCTTCACTTCCTGGTGTAGCCACACTGGAAGTTTGTGTGCCTGGATAAGGCAGAAAACTTTGGAGTGGCTTGTATTATTTCATGGTGGACAAAATCCTGTAGACTTCAGGAGTGATCCAGGCAATGAAAACTTTTATAGATATTAGTAAAAATGAACTAAAAATTGGCGCTAAGAGTAAAATAGAGGTGCTAGTTCAAGTTTTTCATTTTTGGTATGAGAACCCGCTATACTATGTTCAACCATGCTCGAAAGCAAGAGGATCAGAGCAGTCATCAGACCTAGCATTATAGGTAAGAGTCCGAGCCTTACCTTAGAAGTAAATGGCTTCACCTATTGACCACAATATTAAAAAAAAAAAGCCGTAATACAGTGCAGTTTTATATGGTAACCCACTGTATAGGAAAGTGCAGTCTCCAAAATGTATGCATATGAGCCCCATAAAGGCTAAAAGGACACTCTTTTGGCCTCCATATGCATTGGCAGCTTTTCCAGTACAAACACATGTTCACATGACAAGATGTCCAAAGTACTTTTATGGATGAAACCAATCTGGTTACCCAATTTAAGCTTTGGGTGTTTGTCAAAGTTTCCTGCTCCTAACAGAGCGCTGCCATATAACATCTGTACCATAGTAATGTACAAGTGATGTGCTGAGTACGTACATGGCTTCTCCGCTTTTCTTCTTAAAACAGAGGCAGTAGATAAAAAGCAGCAAGAGCAGGAGAAGCGGCAGTCCGAACCCCAGCACTAACCCCAGGATAAGGTTGTCTCTTTCGTAGGAAGCTATTTCAATCAAAGCTTCATCGGTCCTAGAATCTTTAACAAGATTAAAATAAGAATTTATTTGTAGTTATCCAGATACAGATAAAAAGATCCCAGACCAATGTAAGAAAGAAAAAGGATTAACTTGCCAACAACATTAGCTCATTGCCAAACACTTGGATGTAGCAGTGTTGGATCTGTTACTCTTATGCGCTCCCTGCTAGCTCTCTGAGTCGAGGCTGCTCAATAAGTTTACCTGCAGTCCAATAGAAAACCATGGAAGCCTATAGTGCTGTAAGTGCAGCTGTGAGGGGTCTGGATCTTACAAAATGTGGTAAAACTCTCTGACATAACTAGCTGTAAAATACTGCAGGCCTCAGAGTCTTGGCCAGCTTTGGGACTGGATACACCTATCAGTGGCGAGCAAGTCTCCTGGAGAACCAGGCTGTACTACAGCAATTGTTCTGCCCCTGACCTTACACTGTGTCACTGATCTCACACTTCAGGCTTCTTCATTCTCTCACATCCCAAACACAAAGCAGATAAACCTGGGGGTTGAGCGGAAGCTAGGAGGTAAATGTCATCAGTTTTGTCATCTTCACAAAAGAGAAAAGAAATACATTTATTACAAAAGAAGGAGCTCTTACCAGATGCGCAGTTGTTCCCCTCCAGCTTTATGCTGGAATTGCAGACACATTTGTATCCTCCGTATGTATTCTCACACAGCGAGATGTTACAATTATGCTCAATGGCAGCACATTCATCCACATCTAATGGAAAGTACATAGAAAAGTACAATCATTGTCACATTACTGCTCAACATTTATTCTGTGCATATATCACAGTTCCAAAAAGTTAGTAGTAGTATAATGTTGTACCTTGTTAGCCATTGAGAGTAGTGGAAGAGTGAAGAAATCAGGCGATACCTTTTAGAGGCTAACTGAGTATATTTATAAGTAAGCTTTCAGGAGTACTCGCTTCCTTCATCAGACATGGTGTGATAAAAGAACTGAAAATTCACAGATTTTTATACACATGGTCTTCAAAGCATTTTAGAGTCCTTAAAAAAAAGGCCAAAACAAAATGCAATCTAAGTAGAGAAGTTATTTACAACAGGTCAAAAAACAATCTGGAAAGTTGTGGTGCGTGACAGAGGGATCTGTTATCTGTTTGCTATCAGGAGGTGATTTGTGACCCTCACAGGTCATACATAGTGTGACATGAAGCTGGCATGAATATTAAGTCCAAATTGCAGAGTTTGAAATTTTTCCATAAACTTGTATTCTGATTCTTTCCTTTTTTCCTGCGTCTTAAAATGTCCCATTAAAACCACAACCCGCAAATCTTCAATAGAGTGGTTTTCTCCGGAGAAATGTGCGACCACTGGGAGATCGGTTCTGCTGTTACTAATGGTGGATCTGTGTGAGTTCATTTGTTGACTGAGTCTCTGCCCTGTTTCCCCCACATAGAGGCCTGTGGTGGGACATTGCACACACATTATGAGGTACACCACATTGGAAGAACTGCAGGAGAATGTCCCCCTAATTCTGTGCACCTGTTGTGACTGTGGGATAGGTACACTGTCAGCGGTGTGGATGTGCTTGCAGGTCATGCACCTTTTGTGTAGGCAAGGTGAGGTGCCATTTTCAGTTGGGGCCTTCAGGGCACTCCGGACAATAATACGCCTCAGGTTTGGTGGTTGTCGAAAGGAAAGGAGAGGGGGGACTGGAAATATGTCCTTGAGTCTGTTGTCCCTATGTAGCACAGGTTGGAGCTCCTTGGCAATCCTTCGTAGGATCTCCAGCTGTGGGTTGTAGGTGACAACTAGGGGCACTCGGGCTTCTTTCCGGGTCTCTCTATATGTGAGCAGACTGTCTCTGTTAATGGCTGCCGCTTTGTTTAATTGGTTGTCTGTTACTTTTGGTTTGTATCCCAATCTGAGAAATTTCGTCCTTTTTTTTAAGGACTCTAAAATGCTTTGAAGACCATGTGTATAAAAATCTGTGAATTTTCAGTTATTGTATCACACCATGTCTGATGAAGGGAGCGAGTACTCCTGAAAGCTTACTTATAAATATACTCAGTTAGCCTCTAAAAGGTATCGCCTGATTTCTTCACTCTTCCAAAAAGTTAGGACACTGTGTAAAGCAAGAAAGCAAGACTGCAATGATTTGGAAATCTCGTATGATCATATTTTATTCACAACAGAACATAGAACACATATCAAGAAGGTGAAAGTTACACCTG
This sequence comes from Leptodactylus fallax, assembly GCA_947044405.1. Taxonomy (NCBI): domain Eukaryota; kingdom Metazoa; phylum Chordata; class Amphibia; order Anura; family Leptodactylidae; genus Leptodactylus; species Leptodactylus fallax. The sequence goes on from CAMRHE010000006.1 coordinate 10,383,555, forward strand.
CTAACGTGTTCTATGTTCTAATATGTAACTTTCACCTTGTGATATTTGTTCTATGTTCTATTATGTAACTTTCACTTCTTGATATATGTTCTATGTTCTGTTGTGAATAAAACATGTGTAACTTTGTGTAACTTTCACCTTCTGATATGTGTTCTATGTTTTATTGTGTACCTTTCTCTTTCTGATATGTTTCATGTTCTATTGAGTAACTTTCACCTACTGATATGTGTTCTATGTTCTATTTTGTAACTTTCAACTTCTGATATCTGATATGTGTTCTATGTTCTATCATGTAACTTTCACCTTCTGATGTGTGTTCTATGTTTTATTGTGTAACTTTCACCTTCTGATGTGTGTTCTATGTTTTATTGTGTAACTTTCACCTTCTGATATGTGTTCTATGTTCTATTTCTTCACATTTTGTAATTGTTAAACAATTATATCAGGGTTTAGTATATGAGTAGCATACTTAGGCCCCACGCTAACATCACAGGGAACTCTAGTGCTACACATCTGTTCATGAGAAATTGGACTAGTTATATGAAACCCTTGAAGAGGTTTTCCAGGCTTATTAATTCATGACTTATCCTTAGGGTCCAATGGCAGGAGTTTGACAACTGGCACCTCCACCGCTCAGCTATTTGAAGAGTTTGCATCATTCAGGTGGATGCTGCGGCCTCTTCACTAAATATAAAACACAGTGCATAGGAAAGCACAATAGACTGGTATTCCAATGCATACTGGCCCGATGGTTACCAAAAGGACACCCTTCTAGCATTCATCAAGTAAATGAATGATTACAGTATATGCACTGAGAGTCTTCACAGTACATATGCTAAACCTGAATATAATGTAAATCCATATGTGAACAGAGACTTAGGAGTTGAGATAATGACATCATTTTAATGGAGCATCCAAATATTAGATGTCTACATATACAATAGTATCCCTTAAACATCATGATAAACAACATAAGACTTTACCTTCTACTGTCGACAGGTTGAATTGATAGTAAGTTTGCACCCGAGCTAAATAATCCTTTATAAACCAATGCGGCGTGTCGCTGGAGACATTGATCCTGTATTCATATAATCCTCCCCTGCTTATATTCTTGAATTGCAGATTGTAGAACTTGTTGTTGAACCCAAGTGACAAAATATCCTTAAGCTTTTATGAAGAAGATATCAGAAAAGAATTACATGAATCATCGGGTATCATTTTCTTGCAATTGTATCTCATCTTTTTCACAATGCAGATATAATATACAGGAGGACAACAAAGGAAAAAGATGACACATGAAAGGGATGGGAGTGAGAAACGCAGGGCTAGTCTCGGAAAATTTCCCTATTCCTTGTAGCAATGATGATGAATTTCCTATGACAGTTGTGATTTCATATATAACAATGGAGGGTGAAATGCTGAAACACGGATCTGTATTTAAAGGGGTCTTTCACCAGGACCCACCATATCAACTCCACAGATAGATAGGTTAGGGTCACCTGAATCAACCAGTGGTTTCCCTGTGAATCACTGCCTCTGTAGTTGAAATATTGACGTTTTTGTTAATATGCAAATCAGCTCTTTGGAGCAATGGTAATGCCCTTTGTTGCTCCACAGAGCTAATTTTCATATTGACAAAAATGATGATATCTCTGCAACAGAGGCAGTGATTCACGGGGAAACCACTGTTTGAGCAAGGTGATCGTAACCTATCTATCTGCAGGGCTGGGGTCTGGTGACATTAACCTATCTATCTGCAGGGCTGGGGTGATATGCTGGTTCTGGTGACACTAACCTATCTATCTGCAGGGCTGGGGTGATATGCTGGTTCTGGTGACACTAACCTATCTATCTGCAGGGCTGGGGTGATATGCTGGTTCTGGTGACACTAACCTATCTATCTGCAGGGCTGGGGTGATATGCTGGTTCTGGTGACACTAACCTATCTATCTGCAGGGCTGGGGTGATATGCTGGTTCTGGTGACACTAACCTATCTATCTGTGGGGCTGGATGATATGCTGGTTCTGGTGACACTAACCTATCTATCTGCAGGGCTGGGGTGATATGCTGGTTCTGGTGACACTAACCTATCTATCTGCAGGGCTGGGGTGATATGCTGGTTCTGGTGACACTAACCTATCTATCTGCAGGGCTGGGGTGATATGCTGGTTCTGGTGACACTAACCTATCAATCTGTGGGGCTGGATGATATGCTGGTTCTGGTAACACTAACCTATCTATCTGCAGGGCTGGGATGATATGCTGGTTCTGGTGACACTAACCTATCTATCTGCAGGGCTGGGGTGATATGCTGGTTCTGGTGACACTAAGCTATCTATCTGCAGGGCTGGGGTGATATACTGGTTCTGGTGACACTAACCTATCTATCTGCAGGGCTGGGGTGATATGCTCGTTCTGGTGATACTAACCTATCTATCTGCAGGGCTGGGGTGATATGCTGGTTCTGGTGGCACTAACCTATCTATCTGCAGGGCTGGAGTGATATGCTGGTTCTGGTGACCCTAACCTATCTATCTGCAGGGCTGGAGTGATAGGCTGGTTCTGGTGACCCTAACCTATCTATCTGCAGGGCTGGGGTGATATGCTGGGGTCTGGTGACACTAACCTATCTATCTGCAGGGCTGGGGTGATATACTGGTTCTGGTGACACTAACCTATCTATCTGCAGGGCTGGGGAGATATGCTGAGTTCTGGTGACACTAACCTATCTATCTGCAGGGCTGGGGTGATATTCTGGTTCTGGTGACACTAACCTATCTATCTGCAGGGCTGGGGTGATATGCTGGTTCTGGTGACACTAACCTATCTATCTGCAGAGCTGGGGTGATATGCTGGTTCTGGTGACACTAACCTATCTATCTGCAGGGCTGGGGTGATATGCCGGTTCTGGTGACACTAACCTATCTATCTGCAGGGCTGGATGATATGCTGGTTCTGGTGACACTAACCTATGTATCTGCAGGGCTGGATGATATGCTGGTTCTGGTGACACTAACCTATGTATCTGCAGGGCTGGATGATATGCTGGTTCTGGTGACACTAACCTATGTATCTGCAGGGCTGGATGATATGCTGGGTTCTGGTGTCAGACTACTTTTAAGACACTGTTGACTTTTTTGTGTTTGTTTTTTAGGGGAATGCCAACAGACCAATTCTTAGGGTCAGTTCACATTTCCTTTTTTCATTCTGTTAGAGACTTATATTTCCGACAGGATCCTCTGACATATGGACACCCTTTTGGGTGGCCTTATACATTAGATAGCTGTCAGCTGTACTGGGCCACCAACTATCCCAATTTGCCGAGTGTGAATGTGTTCTGAGGAGAGAAACCCACGGACAGACTCCAATAGCAAAAGAATTGGGCATGTTGGAATTGGAGACCGATACTTCTTTACCCCAATAACTGTCATCAGGGGAGGGTTGGGAGGCTCCCATACAGATTAGATGTTTGTCATACACCTTAGATGGCTGGATGATTGATGAGTTTTGCCAATACTTGTCTAAAGTGTTTGGCCAGCTTAAGACTCCAGCATTACGAGAAAACCAATGTGAACAGACCTGTATGTGGTTAGGTATAGGTCACCTCCAGCCAAAGGATTTTAAGATTTGTTAACTGGAAAAAGTAAGGTTGTGACATTGTCAATGAGTCAGGATACCTTTAAAGGAGGTTTTATGATTCATGACCTGTCCCTACATCAATCAAAGATCAGTGGGGTCCAACGCCCTGGTCACATTCATTCTTCACATGTCCTGTGAGCAGCTCAGCCCCGTTTAAGTGAATGGGGCTGAGCTGCAATACCAAGCACAGCTGCGCTTGGTCCTCAGTGAAGAGACTACAGTGCTCACCCGAATTCTGCGGTCTCTTCAAAGAGCAGATACCGGGAGCCCCCCTGATCTTCAGCTGATGACCTATCCTAAGATTAGAATGGGGCCTCTGTATGGTACTATAGTACAGAGGTATTCTCCCCCTAAAAATCTATATATCTAATGGAGAACACCTCTGTTACCGACTGCGTCTGGTGGAACATGACATCATGCATCCAAAACACAGATTTTGCATATCAGGCCTAAACCAGCACTTTTTCAAGAATCCCCACTTTCAGGGATTTTTCTTGCACAGGTGTTTAAGATTCTTAAAATATCCTTGCTTTCCTCTAAGTAATTCTCCACACCGTGCACTGCATTAGCTTGTGCTACTATCAATCTGAAAGCAATTGATCTCTGTAAATAACAGCACGCTAACACAGCGCCATGTTCACCTCCTTCAAGAAACTGATGGAATTCGGAATGCCCTTGCTGGAAATTTCATTCCTGATAGTATTCTTTAACCCTTTCCCGACTTCTTTAAAGATTACACAGTAAAGACCTAAAGCTAATGTCCGTGATCAGAGTTTGTTCTGAATGCGGGCATTGCTTTGTGTTCTGCCCCCCAAAGACCCCCTGGAGCCAGTCCCCACCAGCCCCCTACCTTTTCTGCAAGATTAAGAATATAACTATTGAGGCTGTTCTATGGAGTAATGGAGGCAGTGGCAAAAGCAGTGGACTGTCTGTCTTCCAGACTCCATCCTTAGGCGTGATTCTGGGTTTCTCATGATCCTGTATCCACCAGATATCATCGGACTTCAGAATTCTCAATGGCCTTATCCTAACTACTGGTATGAATATCAGATAGGTTAGTAGGTTGGTAGGATTTATGAAGCCACAGTTATTATACCGGTAGTTGTCACCAGCATTATGGTGGCAACAGACATCTAGCTATAGGGGGTGCAGGGGTAGTAGTCACCACCAAATCCTGCCATCCAAAGGCCCATCTATCACTAGGGCATATGGTAGACAGCTTTGGAATCCAAAAACTTGAAGTTACATGTCTGGTTGTTCTGTGTACCCAGCACATCCACAGTATCTGCTGTACCGATGTGCGCCTGTTACAATACAGCACTATATATAACATTCATCTCACCTTCTTTTCTTGCACTGAGGTGGGGTTTCGTGTCGGCCAATTCACAGTGCAGTTAAATATATTCCAGCCTATAAATATAAAAACCAGAAGGATCGACTATTTCTTACCATGCAGCACAGCTAAAGGTCAGCAGGAAAATCTATATCAAACTAATGACGCTACCTTGTAGAGCTTTCTCTACACTTTCCAAAGATACCTTTCTTATTCTACATTGCAGCTCCATTTTCATGAATATCAGGATTTTATTTGTATGCAAATTTTCTGAAAAGGGCTTTAGGGGTGCTTCTTCTCCTGCTGGGGCTTCACTCTCTGCCCTACATAATCCCCCCTGTCTCCTGCCCAGCTCTGCCCCCCATTACTTGTGTGACATCTCCCACTTGTTTGCAGTTAGGGGTGGTTATCGGTCTAAATGTCTATCTCATATCTATCTATCTATCTATCTATCTATCTATCTATCTATCTATCTATCTATCTATCTATCTATCTATCTATCTATCTATCTATCTATTATATATTATCTATCTATCTATCTATCTATCTATCTTATATCTATCTATCTAATATATCTATCTCATATCTATCTATCTAATATATCTATCTCATATCTATCTATCTATCTATCTATCATATCTATCTATCTATTGATCTATCTATCGATCTATCTATCTATCTATCTATCTATCTATCTATCTATCTATCTATCTAATCTATCTATCTCATACTCTCTATCTAAAACACATAACCCTATCTATCTATCTAGCTAGCTATCTATCTACCTATCTATTTCATATCTATCACTATACTATCATCGCTATCTACTACATCTACATCTTTTCCATATCTATCTATCTAGCTAGCTATATATCACAGCTATTTCAGATCAAAGACAAGTAAAAATAGTCACAAAATGTCAATCTTACCTGGAGGATTTGCTGAATTACCTACAAAAAACACATTTTATCATTAATCTTACTATCTGGATATAATACTAATACATTAAATAAAAGTGACTATGATACGTCAGGCTTCGGAGTTCACAAGGAGTGACATTAAGTTCTAGACACGCTCTGTGCAGGGATGGGGAATAGATAAGCTGTGACATAATCTATTGTCAGTAGTGTTATCTATAGAGATGTTATCTTCTATTGCAATACTGTCTGTCTTGCATTTGATATAAATGGGAAACTGCTGCAAAAAAAATCCCTACAGAATTTGCAAGTGTCAGTTTATTATTAGGGTTAGTGGCCAGAGTGAAAATACCAGGATATAGTACGTTTTAATATAGATTTTAGACAGTGACATGGAATAATAAAAAAAAGAAATCAACAAAAATTTAAATAATATATGCTTAATATCAAAATTTGGTTTAAGCTCTTGCGAACTGTCCATTGACTTTATAGATCAGTGTGGTCAGCAGTTAAATCTGCAAGGACGTACCTGTACATCTGTTCAGTGGGGGGGACTGTTAGTGACAGTCAGGGCTGGCGTTAGGGGGGGGGGGCAAACTGGGCAATTGCCCAGGGCCCCGTCCCCAAAGGGGCCCCCAGGATCCGGAACCTGATGACTCCGGATCCCGGAGTCAGGCCCGGCCAAAGCAATAACAGAAAGGGACTGCAGGGCCCCTTTCCGAGGTGAGTAAAAATAACAAACATTTTTACTCACCTGTCCTTGGCGTCCGACGTCATCTTCTGGCGTTCCGGATATCACCGCTGAGGCGCTGAGGCCTGGCCTCAGCGGTCACGTGGGGCGTGCCTCACGTAATCGCTGAGGACCAATCACAGGCCTCAGAGGTGACGTCCACAACGCGTGACGTCAGCCACAGAGAAGAAGAAGCGGTCGCCGGCTGGGATAGCGGAGCAGCGCGAGGAGGCCCAGGAGAGGTAAGAACAAGGTGAGTATAACTGTTTGTTATTTTTCCTTACTTACCTCGGGCCTTCGATTATTTTACTCTGGGGTCTGAAGAGACCCCAGAATATAATATAATAATAGCACTGTAGGGCCCCTGTGGAGCATTATACTGGGGGGCCCCCTCTGGATAGCATATTATACTGGGGGGCCCCCTCTGGATAGCATATTATACTGGGGGGCCCCCTCTGGATATCATATTATACTGTGTGGGGCCACTGTGGAGCATTATACTGGGGAAGGGGCCCTCTGGATAGCATGTTATATTCTGTGGGGCCTCTGTGGAAAATTAGAATGTGTGTGTGGGGGGTGGGGGGGCCTCTGGAGGTAATGTTATATTCTGTGGGGCCACTTTGGAGCATTATGCTTTCCAGAGGGGCCCCCCAATATAATGCTCCAAAGTGGCCCCACAGAATATAACTTGCATTCCAGAGCCCCCCCACTTTATAATACTCCATAGAGGCCCCGCAGAATGTAACATGTTCTCCAGAGGGCCCCCTCCCCAGTATAATGCTCCACAGTGGCCCCACACAGTATAATATGCTCTCCAGAGCCCCCCCAGTATAATGCTCCACTGTGGCCCCACACAGTATAATATGCTCTCCAGAAGGGCCCCCCAGTATATTATACTGTGCGGGGCCACCGTGGAGCATTATACTGGGGGGGGGGGCTCTGGAGAACGTTATACTGTTTTGGGCCACTGTGGAGCATTATACTGGGGAAACCTCTCTGGGCAGTATATTATACTGTGTGGAGGCCATTCTGGAGCATGTTATACTGAGTGGGGTCACTGTGGAGCATTATTCTGGGGGGGCATCAGCAGAGCATATTATATTGCGTGGCGCCACTGTGGGGCATTATTTGGGGGGGACTAATGAGCATTATACTAGGGGCCCTCTGGGGAGCATATTATACTGCGTGGGGCCTACTGTGGAACATTATACTGGGGGGACGCTCTGGGGAGCATAATATATTGCGTGGGGCCACTGTGGAGCAAAATACTGGAGGGGGCACTGTGGAGCATTATACTAGCGGGGGCCCTCTGGGGAGCATATTATACTATGGGCCACTGTGGAGCTTTATACTGGGGGAATGGACAGTGTGGGGAGCCTGTTATACTGTGTGGGGCCACTGTGGAGTGTATTATATTGTGTGGGGCTTTTCGGGAGCATATTATACTCTGTGGGGCCATTGTAGAGCATTATACTGGGGGGGACTGTCGGGAACATATTATACTGTGGGGGACCACTGTGGAGCATTATACTGGGGGAACCCCTCTGGGGAGTATATTATACTGTGTGGAGGTCATTATGGAGCATGTTATACTGTGTTAGGCCACTGGGGGGGCATTGTGGGGTGCATATTATACTGTATGGAGCATATTATATTGTGTGGGGCTGCTGGGGAGCATATTGTACTGTCTGGGGCCACTAAGGGGTAGTATACTGTGTGGGCCACTGTGGAGTATTATACTGTGTGGAGCCTTACAAACCATGTGGGACCACAATGGGGGGCTCAGGGGAGCATTTTATACTGTGTGGGGTCACTGTGGAGCATTATATACCATGTGGGGAAACTGGAGGGCTCAGGAGAGCATTTTATACTGTGGAGCATTATATACCATGTAGAGCATTATACTGTGGGGGGGGGGTGCTCACAATTCCTGCTGGCAGCCCTGTGTGCTATGTCTGCATCACAGCTCCCTCACTATAATCTTGCACATACGTGTAGTGCTCCATGGCCATGTCATTCCCCATACAGTACTGTGCATGAACTGGCCATGGAGTTATTGGGGCCAGCACAGTACTATAGGGGCTGACTATACGGGGAACATACTCAGTAATGCCGCATAGTCAGCACATATGTAAGACTTCAGTGAAGGAGCCGAGGTGTAGGCTATTAACAGGAAGCTGTTGGGTGGGGCCCCAGAACAAGATCCTCTGGTGGGCCTAAGGCCCTTCAGTCTGACACTGTATAACAGAGAACTATTATATATAAGGATGGGTTACTATATATTATTGGGAAACTTAAGTATGAGGGGGCTATTATAAGGGGGAACTATTATTTATAAGATGGGCTATTATTTATAAGGGGGGAACTATTATATATAAGGCATCCATTATAATGGGGAGCTATTATTTATAAGGGGGGAACTATTTATAAGGGGGGTATAATTGTTAAGTGGGCTTATTTATGAAGGGGGCTATTAGTGATAATGGGGACTATTATTTATAAGGGTAATTATTATTTATGAGGGGGCTATTATTAATAAGTGAGCAGTATTATTTTTACGGGGTGACTGTTACTGATAAGGGGGATATTACTGATACCGGGCACTATTTATCATTTATAAGGGAGCTATTACTGATAAAGGTGTAATATTATTTATAAGCAGGGACTATTATTTATAAGGAGGCGCTATAATAACTGATGAGTGGGTGCAAAAATCTATTAGGCAGTACAAAGGTGCTCATTTGAATTGTGTGTGGTAAAATGGGGCTTGTTATTACTTTTTTGTTGGCAGAAAGGAGGCGTTATTATAGGGGTTGCCACTGGAAGACGATGGTGTTGTTTGCATATCAGCATTTGGGGCCCGCTTTTAATTTTTGCCCAGGGCCCCACTTTGTCTAAAACCGGCCCTGGTGACAGTCAAACATCCCATAGAGAAGTCAGGGATGGTTTACTACTGTCCCTGCCTTTCTGATCGCTGTCTATCAGCGCGCTCAATTGGCGGTCATGAAATCCGCTGGGTGCTGGGAACTAAAGGAGCTGCTGGGTCCTAGAGATTATTTCTGCAGGGTATATGAGCAGACTGTATTCTTCCTGTAATTGGGGCTAATGTATCAGCCCTAGTTACAGCAAACAAAAAAAATGTAATGTAATATTAAAATGCCCCTAAAGTTCTATTATGACCTTATGTGGGGGCACAATGTGTAAGGAACAATAAAATATTAAGAAAAAAAAAAAAAAACAACAACACTACAACAAGTTCTAACCCCAGCCCATAACCCCAGAGGCACAAAATTATGTGCCTCTTAAATAAAAATGGAGACGAAAAACTATTTTTTTTTAATATTTAATAGTACTTTGTACAATTTAAAAAAATTAAAAAAACAGACACATTTTCCTCCATTTACATTTATCCAAAAATAAAAAACAAAAATTGCAAAAATAAAAATGATCTAAAAATAAAACTTTATGTATCACCAAAAAGATGCAAAATTTATTTGAATAACCTGAAGTAAAAAATGTTATAAATTCAAAAAAATGTACCAAAAAAAAAAAAAATTTGAAAAAATAGGTTATTTTCTGGCGACATATTCCCTTTAAGATGTTCAGGAAGCAGGCAAAAATAGTTCATTGCCAGGAACCCTACCAAAGAGGTCACCATGGCAGCTGCATGGTCTGTCCCCATGGAAGGTACATCACTGCTTAATTCTATACCTTTATTATTAGAACCCCTTTGTTTAGTTGCAGCCTGTATTCTGCTGATGGATTTTCAGGGTAATGGTATATATACTGCCCTATAAACCTCCAGCCTGTACAGGGCCCTCATCCGACCCTTTATCTGGCCCCACTCATGAAACGCACAACTTCCTGAGCAGAAAGTTAGACTAATGTATCTAAAGATTGCAATTACTGTGCCCAAAATAGCAGCACACCGACTTCCAGTACCGGTATATTTCACACTGTGAAAAACGCGTTGTATCCTTAAAATCTCATTTTCTATATGGCACTTTATACAGGAACACCACAGCACAAATTAAAACAAGCAATGACAGCGAGCGCAAGCCACTTACTGCGGGAACGATCTGCCGGTGAGTGACATGTTGGAACAATTCAGCAATATTTAATGAGCTCTATATAGTACTCGCAGCTCCCGGCTCTAGATGCATTACCTGTCGCTCTGCTTGTTAAATATACCTAAATGCGGGGAGTAAATGACAATCGGGATCCTGATTAGCGCTGTACTCCGTAATTATATGGTTTCACTAAATGCGGTTTCCTGCAGCAAAATAGTGTACGGCAAAGCAGGAAAGCAGGAAAAAAGCAACGCAAATAGTCCGGGAGACGGGTGGATTTCAGATGTGTTTATGAGATCATTCTTCAATAGAGCAAAATTATTCTGGTGGGGGCTCAAATATTTACATAGATGAGGTTGGATGAAAAGAAGACGCAGGTCCATCAAGTCCAACCTATAACCCTACATTGTTAGTCCAGAAGACGGCAAAAGCCCCATGAGTAGCCCCATGAGTTGCCCCATGTCAGGGGAAAAATTCCTTCCTGACTCCCACTCTGGCAATCTGTATAAACCTCTGGATCATTGTCCTTACCGAGATCCAAAACCCAAGATATTTTTCCGCTCAAGAAAGGCCTCCAGGTCCTTCTTGAACTTGCACAGTGAATCCACCATCACCAGATGCTGTGGCAGTGACTTCCATAATCTCTGCTCTTATGGTAAAGAATTTCTGTCTATGTTTCTGGGGAAATGTTCTTTCCTCTATACGTGTCTAAAAACTTGTGGTTTAGGCCCTAACCATTGATAATCCACAGGCCATACATACCACTGAGGCAGGCTGCACTACTTATACGGGGCCCTTGGACAGATACAACTCAGCCCTGATTAGCTGCATTCCCTTTTGCTACTAAGTGGAAAAAACATACTTCTTTTCTGTCCTAGGTCACAAAATCAGACACCATAATCAGGTACCCAGGAGGTCAACCATGATGACTCTGGAACCTAATGAGAATTTTGGGCCTGGTTGTAGGAGAAAGCTATAATCTAGGACACTTCCTATAGAAGTTGATGGTGCATAAAGGCAACCTTTAGCTGCCTCCACCAACCGCAGTTCTCTGCATCCTTCAATAGATGTCCCTCCACTGAATCCAGCGCAGTTGGCATTTTTTTTCTCTAGCCCCCAACGTTCCTGAGCACTCAGTGTAGTTAGTTTTGATGCCTGATATACTAACTAAACTCTCTAATGTCAAGTAGGTGGTGTACCACCCACTTGACATTTGGGAGACTAGTTAGCATATGAGGTGTCAAAAAGAACTGCACTGATTGCTCAGGAACGGTGGGGGCTAGAGAAAAAAATTCCAAATATGGGGGGGGGGGGTAAAAAAAGATGAAAAGAGGTTGAGTTGTTGGAGGTGGTGAAAGGTTTTCTTTAAAGCAAATGTATTGCCAGTCTTTTTTTTATTTATTAAAACTAACAAAATTTATCACTTAATTTTTTAAAATCTGGTTTTATTTTCTGATTGTACATTTTCTTTCTATTTCCTGTACATGATTATGGGAGCTGACATCTTGCCTGAGTTTTTCTTCTGCTCTTTTAACAGCATTTAGTGACAGCACTTTCATTGCCGTAGGCAGCAATAGTTTGGAGGTCTATGGGAGAGTCAGCTCTGTGCATGGAGGGGAGTAAATAAACTGTGACCTCATCTATTGTCAGTAGTGGATGTAATGATCGGTCAATGGTGTCATCTATAGAGGTGTGGTCTAGAGGTTTGGTCTTCTATCTGTGATGCAAAAAAAATAAAACTTACATAACTGGCAATTGTCAGACTATTATTAGGCTTAGTGGCCAGAGTTAAAAATTTTAGGATTTAGTACTTTTTAAAAAATATAGATAGTGATAGTAATGCCGTATCTAATCCTTGTGATCACTTGTTGTCACCAGGGCAAGCCAGTTCATACAATATAATATATTGACATGCCACATATTCCAAATCAGTAGTCGCTCTTACGTACAGCAGATCCCAAGTAAGGAAGGAAAATGCTATTGCCATTATTGGTCCAATGAGCTGGCCCAGTGCGGGCAGTGCTGATTTATCTCTATCTTCTTGGACTTTGGCCCTAATCTGTGGACTCCATTGTAGTATAAAATGATATTGCGAAAGTTTTTATGACTTTTACTGTAACTTACCACATTGTGAGTCCTCAACTCCTTTGTAGAGACACGAGCATCGGTACGAGCCAGGGGTATTAATACATTCAAATTTGGCATTTGGGCAGGCGGACAAACTCTGGCACTCATTGATATCTGGATGTGGAGCAAAATAAATGTATAATAAAGAGAAAAGCAGATAGATATGTATGAAGGTACCTTTTACATTACACAATACCTGTCTGTAGTAATGCCAAAGGATACAGTAGATTGGGAACAGAGCAAACACTACACACTTAAGCATCCACCTATTGGGCTATGTCAAGCTATGCACTTTGTCTATGTTACCGATTATGTAACCAGACAGGACAATTGGTAAAGCTGTGGTGAAATAGGGTTACAAAAAGAACCAAAGGCCATTGAAAGACTTTAATTGTGAGCATTACATGCATAGGGTAAGTTCACACGGTAGAATTTTTGCAGCGGTATCGGCCTCAAAAATTCCGCCTCCTGTTTATTGGGAAGCAGACATTTGATTTTCAGCTGGCTGAAAAAAAATCAGCTTTCCAATTTCCCATTGAAATGAAAGGGAGTAGGAAATCTTTATGCCGCTGGCAGGAAGATCTCTGCGGCAGATTTTGCATGGCGGGTCACGCTGCAAAATCTACCATGTAAACTTACCCTTAAAGGGTTTGAAAAATGATCAGCAGAGGTAAAAAACAACACCTTTTTTACCTTCAACTACTTGCATTTGGCTCAGAAGCTGAGCGGCTATTTCCTGCAAGTCAAACAAGGCCAGGAAGCAGAGAACTGCCGTCATACGCTGAGTATAAGGCTACATTTAGACGACCGAGATGCAGGCAGGCTGTCTTGTCCCCAGGAGGCATCCGTTTTCATGGATCCCCCATACATTTGAGTGTATAGAGAGGTCCGTGAAAACAGACAAAAATAGGACATGATCTATATTTTGACGGTCTGTTACAGCAGACAAAATAAAGGTTATGTGAACACCCCCCATTCACCGACATTAAATTTAATGCTAATGTGTGATGTCCATTAAAGAAAACAGACGACACATTAATCACTTTTGCGTGAATGTATCTTAAGGCTGAGGCCCCACGTTGCAGAAATGCAGCTTTTTTTGTTGCAGATTTTGCTGCGGTTTTTTGAGCCAAAGCCAAGAATGGCTACAAAAGGAATGGGAAATATATAGGAAGTTCTTATACTTCTGCCTTCAGCTCAATCCACTCTTGGCTTTGGCTCAAAAAAACGCAGCAAAATCTGCAAAAAAAAAAGCTGTGTTTCCACAACTGTGAGGAATTGATACATAAAGTATATTGGATTAATTGAATTGTATAACTTTTTATTATACAAACAATAATATTGGTCTGAAAGTGGACAACCCCTTTAACTGGGGTCACCAAGCAGTGAGAAGCCCTTTACTCAGCTGTACAACAGCCCCTTTAAGGGTACATTAACATTATGCACAGGATTTTGGAGAGGTATTTGAGGAAGTCTCCTGCCTCAAAATACTCACCGAAAACCAGCCCTGTGGACCCTACAAGCGTGAGGCCATTTGCTGTGGTTTCAGCTGTGATTCTACTGTGAAGACTACGCAAGATTGAGAAGTGAAAAAAAGTGTCCGCCCCTGCCTCTGGAAGACCTCCTCAAATTCCACCCCAAATTTCTCTGTGTGAACAAGCCCTAATCAATGCAGCCTGGTGCCACCTAAAGGTCGGTTTCTATATGAACATACTTATTTGTTCTGCCTTCCACATAGGTCCTTCACACATAATTTGATTGTTCCGGATGATTTTTACCTACCTGAACAATTTTTGCCATCTCCTGTATATCCCAGCTTGCATCGGCACGAGTATGAATTGCCGGATCTGAAACAATCCGCATTCTCATGACAGGGGAAAGGATAAGGAGGCAGACACAGATCTGCAAGCAACAACAGAGCGGTCAGTAACTGCATTCACATGTGAAAACATTAGCTATATAGATAATACCGCAATGTACTGCGCCATAAGAGGAGATAGTGCTAGGTGTACATTACTATTATCTCACCATATAGGAAACACTTCTCTCCATCTACACCACTGGCGACTGTTCCGGCTGGGCACGAGCTACACACATATTGGGATCCTGTCCTCTGATTTAGGCAAGGCACACCAGGGAAACACGGTTCTCCTTGACAAGGTTTTGCTTGATTCGTGCAAAATGGCCCCGAGAACCCATCTGGGCAGATACACCCGACAACCTGAACAGAGAATATTTTTAGCTGCTGTGCACAAGTCAGTTAAATTCATTTATTGAAAATATATTTTTATATAGATTTTATTATACCTTCATTATACTGGTTTCAGGTGAAATTTGGATGCTCGGAATCCACCTCAAATTCAGTGCCAAATTACCCTTAATGTCCCCTGCACCAGCGGAGGTTGCTCCTAATTCGTGATAAGTCTGCACCTCATCATAATTTAGGCACTTCCCCTCGGCACCCATGCTCCTAGTGCAGCGCTGCCATAGATTCTAACATCATTTACGCCACTTTGCAACTATTTTACACCATTTTTGTGACTTAGGGGATTTGATGAATTACCCCCATATATTTAAGGTTTCCCTGCATTAGAGATGACGAAAGCCCATCATGGACACCAGATATTTGCATATGACAAACTTCTAGTAGACACATGAAATTATCCCACGTACTAGAGAACATGGCATCAGAACCTACAGCTACATAGATCATTCCCAATTGTGAGTAGGGTTATGGAGAGACACTGATGCAGAGCTAAGGCCCAGGAGAGGCTGCAGACTGCGCCCAATGCGGCAGCATGCATATCACAGGCAGTATACAGCCCGCTGCAGTGACTGTACAGTAGGAAGACCACAGAATCCAGCGATGGTGTTTCTACCTGATATTTGCTTTCAAAATAGTTTTCGGTGATGATACTGTTATCACATGTTCCACCATTGGCACATTTGCAAACTTGCAGCGTTGGGATGAATATGGAACTGGAGAGTTGATCATTCACTTGTAGTACCAGCTGCAGCGGAGCCACATCCTGGACCGTCCATGTAATCTGACCACCTGTAGATAGAGACGTACTGTAGTAGTTCATGTCCTTCATATTTCATAGTAACATTACAAAGAATATTGGAGGGTGTATGAAGAAATACACACCATAGGGGAGAATTATCAAGACCGGCGTATACTATGGGGATCTTGATACTGCTTGCTTCATTTCTGCCTCCTCATAAATTAAGTGAATCCCAAGGTGAGCTATGAGCCTAGACTGAAATCTTACAGGTGTAGATTTCATTCATTTACGTCATCCAATGATGATAAATCTGCCCATAAAATGCTTACTTTTCCTTTTTGTGAAGTGGCATGGGTGATGGAAAAATAACATTGGCACAACATTTTTGCATGAATGGCTTTTAAAAGTCACAAATTTTTTACGCCAGTTTTTTGAGTACAGTTACTGTTTAATAGGGGACATACAATTGCAGAACTAAGCTAAAGAATAAGGGCAAGTACAGTACATTAGATGTTTAGGAAATCTAACTCCTTTAAGCACCCATACCCCATGTATTGCTGTTTAATGTCCCATTTTGGAACTGTATTTACTCCAGGACTGCTAATGTGATGTAAAATCAAAGGCAAACAGCGTGTGCCATATCTGGGGTGTGTATAATAGAGCTTTCCTTATATTACAATGTCTTGCCCTGCACATGGTGATATGTTTTGCAAAGGGTACAAGATTGTAGATAAGTCTTTTCTCCGTTGGTGGAACTCCAGGTGACCTGCAGGGGGCGATAGCTGAATGGCAGCTCCGTCAGGGCTGGAGAGAGGAGTGACACGTCAAATGCGGTAAAAAGAGCGGTGCCTGCCGCATTGAGTACCATATTGCTCCTAACTCAGGGCCAGTGGCTGTACACTGGGGCCTAAATACATAGGGAAGTGAGGAGAACAGCTAGGGGAACATAGGGAAGGTGACAGGGGGTGCTAAAATTCTGTAAGAGCAGATAAATCCATACATGACTTAAGGAGTGGCCTGGATGAAAGGCGTAGTATAAAGCACCAGGTAGCTGTGACTATACAATGCTAAATCCAGTATCACCATGACCTATAGTCCTAACCTGAATGGAACGGAAATGGATCAGGAAATGGAAAAATTCCACATCCTATAGCTTGGATTTATGACAAATAGGTAGCACAAGAGATAAGTAAATTTTGTGGGGTTTTTTTTTACTTTTTGTCAGACATTTCATCTATTTTCTTTTTTTTTAAATGTCAGAAAATGATATATAACTGAATGTCAGGATAGACTATAAATATCTCACACGGCTTTTTGTGCACAGTAGAAGTCTAAGCTTCATTCATATATACTAAATGATGACATTTCCAGATTTTTCCTCTACGTTCGCTGTCTGTCAATCAACACCTGCCAAAATTCCACTTATAGACCCTGTAAGACGACTTACTTAATGTAATGAAGGCTCCCGCAGGAACAGGCTTCACCAGTGCAAAAGCAATGGTGTCATTATTCGGATCAGTTGCCTCAAATGTAGTCTTGAAGGTAGCATTTACTTTCAGCTGTAGAACCACAGGTCCGAGCAATCGCGGAGCACCATTCCCTGTATGAGAAAAACCCCAAATCGTTCTCCAGTTATTTGTTACATATGATCACACAATTCTTCCTAACCCTCCCTCACTCAGAAGCAGCATCCTATAAAACATTATAGAGAAGTACTGAAATAAAGCTCTTGGGCTGTGACAGACAACTTACTAATAGCTGCAGTGCTATGTTTCTGTGTATCTCTCCTTCTCTCTCACTTCCCCCTTCCCTAGACTTATATGAGCACATGTACTAGATACTTTAGTGAGATGACAGTCCGTCTTGGTAGACCAAGACAGATTAAGCAGAGTTTTATAAGTAATTTCAGTTTAAAAAGCAGTAGGAGCTATATAGGCGGAGAAAGAAACATAAGATATATTGCAAAGTTACTTATATTCTCCTGTACTATTCATTTATACAAATTTCTGAAAATTCAGTGACCATTTGATCACTAAACACCAAGAAAAAAGTAAAAATGTAGCTCCATTTATAAAACATCGCCACCAGTGGTTGCATTGTTAGAAATGTATCCATCAAAGTACAAGTTCATTGTATTGTGGGATTACCTATAAGGGTACAACCACATGGTATGACGAAGAGGTCAATTGATTGGATATTGAGGGATCCTAGTTAAAGCAGTTTTGTGGGTTACTGGTTTCAGTCACAGGGCTGCCACAGTACCGTGTGGTCGGACCCTGGCACAGCATATCATAAACATAAGCTCTGGTCCAAATGGAGCGATAAAACAGATTTTACCAATACTACATCTGTTTTGACTTTCTTAAGACACTACAGGCACTACATCATGTCTTACCATAGAGAGTGCTCAGCTGTTTAAAGTCATTCAAGTCTTTTCTGGTCTGGAGTCCCACAGCGCTGCTATTGGACAGGAGGTAGTCGTGCATGCACTGCACCAGTCCCGCACAGGTCTCATTAACTGTGAGTAAAAGTGTTTGTGACACCGAGGGCATTAGGGCTGATGTGAAGGTCGGTTTAAATGCTTTCCAAATGTCTACACTTTCTCTGGATCCAAAAAGACTTTCTGGAGACGGTACAATCCCTGCAAGTAATATGAATTGCAACTTTAATATAAAGTAAAGTTAATATATTACAGGATATCTATACAATTCTGAAATCAGTATCCCTGTACAAAGGGGCTTTCTAGTAAAATTGGAAAGTTCTGGAACTTTCTAACATCTTTTTTAAAAATTTCTGTTTTCAAGATACAGTGGGGGGTGTGAAAGTTCTAATACACTCCGTATTAAGACTGGCGCTAACTGCACCAGAATTATCAAGAAGCTCTGACCTCTTAATATTTCAGGCACACTCCAGTACGGTAGAGAAGCATGAGTTTTGCACCGTATTGCTATTTCTGGGTTTATATTGCTGGAGATTATCACCTGACTCATCCCCATCTACAGTAAACTTACAACTAAAGATGGACGAACCTCAGAAGATTTGTTTTGTTCTGTATTCGGACTAAGCAATCCCCCAGTTTGGTCCAAACTTGTTCGGATAGAACCAGAACAAAAATTATTATACTCTGGGGTCTCTTCAGACCCCAGAGTATAATAGGTGGAGGCCCAGGGCAGGTGTTAAAAATAAAACAAACATTCGTACTCACCTTCCGTTACTTCTTTTGGTCTCCTTGTGGCATCCGACGCTCTCCTGGTGATGTCATGTCCCTGAATTCACTGATGGATTGGGCCACCAGCAATCACATGGACACGCCGAGCGTCATGGCATTATGCAGCCATGTCACTGCTGAGGCCCAATCACAAGCCTCAGCAGTGATCCCAGGCGCATGACGTCACAGAAGAGAGCCAAGCACCGCGAGGAAGCAGAGACAGGGTGCCAGATGCTGTGAGGAGGCCCAAAAGGTGAGTATGAATGTTTTTTTATTTTTAACACCTCCCCTGGGCCTCCACCTATTATACTCTGGGGTCTGAAGAGATCCCAGAGTATATTAATTTACCGCAATGCATGTGGCGGTATCCATTTTAATCTGAGACAAATCCAATTAAAAAACTAACAATTTAGAATATTCGGGTTGAATCTGGTTCATTGCAAACTGATTCACCTATGTCTATCAACCTGTTATTCACCTGCAACCTGTGTCCCCTGATTCCATTCCTGCACTCACCCTCAAGGGCCCTTCCAACTACTACCATCGGGTTCAGTGAGCTGAAGACCACCAGAGGAAGCGCCCTGGGAAAAACTACCACCACCATTAGGTACCCTGCAGGCCCCCTCAGCACTGCACCAACTCAGGATGTGGGCTGGAGGAGACTGTTGAGAGTTTTGGCTACCATGGCAAGTGCTACTGTTTCAACTACTTCTCCCAACCTCCGGATTGCCTTCAGTGAGTTGCTGCAAATATATACACAAAGAGGCCAATGATTTTATATCTACCTGGCTTACCATCACGCTGCTTCTCTGCATAGCTGTGTTACCTGGTTTTATTCTGTGTTACCCATTCTGTACTCAAAACTTACAAGAAAGGCCAAAATTGTAGAGGGTTTCTTCATCTGGCACCCTGCCCTCCTGGTAAGGCAATGCATATCCATTTGATAGTGTGAAGTCATCTGATTTCTTGGCACTCCATAGTCCCAGAAGGCCAAGTGTTTTGTGTAGGAATGTCTGAGGTAGCTTCACCAGTACTTGTAGAATAGCTCCTTCCTCCATCCCCACAGACACCTGCAGGCCACAGCCGTATACCACAGCCATCCTCTTGTCTTCCAGCTTGAGTATGGCAAAGCCATTTTGGCTGAAGTACATTACATCTACAAAACAATAGGATTTGACTTATTTTACTGAATCGCTAAAACAAATAGCAATAGCAATATAAAGCAATATAGTATTACAAATGAAATCAAGAGATCAACTCAGGAGGCATGTCTGGCTGTGATTATTTCCTTTTGGGTTTTTCTTGTATTGTCTGAACACTGTCCTATTCCCTCACCTCTTTAATTGATTTTCCAACACACCCATCTCCTTTACCTTGCTTTCCCTCTGCTCCTCTAATAGTTAATTTTAGCCTTACCTGTGTGATTGACAACCTATCCTCCTATCAAGTCTGGGGCGGGTTCTTCCTTCCTATTTATTGTTTGCTCACATTCACATTGGTGCTTGCTATTGCCTTGTGCGTACTGGCTATTACTCTTGCTGTTTAATTACCTGCATTCTTATTCCTGACCTCTGGCTTTAACTATGACTATTCTCTTGGATTTCGATTCTGTACTGCGTTGCTCGACTGTTACCGACCCCTTGGATAGCAGGGGGAGCTGATACCTCCCTTTTATTGTTGTTTGTCCTGTCTGCGTTCTGTGTTATCACTTATATTAAGAAGGGATCGCCGCCCAGTTGCTGGCTGTTGCCTAGGACAGTTCAGGCAAGTAGCCAGGGACAGGGGGGGGGGGGTTCAGCTTAGGGCTCACTGTCTTTTCGTGCCCCTCCCCCAAGGGTTCACCAGCAGCTACTGGGGAATCGCTCCTCTAGCAATTCCCTTACACTAGTACTATAAATAAGAGACCCTATTACACATTTTGTATTTGGACCCTGGAGCTTCAAGTTATCCCTAGAGATGGGCGAAACTCTGAAGATTCGTCTTGTTTCAGGTTCAGATGGTTGGCCCAAAGACTTGTTTTGAGTCGAACAAGTTCGGACAGAGCCAGAAGTGAAATTATTATACTCTGGGGTCTCTTCAGACCCCAGAGTATAATAGGTGAAGGCCCAAGGGAGGTTTAAAAAAATAACAAACATTTATACTCTCCTTCTCTTACCTCAGACACCACAAGGAAGCCAAGAAGAGGTGAGGGAGTATAATTTTTGTTATTTTTCTCACCTTCCCTGGGCCCGCAACTATTATACTCTGAAATCTGAAGAGACCCCAGAGTACAATAATTTCATTTCCAGTTCATGGGTGATGAATCCCCAAAGTTTCAGGTTCAGGACAGACCCAAAACTTTTGGAATATTGGAGTCAAACCCAGCTTGTTACAAATCAGTAAAATAGAGCCCATCTCTAGTTATTCCCATGGATACATTCATTCTTCAGAATTCCCACATAACCAGAACTCCGCGAAACTTGGGTGGCTACTTGGAGTTGTAATGTCAGCCATGGCTCACTGGCCATTTTTAACACCAATCTTCATATTTCCTACGCTGGCGGAGGATGCATTTATGACAAGGCCTCATAAATCAGGCACACCCTCCGCCAGGCTGTGAAATCTATGCCCGCTCATAGTTGTCGTATATTTCATCAATTGCATCAGTAAACTGGTGTAAAAGATCATAAATCTGGTAGTGTCCATGGTCCACCCACATCACACCCCTTTCAGAAAAGTGGAAGGTTTGGCATAAGTCACAATTTGTAGCGCAAAACATCCAAAATTTGGGCCTTTTTCATGTCTTGTACACTGGAAAATTGGCATACAAGGCATAATAAATCTTCCCCATTGACTATGGCTTACAAGTCATATTATATGATAATCTAATTTCTCTGCTTCTTTTTGTTTTACCTCTTTGGAATTCCACCAACTTGTCATCCACAAATATATTAAAATCTTTCCTATTGTCTGAGATCCTCCATTGTACCTAGAAGAGAGCAGAAGAGAAGCATTCATGATATGAATATATGTATCTGCCCCTGTCCTGTCTAGTATCCAGTCACATACCTTTAGTGTACCCTGGTAGAATGCCGTCACCCGTACCAGTGCCGTGCTATCAGTATTCCCATTTTCTGTTTGCCGTCTCTCAGTCTGACCCTGAAGAGTGAAAACGTTGGCCCCCGTGACAGATGACAGACGGACAATAACAAATTCTCCCAGTCCTTTAAATGTATATTCTTGTCCATCAAACATAAAAAAATGCAACGTCCCATAAACCAGACCTGTGGTTCAATAAAAAAACATAAAACAAATCACGTAGAAAATCTTCAGTGTTCTCCACAATTTACAATACTAAGCAATTGTACAACCTAATTACACAGACTCATTTCTTAATATATCTTTATAGCAGGTAGAGCTTACTTTTGCTATTGCAGAGTTCCAAATCCCCTGCACAGACATAATAAAGACATAAATGATAAAATCAGTCCCATAGAAGTGAAGGGGGCAGAGGTCACACATGCACACTACCACTCCATTTACAAAGGGAACCCAGGGACCTTCATTCTCATTATCATCTCATATCAGGTGACCACTGTAGCCAATCAGCGGTGACCTCTTCACAATGGGAAAGCCTCAGTGGTGACCTCTTCACAAACGGCTGTGACTTTCCATTTGTTCAAAGTGGTGACATCAGCCGGGAACTGGAAACAGAAGCCACCATTGGAAACAGAGGACCAGGGGGAAGTGAGTAATGTTTTTTTTATTTTACTATTCCTACCAGCAAAGCAATTAGATGTTAAAAAAGTCAGACAACCCCTTTCATTTCTGGTCCATCCATAAAGTCCAGCTATTATGCTATATTCACATCTGTGCCAGGAAATCCATTCTTTTGGTCCGCTGTAGGATCAGAAGAACAGAAAAACAGACTTCTAAAATAGAGGACACGATGGTCACCCCAGGGACCTCATTGACTATAACGGGTTCCATCAGGTGTATGTTTTTTTTTTTTTGTTTTTTTTTTATACTGAAATCTCCAGATGAAAAAGTCAAGCTTCCAGCACTTTTTTGTCCAGTGATTTCTGATGGATCTGTGTCGGGTGAATGTTGCCTTAGGCTACATTCACGCTACTGTTATTACAGTCCGTTGCTGTCTTCCATCGTAGAAGGACAGCAACGGACATTAACAGTGGCAGATTAACAGACACAGAAGAAGCCTTGTTTATCTGTGTCCGTTCCCAATGACTCTAATGTAAACAACATGACGCATACCTTCTTCTTCCGTTCTGTTTGTTTACTTAGCTTACATTGGGGTGAATGCAGATGGACACCTGACTGAGGGGGCTTTATCTGCATCTGTCTTTTAACGTCCATTGCCCTCATCCTATGATGGATGAGAGCAACGGACATTAAATAACGGTAGTGTAAACCCACCCTTACTCTGTTATGTTTCATATAAGAGTAACTGTGACTCACCGAGCCCTGGAGAAGAATACTCAGAGCAGGTATCAGGAGGTCTTCTCTCATGGTATAAATGGCACAGTGGAGATTTGGTGCAGCACCACTGGAAAGGCAGCAGATCTTTATCTGTAACAACAAGAACACAATCAGCGGAAGTCCAGGAGATTACAATGTCTACTATCTGTCTATTTATCTATCTAGTACCAAAAAGAGAGCAGCACTATGTAACTATGCACAATGGATGCAAGCCTTCAGTCAGTGGCAAGATTACCAAAGTAGCAAAGTAAAAAAAGAGGCAGCACACCAAAAAAATGTTTTGTTATCTGAAGTAACATCCATTATAAAACTAGTATAAATGTATACTTACTTATGTGTTCTTGAATCCCATTAACATAGGCGTCACGTACAAAGTATCGATCAGTGAATCCATTTCTCAGGTAGCCGTCAGTATCATACACACACCTTCGTCCAGCACTGTACTGGTTGGGTAGTGTAGACTGAAACGCTGTCCCGTTACTTTGCAATCTCCGTAATGTCACAACAAGGTCTTTGCTGATGGATGGAAGGATCTCAGGACTAAATGTGTAATCTTTACCAGCTTGGGATTTGAGGCATGGACATGTTGGCAACCCAACATCCCACGATGATCTGTCTGGCTCAGAATAATACCAACTCCAACACTTACTCTGGTAATTGGTTTTGTTGAGGTTGGCTGGGGCTTCTAACCAGTAGGCCCAAATGCCATTTTTATTTGTGTTACCCAGAACATTGTGGGGACGATATACCCCTCCTGACCCATAGGTATTGTTCTTCAGGGAATGGGGGTCATTGAAGTAGATGCCTTCTCCATTGGTGTATCCAATCAGTGCTCTGTGATATACTCTTTGTGCAGGAGACCAGGTCATATTGTAATATTTTATTAATGCAAAGGACATTGCCCCATCCGTGGTCAACACACATTGGAATGTATTAGTCTACATATACAACGTGAAAAAGAAGCAATATTAGCAAACATAAAAAAAAAATATGCACATACTCACAAGATCAAATTCTTTAATAGTGGAGAAGACAAGAAGATCCTTCTTTCAGACTACCAGGTTGTTATATCACTGACTTCAATACTCTTCCAGAATGTCTGGGAGATGCCCGGAAAAATGGGAGATCTCCTAGACTCCCAGCATCACAACTGACTTCATCAGGCTGGGAGGGGTCAGGAAACCCCCAAACTAAACAATGGCACAGGTGTTGGGGCATATATGACATTTCTTATGGAATACCCCATTACATATGTGGACATCTTAACTGTCAAGGTTTTAATGATCTGTAATAGAATTTCTATATAAACTTGACCAAATTCTCCTTAGGTCCTTTCAAAATTGCCCCACATACTATACTTGCCTAGAAATCTATCATCCAGCATGAAGAATTTGAAGCCCTGTTCTTCCTGTTCCTATTTCTGGGTATGGAAGTCCTGGTAACGTTTTATCAATACTTGCCACTATGCATACTTCTAAATAGTTGATGACACTGTCTGTGCTAGGTGCCAGCTGTATGTTACTAAGGAGTAGGAGGTCATTGGAAAGAAGTGTGACTGCAGATTAGACTTTACATGGATTGTCTGTAGACTGTAACCATTGTATTACATAGATCTGCATACGAGCTGTGTACACAAAACTGTAGAATCAAGGCTATCTGCAAAGTTGCTTAGAGGGGTTGTACAGGGGGTTTAAGTTTTCTTATTTTCTCCTCTCATCTTTACAAGCTGGACTTGGGGCTGGTTCCGACCGAAGGTCAATGTGATTGGAATCAGAACCCAACCCCTGGGTTGCTCTGCCTCCTCTCCCGTGTTCAGTCCTTGTTACCTGAGCTATGGAGGATGGAGGTCTAGCCACCTGGGAGACGGGCACTGGGTTGCATGACCCAGGGTCAGCACCAGCATGGAGGCCCCATGTCCAGCTTTAAAAAATCCCCAGAGGAAATAAGTAAAAATAAACTCCATGGACAATCCCTTTAATTTTTTTATATTAGATATATAGAAGCAATGAAACATTTTTACCTCGTTAAAGGCAACTTTTTGGAACGACACCGGTAACACTTGATCCCAGGTTATCTTTAGGATCCATTTTGATGTAAAGTTGGCAGTAAGATTCTTATAGAAATAACTGTTCACTTCCTTATTGGTTCTGTTGAATATGATTTGTGCGTAGAAGTTTTTCTGATCTTTTTCAGAATATACCTTCACAAAAACATAAAATGTAATAGAGATTACTCTTATTAAAGCACGTGCGTATCTTCTCCTTATGTGCACAGTGTTTCATTTATAGAAATAGCTTGTGCTCCAGGGCTGCACTACTACTATCTTGGGATCTGTAGAAAACATAGTCAACCATTTTGTATGCTGTAAGTTGTCTTTGGTCATCCAGTCATCCTCCACCATACACGTTCACACAGACACTTCCCTATCATTATAGAAACAGTAACAGGTTATACTAAGCTCCAAGACAGAAGACAAAACAAACCTGGTACCACAGGGACCCATTTCCCAGTGTAAGGTCGGCATCGTCCCAGAAGACAGCGAGCATGGCCATCTTCTCGTCTCCACGAAACCTCTTTTCTAAGGGATTGGGTAACAAATATTTCTCATTGATGTTCACGGGCTGAAATTGGACCAGTCCATTGTCTGAAAACTTGAAAAGAAGCGTCCACAATTATTTATTTTGTAATTTTTTATACCTTTTTTTTTTAGTTTTTTTCTGATTATATTGATTTACATAAAATTATTTTATTGATGGTAACTTTTACTTCACACTGGTAGTTTGCCAAGTGCTCGACGCGATTTTACCATGGATCGTTGTGACTTTGTGATGCGGCAAGCTTTTTACCATTAAAGGGGTATTCCCATGAACATAATCATATCTTTATTTGTAGATAAGTAAAAGTTAAACATTTTTGCAAATATAAGTAATTAAACATTCTGCAGAGTTTTAAAGATTTTCTCTAACCATCCTAATGGTGACAGTCTGTTTTCCTGATCGGTTGCCAATGAATACAACCACAAATGCAGAAACTTTCTATGGTCTGGGACTTGTCAGGAATCCAGCTATGATTTTCTTATTGTAGCTGTGTTATCAGGCAGGGACACTACATGTATCAGAAGATATCCCGGCCACAATAAGGAAGTCATGGCTGATTTTCTGAACTTAGAAAGGTCCTGCATTCATGGTCGTATCCACTGGCAACTGATCAAGACAACAACTTGTGACCACAAGATATTTAGAGGAAATCTTTAAAACTCTGCAAAATGTTTAATTACTTATATTTGCAAAAATGTAGAACTTTTAATTATCTACAAATTTAAAAATGGTTATGTTCATGGGAATACCCCTTTAAAACATGTTTAAACCTGTGAAGGAGGTTCGGGTGGAGTCCGTCTAATGATTGAGTATTCCACTAGCTGATTTTTAGTGGAAATTGAAACCTCTGCCACTCATTCAAATGAATTTTTGCAGAGGATTCTGCCGTGTGAACCTGCTTGTAAAACAGAGAGATACTTTTTGTGGAGCCATGGATGCGGTGGTCTGTAACTAGCACACCACTGTCATTGAATTAGTTGTTGAAGAAGCTCACAGAATGTTTTTGTACACAAGTCTTGTGTTGTTGGTGTTTTCCCCAGGGTAAAGTACATGATATTACAAGTATTTATGTATAGCAAGCAACTGTGACATCACCAATTGCTATCCTGTGATGACATTACAAGAACAGTAAGATATTTTGACATCACACATGTGATTGTGTCTTGTCACTACTGGAACATTGCAAGTGGGTTTCAGTCAAAAAAGCTGTTGTGACATCATAAGTGGTTTTTACTAAGTTTTTATGACATCACAAGTGAGCTCAGTCAGGAAAGCTTTTGTGAAATCACAAATGGGTTTCAGTCAGGCAAATTACAGTGACATCACAAGTGGGATTCAGTAAAATAAGTTAATGTGACATCACTAGTGAATTTCAGTCAGGTAACTACTGTGACATCACAAGTAGGTTTCAGTCAAGCACATTACTACTGTGATATCACAAGTGGGATTCAGTCAGATAAGTTACTGCGACATCACAAGTGGTTTTAAGTCAGGTAACTGCTGTGACATAACAAATTGATTTCAGTCAGGTAACTGCTGTGGCATCACAAGTGGGTTTCAGTCAAATAAGTTACTGTGACATCACAAGTGGGTTTCAGTCAGGTAACTCCTTTGACATCCCAACTGTGTTTCTGTAGGGTCAGTACCATCACAATTTAATCTGCCCTTTCCTTACCACAGATCCATTAAGAACCCTTATTATTGCCCTGAATCACTCTTGCCTTGACTACTGTAACTCCTTACTAATCAGTCTTCCCTTTACTAAACTCTCCCCTCTACAATGTATTCTGAATGCGGCGGCCAGGCTCATCTATCAGTCTAGACGCTACAGCGATGTCTCCGGTCTGTGCCGGTCACTACATTGGCTGCCTATTCAATACAGAATACAATATAAACTTATCCCCCTCATCCACAAGGCTCTCCATAATGCTGCACCTCCCTACATTTCCTCCCTCATCTCTGTCTATCGCTCAACCCGTGCTCTCCGTTCGCTCAATGACCTAAGACTAACATCCTCTATTATCAGAACCTCCCACGCTCGTATACAAGACTTCTCCCGAGTTGCACCACTTCTCTGGAATGCTCTATCCCGGACTATCAGATGAACTCCCAACTTCTACAGCTTCAAATGCAAAGTAAAGACATATCTTTTCAGACAGGCCTATCACATTTCCTAATATAAACCCTTCTGCAGTTATAATCCTTAAAACGTACCCTCCTCTGTTCACGCTCCCACATTACCTCACAGGATATGATGCCATTTCAGACAGTAACTTTATATGTCCAGGCACCATCTGCACGTTAAAGGACACGACTAGTGACAGCTCATACAGCTTTATATATGTAGCATTGTATAAGCAATGCTACCTCCTATACCACCCCTGTTACATCTCGTGTCACCCCCTCTACCTCATAGATTGTAAGCTCTTGCGAGCAGGGCCCTCAGTCCCAGTGTGTGAATTGACTATTTCTCTGTAATGTAAATTTTTGTCTGTACTTGAACCCTACAAATTGTAAAGAGCTGTGGAATATGTTGCCACTATAGAAATAAAATGTATTATTATTATTATTTGGTCTTATTGCAGACTTGTTCTTCTGGGAGTCTGTGAGGTCTTCCCTTTTTCTGAGTCACCTGATCATTCCAGAAGACTTGGCAAGTATACTTTAACCATGTACCATGCAATACATGGTGCAAACTCAAATGCATGGTTGACCATGTATTACATAGAATCTCACTATTCCTCTAGTGCTGCAATTTCCCAAAAGTTGTAAAACTTCTACTCCCAGCATTCACTTCTATGGGAGTTCCAAGAACAGCCAAACCAGTATACATGCTGGCGATTGTAGTTTCACAGCAGCTGGAGTGCTGAAGGTTGCTGATCCCTGTCCTAGTGAATCATTATGATCAGCTTAAAAGGCTGTTGTTTCTTTTCTACAGCTCTTATGCAGATCTATCTGTTTCCATGGTAACAGACTACAATCTCTGCACCTTCTGATCCTGAAATCTCTCTTCCTTTCATATCTCCCACAATTTTTACTTACCCAGTGAACAAATATTTAAAGCCTAGATGACAAATGGAAAGAAATATATGATAGCAGTATCAGACTGTTTGTTGGCTGGAGATACATAGCTTTGCGTAGGAGCTGTATACAGAAAACGTTAGGATATTTTAATGTAGACTGTTTACAAAGTTGCTTCTTTTTTCTTCTTAGATGTATTAGAGTAATGTTTTTTCCCCACCATTACCCATTTCTACAATGCAGTATATTTCCACTCTAATATAGACAGCAGTTTTGTTAGGTTCCTTTGTACTTAATCTTCTCAGATAACAAGACAGCAGCAAGTGCGCCACCCAGTCCATTACTTACAGACGAATGAGCCATAAGACATAGTGAAAGAAATGCCAGCAATTCTAAACACATTTACATCCATTATGGAATCCATTAGCCGCATGGCAGTAATGTCATAGCCATTAAAACATACTACTTAACTCCCAGCAAAACAAGTGGGACTGCAACCTTTACTAAATCGCCTCTCCTCGTCTGGTATTGATATTTCTGCTATGATGAAAATTCCATCCAGAAATTGCATCTTTTTCAATTTGGCGTTTTTGTATCATTTAAATAGTTTAATATGTAATAGCTGGCGTCATCGGAGCTGCTCTTTTCTCCATTAGGCTAAGTGCACATGAAAACCAGGAAATAAATGTAACTAGAAAACAACAGTAATAGAATTAAGAGGTAAATCCAATTAGACTGGCATCAAAGAGCAACAAATACCAGTCATGAAAAGGTTTCCGGAGATTACTGCCAGAAACAGCAAATTTTCTGCCCAGTTATTTCACTTAAAGGGACCGTTCCTTGAAGAGAGTCTGTCAGCAGGAAATTCAATATCAAGCCAGCCACAGTGCATCCTAGGGGACATCATGCTGAGCACCATCATAGCTTTAGATAGTCCAGTAGATCCATCATTTCTTTGAAAAGACTGTTTTTATAAATACGCAAATGAGGCTCAAGTGCAATTTGCATATTTCTTACAACAGAATTTTCAAGGTGATAGTGCATCTACTGTACTATCTAAAGTTATGATGATGCTCAGCATAATGTCCCCCCGCAAAGTACTGTGACAGGTATGATATCAAGTTTTTCTGGCTATAGACTCTCTTTAAATGGGATTTCCAGGCTTAATAATTGATGACCTATCTTCAGGATAGGTCATCAATTAAAGATCAGTGGGGGTCCAACACTGTTGGCCTCCACGATTTGCTGTTTGAAGAGGCTGCAGCATTCAGATGACTTTCCAACATTTGTATAGTGGCTGTGCTTGATATTGAAGTGACGCACCACTGCCACTCTAAACAGCTGATCCGCAGGGGTCCTGGGTGTTGGACACCTACCTATCTTTTGTTGATGACCTATCCTAAGGACAGGCCATCAAATTTGCCCTGAAATCCCCTTTAACTTTTCAAGAATTATGGAGGCAGATTTACTACACCCCTGTGCTAGTCTTCTGCCATAAAAAATGAAAATCTGAAAATGATAAGGTCATAATGGTATACAGAGTCAAGAACATTTTAGGAAGTATCAGTTATACAGATCTATAATATAAATGATATACATATAGGGACAGCACTGATAGTATCCCACACCAGTATATTGGGAGTTTATGATACTTACATAGATTTTATGATATGTCTGCCCCAAAAAAGGGACTCCCATAGATGGTATGATATATGGGGAATTCACATCTTTGCTCGTTGCAACAATTTTTTTGTCACCGACATCACTTCCAAATGGATACAGTAACATTTCTATGAAAAAAATGAATATAAAAAAAATAATTTTGCTGATAATAAAATATATAATGTGTTATCTGAGTTTGGTTATGTAAAGTCAGTCATTCTGAGATCAGAAACAGTTCTTGTTCATGGACTGTTTCTAGTATTGTAACTTAAAGGGGTTGTGCCATGATCGGTGGGGTCTGACCGCTGAGACCCCCACCGATCCCGAGAAGGGGTTACACATTCAGTCTTGCTGAACGTAGGCATGTTGCTAGGTGGAGCGACGTATCCACGCTACCATTCACTTCACTGGGTGCGATGGAGATATCCGAGTGCTTTACTTTGCCCATCTCCGATGCTCCCATTGAAGTGAATGGGAGCACCATCCACCAAGTGACACCCCTACATTCAGCCTAGCTGCAGTTAGGCTGAAAACACCCCCTGTCTCAGGATCGGTGGGAGTCTCAGTAGTCAGACCCCAACTAAATAGGTACTTATCCTGTATCCTATGGACAGAGGATAAATACTTTTCGTGGCATAACCCCTTTAAGTGAATACTGCAATACCAGACACTGACTATGGACAAGAGAGGTGCTGTATTTGGAAAACATCATGAAAGGAGATTCTCACCTCCGGCAGACCCAGTCCATATATTACACGGACAGCCAATTATGTGAATTATTGGAACATATTATACGGAAATGAGCAACTTTTCTGAGCAAAACAATGGCTTGACCGCCACTAAGTTGCTTTCAACACAGTACCACATCTGAATGATTTGAGAGTCTTGTTGCTAGGGATACACAGCCTGGTTTGCTAGGCAGCATGTCCATAGCAACCAGCCAATCTTTTCACTAAGGCCAAAACTGTGCTACGGTCACACAGGGGCGGACTTATGAAAATCAGCTATAACAGAAACTTACTTAGTTTCCATAACAACCAATCATGCCTTTCATTTTACCAAGAGCAAGCTGCAAAATTAAAGTTGCACTGATTGGTTGCTCTGAGCAACAAGGAACGGCTTCTCTTTTTACCCATGTATTTTGATGGCAAAGTGATCGTATATCTGATATACAGTACAGACCAAAAGTTTGGACACACCTTCTCATTCCAAGAGTTTTCTGCATTTTCATGACTATAAAAATTGTAGATTCACACTGAAGGCATCAAAACTATGAATTAACACATGTGGAATTATATACTTAACAAAAAAGTGTGAAACAACTGAAAATATGTCTTATATTCTAGGTTCTTCAAAGTAGCCACATTTTGCTTTGCTTTGCACACTCTTGGATTTTCTTGATGAGCTTCAAGAGGTAGTCACCTGAAATGGTTTTCACTTCACAGGTGTGCCCTGTCAGGTTTAATAAGTGGGATTTCTTGCCTTATAAATGGGGTTAGGACCATCAGTTGTGTTGTTCAGAAGTCAGGTGGATACACAGCTGATAGTCCTACTGAATGGAGTGTTAGAATTTGTATTATGGCAAGAAAAAAGCAGCTAAGTAAAGAAACAACGAGTGGCCATCATTACTTTAAGAAATGAAGGTCAGTCAGTCCGAAAAATTGGGAAAACTTTGAAAGTGTCCCCAAGTGCAGTGGCCAAAACCATCAAGCGCTACAAAGAAACTGGCTCACATGAGGACTGCCCCAGGAAAGGAAGACCAAGAGTCACCTCTGCTGCGGAGGATAAGTTCATCCGAGTCACCAGCCTCAGAAATCGCAGGTTAACAGCAGCTGAGATTAGAGACCAGGTCAATGCCACACAGAGTTCTAGCAGCAGACACATCTCTACAACTGTTAAGAGGAGACTGTGTGCAGCAGGCCTTCATGGTAAAATAGCTGCTAGGAAACCACTGCTAAGGACAGGCAACAAGCTAAAGAGACTTGTTTGGGCTAAAGAACACAAGGAATGGACATTAGACCTGTGGAAATCTGTGCTTTGGTCTGATGAGTCCAAATTTGAGATCTTTGGTTCCAACCACCGTGTCTTTGTGCGACGCAGAAAAGGTGAACGAATGGACTCTACATGCCTGGTTCCCACCGTGAAGCATGGAGGAGGAGGTGTGATGGTGTGGGGGTGCTTTGCTGGTGACACTGTTGGGGATTTATTCAAAATTGAAGGAATACTGAACCAGCATGGTTACCACAGCATCTTGCAGCGGCATGCTATTCCATCCGGTTTGCGTTTAGTTGGACCATCATTTATTTTTCAACAGGACAATGACCCCAAACACACCTCCAGACTGTGTAAGGGCTATTTGACCAAGAAGGAGAGTGATGGGGTGCTACGCCAGATGACCTGGCCTCCACAGTCACCAGACCTGAACCCAATCGAGATGGTTTGGGGTGAGCTGGACTGCAGAGTGAAGGCAAAAGGGCCAACAAGTGCTAAGCATCTCTGGGAACTCCTTCAAGACTGTTGGAAGACCATTTCAGGTGACTACCTCTTGAAGCTCATCAAGAGAATGCCAAGAGTGTGCAAAGCAGTAATCAAAGCAAAAGGTGGCTACTTTGAAGAACCTAGAATATAAGACATATTTTCAGTTGTTTCACACTTTTTTGTTAAGTATATAATTCCACATGTGTTAATTCATAGTTTTGATGCCTTTAGTGTGAATCTACAATTTTTATAGTCATGAAAATACAGAAAACTCTTGGAATGAGAAGGTGTGTCCAAACTTTTGGTCTGTACTGTACAGTGTATACAAGTATATGGCCACCTTCTATATCCTGCAAACACTGGTCTTGTACATTTACACTGTCCATCTCTTAATATTCCCTATAATCATAAGCACATATGTGACATATATAAGACATTTTCTACCAGATGGAGGTAGTTTGTTATGTTATTGCCTTTATCTATGGGCATTTCATGGTTTGTAGTTTTTCATTGCCATCTTGCCCTATGTAAACCATTGCTTAGGCCTTGTGAAATGCACAGACATGGTGGGTCCCCCAGAGCAGAAGATACTCTTAGTAATAAAAAGAAGGTCCCGAAGGGGGAACACCCACTATTAATGCAGAATTCTCTAATAGGATGATTTAGTTCAAGCTTATTCAAGTACATAATATCTAGGTATATATATATATATATATATATGTATATATGGTAAATGTTTAAGAATTTTGTCCTAAATGGTTAGAGTGAACCAGCCATGTTGAACATGTCATCCAGTCTTCATGGCAGCATGTTATAGAGCAGAAGGAGCTGAGCAGATTCATATATAGTTTTGTGGGAAAAGATTCAGTATGTCTTGGTTATACCATTCTAAGGTTAGGAGTCCAGTGGGTGGTTCTAGTCAGCAGTGTCGGACTGGGGTGCTTAAGGCCCACCAATAGAATTCATTCTGTGTGCCCACTATACAGCAAAATACATTTATTACCTGTCTCCCATTCACAAATGGTGACATATTTCTTTCAGTATTAGACTGACTACCTAGCCCTCATCATGGACCACTTCTGTCCTGTGGCCCTCTCAGTAACCTATTGACTTGTTCATGCTTTAGACTAGGGCCTCCTTAGCTCTGTTAGAAAGATTGGTGATGGGGGCCAGCAGTAAGGAAGGAGAAAGAGCCCAGGGATAGTGGTTGACATGCCTCTGTGCCTAGATGACATCTCCGTCACCCAATGCATCCATATATAAAAACGGGGTATTTTGTTAAATACTCTACCCAGGTTATTATGTGGGAACATAGACTGAGTGAGATGCTGTAGGCTGCATGTAGTACAGTGAGTGTACGGTGCCATGCACCACTCATGCACGAATTGGCAGTGAAAGGGCCCACTAGCCCCCTTGAGCCAGGGGCCCACTGGTGGATTCACCTGTTCCCCTGTGGGCCAGTCTGAGCCTGCTGCTCAGTGTTTGACAGCCTTCCAGTATGATTGAGCATTGCTGTCACTTACCAATTAGGGCCGCCCACTGGACTCCTAAGACCAGAATCAACATTTATTCTAAATCCGTTGAAGATTGTAAGATCTGGTAAGTGGGGTCCTTTCTCCCATGGTACCAGTTGGTCACAAAGTTAGTCTATGTACTCGTTCTGTAATATGTACAGTACTATTGTATTAATAGGATTCTATTATTGTACTCGTTCTGTAATATGTACAGTACCATGGTATTAATGGTGCTCTATTATTATACTCCTATAATATGTATAGCACAATGGTATAAATGACGCTCTAAAATAATAATAATAATAATAATCTTTTCTCAAAAACTATATCTGCTCAGTTCCTCCTGCTCTATAACATGCTACCTACAGATCAGACACCATGTTCAATGTGACAGGTTCCTTTAAATAAGTAACATTACAAGCACACACCATTGACTATAGTGTTCAGGTAGTTGCTGCTTTGACATCTGCACTCATACGATCCTGGTAGGTTGACACAAGAGGACTTGATCCCGCAAACATCAGAAATGCCACATTCATCAATATCTTGACAAATCTGTCCGTTTCCACGATATCCAGGTTTACATATGCAGTAAAAACTTCCTATTGTGTTTTTGCAGAGAGCTTGCGGATGACAACCACTGTTTGCTACCATACATTCATTAATATCAGTGCAGACACCCCCGCTGGGCATGAAACCTTCAGTGCACCTACAGAAGTAGGATCCTGGGGTGTTCACACATAGAGCCTGCCTAGGACAAATGCTTGCTGCCATAGTACATTCATCTAGGTCATGACATGTGTTGGCTTTTTGAAGGTACCCCGGGGGACAGGTGCAATAATATGATCCGGGAACATTTATACAAATGGCAGATGAGTCACAATAGTGCGTATTGTTTAGGCATTCATTGATATCTACACAGGAACCGCCTTGGGATGTGTATCCTTTGTCACATAGACAATTGAAGGAGCCCAGTGAATTTATACACACCATGTGATCCCGACAAGCTGAGCTATTAAGACACTCGTCAATGTCTTTACATAGCTCGCCATTCCCAGTAAATCCAGGATGACATGTACAATTGTATGATCCCAGTGTGTTGGTACAGGAGGCCTGTTTATCACATTGCGTGGCGTTGGACTGGCATTCATCAATGTCTACACAACTTTCACCATCATCGATGAAACCTTCAACACACTGGCATATATAGGACCCTACAGTATTAATGCATATGTAATTTATGCTGCAATTCGATATACCCAGGACACATTCATCAATGTCTATGCACATAGCTTCACTATATTGAAATCCCACATGACACTGACATATGTATGAGCCTATTGTGTTGATGCATTGAGAACTATTGTGACAAATGTCTGTTACATTCTCCTGTATGCATTCATCTACGTCTTCACAATAGGAGCCATTTCCGGTATAACCATTAACACAGAGACAGTAATATGAGCCGGGGTTATTAATACATAAGCTATAAGCAGGGCAACTAGCAGGATCTAAACATTCATCTATATCACTACATGTGGTTCCATTGGTTTCATAACCTTCCCAGCATACACAATGGTAAGAGCCAGCACTGTTCAAACAGGTTGAATTCGAAGGACAGGGTTCTAGGTCGCACTCAATGATATCTTCACAGTCTGTGCCATCTCCAATAAAACCTGAATCACACCTGCATAGAAATGAACCAGGTGTATTAATGCAGCTGGCATTTGAATGGCACAAGGTCTGGTTGAAGCATTCATCCACATCTGTACAGATGCCATCTGACAATGCAAATCCTTCTTGGCAACTGCACATATAAGAGCCAAAAGTGTTTGCGCAGTAGGAGTTGTTACCACATATATGTCCGATCAGACACTCATTGATATCAGAACAGGTGAATCCATCACCCTCAAATCCTTCTATACAGGCACAATGGTAGGAACCGGCAGTGTTGGCACATTGTGAATAGTTACTGCAGAAGCTCGTATAGTCCTGGCACTCATCAATGTCCCAGCATTCCTTGCCATCTCCCACGA
Organism: Leptodactylus fallax; assembly: GCA_947044405.1. Taxonomy (NCBI): domain Eukaryota; kingdom Metazoa; phylum Chordata; class Amphibia; order Anura; family Leptodactylidae; genus Leptodactylus; species Leptodactylus fallax. Next base: position 10,420,369 of record CAMRHE010000006.1, read on the forward strand.
AACCTTTCGGACATGAGCAGTTGTAGCTTCCAGGTGTGTTTGTGCAGGTAGCTGTCAGGTGGCATCCTCCATTATCTGTGTGGCATTCATCAATGTCTATAATTTGTTACCAAAATAAGTGTCAGGACATGGTGACATGCGCCAGTGATCACAGATTTCAATGAGCAGCAAATAACAAAGCAATTACTAACCAAAAGGCTAAATAAAACTATAATATGTAGAGTTCAGGACACGGCAGTCATAGGAAAGGCTCTGTGTTATTCTCTAACTATTAGGTACTGGAATGGGCACTGTATAGTATCCTGGTCATTAGGGTCTCTATAATATCAGAAAACAGGTTCTGTTTATCAGCCAATTGAAGAGTACAAAAACTACTAACCAATTGAAAATGGGTTATTATTATAAAGCATATATAAGATATTGCACAGAAATACCGTATTACATGATAATCCATAGGTACTGTAATGGGCATGGTCAGTACCCAAGTCACCCAAGTCACAAGGAAATGGTATCTGTCTATATAAGCAGGTTCTGTTTAAGAGTATCAGCTGCAAGGAATTTAATATTGTAATAAATACTAACCAGTTGAAAATGGATTATTATGATGCCAATGTAAGAGAATATTACATTATAATCTGTAGGTACAGTAATGGGCACGATGCAGTACCCTACTGAGGATAACAATAAACACTAGACAGCTGAAAATGGGTTATTATAGTGCATATATAGAGATAGAGATTCTTTAATTATACTGTATAGTATAATAGTTTGTAGGTACTGTAATGGGCACAGTGCTGTACCCTAGTCTGTAGGAAATGGTATCTATATCATATCAGAGAACAGGTTTAAGAATATCAACTACCAAGAATTGAATATATTAATAACTACTAACCAGCAGAACACAGGTTATTATGATTAAGATGTAAGAGATTATATAATAGTCTGTAGGCACTGTAATGGGCACGATGCAGTACCCTACTGAGGACAACAATAAAGACTAGCCAACTCCAAATGGGATATTATGAGCAAATGTAAGAGATTATTATATAATAATCTGTAGGCACTGTAATGGGCACAGTGCAATACCCTACTAAAGATAACATTAAAGACTAACCAACTCCAAATGGGATATTATGGGCAGATGTAAGAGATTATTATATTATATAATGGGAACAATATCCTGTTCATTAGGTAATAATATTAGAAAAATATGACAACTTTTTTGTCTATTAAAGATCAATTCTGGTACAGATGTTTATTGACTGCACATTATAATAGCTAGAAAATAAACGGCACTATAAATGGAGGAAAAATTCTACTCGTATGTGGGGAATTTTCTAACACATTTCTGCCAATTTTCTGGCATATAAAACTTGCACATTTTGGCACAAGCCATGTTTGTGCAAAATTTGGTGTCTTTTTCTTTGTGATTTTCTTATGACCTGAAAAATAAGCAAGGATTAGGGAGAAGTGTGTAGCCTCCCATGAACAGATTTATTCCAGAAATTGTCATAAATTATGAAGCAAATCTATATCTGCTCATAGACTTATGTGCCTGGTATGTATAGACTGGCTTCCGTGGTGTGCAGACAACCAATAGATTCACCAAAAGGTGTAGGGCCAGTGTATTTTATTCTAGCAGTCTTTGGATTATGATCATGTATGAAACGACGATCTTAGTAAACTGCTCAGAACATGCGTCAGGTCAACATAACATGTCGTATGATCATGGGAGTCAATGACAGACTGACTATACACACTGATTTCTTGTTACATTATAAATACATTGTATTATCTCTTTATTAGTCTGTAGAATTACTACAAATTACAGAACATAATTAAGTGGTCAATAGGAGAACACGGCAAAACTGGATTTGAGGAATCTGTTAGGTTCTGTTCACACTGCTTTCATGGCATTTGTTATTGCTGGATCCATGACACATAAGACAGATTCATTAATGGATCCTAACAGATCTTGATGATTCCCATTGACTTCTACTGACTCCATAACAGCAGCGACAAGTACAGCAGACTACACTATTCTGGCTGCCAGAGAGTGGCAGAATCCAGTGTGAACGACCCCTGACCCTCAAGCATTACTGAAATCCTCTGCACTGCAAATTCTGCTTGTGGTGACCTCACTGCATGTGTCATGAGGACTATTTAATCAATTAAATATCAAATAATCAATTCTATTTATTAATGGCTAAGAATTTGCATGTGACAAAAAATGCACTTTCTGTATAGACCCCTAACATAGTCTACAGGACCTGTAGTGAAGTAAAGAACTTGTGACAGACTCTCCAAGAGTGTAGGAGGTTTTATTTCATTGCAGGATATTCATCATTATTCTCATGAAGCCCCAATACACAGGGAGCATTGCGGAGTAGGAGAGTTAGTGCCTGCCATACAGATGCTCATCCCCAACGCTCAGTTGTTTGTATGTGGAGCCTATAAGTATATTTTTACATGTGGAAGGAAACCCACACAAACATGGGGAGAACATACAAGCTCCATGCAAATGTTGCTCTTGGTGGGATTTGAAACCAGGACCCCAAAACTGCAAGGTAACAGCACTAACCACTGAGCCACCGTGCTGCCCCATTAGTAGTGACCATGTCAGTGAATGCTTACCAATATAAACGCATCAAAGACTCTTAAAGGGTTATTTCCATCTCAGTAAATCAACCGAAAGATGGGAATAACTGCTCCCAAGTCCCGGCCCCTAGAAAAGCATTTGCAAGAACAACAGAGCAGTTCTGCTCTATGCTGTTCCCCTAACTCCCATAGAAGAGAATGGGAGCTCCGGAAACAGCATAGCACATCTAGCTACACTGTTTCCATAACTGTGAAGATATAGAAACCATTTTTGTAGCTCCCGCTCTACTGTATGGGGGTTATGGTAACAGAACAGCACTGCTCACTTTTTCTCGTAATTTCCAGCTGTAGGGGTCAGGATGGGGAGCAGATATTTGCTAAGATGGGAACAACCTTTTAAGAATACATAAAAAATTTGCAAAATTTGGAGTTTGCTTGAGAGATTTTGACAACATTTTGTGTTCTGATTTCCGACAAGTGTAGGGTTGTCGTAATGACTATTCACATCCATGTTCACATATATACACAAACACAACTACCACTATAGATAGGATGTAGACATTAGTGTGAATAGTCATCTGGAACAAATACTATATACATGTTATAGCCCTTTTACCATATTCAGATTATTACATTTCTGGACATTGTACATTTACTCACCTGTACAGTTGACTCCGTTCCCTTGGTATCCATATTTACATTTGCATTCGAATCCACCAAATGAATTGTAACATTCAGCCATAGTGTGACAGTTGTGGTTGTCAGAGGCGCACTCATCAATGTCTGTGAGGTCAGAGGGAAAACGTGTTGTTACATGATAATTATATGTGCAATATCTATGTTACATCTATCTCTACATGGTCTCACAACAAACTGGATGCATCAATAGTAACCTATGTACATGTGAACGGAGCTTCTTGGCACAATTAATCATGATATCCTTAAAGGGAAGTACCCTAGAAAAAAATAGGACCTATTGTCAGTAGATCAATATCCAATCCAGGATTTGGGTAAGTATAAATATCTTTCATAGAATAAATAGACAATGCATTTTAAGTCCAACATTGGATTCTTTCTCAAGAGCCAAATGTTAGTCTCAAATCGCATTGTCTATTTATTCAATAAAAATTGTTTACCTGAATTCTGAGTTGGACCTAATGTATTTGCAACCCATACCGTTACATGGTCTCCTTGACATAAACCAGTACTCCAGTAAAAAAAAAAGTGCCACTTCCATTTCAAAATGAGCCTGCATGTAGTGTAATGTTTCTGAATAACTTGTAACACTTCATTGTGAAGTTATTTGCTCCCTTCTGGAGCCCTGACCTTCTGTCTGTTCTTCTAATGCACACCGTGTTGTTTCCTGTATGAATAGAAGGTCAAACTCACAATGCACGTCTATTAGAGCCATAAACCGGGGTAGATAAGTTGACTTCCTGTTCATAAAGGAAACACTGTGTGCATCAGAGGAGCAGAGAGGATGTCAGTGCTCTGACGGGAAGCACATAACTTCATAATAAAGCTGTCAGTTCTTCAGTAACATTATACTACACATAGGCTCATCTTCAAACAGAAGGGACAAACTTAATTTTACTTGAGGGCTTCTTTAATATTATGTGAGTGCAAAATGGCCGTGAAACACTATTCATCAAATGTAAACTGGGGTTAAACCTAACATCAGATGCACAATTCATCACTTATCAGTACTGATGACAATACTTTTGGCCAGAGGTCTAGCCTGGCTTCCCTTTTCTTGGGACAAATATTGTTTCTTTAGCCCTGGATCTAAACACGCTGTTCAAGAAAAAGAGGCTTGTATCTGCTCCGTTTATACTTGAGGCACATGCTCAGGCACATCCGTGCCTTACAGGCCATCGATATCAAATTGGTAGCGGTCCAACTCCCAGCACCCCAACCAATTATCTGTTTGTAGGGTGCTCGGGCAAGTGCTGTGGCTTGTTTGTTACCAGACACAATGCTGTACATTCTGTGGAGAGTATGTGTAATACTACATATAGCTTAGTTAGTCAGTCAGCTGCAGTACCACACACAGCCACTACAGAATTTACTTCACTGTGCCTGGTAACGTGTGCAATGAAGAGGATGCAGCGCCTACCCAAGCATCACATTTCCTTCATGGGAGTACCAGTGGTGGTACCAAGAGTTGGACACCAACAGATCTGGTATGGATGGCCTTTGCTAAGGGCCCTATTACATGGGTCAGTCAAAGAACAGACAAGCTCTACCTGATGACATAACACAATGATTGACACTTGTTTGCATCAGCATTTTACACTGGCCGATGCAAACTACATGGGGGAACACCAATGGCTACTACGATTGTTTCTCCACCATACAGTTCAGTTAACATTAGCAGCATGCCCCTGTTTACAGTGCAAGATTTCTTGTTTGTGGGCTTATTGGGAGCACATACAGAGGCCAATAATCGGGAACGTTCCTAGGAATTGTAGTTCCTGATAACTAGCTCCATTATCAGTCCATATTATAGGGTTTAATGGTCTTGGGGGGAAGGACAGTGATCGGGAACAGACATACGTAGGAACATTCTGCCCAGATCATTGCCACTTGTCGGCTGCATTTACATACCGCACTGCTGTATGAGGGTGAAGAAGTTGTTCATTCCCATACGGTTTGCATTTGCCCCCTAGTGCCATATAACAGACTTGATAACTGACCCATGTTAAAGGACCACTTAGGATAGGCCATTAGTATTATAGTTATGGAAACTCCTTTAAGAAATAAACTCCCTTATAAATGTATCTCTGGAAGCCCCTTCTTATGTCTTACCTAAACACTGAGAGTTGTTAAACCTGAAGCCCGGCTTACAGATGCACATATATGACCCCACAGTGTTCACACAGATGGTTGTGTTATCTTTGCACATATCTTTCTGACATTCATCAGTGTCTTTACAGTCTACGCCATTGCCTTGATATCCAACATCACAGACGCACTTGTATCCCATGGCTGTATCATGACAAAGGCCCTTAGTATGGCAAGATGGCTTGCAGGCAGAAGATGGACGAACACAGCTGCCATTGATGGCTATAGACTCATTCAGACATGAGCAAACATAGGACCCTAGTGAGTTGATGCATACGGTGCCTTCCATACATGTGTAGTTGCTTAATGAACATTCATTGATATCTTCACATAGAAATCCATCACCGGTAAACCCAAGTAAGCACTGGCATTTATAACTCCCTGGAAAGTTAGAACACTGGGCATGCTCATGGCAGGTCAGCGGGTTCCCGCATTCGTCAATATCGGAGCAGTTAAATCCATTTCCGTCAAACCCTTTGTTGCAGCTGCAGTCGTATGAGCCAAACGTATTGGTACATGTGGCCTGTACGTGGCAAGGGCTGCTCAGGCACTCATTGATATCATTACAACTAAGCCCATTGTTACTACTGAATCCAGATCTGCATTTACAGTAGAATGACCCAAAAGTATTAAAGCACTGTGCATTGAGTTGGCAGCCACCAGCCACCGTACTGCATTCATCGACATCTTGGCATGAAGTATCGTTGACAGCTTGAAAACCGGTGGCGCAAAGACACCGATAAGAGCCGGGTGTGTTCAGACATGTGGCTCCATACTGGCAGTTACCATTGTTCCGTGCACATTCATCAATATCCAGACACTGTATGACTCCATCACCAGAAAATCCACTCGAACAAGAACAAGTGAAAGATCCGGGGAGGTTGGTACATATGGCATTGGCATGGCATCCTCCATTATTTTGTACACATTCATTGATATCTGTGCAGGTTATTCCGTCTCCTGTAAAACCATTTTTGCATGAACATCTGAAGCTTCCTGGGTAATTTTGGCAAGAGGCATCAGGACTACAGATCCCTCTGCTGCATTCATCTATATCGACACAACGGCTCTGATTTATCATGTATCCTGAAGCACATGCACACTGGAATGATCCTTCTGTATTGCGGCAGGTGGACTCACTAGGACATGCATTATCTTGTTGACATTCATCTATATCAGAGCAGGAAATTCCATTACCAAAGAACCCCCGTCTGCACGTACAGTTATAGCTGCCCAGGAAGTTGGTGCAGTCGGCCTGTGGGTGGCATTTGTTGCCTGCCACACATTCATTAATGTCTACACAAGTCAGGCCATTTCCATTAAAACCATCTTTGCAAACACAACTATAAGACCCTGGGGAATTGGTACAGATGGAAAATGGACTGCATATGTGGTTGGCACATTCATCAATATCTGCGCACATATTTTCTGTATTTTGATACCCTGATGAACACGTGCATTGGTAAGACCCTGGTAGGTTTTTGCACCCAGTGAATCCAAAAGCACGAGAGCAAATCCCAGGGGTATCAGTGCATTCGTCTATATCCAGGCAGAGGTAGTTACCATTGCCTTTGAACCCAGGATTACAAGTGCAGACGTAGGACCCCGGATTATTGATACAAGTGGCATTCCAGTGGCATAAATTGGATTTTTTACACTCATCAATGTCTACGCAACTGACTCCACTCCCTGTATATCCCCCTTTGCACTGACAAGTCCGATCTCCAGGTGTGTTGGTACAAATCGCATCAGGGTGGCATCCACCATTACCAATGGCACATTCATTAATGTCTGAGCAAGTAAAGCCATTCCCAGTATAGCCGGGCTTGCACTGGCACATGTAGCTTCCAAGTGTGTTGGTACATGTGGCTTGTTGGTGGCATTGATGCAGTGAGGTGGAGCATTCATTAACGTCAGCACATACTTCTCCATTACCCGAATATCCATCTTTGCAAACACAAAAATATTCCCCAGCAGCGGTGCTCAAGCAGTCGGCGTCTTTATGACAGTTAAGACCTTTGGATGCACATAAGTCACTTGCTAAAAAGGAAAGAAAAATGCTTTATGTAAGTAAAGAGGTCACGTATAAGAAGGATTATAAGTAAAACAACCAATATAGGGCTAAGTTCACCCTTACACTGGGTTCTCTGACGTCCGGTTGCGCTGGGGGCCCAACAACAGAGATCCCATCCTCTAAAACCCCATAGTCTTTAATGGAGTCTGCCAGGATGCTGCCATTTTTATACTGAAACCGACGGAGAGAAAAGTCCTCTTTGCAGGACTTTTCTCTATCCCGATTTTCGGCGGATTCTGTGGCATAGTCTCGTACAGAGACTCTGAAGCAGATGTGAATATAGCCTCAGGGAGTCTGTCAGCAGAACCCAGGATATCAACCCAGTCCCGGAGATAGATAGGCTAGGGTCACCTGAATCAAAGAGTGTTTTCCCCTTGTGAATCGCTGCCTCTGCTGATGAAATATCGCTGTTTTTGTCAATATGCAAATGAGCTCTTTGGAGCAACCAGGGCATGGTAACCTGGCACCTCTTTTGTGCAATTGCAAAGCCCTCGTTGCTCCAAAGAGTCACCTATCTTAGGTGCTTAAGGCTATGTTCACACAGCGCAGAGTCCGTTTGAAATTGTGGACAAAGAAGTTCTGCGACGTCAGGGCAAAAACATTGAATACCCAATGGAATCCATTATAGTCAATGGTGTTCCTCCAGATCCCTTGATGTCCATCATTACATGGACTGCATTTTCTGCTTAAACCATTCTTCTGGTCAAATGATGCAGATGTGAACACACCCAAAGCAGTTACTTACTGTATTGCTCATCTCACCCCTGAAGGGGATACAATAGCAAACACTTCTCTCCTATGGCCTGAAGAAGGATTTGAACAATGTATTGATATAAGACATTTATACAGTGTAAGGCAAAATCCCCAATTGACTCATATATTATCTAGTAATAAAAATATTATAAATATTCCATGGAAAAATATATCACAGCTTATGAAATGAAGGTTCTTACCTGCTGTGACATTTTGTCCAATCATTGTCCAAGTCAACAGGATCAATAAAACCCTCCTAAATAGAAAGGAAATACAATCATTGAAAGAAAAGTATTGGGGGAGTATTGTAGACATGCTCAGTGCGGGGAAAGGGAGTGGATAAGATGTGACATGATCTATTGACAGTAGTGGATGCAATGATGGGTCACTATGGGAGTTATCTATGGAGGAATTATCTTCTATTGTAATCCTGCCTGTTATGTAAATGAGGTGACTACTGAGATACAAAGTGCCATGCTGACCTCACAAGTCCATAGCTATATAGATATTTGCTTCCTCTATAGCTAGAAATGCTACATGGAATTTTGTTGCCTGTTGCTATACGTGACTATAAGGAACTGACAGATAATAAATGCCCATTGACAGACGTCATCTTCAAAGATGTGTCATCCTGAGCACGATGATATCTATGGCAGACACTCCAAGTAAAGGAGAATACACAGAATAATTTAGCAGGGTAGACTTACCAACACATCATGCCTGACCGGAAAAATATCTCTGGGAACTCCGGAGCTGTGATATATAAGCTCAACAGGCTGCAATGTAAGTCTAATGGAAGAAGATTCAAAGAATTTACATCCAGTGGTCAAGTGCCGAAAATCTTCCCTCAACCTGTGATATTTCAAGAACAGAGAAAGAATATTACATTTATTTTAAGGTCCACTGGACTGTCCTATGAGATGTCCTGTATACAGGATAAAATAATGATTTATCAAGTCTTTCAGACACCTCTTCTCACCACATTAATCTGCTTTCCTCGGCCTCTAAGTGCCGCTGAAGATTTTATTTTCTACCACATGTAAGGAAACAGGAGTGCAATGTAGGCGATTTTTTGCAAAGTTATAAAAATGTCCTGACTTAAATGGCCTATTTTTACTATCTGCATGTGCTGTGTGCAGAATCTCCTGTGTATTTTTCTGAGATACAGTTTCACACTGATCCCCCTGCCTCCTGCTTGCAAGAGCTGACATGGAGAAACCAACCACAAGAGGAGACAGGATGAAATGACATCACATAGGATACACTGAGATTCTGCAGTGTAATTTAGGAAACATAAGTTATATATATATCACTGCTGCCCTTTAGAATGGGCTTAGAGAAGCGCAACTGCAATGTAATGAAACTCCACCCCTCTCACGAAATGTATTTGTCCCATACTTTCTGTGAGGTTTCAAACAGTAGGTCTGGACTATATGGACTGATATGTACTTCTGTATTATTTCTCTGTACAAGCTTTAGGTTGTACTAGGTCCAGGGATGGACAGAGACAGTAGGAGCCCTCATCCAAGAACAGTATATGGACCCCAAGATTTGTAAGGGGTCTGTCCAAATTACTGGCCTTAACAATCATGAGCTATATATATATATGTATATACTGGTTTCACTACTAAAGCCAATGACTGGCTGCAGGGGTCATGTGCTACAGCACAGCAGAGAGAGAAAGAGGGGCACAGACACTGTTGCCCCTCTCTGTTTTTTGATACCTCCCTCCATCTCTTCTTCCTCTATCCCTGAACTTTATGGCCATATTTTCATTAGTGACAGTAGGATGGGGGTAACCTGAAATAACCAAGCTACCCCTTTAACATAAAGCACTCTAATAATAAGCTATACATATCTAGTCATTGGCAGGGTTTTGACTTTGGGCTAACTGGTTTGACTTGGCTATTCATTAGGGCATTGTCTAAGTGGTCCCCTTTAACCCCCAAACATGGGACCACCAGGTGGCTATCTCTAGGAGTAGTGCTGGTGTAGGTGAAGGTTAACCCAGATGGGTGAAGAGACAGTGATGTGAAGGACTGAAGGGACAGGCAGGAAAGTAGTCAGGTACGGGACAAGGTCAGGGCTGGCAGAGTTCGAGCAGAGTCAGTAAACAAGCAGCAAGTCAGGGCAGGTAGCACAGGTTCAGAGGTCAGAAACAGGTAATCTGCAGAGCAAAGATCAGGTAGCAGGAACGAAGTCAAATAACAAGTCAGGGTCAAAACACAGATAAGCAGAATGCAGAAAGTATATCTTTTCAGGAACTAGTACACTAGGAATTTATATTGCTCAAACACCTTCCTGCGTGTGAAGGAGCAATTAGCTGCTAAAGGTAAAGACCTCATTAAAGGGCTTGTCCAGGAATAAAAAAAACAAAACAAAACATGGATGTTTGATTGCAAAAACAGCACCACACCTGCCCATACAGGTTAAAGGGGTTGTCCGGGATAAAAGCTAATTGCTACACTAATCTAAACACCCTCCCTCCTCCTACTTTCTAAATAACATAATTTGTCAAAAATGTATATTTACCATGACCCAGGGACATTTCCTGGTTATGCGGTGACAATCCGTTTCCCCGTTTCCGGAAATGGAATGTCACTACTACTCCCACGCCTGCGCAGTAGAGGTGGATCGTCAGCTGCAGAGCACAGAGAAGCGCTGGGACTACTGCGCACAACGGCAGAATCAGAAAAGAGGGAGGGACCGTCCCGCTGGAGGAACACTGGAAGGAAGTCACGTAAGTATAATGGGGTCGGGGGGTGGGCGTGATAGCTAGAGAGACAGGGAGGGGGGTGTATGTGAGGCAGGGAGAGAGGAGGGAGGGAGAGAGGAAGGGGGGAGTGAGGTGAGAGGGACCTAGTGTGAAAGCTACGTAGCAGGAAGCTGAACCATGTAAACAAATGCAGAAGATGCCAGGAGCTCCCAGAGACACCCAGAAATCACTCAAAACACTGTTAAAGGTATATGAGTGCATTTATTAACCCATTAGTAGCACTAACAGACCTTTTTTAAAAAAACATTTTATGCCCGGAAAACCCCTTTAAGTCTGATATTGATATTAATCCTATTCACTTCCATGCAGCTGAGCAACAAACTTGACCAACAGACAATAAGCCGCCATGTTTTTCTAATCCTGTTCAACCACTTTAACCCTTTCCTGTTCTGCGTCATACTGAGCATATAGTTAACTCTCCACGTCATAATAGTACAGTGTTATCATACTGTAGGCACAGGACTTCTGCATCTCAGCTGTATGTACCTGGGACTAGCAGTCAGAATCTGACAATACATTGCAATGGGAATCAGGAGCTCCCCATGTGTGTATAACTCTGCACTATCTAAAAATAGCATTATTTATCCCGTAAAAATATATACCACAATGTGCAAATTAATGTATTTTAGTCACCGCACCTCCCCCAAAACTAGCAATAAAAAGTTATCAAAAAGTCGTACATATCACACATTGTTACCAATAAAAACTACAACTTTCTCTTAAAATAAAGAGCACTGACATAGCTCCCTCAACTAAACAGAAAAAAATTATAGGCGTAGAATACGATGATCCCCGGAAAATTGTTTAGTTTTTTTTAAAAATGGCATTTTATTTATTAAAAAGTGGTAAAACATGATAAAACCAATATAAATAGGGTATCGCTGTAATCGTAATGACCCTCCGGACAGAGCTGCCATGTCATTTTAAATGCAGAGTGAACACAGAAAAACAGAATGCGAAAAGCAATGATAGAATTGTAGGTTTTTTTTTACATGGATCCCCCCCCCCCCAAAAAAAAAAGTTAATAACAGCTATTCACAAACATTATATGTACCCCATAATGGTGCCAAATGAAAGTGCAACTTGTCACTCAAAGAATAAGCCTATGTGGACAAAAAATAAATTTTTTATTCATGTTATGAATTTTTGAAGGTGGAGATCGAAAATATGAAAAAAGTCTCCAAGTATTAGCATCCAAATTAACCTGCGTCCTTAAGGGATTAAAGGTAGTCTATCCCCAGAACCAGCATATCACCCCAGTCCTGCAGAACCCCCCCCCCCCCCCCCCCCCCCCCCCCCCAGATAGGTTAGTGTCACCAGAACCAGCATATCACCCCAGCCCTGCAGATAGATAGGTTAATGTCAGCAGACCCCAGCATATCACCCCAGCCCTGCAGATAGATAGGTTAGTGTCACCAGAACCAGCATATCACCACAGTCCTGCAGATACATAGGTTAGTGTCACCAGAACCAGCATATCACCCCAGCCCTGCAGATAGATAGGTTAGTGTCACCAGAACCAGCATATCACCCCAGCCCTGCAGATAGATAGGTTAGTGTCACCTGAATCAGATGGTGTTTTCCCCTTGTATAGCAGTGTCACAATTGTCCATTGATCACTGCTTTTGTCAATATGCAAATTAGATATTTGGAGCAATGAAGGCATTGCCATTGTTCCAAAGGGGTAAGTGGCAATGTTCCCTTTGCTCATTTGCATATTGATACTCACGGCGATATCTTGTCAACGGAGGCAAAGGAGAAACGCTATCTGATTCAGTTGACCCTAACCTATCTATCTGTAGGTCAGATTGAAATGCTGGTTTTGGTGACAGACTCCCTTTAAGACATAAATACGATTAAAGCAGTAGAGACACCTTAGGATATATCTATAGTAGTGAAGTAGCCCCAGGTCCAAGACCCTTTCTATCGAGAAACTTATTGTACACCAAGTACCATGAAAAGTTATGCAGTTTTACAATATATTTTCTATGTCAATTCTTCACGGTTTTCAAGATCTCTGCTTGCTGTCATTCCATAGACACCTTACTTATCTACTTCAGGAGGATTTAACCCTATCCTGGCCATGTCATAATCACAAAAGACATTTCATAAATCAAATCCACTCACCATTCCCCTTAGTAGCAGCAATGGTATAAGCAGCGCAGGACAGAGGGGCTGTAATGGGTTCATGTCTCCTCTCAGACTGAGGAGTGACTCTGCCTTGTGACCTTTTAGGCAGGTATCATTGTCATATACAATACAGAATGTCCTTAAATCTGAGAATTCAGCCTTTTGTATAATTGTTATTCTAGCCGAGTCCCTAAGGATATTGTGACTCCCATATCATCTTTGTTTTCAGGTTCACACAGTATAGTGAGAGTGGTTTACTGTACACCACGTATGGGGAAGAGAGTAGGGAGCGTCAAAGTGAGGGCTCAGGTCTGGAGCTGCAGCATTGGGCCGGGGCCCCACCTAGCATAAACGCCGCTGCTTTTTACAGTACCTGCAAAGTGGATGGGATTCTGGCTAATCCCATCCCATCCACAAAGTATGCAGAGGCAAACTGCATGTCCCCCTCCAGTTACCCCCACAGTTTAATGTCCCCCTCCAGTTACCCCCAGTTTAATGTCGCCCTCCAGTTACCCCCAGTTTAATGTCGCCCTCCAGTTACCCCCAGTTTAATGTCGCCCTCCAGTTACCCCCAGTTTAATGTCGCCCTCCAGTTACCCCCAGTTTAATGTCCCCCTCCAGTTACCCCCAGTTTAATGTCGCCCTCCAGTTACCCCCCAGTTTAATGTCCCCCTCCAGTTACCCCCAGTTTAATGTCGCCCTCCAGTTACCCCCAGTTTAATGTCCCCCTCCAGTTACCCCCAGTTTAATGTCGCCCTCCAGTTGGATCTAATATTACATTATATATTAGGCTGTAGATGGTGATTTAACACATAAGTGGGTCTCATCTCTATGACATCTATATGATCCAGCAGGATATACATCATTTTACACCTACAAATTAACTTTAGGCTATTTTAGTCCCCACATTGCAGAAAAGCAGCTTTTTTAAGTTGCAAATTTTGCTGCGTTTTTTTTAAGCCAAAGCCAGGAGTGGATTGAGCAGAAAGTAGAAGTATAAGAGCTTCTATATATTTCCCATTACTTTTGTAGCCATTCTTGGCTTTGGCTCAAAAAAACACAGCAAAATCTGCAACAAAAAAATCTGCATTTCTGCAAGGTGGGGCCTCAGCCTAACTTTCCCTTTTTTTCTCTTTTGCAACACATGAACAGCCAGAAATAATACCTTCATTCTGCAATACTACCAGCAGATGTCACCGCTACACTTTGGAAGAGTGAAGAAATCAGGTGATACCTTTTAGAGGCTAACTGAGTATATTTATAAGTAAGCTTTCAGGAGTACTCGCTCCCTTCATCAGACATGGTGTGATAAAAGAACTGAAAATTCACATATTTTTATACACATGGTTTTCAAAGCATTTTAGAGTCCTTAAAAAAAATGCAATCTAAGTAGAGAAGTTATTTACAACAGGTCAAAAAAACAGTCTGGAAACTTGTGGTGTGTGACGGAGGGATCAGTAATTCTTGCTGTTATCTGTTTGCTATCAGGAGGTGATTTGTGTCCCTCACAGTTCACAGTGATTTGAAGCTGGCATGAATATTGAGTTCAGTTCATGGTTCATACATAGTGTGACTACTTTCAATGGCTAACACGGTACAACATTATACCGCTACACTTTGTAAGAGGCCATCATTGAAGATATACATTAGGGGCATTACATAATATACACAGGAGTCTGTTACATTCCTATTGTCTAGGCATACAGTACATCCACAGGATCACACAGCAGTATATCACATAGAAAAGTTGTGTAGTTTACCTCCACTTTCCAAACAGTGAATAAAGGGGCATGCATAGCAGCCCGGTCTTTGCCCAAATGACACTATTGACCCATATGGTGAATTTTTAATGGCTGTCAGAAACCCCTCGGTAAAGGAAACCAATGATCAGTGGGGTAACTAAAGTCTTGTGGGCCCCAGTGCAGTCTCTTGTCCGGCGCCCCCTACCTCATCCCTACAGCAAATTCTTCATAGCGATGGTTACGGGTGCTAAGGAGTTTAATGAACCTTAGTGTGGTTAGGGTAATCTGTGGGTCTCCTTGGCTTATGGGCCAGATGGAAGCTGCAATCTCAATACTAATGTCAGTGCTTATTGGCCCTGACTGCACTCTCTGCACCCCCCAAGTTACGCCCCTGCCAATGACCTATCCACACTTAGGTCATCAGTATCAGATCGGTGGGGGTCTGACACCCGGATCCCACACTGATCAGCTGATTTGACTGCCGGAAACCATATACAAGGCATATGGTCAGAAGTGAATGGAATCATCACTGCTGTTCCCCAACGCCACCTCTACAGTATACGGACCTGAAAGCTGTATATAGTGTATGGAGCCATGCACTGCAACGGTGGCACCAGGGAACTGCAGCTCTGTTCTCATTTATTTCAATAGCTATACGGCCAGAGCTTCTTCTGGCTGTATACTTTGTATATGGCTACTGGTAGCCAATTCAGCTGATCGCTGCGGGGTCCGATTGTTGGACTACCACCAGTGTGATGACCTGTTCTATGGCTGATGACCTCTTCAGCTCTCAGACCAACTCGGGAAGGGGGGGGGGGGTTCACTGAATTAGGACAGGCCATCAGTATTATATCTGCGGGGGTGCAACACCCGGAATCCACACAGATCACCGCTACCGAGGCAGCACGGCTCTCAGTATACAGACTGTAGAGGTGAGTGTAAGTACTGCAGCGCTGCCCCTTGGAAGTCTGTGCCTCGGTACCAGTGATCAATATAAACAATATAAAATAACACAACATAACAGCACACACCATGAGTACGTGTAACTCCAAAATGAAATTAATAGAATGAGATGTGCTAGTATACACTAAATGCTACAACTCCTAAAACAAGACGTCCATAGCTGCACAAATAAGTTACTATTGTGTAATTCTAAGATGAAAACAAATGTAATATTGTGTGAGGTTCTTAGGAACAAAATCGGTTCGGTGCTAAAGGGGTTAAATATTTCCTCCAATGACAATATGGCTACTCGGTACACACGTTATTGGTCATATCTGGAAAGAAGGTAAAGAAATTCTGAGATGTACAGGGGCATCTCAATAAATTAGAATATCTTTAGAACGTTTATTCATTTCAGTAATTCAATTAAAAAAGTGACCTCCTATTTTTTCTATATTCTTTACACACAGTGTCTTCTATTTCAAATGTTTTATTTCTGTAAATGTTGATTATGGATTACAGGTAATGAAAACCCAAATCTAAGAAAATTAGAATATTGTAAGCTCAGTTCAGTATTGTAAATTCAGTGTCACCTGCCAAGGTTTCCTAAGCCTTTAAATGGTCCCTCAGTCTGGTTCAGTAGGACACACAATCATGGAAGACGCTGATTATGGATTGTATTACTGAATTACTGAAATGAATGAACGTTTCACAGATATTCTAATTTATTGAGATGCACCTGTATGTGACCTGGAATGGAGAGCTGAGTATTCCCTCTGGTATAAGGAATTTATAGTTTATACTTCCTCTTATCACCAAAGTCATAAAGATAAAACAGGAGCTGGGTGAGACATATATAATACTCATCAGACAAGAGCACTACAAACCATGACACCTGATAGCAGAGGAGTAACTTCAAGCTACTGGGCCCTAATGCAAAATCTGTAATGAGGCATTTAGCATAGAGGTATATCTTATGTGTCAGGGGGTCCAATGCCTAGTAGCGTCTGCTGCTGCTGCACACCCTATAGCTAGGCCGCTGCTGCTTTGTACACTGAAGTCTGTAAATGCAGGGAGTGTACATGTGTAAACAATCTAGACAATTGCTTTTACACAACAAGCTGCAATAACCACCAATCACCACCAGGTGGCATATGATGACAAAGAAGAAAAGATATCGCATCCTGCTTGTAAAAATCTAAACTCTAGGTTGTGACTTGTGAGAGAATATTTTCCAAGTTGCTAAAATGCATGTAGATCTTATCTATGTAAAGACTGTAAAATGACCGTAAGTAAATGTATTCATGGTTGTAGATGTAAAGATTAAAAAACATTGCTGAAAATATATCTACTATAAGGCTGCAAAATAAGAAATGAGAACCTCCTTAACTGCTTCTCCTCCATATTATTTAGCAGAAGTAACATGTGCCCTTTCCTTCTTATCTTAAGATGGCAGCATAAAATGGAAGCATACTAGTGCTGAAAAAATGCAATAAACATGGAAGATATTAAAGGGAAACTCTAGCTAGGTATGTCCTATATAGCACTTGTACATGGCAGGATTGGGCTTTGCATTTGTATTAAAGGAGTTTTCCCATCTCAGGGTTTCTCCTGCTCTCCTCTCCCCTCCACCTTCTCGTTGGTAGGTGGGCTTAGCCTATATGATGGGCAGGTCTGTGCTCCAAAACCGCGCTTGTGCTAAACTGCACACTATTATCTCTGGATTTACATATAGAGATAACGGCACTTATCAGGACTCATCAGCTGAATGCACTTGGCAGAGCTGATAGAAGAGAATAGAGGTGGCTGGGAACAGGTATTGACATCACCTGCCTGGCCCCTGCAGCTAGATAGCAGAGGTGGTCTGAAACCTAGGCAGTGAGCTGTAAAAACTGAGGAGACATAATGAGCATAATGGACCAAGATAGATCGAAGCAACATATTGGGTACAACACTTCAGTTAGCTTAAAGGGGTTGTCCAGGCAAAAATGGACAACCCTTTTAACTTTTAAATCAGCCAGGGGCATTAAAAAAAAATGCATACTCACCTGTCCCTGATGCTCCGGTGTCTTCCCGATGCATCCCGGTGGCGCTTCTCCTGGTTCTCTTCCGGAGTTCCACTGACACCACTGAGGCCAATCAGCGAATGGCATGAGATGTCATTACCTGTGACATCACTGGTCCTCTTCCTTAGGCCTTCCTTAGGCTTCAGCGGAACTCTGGAAGAGACCCGGGAGAAGCTTCCTCCAGGACGTGTCGGGAGGACACCGGAGCATCGGGGACAGGTGAGTATGCATTTTTTTTAAATGCTCCCGGCTGATTTAAAAGTTAAAACGGTTGTCCATTTTTGCCTGGACAACCCCTTTAAGCTACAAGTTTAATATGATTTTGGAGATGGGAATACCTCTTTAAAGGGGTTGTCCAGGGAGCTAAAATTACCTTAATGTATCCACTAGATTCTTAATGATAGACCCAGTGGTTCCAGCCAGTTTCCAAGGTCATGTGATCGGAATTAGCCCCTGACCCCCAGGTCATTCTTTCCTCTCCCTCCTCTCCTGATTTCATAGGTGACTTACCTGTGCTATTGGGGAGAAAGGGCGGAGTGAGCTGGGGACAACCCCTTGAAGCTACAACACTCAAATTGTCACAAAAAGTCTGACCACTAATCTGCTGGATTTGTTGCAATGGCTCATGCAAAAATGGTACAAAAAGTTTTCTGCTATTTTATCTAATCTGTATGTTCACCGTGTGGCCCTTAGGACAGCATATTCAGATTTGCTGTAAGAAGTCTATAGGGAGGAGTTTATTCAGAGGATTTTGACCAATCATGTTGATTGTGAGCAATGAACAGAAGTTCACATGATGATCCAGTCATTTGTCATCCTTGCAAAGAAAACATTTAAGTTGGTCAGTTGTAGTATGTACCTCTTGACCTCCATTACATGGTACCCAACTTGAGGATTGAGTAGAAATCGAAGCAGACACAGAACAGTTCAAAGAAAAAGAACTTCACTCCAGCTGGGCACAAAGCGCGATGGTTGCAAACAGTGGAACCTAGTTTGGTAGTTACAGTCTTTGATAGCTAAACAGTTTGGTGAATGCAAGCACTGGCACACAGCTTGGTGGTTACACTGTCTAGAAAGCACATACAGTAGCTTGGTGTTATAAGTTTCTTGTAGGCAAATAGCTTGGTGGTTACAGGCTTAAGTGGGCGCATAGCTTGGTGATTACATTCTCTAGTAGGCACATACAGTAGTTTGGTGGTTATTAGTCTCTAACATGCACAAAGCTTGGTGTTTACTGTCTAGGGTGGGCACATAGCTTAGTGGTTACAGCCTCTAGTAGGCACATAACTTCGTTGTTATAATTCTCTAGTAGGCACACACCTGGTGCTTACAATCTCTAGTAGGAACATAACCTACTTGTTATAAGTCTCTAGCAGGCACACATCTTGGTGGTTACAGTCTCTAGTAGGCACATAACTTAGTTGTTATAAGTGTCTAGTAGGCACACATCTTGGTGGTTACAGTCTCTAGTAGGCACATAACTTAGTTGTTATAATTCTCTAGTAGGCACACACCTGGTGCTTACAATCTCTAGTAGGCACATAACTTACTTGTTATAAGTCTCTAGTAGGCACACATCTTGGTGGTTACAGTCTCTAGTGGGCACATAACTTGTTGGTTATAAGTCTTTGATGGACAGGCAATTTAGTGGTTTCAGCCAACTAAGCTCATAGAGCAACTCAAGTTATATGTTGAAAGCAGGACCTGTGTTGGCTTGGCAGTCTCTGTCTCTGGTCACACGTGAGCAGAAGTCACACAGCTCCTTTTTCCCCTGAGTAAGTGAAGCTGAAATGGGGTCGCAATATACACAGTGCTTTCTGTGGTCATGTAGTACTCTGCTTCTTAGCAGACTCAAGAAGGCAACAGCAAAGTTCACGGATCTAGGAGCTGCAAGCAGTCAGCTACAGCTCAGCAGTATTCTCAGCCTTTTTTAGAGACAATTGCTGGCAGGGTCCAATCCACTCCACAGAATTTTACAGATCTCCACTGTCTCTGTACTCTCACATTACAAACTCTCAGCACTCACTAGTCAGACCATGAGATGTGCCAATATACCTTCTTGTATACTTTGGTTCTGGTCTAGCATGGAGCCCGTGTTGCACCACTCTACTGTATCTTCACATATGACTCGAGACCCCACCAGCCCACCTGCTGTCTGTACATTGTGCAAACATATCAACAACTGTTAAAGGCAAAATACCTGCAAATAGGTTAAGATCAGTTTAGGTGTGTCAAGAATGTCTACTTACCTTCACTGATGCACCGGGTTTAGTTCAAGCACAGCTATCTCGCTCCATACACATGGCTTGGTTCGTCTGATCAGCCCATGCGCCCTGAACAAGAAGAGAGGAAAAATCTGCTTCCAGACTCCTCTGGCAATAGCTAATCTCTCTGAGTACAATAGGATCGGGCAGATGAAAGCCAACTGCCTGACCCTTATTCCCCCCAACATCTCTGTCATCGGGGGAGAGTCAGGAGGCCCCAGACACATTACATGGTCACTGAAACCATCAGAATCAGCAAGTTTGGCTGATAAACATCTCATGTGTATGGTCAGCTGTACATAGTTGTAACTAAGTTGTCAGATTTTAAGTCTGACAGCGGAGTGAAGTCAAACTGCTGTCTGTTTCCAAGGGCAACCTGCAGATCTTTGACAGCAGCTTTATTTATTTTGGGAAAAACATAGAACTTTCTGAAGTTACTCAATATTTCTATTATGTAGATAAAACCTCGGAGGACTGTAATGCAAGGTACCGGAAAAAGCGGAGTTATTATAGTATTAGCTAACAAATTGCGTAATAACATACAAAAACAGAATTTTCATAACAGGTCTCTTCAATCTTATAGGAGCATGGAGTCAATGTTCTTGGCATACCAATGTACAGTAGACAATGGAAACCGGATTCTTGTGAAATTCTAGCAAATATTCTCGAGACAGATATAAACTGCCAGACACGTACAGATCTGCTCTGTCATGAATAATTTTTTGGGACAGCAAAGCCCACATTTTTTTTAATGGAGATCTGATTTTCTTGGGAAGTGACTACTACAGGTTCTGTCCTGTGCTGTTCTTCCTGGAAGTCTTGGGGCGGGAAGAGGGGGGGATGATAATGAAACACTAAATGTTTCCGGGTTGGAGATATTGGCACTTTATTATATAATATATTAGATATAGAGAATAGGATAAGAGAGAAGAATCTGTTCTAGAATGTCTGAGTACATTTCCAGGGTGTGTGCATGAGAATGTGAACGTATAATGTAGGGCATTGTTATACCGGTAACTGCATCTAATAGGTGATGGCCTTCTTTAGTTATCTTATGTTAGGTTCACACCTGCGTTGGGGTTTCCATTCTTCGGGTCCGCTTGGGGACCATGAAAAACAGAAACCCAATCCGCAGACCCCATAGACTATAATAGGATCCGCCAGGTTTGCACCTAAAAAATGTGGAGAGAAAAGTCCTGCTTGCAAGCGGATTCGGGGACGGAATCCTCGAACGAAGACCAGGCGCAGGTGTGAACCTAGCCTTAGACATATAATAAATTAGACATGTATGTAATGAATACTGACCATCCATCACAGCACTGACAGATTCTGATACATAAACTTTTATGGGAGATTATTGTGGGCATGCTCTGTGACCTGAGCAGAGGTCAATGTGCAGTGAGGGGGAGGAGGTTGTGACCTCATGAATTGAACAGTGGATCCTGTTTTAGCTATATAAATCCACCTTTTTATATATTCTTGCCTGTGCTGATAATGGAATGAAGTGATCTCTAAAGAACAGGAAGTGTCAACTTATTATGAGGCTCCAAGATCAGAGTAATAAGGTGCAAGAGTTGAGGAACTTTTTTCTTAAAAAAGAAAAACAGACTTGTAAAAACATAAAAGTAATTTTGATAAAGTTTTATTTTTTCCAATGTAAAAACAAACAAACAAAAAAACGCTGAGCCATGATAAGAAAAGAAAAGATGTGCAATCCAACGTAGACTGGTTGTCGGGAGACGGCTTGCTCTGTTAAGGGTCACCGCCCTATACTTTCTGACTACATGGCCAGTCTGTAGCCCAGGACAGCTGACTGTGTTGTTTTTATAATAAGATCTGATCAAGTAACTAATATAGGTGTGCCCAGGAACTAAGAGTAATAATTAACCCTATAAAGATGCATTCAGTCAGCAAAACGGAAGAATTAATACCTGATTAGACGACTGCCGTGACATTTTTATGACATACAGTATATATGTCAAAGAACTCGCAGCCCGGTGTTCTTATCACCTGTCTTTTGTGTATGGAGGCTCCTGACTGTCCACCGACAAATGCTGTCAGAGAAAAGAAGGATCCAAAACACATGCACCCTTGGCCAAACATCCATGTATATTGGGGAGGGAGTTGGAAGGAATAACTTTTGGCCAACCGAAAATTTATCAAACAGTGTCATAGGCAGGGCTGTCAAGTTGGTAGGCCAAACTCCACGGTCTGACTACGACTACGAGTCTCACTCTTGCTCCGACTCAGACTCTTTCATAAATGGTTGACAGCCAGGGGCCAACCAGAAGCAGCAAAGATCCTCTAATTTAAAAGCTATAGATTCAATTCTTATCAAAGTAAATATGTAAAAAGCTAAACATCAAATTAATATACAATAATAATAATTATACAATTAAAAATAATGAATCATTAATTTATTTTGAAGCCATAGTCAGAGTTGGTAACTTTTTTCGGCCGATTCCACAGCCCTGGTTGTAGGTGTCCGGGTATCTTGAGTAGAAATGCCATCATGACATTTTTTTATTATCATAAGGACAGAGCTACGTTTGGCCTTCAGGAAGCAGCATATGGAATCTCAAGCAGTTTTCTATAGAAAAAAAAAATTGTGTTACGAGTAGTGGTAAATTTATGTTATTTTTTGATGCTGTGTTACCTGTCTGGTTGTCATAAATATATTCCATTAAAGCTGTATCTCCATCTTAGACAGTTATTGTACATCTGTAAAGTAGTGGCCACTTGTGGTATTCCACGCCAATTCTGACAAATCATGTTCAGGCTGGGAAATGCATCACATGGATTGTGTTTCGTGGACACTGCCATTGGAATAGCCCTTTGTTGTGTTTTCTTTTAAAAGTTGCTTAAGTTCTTTACCCAAACACAGTCTCTGAACTTAGGACAACACATCCTCTGATGTCTAAGGACTTATTCACACATCAGTGTTTCGCATCAGTATTTGTAAGTCAAAATAAGGCATGGATAATACACAGAGATAAGATAAGGATTGGTACTTTTTCCATGGTTTGACCAACTCCTGGTTTTGGCTAGAGATGAGCAAACTGGTTCATAACAAGCCAGGTTCGTTATTAGATCATTATTATACACTGGGGACTCTTCAGACCTAAAAGTATAATAAGCGGAGACTCGGGGGTGAGCGGTAAAATAATAAACAGTCATACTCACATCTCCCTACTTCTCCCTCACAGCATCTGGTGTTAGTTTACGGGCGTTTTCCAGCCTCTTCTGCCCTACTAGGTGACATCAGTGGCACCGAGTACTGCTGAGGCCTGTGATTGGGTCTCAGTCATTAATTGGGGCATATTGACGTCATAACTCTTGCGTCAAATTGACATGAAGTCGACGTGCCCCGTCTGACTGCTGAAACTCAATCACGGGCCTTAGTGGGCCCCTGGGTCTGCTAACATCCAGGAGGCCGGAAGAGGCCAGAAGATGCCTGGGAACAAACAGCGGATGCAACAACCAAGCCCAGGAGAGGTGAGGGAAGACTATGACCTTTTATTATTTCTTCGCACCTCCTCTGGGTCTCCGATTATTATACCCTGGGGTGTGAGGAGTCCCCATAGTATAATAGCACTTCTGGTTTGGACCAAAACAAATAGGCGAACCTTGTGAATATTTGAGAAACCAATTGCGCAAGGTTCGCCAATCTCTACGTTTGGCATACAATTACTGATACAAATCACTGACCAAAATACTGACGTGCGAGTAAGGGATAAACTTATCATACTGTTGGTATACCAGATGTCTCTTGCTGTTTGCTTGACTTCTCTGGAGACGTGTCACAAGGACTGGCCGCTCCCTGTTGTCTCGAGATTTCTGATCTGGGGGTGATGCAACCAACATGTAGGCCCCACTGCTCTGTGGTACATAGCTAGGCATATCTTACAAGGGACAAACGTTCAGCCCAAGTACTGGTTTCAGGCCAGTCTCAGTCCGCCCATGATATGTATAGGTAAAAGAGAGTCATCTACAGTAACTCTTTCATTCCAGGTTTTTGACCCCAGTATATACCAACAGTAATGATATCACTTACTATATAACAACGCATATACAGGAAATGAGAGTCACAGCAAGTGTAAACACATGACATCACGATATGGTATAAACACACCCCACAGTCTCTTACCACATACTTCACATTTTTCGCTTGCACCACCTTAGAATTAGCCCCAGGCGGCAGCTTGTACTCACTGTATCTGGGGATTAGTTTTCAGGTTGACTAATACGGTTATATGTAATGGTAGGTTTATGCTCTCATTTTGTAATGTTTTTGCTTCTGTATCACCGGTCTGGTTGTCCTAAAGTGGCTCCTTAAAGGACTATCTCTATCTTAAAGGCATATCAGTAAAATAGTGGCCACTTGTAGTATTGCATGCCACACCCAAGGGATTTGCCAACAAATCCACAGAATCTGGCGAACTGTCAGCAAATGTTCACACGATGCTGTGAGTTCTGATCAGGCGAGCTGCAGTTGGGACGGAAAATGTGGCTGTCACATTTTTGTCTCTAAATGGAAATGATTTCTTGAGCTAATCTGACTGTTAGTGAATTCTTTTATAGACCATATTGAGGTCCATATTCAGTGTATACCTTGTCACTTATGTAAAAGGATTGTCCAAAATCAGGCAATATGGAGAAAAAGCAGGCAAAAGTGTATAATAGGAATATAAGTATTACTTACCTGTTAAATCCCCCGAAGATCCCGCAGTACAGCTTATAAGTTCAATGACGCTCTGTTTATTGGGCTGCAGCAATAAAATGTGACCACTGAGCTCAAAAAATACATTTTTGTAAAGATCCACAGAACTCCAAAATTGTGTGCAAAAATATATTAGTTTTATTATATCACAATTCTTATTGGCAGTATGATATTTGTTAATGGATAAATAACGATATAGATAATGTCCATCGTACGTTTCAGTCTAGCCTAGACATTTTTCAACGGACATTATGTTGGTATCCGAATGGAAATCACCAACTGCCTTGTCCTCAAAAATAAAACACTGAGGCTAAACATTGACTGCAGTGGTCATGTGTTAGCAATAGAGATGGGTGAACCATTCATAATTTGATTACTTTCGGGTTTGGGTGCCTTGGGTCCCAGATTAGTTTTGGGTTGAACAAGTTCAGTACGAACCACACCTTAAATTGGTTTAAAACATAGTGTAAAACACTATTAGGGCTCCTATGAACCTATCTATAAAACATAGTTCTAGAACACTGCCAGGGCTCCTAGGAACCTATCTATAAAACATAGTGTATAACACTGTCAGGGCTCCTAGGAACCGATCTATAAAACATAGTGTAGAGCACTGTCAGGGCTCCTAGGAACCTATCTATAAAACATAGTGTAGAGCACTGTCAGGGCTCCTAGTAACCTATCTATAAAACATAGTGTAGAACACTGTCAGGGCTCCTAGGAACCTATCTATAAAACATAGTGTAGAACACTGTCAGGGCTCCTAGGACCCTATCTATAAAACATAGTGTATAACACTGTCAGGGCTCCTAGGAATCTATCTATAAAACATAGTGTAGAACACTGTCAGGACTCCTAGGAACCTATCTATAAAACATAGTGTAGAACACTGTCAGGGCTCCTAGGAACCTATCTATAAAACATAGTGTAGAACACTGTCAGGGCTCCTAGGAACCTATCTATAAAACATAGTGTATTACACTGTCAGGGATCCTAGGAACCTATCTATAAAACATAGTGTACAACACTGTCAGGACTCCTAGGAACCTATCTATAAAACATATTGTATCACACTGTCATGGCTTCTAGGAACCTATTTAGTCAATTTCTAGATCTCTATGGAAAACACAGACGAAGTTATGTCAAAGTGAAAGTGGCAAAGTAAAATGACATTATTATACTCTGGGATCTCTTCAGACCCCAGAGTATAATAGATGGAGGCCCAGGAGGTGTAAAAAATAAAAAAAAAATCATATTCACTTTCCCTTACCTCTTTTGGGTCTCCTCACATCATCCGGCACTCTCTCTCTTGGCCTCCTCAGTGACGTCAGTTGCCTTGGGTCACCGCTGAAACCTGTGATTGGGCCGCAGTTTTCACATGGGCACTCCAAGCATCATGGCCCAATCACAGGCCTCAGCGGTGACCCCGGGCGTATGACGTCACCAGGAGAATGCCGGATGCCATGAGGAGGCCAAAAGAGATGAGGGAAGGTGAATATAAATGTTTTTTATTGTTTTCACCTCCCCTGGGCCTCCACCTATAATACTCTAGGGTCTGAAGAGATCCCAGAGTATAATGCGGTGGTCATTATAGTTCACCCAAGACGAATTTCCATCTGTTCTGTTTTGCAAAAAAAGACAACAATTTGGAATATTTTGGTTGAACCCTGCTCGGTACGAGTTGGTTCGCCCATCATTTCAAGCCAATGAACATTGATTGATTGAACAAAGATTGGAGGGGGACACTGGAGCTGTGGTGCTGGATCAGCGAGGGATTAATTTTGTTTGTTATTTTACACCTTGCCTGCCTATAACCCCAGTCTTGTTCAATCTTAGAAGACCCCTTTAGCAAACATAGTACAAAAAAAGTAAAAAATATGTTATTTGTGTGATTATGTATTTGTTCTTCCCCACCACTTAAAAAGAATAAGTTGTATAAATCCCAAAGTGGTGCCAACTAATACTACAACTTGTCCTGCCAAAAAACCAAATCATCATACAGCTCTAATGGAAAACTAAAAAAATTATGGCTCTTGAAATGCAGTGACAGAAAGTCAAAATTGTGCATAAAATATGATACAATATATTATATATATTGTGCAAAAATGCTAAAACATAAAAAAAATAATAAACATGTTTGTTACTGTGCAGTTGTAACGATCTACAAAAAAAGTTAACATTTTAAAAAGTTAATGAATCCAAAAACAAAAAAGTAAAATTGCTGATATTTTCCATTTTCTCCAATACCAAAATACATTTTTTTATAAAACTACATTGATAGTAAAATAAAAAACATATTGCTGTCCGTGATGATGTAAAAAGACCAAAAAATAGACTATGTAAACAAGTAACAATATCCAACAGCAATATGTCAGCTATGGTGGATTTCCTTAGGTGCTGATTTGCATTTACTTAAAGTGTAACTCCGGTTATGAACAACTTTTCGTAAATGAATAGTACAGTTTAATATATGAAAGATTGTAATATATCTTATTAAAGAAACCTGTTTCCTTCTCTACTTTTCAGGCAGATACTTTCTCCATATTAGTCTATTCCTTGCTTTTTTAACACTACTAAGTTGTAGATAAGAGGCTAAGAGTGCACAGAATGAGGCAATAAATCAATTAACCAGTCGGGAGAATCTCCGTCCCTCCTCCCCTCTACACAATAATGTAAACAAAGCAGTCGGACTGAAGATAAAGAGCAGAAGAGCAGCTTAAGGAAACAGATCTTCTTAATAAGATACTGTATATCACAAAGTTTCTTATTTTACCTGCACTATTCATTTATGAAAAGTTATTTATAACTAGACGTACACTTTAAATAGGGAGCACTTCTGGTAATAAATGCAATAAGTATCCTAGAATAGAGAATTCCTACTGTAAAGGGTATTCTCATCACAGACATTTATGGAATATCCACGGGAGCTTTACAGCTTTTCTCTGTGTGTCTCTCCAATCAGTGGGCTCCTTCTCCTCCTCCCCTCTCCATAGACTTCTAAGGACACCACATAATTTGTTCATTTGTGATCTACTGGTCGGTATTGTAAAACAAGGTGGATTCAGCAGAGATTTCAGAGTGAATATTCATGGAGGGGGGAATAAGTGGAGAAAGAAGCATTTTAGTCTATTAAAGGGCCACCATGAAAGTTTATCTTTTATCCTTATTGAATTGAAGTGAATGGTTGCAAGGATGCGTCCCGTCCATCGTGGGTATGGCTACATTCTGGAGTCAGGTTGAATTTGCAAAGGAGAGCTAAACACCCCTTGTTCTCAGGATTTATCCTTTATCCTATTTATTGTAGCTTATGCCCTTTAAGTTATATTTTACAAATTCACCTCTGGTATTGACTAATGTGATGTTTGTAGAAAGCTGGTGGCCTTTTAAGTGCTTTTTTGCATAGATCTTTTGCTACTTCTTTATGACATTTAGAAGCAGAAGCAAAGAAGAAAAATACTTTGCATAATCCAAACATCAGAGGTTGAAACTAGATTTGAGGTATGCAAAATCATTTCCTGTTTGTGTTGTTTCTTCATTTATTGCTGTAACTTTCTCATGCAGTTCTACATTTTGCCTGTATTCTGTCATACGTCACACAGTATTGTACTGAAGTACTGTATATATGCCGAATGTATGGCCTCGTACCATTGAGCTGTATGTACACATCATCCATAAACCCCAATGTAGAAATACTGGAAGTCACAGTTGATACTATTTTGGTCAGTGTATACCCAGGAAGTAGCAAAAAATGAGGCCTGACATAGCTTTATTTGGATTTTTGGGTTCACAACGCCCATGAGAAGTGAATGCAGAAGAATTGACAATAGTCCTTGCACACCGCTAATCTTACCTTCAGGGTTTAACTAAATTCTCATGGGCCCTGGTGTAATAGCTCAGCTTTGGCCCCCCTGTGCAACTTCCCCTCACAACCATCAGTCCCATCCATGCATTTTATCAGCATTCACATTTCCCTTTTCTTCTCTATCTGGCCCAGACCACCATAAAGACTTCTTCACATCATGTCTGTACCCACCCAAGCTTCCCGTCATTCCCATCAATGCCCCCCACAGTGTAGTCATTGCCCCTTCTGTGCCATAACTTGCCCCACATAAATCCTCCATCACTAGATGCTGCGGGCTTGCTGCTACTTTTGCCACTAAAAGGTTAATTTTCTCCTTTCTAACAGTAGAAGGCTGTGAATCATCTCACTCCAGGGCACCTGAGGGCAGGGGTAATAAATGTACGCTGCACAGACTGCAAGCCATCAAAGGCGATCATAAAGGAGATCAAAGAAGTTTAGCCAGTCCTGGTGTGTTGAGGGTGGCCAGTGGGGCCCCTGGTGGTTTGCGGCTGTGACCCTATAGTTACGCCAATGCTTACCTTTCTTGGAACATGGGTCTTATTATAATTGCAAGGATCCAAGGATTTCTACCATGACCCTGTATAACCCCCTGGAAAGTTTCCCGATTACTGCAGGGTTTCTTAACAGCAATCAATTTCTCCGCGAGGTGAAATACTGGACACTGAGCTGTAAATCAGTCTCCATTATCACAGAGACTCTGATATAGTTTCCGCATTAGCAGTGAAAGTAGATTATAAAATATATCAGTCCGGAGATAACAGACTGCTTACAGTTTTCCAGCAGATTATAATTTGCAGCATTTTTTGCTAACACAAATTTTTTACATTAAAGTGCGAGGTGTGTTCAAATTGCATGAAATTTTTTATGCTGAGGAAGGCGTTAAATCTGTCACATACTTTTTCTGTAAATTTCACTTTGACCCTTTGCATGATGTTTACCAGCAATATAAATCCACACCTAGGAAAATAGAAACTAAAATTCTGCAATATTTAGAATATTTCCATCTTTCACACATAGATGCCATCACACATTTCTGGGCCCCATAGAGTACAATGGTCAAAGGACTCTTCCTTGTCTCCTCCCTTTAAGAAATTGGGTTTGGAGTGTGAATGATGGACAGAAATTAGCTCATGACCTGCACTAGAAGTTAACGTGTATATACGGTTTCATTCTCAGCTGAGTCATTCCTTATCATGGATACTTATGGCATATGTCACACCGCTTGGCAGAGATAGCACTGACTACCCAGGTCCAGCGCAATGTCAATCAAATAAGAATAGTCATGCTAACACACAGTAAACCCTGACTAGTCACCACTCCAGTGTCCAGGGGATTTTACAATAGACAGTTTTTACAGCTTCTATTAAAGTCAATTGTAGCTGTAAAGCCCCTAGTATCAGCTAAAAACAGGAATCAGTTTATCACTTAAAAGCCGTTTTACAAATTGACCTATGTGACTGTCTCTGAACTCTCTCCAGATGATGCCATCATGGCTCAGAAGTGAATATTTTTCATTTTTATTGTTTTGCCCGGCTCCATGTTGCACCTTTGTTTTAATACAACTAGAGCTTACTGTGGGTGGAATTATCAAAGTGAACGACTTCCTGTCCTGTTCCTCGTATTATTTTACTCACTGCATTATTTACTGCTCAGCAAGTGAAAACCCTCCAGAGACAGAAAGGAAAGTGGAAACTGAACTCTGCCTGCCTCGGCCTCTGCACCATTTGCCAACCCTGTATAATTAAAAAAAAATAAGTATAATAAATATATAATCAAAAAGGATAAAATAAAAATAGAACAGCTGAAATGCAATTTATTATCAACCAATTAAAATATAAAGTGTCAACCTAGGAGCTCACAACTTCTTAGAACAGTGAATATTAGATATATAGATGCTCAAACTATTATTGTAAGATACTCACTACATACTATTATGTATTAGATGCTCATACCCCTGGCTAGTATCAAAGTAGCCATGAGAGTTTGGAGGGAGAAGATAATATATTATCAATTCACGTTGAGATCAAGTTAAGTAGCATTTGCGGAAGTGTGCATATCTGGAAACACCATTAGTTGCTGGATTGTAATTGGTAACACCTACAGTAGCTGGTTAACCATGGCACACTATTCCTTTTGAATGTTCACTACATCCACTAAACTGCGCTCATATGTAAAACTGAGGTTATAGAATATCTACTACCTCCCCCTATACCCCAAACTCCAAGTCCGCTGGCAGAGCTAAACTAATCCTGCCATTGTATAACATAGTAACCCTACACGTTTCTACAGATTTTTTTTTGTACCAAACAGGGCCATAACTAGACTTCCTAGAGCCCCATAGCAAGTAAAGGACTTATGGGAAGTCGGAGGATCATGTAACATGTATTCCAACCAGTGACCAGCAACCATGGACCACCATCAAGATGTGGCACTGGGGTCCTGTGACCCCATTGGTATTGGGAGAATGTCATATGGTCAGATGAAACCAAAGTAGAACTGTTTGGTAGAAACACAAGTCGTCGTGTTTGGAGGAGAGTGAATGCTGAGTTGCATCCAAAGAACACCATACCTACTGTGAAGCATGGGGGTGGCAACATCATGTTTGGGGCTGTTTCTCTGCAAAGGGACCAGGACGACTGATCCGTGTACATGAAAGAATGAATGGGGCCATGTATCGTGAGATTTTGAGTACAAACCTCCTTCCATCAGCAAGGGCATTGAAGATGAAACGTGGTTGGGTCTTTCAGCATGACAATAATCCCAAGCACACCGCCAGGGCAACGAAGGAGCGGCTTTGTAAGAAGCATTTCAAGGTCCTGGAGTGGCCTAGCCAGTCTCCAGATCTCAACCCCATAGAAAACCTTTGGAGGGAGTTAAAAGTCCGTGTTGCCCAGCAACAGCCCCAAAACATCACTGCTCTAGAGGAGATCTGCATGGAGGAATGGGCCAACATACCAGCAACAATCTGTGCCAATAACTAGGGCCATAACTAGACTTCCTAGAGCCCCATAGCAAGTAAAGGACTTATGGGAAGTCAGAGGATCATGTAACATGTATTCCAACCAGTGACCAGCAACCATGGACCACCATGGACCACCATCAAGATGTGGCACTGGGGTCCTGTGACTAAACTAAACTAAGTGTAAACTAAGGAGCAGGAGAAGAGGACTAGGAGACCTTTGGTCAATACCCATTGACTTGAATAGGAGGGATGTGCCTTATCCTCACCTTCACCTTCTATGGATCTCTGTCCCTTTTTACTACAGCACAGAGCTGCCAATCTCCTTATAGGTGAGGTCACACAGGTGGGACCTACATCCATCAGACCAATGTTACACTCTGGGCAGCAGGTTTTGAGTTTACAGCTGTAGCTTGCTAAATAAATTTATTTTACCTGAAAATTTAGAAAACCTCACCAAAAATGCATCAAAATTGCATTTTTTTGGTGCAGTATTAACGCCACAACAACTGCACCATGTGAATGCATCCACTCCACGTAGCACATATCAAAATACATTTTTTGTTTCATTAAGAATTTTTATTAAAGTTTTTGTTGAAAAACATTAAACATATCTCAAAACTATAACAAGAGAGGTGGTGCATAGAAGGGGGGTTAGGGAAAGGGGGCGGGAAGTGCGGAGAGAACAGGGTACATCAGGTGGGTAACAGGGAGGACTGAGGGCGGGAGGGAATAACAAAGGCTCTGTCGCAGGAGAGTCAAACAGTAGATCCAATAACAAAAACAAGGCAGGTATACATCATCTCAACAGCAAAGGGAAGGTTATGAAGGTACAGAGGGGAAGGCAGACTGAAACTCGGCAGAGTAATAGAAGTGGTTCTACAGGAGCCATGTTTCCTGATGAGCTCTACCGTCTTGTTTCAACTCCGCAAGCCTTCCATGCTGCGAATGCGCAAGACCTCCTGAAGCTAAGACAACAGAGAGGGGAGTGTTGGAGATTTCCACAGTCTAGGGATAACGGACCGCGCTGCAAATAATAGGAAACCTAACAATATACGGGTATGCTTCCTGAACTTTCACTGGAAAATGGAGAGGAGGAGGGGAGCAGGGTCATCATCCAGAGTGATTCCAGTGAGCATTTGAATAATTCGGCGGACATCCGTCCAAAAGGGGCGTAGGAGTGTACATCCCCACCAAACGTGTGTCATCGTACCCCGGTCAACGTTACATCTCCAGCATCAGTCCAATGTGGGGTACATCTCATGGAGGACAGAGGGGACTCTATACCACCGAGAGAGGATCTTATAGTTCGTTTCTTGCACCTTGCAAGACATGGAGAATTTGTGGCATGCCTGGAAAGCCCATGACCACACGTCTGGCGAGACCCCCAATTCCCTCTCCCAGCCACTCGCAAATGCTGGAAAGCAAGTATCGGAGCCCTTCATTAGCATGCCATGGACAAGCGAGACAGTATGAGCTGGAACACTGGCTGAGAGGCACAAGCGTTCAAAAGGCAACAACGCCCTATGAAGATTATGAGACGGTTTAAGAGTGGTATAAAAGTGAGAGAGCTGGGCATACTGCCAGTGGGAGGCGATGGAGTCAGGGTTTGAATCTGGGGCGAGTAACTCAGAGCAGCGAAAAAGGGAGGAGGATGAGGTCACCTGATCTGAGGGTAGGCTGGCCCACAGACGCCCAAATAAACTTTGTGAAAGTTTTCTGGACCGTAGCAAAGAAGGTTCAAAATAAATTTTTTAACACTCCCCATAGTACATTCACCATCAACATGTCCATTTAGATTCCCCCACACATTATAATGCTCCCCAGTGGCCTCCACACAGTATAATGCTCCCCAGCCCTGCCCCCACAGTCTAATACTCCCCTGTGGTTACACATGTTATAATGCTCCTCCACACAGTATATATAAAGAGTTCCAATGTCCCCACACTTTATAATGCTTCCCAGTGACCCCACAGAGTATATATAATGATCCCCAGTGGCCCCACAGAGTAATTGTGCCATATAAATAATAAAGTAATACTTACCAAGCCCTGTACTCCCAGATTTCTCTGCTTCTCTCCTCCTCTAGTCTAAGGCTCTATGCTGTTTGAGGATGCAGGTAGAGTTGATACCACAATATTCGGCCATCTTCCTATGGGAGTACCATAGAACCCCTGGCTGGTTTCCACAGCGTTCTAAGGTGTAATTCAAGCTATACAGTTACAAGCCTGGGGCCTTGGACAGGCTCCTGGCTATGATGACAAGGGATTTCTGCCCCCCTATGATATTCTAGGGGCAGCGATCCTTCCAATGTGGCAATGCCCATGTGGCACAACTGTTTAGGTGCTGTGGTTGTGCAGTTATCAAGACAGCCAAGTGCTTATTGAAGACTTCCAGGTCTGATATCATTGAAATCAGGCCACATGTAGGGTCCAATATGAATGTGGTATTCAGACAATATACTGAAGTATTGCAGTATATTGTGTAAGTGATCAAATCACAGGTTCAAGCCACCTATAAGAACTAAAAATACCTGTAACCCAGAGATTACACCCACTTGCTTTGAAAAATTGTACTTATTTGCGGCGACTGATAGGGGTTCCTTTTCTTTCATATATGGTGTTATGAATGCCCCGCCCTCTGACTTGAAGTTGGACTTTATGACGGCCTGGGAACGGGACCTACGAGTCCCCCCTAACTCCAGCCCAATGGGCGGATTGCTGTACATTTATCAGCTAGGGCAGTTGGCAGGTCACCCTTATGGGGCCCTCTTTAAAAATATTACAAGTCTGGTTCCCTCCAGACTAGATGGTTTTTACTCTGCGGTCTCACCCCTTTGTTTTCAGGGCTGTAATGCCCTAGGTGATACACTTCATATTTGGTGGACCTGCCCTTTGGCCCGTTGCTTCTGGACGTCCATCCATAGGATGGTGCAAAGACTCTTGGGACAATCAATCCCATTGGCCTTAAGCCTTCTACCCTACGATATGCGCATTATAAACTGCTTCAATATATACTGATGGCGGCCAGAATCCATGTTGCTTCCAATTGGAATAAACTCTCTTATTAACAGAGGAGATTGCCCTCTGATTGCACAATCATGATTGCCCCATTTCGATAAGGTCTGGTCTCCCTGAGTTTACAGGAATTATGGAATGTTTTTGCTGATTCCCTTTTTCTGACTGTACACTGTTCTTTTTTTTGTGCCATTATTCAATAAATACTTTTGAAACTAAAAATACATGTTACAAGTTTTTTTTAAATATTAAAAAAATTGGAATCATCCGTTTCTATTTTACATGCAAAAAATAAACAAATACAGTTACATAATTTGAGAAACTAAAATGCAAGAATTTATATCATATGGTGAATACTGTAAAAAAAAATATATATATGTGATTTGCCATTTTTGGCCACCTCTAAGTGATCAAAAAGTTGTATATATCTCAAAATAGAAATAAAAATGACATCTCAGCCCACAAAAAAGAGAGCTTACACAGCTACATAAATATTAAAAAAAATTATGAGTGTCAGAAATTGGCAATGCAGAATACATTTTTTGTGAACTTTTATTTTTTGTAAGTAGTATATCATAAAAAAAACTTTAGAAATTAGGCATAACTGTAATTATATTGACTCACAGAATAAAGGGTAAGTGTCACTTTCACCGCACAATGAACGTTGTAAAAAAAATAAAAATCCCTAAAAAAGAATGGTAAAACTGCATTTTTATCTCATTCCATCCCACAAATAATTTTGTCTACTGTTTCAAAATACATTATATGGCAATTGAATGGCACAAAAAAACCCCATGGCATTAGAAAACATAACTTGTCCCGCAAAAACCAAGCCCTCATATTACTAGGTTGATGGGAAAAAAGAAGTGAGGGCAATTTATTAATCCATCTCCACCAGTTTTTGAGTGTAGATGGGTGATAATGTGGCTCATCTTTGGTGTAAGGCCCTTTTTGCACCCAAAATGCGTCACATTCCCCATTCTGCGCTTCGCTCACCACTTTCTGAGAATGTAGGTGAAACGCTTATTATATAGGAAATCTGTGTCAGTTCCCGACTGGCGTAGATTACCATTCTGGCACACAGGCATACACCTGATTTATTAAGAAGTCAGAACCTCTTGATAATTCGTACGCAGGTGGCGCCAGTGAGAACCTTTATTAAGATTGGGGCAGGATTCGCCCTTCTTGATAAATTCCCCCAGTGTGTTATATATATATATATATATATATATATATATATATATATATATATAATAGATATGTTTGTTTGTTTTTTATTTTTTGAGCCACATAGGAAACATAGGAAACACACACCTTTGTAGCCAGTTGTATAGTTTGTTTACTCATTTAAACAGAGACCTGTACAGGTGAGTAATAAGTTTCAGCAGTCTGTGGAGAGAACCTAGAGACAGTTTCCCTCTCGGTGGGAGGACCATGACATCACACAGAGCAGGCAGTGGCTCCAGATGAGACAAGCAGAAGACTTCCCACCATCCTGCCCCAGGTGAGTCACCACTCCTAGTTTCATCCAGGTGATCAGTGACGTCACTGCACTCCTCTATATAACTCACCTCTTCACACTGATCTCTGTGTATGCAGACCAGATCACTCTCTGCTATTGGATCTTCAAGCTGGAGCTCAAGTTCTAAGGATCTGTGTTTAACCCCTAGGGCACTGGTTTCGGTGGAGGAGGGGGTTGCTGCAGAGTATCCAGGTGTAACCAGAGAAGGGTTGCTAGCAAGTTTCGTCCTTGTTTGTGATTCAGGGAGGGACCTGTCTGACCGGTCTGACCTGGTATAAGTAGGAGGAGTAGGAAGTGACTTGGGTGAAGACTCTTGAACTGGGGGATCGGACCCTAAAGGACACTGACAAGTCAGAGGTGTCTAAAAAGATGAAGACCTTCATTGTGCTGAGGCTTGCAGCCTCCCTACTCTGCTGTATCCTCCTCACACAGGCTCAAAATCAAGGTGAGTCCCTTCTCAGGCTTCTTGGGGCTATTTATAAGCAAAATTGTCGTCTTTTCTACTTTGCATTATAGTGGGATCAGGTGTATGGACTTTTGATGTAGAACGTTGCGATGATACATTGTAACGAGTTTGTAAACACTTCTACAATGTAGCGAAATTCAAATCAATAGACAATGAAGCGCTTAAAATTCTAATAAATCAGATCTCCAGGAGATCAGCCCAGGTTTTGGGATCCCTTCAGAACCCTGACTGTGTAAAGACAGCCTGCTGGGCATTGTAGTTACTCTGCAGTTGACAATCTAGCCTTAACCTACAGTTTTCTGATTAGTATGGACTTCATCCTAACTTGTCAGATCTGCTAGACTGTTGAATATAACGGGTTAATGGTGTCCAACCAGCACAGCAGGTGTTTTCATGCTGCATTAATGTGAACTGTGACCAGAGTAGAATGACATAATCTCAGGGGTCTGCAACCTGTGGCTATTCAGCTTTTCAAGACTACAACTCTCAACGTGCTGGGAGATGTAGTTCACAATATCTGATGGATCTCTCCATTACTTGTTGTCTTGGTCCAGACCCATATTAAATGGGAAGTTTCTACTCGTACCCCTCCTCTAGGTGGCCTGAGTATGTCGGCTGTACAAGCAGTGATAAGATATGAAGGTGTATATGTAACTAGTATATCTGTAGCTGATAAGATAGCAGCTCTGTCCCGTTAGCTCCTCCATTGTTTGGCTCACAGGGCTGTATATCTTTGTGTATCCTGCCTGGATTATATGACTTTAGATCGTGCTGCCGCACCTGAGGCTAGCTTCCCGCTCACACTGAACTGCATGAGGCGCGGCTCTGTCAAAATGGCGCTGGGTTGTGCTCCCTGAGGGAGGAGGGGGGTATGGTATTCCTGGCTGCACCTGTATGACGTTATAGGGAGTGGCTGTGACGGTACCTGAGGCTGCAGTATCCTATAGACATGTCTTTTGTTATGACTTAGTGTGGTGAATAGGGGGAGGGGGTGATACTGTGACTGGTACCTGCACAGAAGGGGAAGGGGGATCCACCTATAACATATGTATAATGGCTTTATTTCATCAGTGTAGTAATTTGCAGCTTCAAATATGTTAACTTTGTGGGAATTTTTTAAGGCTGCATTCACTTCTGCATAGAGCTTTGCGTTATCTGTTCCGTCACAAGAGCATAAACTCATAGTGATCTAAGTGATTGCCATGGCTGTATAAACTACTCAGTGCCTCTGTTGGCATCTGTTCCATTGTGGATAAGTTTTATAGACTGAGTGGAACGCCAAACGTGCCGACAGATCAGTTTTTATCATATGCGCTAAGTACTTCCATTTTTATCGTTGTTCTTGGATTTTTTTTTTTTAAATCATAAATAGAGCCAGCATGTACAATGTAGCCTAATATTCTATTACGGGTCTGTCAAAGTATAATCAAAACACGGGGGGAAAAGCTAACTTGATGTGCACAATTTTCACTTTTCCAGGAGTGCTGTGTGGATTTTCTTAGGCGTTCACGCTACCTTTGAAAGTCCACTGTCCTCAATCATAGGATGAGGACAATGGCTGATGGTAAGAGTGGCGGACACAGACGGATTCCCCTCCATCTACGGCCTTTTCTATTGACTATAATGTATACAGTCATGGCCAAAAGTTTTGAGAATGATACAAATATTAATTTTTACAAAGTCTACTGCTTCAGTTTTTCTAATGGCAATTTGCATATACTCCAGAATGTTATAAAGAGTGATCAGCTTAACAGCAATTACTTGCAAAGTCAATATTTGCCTAGAAAATGAACTTTATCCCCCAAAACACATTTCAACATCATTGCAGCCCTGCCTTAAAAGGACCACCTAACATCGTTTCAGTGATTGCTCCATTAACACAGGTGTGGGTGTTGATGAGGACAGGGCTGGAGATCAATCTGTCATGATTAAGTAAGAATGACACCACTGGACACTTTAAAAGGAGGCTGGTGCTTGCCATCATTGTTTCTCTTCTGTTAACCATGGTTATCTCTAAAGAAACACGTGCAGTCATCATTGCACTGCACAAAAATGGCCTAACTGGGAAGAGTATTGCAGCTAGAAAGATTGCACCTCAGTCAACAATCTATCGCATCATCAAGAACTTCAAGGAGAGAGGTTCCATTGGTGCCAAAAAGGCTCCAGGGCGCCCAAGAAAGACCAGCAAGCGGCAGGACCGTCTCTTAAAAGTGTTTCAGCTGCGGGATGGGGCTACCAGCAGTGCAGAGCTTGCTGAGGAATGGCAGCAGGCAGGTGTGAGTGCATCTGCACGCACTGTGAGGCGGAGACTCTTGGAGCAAGGCCTGGTCTCAAGGAGGGCAGCAAAGAAGCCACTTCTCTCCAGAAAAAACATCAGGGACAGACTGATATTCTGCAAAAGGTACAGGGAGTGGACTGCTGAGGACTGGGGTAAAGTCATTTTCTCTGATGAATCCCCTTTTCGATTGTTTGGAACATCTGGAAAACAGCTTATTCGGAGAGAAGAGGTGAGCGCTACCACCAGTCTTGTCTCATGCCAACTGTAAAGCATCCTGAAACCATTCATGTGTGGGGTTGCTTCTCAGCCAAGGGAATCGGCTCTCACAGTCTTGCCTAAAAACACAGCCATGAATAAAGAATGGTACCAGAATGTCCTCCAAGAGCAACTTCTCCCAACCGTCCAAGAGCAGTTTGGCGCTCAACAATGCCTTTTCCAGCATGATGGAGCACCTTGCCATAAAGCAAAGGTGATAACTAAATGGCTCAGGGAACAAAACATAGAGATTTTGGGTCCATGGCCTGGAAACTCCCCAGATCTTAATCCCATTGAGAACTTGTGGTCAATCATCAAGAGACGGGTGGACAAACAAAAACCAACAAATTCAGACAAAATGAAAGCATTGATTCTGCAAGAATGGACTGCTATCAGTCAGGATTTGGTCCAGAAGTTGATTGAGAGCATGCCAGGGAGAATTGCAGAGGTCCTGAAGAAGAAGGGTCAGCACTGCAAGTATTGACTTGCTGCATTAACTCATTCTAACTGTCAATATAAGCTTCTGTTACTCATAATATGAATGCAATTCTATTTCTGTATGTGATAAAAACATCTGACAAACACACATAAAAACCAGAGGGCAGCAGATCATGTGAAAATAGAATATTTGTGTCATTCTCAAAACTTTTGGCCATGACTGTACATGATGGAAGCTTTCGTCTGTCCTGTACACTTACACTTAGAAAGCTCTGTATTCTGTCAGAAAAGTGAACTACAAAAGAAGCTTCCATCATGTCTAACCTAAGTGAATGCAGATGGAGGGGGCACAGTCTGAATTTTACAAGAAATGTCTGTCATCCTATGATGGATGAGGGCAATGGACATAGACTTGTACTTGTCTGCCATGCTGCACTGCTTTACCCTGGATACTGCACTATAGTATGACTACTTAGGGTGGGTACACACTTGCGCCGACACTCCGTCCACCGTGAATCCGACCTAAATGTCGGAAAACTGGATAGGGAAAAGTTTGCGAAGCTTTGCTTAAAAACCTATTCACTTCTATGGGTTTTTATAGCAATGCACTGTGCGCTTACACCCTCTGCACCACAAAGAGGTGCATGTCTGACTTTGTTTCCAACGGAAAAAAAGGCTTCGTGGCGCAGAGGGTGTAAGCTCACACCTGCGCATGGGTTTTTAAGCAAAGCGTTGCAAACCATTCCCTATCCAGTTTTCCGACATTTAGGTCGGATTCACAGCAGACGGAGTGCCGGCGCAAGTGTGAAGCCACCCTTAGGGGTAGGTTATGGTCTCCGGAACCAAATGGCATCTTCCCCTTGTGAATTGGTGCCTCAGTTGCTTTGAATTTTTTTTCAATATGCAAGTGATAAACCTTACCAATGTAAAGCCAGATAAAAATGGCCACAATTTAATTCCAAAAACTAAAACTGCAAAAATATTACATATTTTTCTTTCCCATACACCCCTCCCTGGGATGCCATTTTCTAAAAATAGACTTTTTTTCTTTTTGTATGTGGGCTCATGGATCTGTAGTACGAAACAGTCAAAAATTTCATAACATATCTTTTTGAATGACAATGGGGAAAAGTCATTCATGTGACCCTAACCTATATTCTGGGGTGACTCTTTACTTTAAAGTGGTAGTGCTTACACCTGCCCACCATACCATCCTGCTTCTTGCATGTAAAGTTAATGTGGGGTCTGAAGTACCTGCAGATTTTCCAGTGATCTTCCCAGTAGTGAAATAAACAGGTGCCCTTTCTCTGGGTTGGGGGGGTTGTAGTGATGTTTAGATACAGCAGTAACCTGTGGGCAGCAATGCCTCATCTTGTACTTAGCTAATGTGGAGTGTTTTGGGTTAGATGGATCTCAATGTCTTGTGACTGGCATGGATATCCGCTTCTGGGGGTTGTTTAAGGCCCCACATGCACTGGGCCTGAAAATTTGGTCCATAAATTTGCTGGATTTCCTGGCCCAAACACTTCATCAGTGATCACTGTCCTGCACTGTATGAAGTAGGAACAAATATGCAAGATGATGGACTCGCTAGGAGTCCATACATGGATCAGTGACACTTGGAGTCCTGTATCTTGACTAGGTTCGGCCAAAGAAATCTGGCTGTGTGGACTGAAATGAATGTGGTGCATAACATATACACCCATCTCTTGCAAATTCTGTATGATCAGTAAAGCTGTCCTGTGGTAGTAGAATAAGTGGGCACTTACTCTAGAGCCAGAGCCAACATAGACTCTCCCCATGCAAGTCCATAATGGTCTCTGTAACCCTTCTCACTGGTATATTCCTTTAGGTATTTTGTAGCTTTTTGGCACTGATATGTTTAGTGAAGTAGGTAGTTCCTAGTATATCTGATGTGTGTACGTACAATTGGAATATTCTGAATGTCCTTATTGGCAGTGCTAATGTGTTTACAATTTTTCCTCTGCAGACTGCCAGTGCAATACACTGTATGATGGCAAATGTAACAGCGGTGGTGCTGGCCAGCCCTGCCAGTGCACCATTCAGATAGGCCCAGACATGAGGCCTGCAGACTGTAACAAATGTGAGTATTGTCTTTCACAAATAACTAAGCACTTTCTATATTGTAACTCTTACAGGACATAGACTTAATAGGCGTATGTTTTGATTTTTGGTTGTGCACTCTGTTCCACAATGGGTATCTATGATTTTATTAACCATGATTGCTGGTAAATGCCTTCATGCTAAGGCCATAGATTGCCAAAATACAGTGGAACAATGCAGCACTTTACAGTCCCAGCAAAATGAATGGGACTTCATTCAAGCTCATTCCACATTGCAGAAAAAAAACTCTAGAAATATTCAGCTCACTCATGTGCATCTGAAAAATGTGGCAGGTTAACTTTGTGAATATTCCCCATAGTATTGTATGGGGGGAGGAAAAATACAAAACACAGCAGAAAAGCTTCCACTCCCGCTCCCCACAAGCCGGTAAATCTGACTAACACATGGACCGAGTTTCACAGGTGAAACGCGGTCATGTGCTGCTACCCTAACCCTTAGCTTTACAGTGTGGGTTTTTGCTCTATAGACTTCTTCCCAATCTACTGGAACCCCCAGTAAGTGTGGGGTCTGTGGGTAAGGACCCCTATTCTGCTTGCTTGGTGTCCCCATGGTTGGGGCCCCAGCAAGCAAATGCTTGTCCTCCTATCCTATAGATGGGAAATAAGTGTCTTTAGGGGACAACAATTCCAAGGGTTAAGTGGTGAGCTACCATTCAGC
Organism: Leptodactylus fallax; assembly: GCA_947044405.1. Classification (NCBI taxonomy): domain Eukaryota; kingdom Metazoa; phylum Chordata; class Amphibia; order Anura; family Leptodactylidae; genus Leptodactylus; species Leptodactylus fallax. The sequence goes on from CAMRHE010000006.1 coordinate 10,462,877, forward strand.
ATCTTTATATCTTCCACAGTGATTCCTAAATGCTTGCTAGTGAAAAAGGAAAGTCTTGGCACCAAAGCTGGAAGAAGAGTGAAACCTGTGGGTGCCCTTATTGACAATGATGGCCTCTACAATCCTGACTGTGAAGACAATGGTAGCTTCAAAGCAAGGCAGTGCAATGGTACAGAGATGTGCTGGTGTGTCAACTCTGCTGGGGTTAGAAGAACTGAGAAGGCGGACAAAGCAACAAAGACCTGTTCTGAACTTGTTAGGACTTTGTAAGTAGTATCCTGTCTAGGTATAGCTATAAGTACATGTCTCTAATGGAGACTGGTTAATACAAATTTGCAGGCACTGCCTGGCAAGTTGTCACCCTTAGATTGGGCAGTGTTGCTGGTCCTTGAACATAAGGACAGGAAGGGGCAGAATTACTAATACTGTTTAGACCATTGTCTGAGGTTTACACTAAAGCTTACTTAAACCACCTTATCACAGTAGCTCATGATGAACCTGGTGTATCTTTAGACCCTTGTCTCTAGCTTTGTGGCACAAATTAGCGAAACTCCTGATGCCTCTCAAGCTGTGCCCCTTTTCCTGCTAAGCCAAGCACATATCAACTGTCACCAGTTTGGTACAGAAAATCTGGAGGGAAAATGGCAGGGCAGGTTGCATAGTCTTCTCCTGCAGTATGGGACCTGTCCATGAGCCAGATCAGAAAATCCTATTTGCAAAGTTTTCTGTGCCTGGAACACTAGATGGCTGCTTGGTGCCACCGCTCTGGGGTCAGGTTTCCTGCTGGAGGTGAAACAATAGGTGTAGTCTGAATGTGAACAATCCCTTCAAGGAACTTATTGAGGTCATAAAAGAAAATTCAGGGGTCTGATACCTGGGGGCCCAGACTGTCAGCTGTTTGAAGAGGCTACAGTAAGCCCTACAACCTCTTAAACTTGCCAAGCACAGTCCGGTACGTTAGTGTCTCATGGTATCTTAGCCCATTCACTTCAGTGGGACTGAGCTTGAATCGAGCCATATGACTGAATGTGACTATACATGGCCTGTGAAGCAGAAGAGATGCTCAGGGTTTGGTTTTCGCACTGACTTTTGTCACTGAAAGATTCATCCGAATTCCTTCTGGTCACAGTATCGGGCAGAACTTAAGGTGCGTAAACTTTAATTTTTTTTTTTTTTTTTAACAGCTGGGTAATTGTTCAAATGAAGCGTAATAACACTGATGCGGTGTCCAACCAAGACCTGGATGCGTAAGTGAACGATTATCCATATACAATAAAGGATGAAGTTGGAAATGTGTTCAGTAATAACTTTCTAATATTCCTTCCTCAAACAGGGCACTGAGAAACTTGATAACATCCCGCTACGGACTGAATTCTAAATACATTGCCAATATTGAGGTAAGATGGATTTCCTCTTAATACTTGACAGCTTATTTCTAGATGAGGCACCCATTCCCAAACTTTCCTGACCCATCTACTGGTCATGTCATGAGGTGGGGCAGGGGGAGGTTGGTAACACCTTTAGAGGTCCTGTCTGAAAAGCCCAATGACCTACCTAATCTGATAGGTGCCGTCACCCTGAGTATTTTGGCCTTTATCCAAATTGGTAATGCCAAAAACATAATCCCTTTTTAGTGTTGATGCAAAGTGGTCAGTGACACTGCAGGACTCAGTAGAGACCACCCCCACTTGGCTAGTATACCCTAACTTGCATCGATACTGAGGGCTTATATCTTTGGAATGACTGATTTGGATAAATTGCAAAATACTCATTGCAATTAGGTATCATTGGGGTGATCAGCACAGGTGACTAGTCCTCTTTAAGTGCTCATTGAACACAAGTGGCCCAGGTTCCACCATGCCAGCAGGGATGGTGTCTATCAATGACCCAAAGTGACAAACAGAAGTGTCGCTACAGCCTTAAGCCCTAGGAATGACTGCTGTGTCAGATTGCAGATAGCTGTAAATGCACGATCCCTCTACAAACTGGTTTATAAGCATCTTAAAAGGGTTTTTCTGGTTCACCCATCTAAAGGTGGGGGGTCTGACTGAAAGGGCTGTGGTGCTCATGCAAGCCCTGCAGCCTGTTACTCCACATGTCTGCACGCCATCACCTTTATAGAGGCTGTTCAGGGTATTGCAGCTGTCTCATTCAAATAGTCAACACCCATTTTTGCCATAGAGCAAATACTCTCCTTAAGGAGACTTGGTCAGAAGGGGTACTATGACCTCATCCAGCCAGTACCCTGCTTTACATAGGGGCAATAACCTCCAAACTCTCTGCAGATAGGTCTGTCTCTTGGAAGAGAAAATCTGGGAATACAATTAAGAAAATGCCACTTAGGGTGGGTTCACACTTGCGCCAGAGTCTGTCCACCACGAATCCAACTGAAAATCTCAGAAAACTGTATAGGGACTGGATAGGGAAAGGTTTGCAACACATTGCTTAAAACCCATTCATTTAAATGGGGTTTTTAAAGCAATGTGCGGGTGTGTGCTTACACCCTCTGCTGCAAAGCCTTTTTTTTTTTTCCCCTGGAAAGTCAGACATGCAGGACTTTGTTTCCAACGAAAAAAGACTTTCTCTGACGCAGAGGATGTAAGCGCACATCCGTGCATTGCTTTAAAAACCCATTCAAATGAATGGGTTTTTAAGCAATGCGTTGCAAACCTTTCCCTATCCAGTCCCTATAGGTTTCTGAGATTTTCAGTCAGAGCGGCGGACAGACTCCAGCGCAAGTGTAAACCCATCCTAAGTTTCAGGAATACCAGGCAGTGATCTACAATGTGCTACCTTCTAAAAGGTGGAAGAGCAACTTTACCTCTTCCACAAAGGAAGACTTATTTGCATATTCCTTTCCCAAATACTTAGCAGATCATGTGTGTACACCACAAGGACACCTTAAGGAGATGTCACTTCTGACTTGCAGTAGGAAAAAGATGAGCTCTACTGACTAAACCCATTGGCTAAGTACCTCTCCTTGTTCTGTCTCCAGCCAAAGGTGGAGCTATAGTTTTGTTTTTGTTTTTTTTTGTTTTTTTTTTTTTCTTCCATTTAAACATAGAATTCCTCAAGGTTTTTGGCAGATCCTATAAACCTGCATTACAATTGGTTTTTCTACAGTTTGAAGAGGATTTTATCTACATAGACTTGAAGCAAAATTCTACTGAGAAAATTCCAAATGAAGTTGACATTGCCGATGTCGGCTACTACATGGAGAAAGATGTAAGTGTCTCTGTATCCAATGTCTTGGGGTGTATTGTCTGTGTAACCAGATGGTCAGATCTGACTGTCCTTGGCATGAGTGGTGTTACATGTGGACTGCTTTCTTCTACAGATCAAGGGAGACAACCTCATGAATGTCAACAACCCATTTGCAATCCCAATCAATGGCAAGAACTTCTTGGTTCAGGAACCTCTTATCATGTACATAGATGAGAAGCCTCATGAACTGTCCATGAAACGCCTGACTGCCGGTGTCATCGCGGTCATTGTTGTTGTGGTGGTTGCTATTGTTGCAGGAATAGTGGTATTGGTGAGTACTGCTTAATATTGGGGACACTTACATTTAACTGTTTCAAAGGGGTTTAATGGCAACAAATCGACCCAAAAATCTTCTGCAGCATGTACAGTTACAGAAGTGACTGGTTAGTACTTTGGAATGGTATTCTTGGAAACTTAGTCTTCTGTGCTGCATGAATACTGGGTGGGAACTACGGCTGGTTCTTGTGTGAATAACTGATCTAACGTTTCTTAACAGGTCATCACACGAAGAAAGAGGGGCAAATATGAGAAGGCAGAGGTAAGATGCTAGATGCCATATCATTGATACTTTAGCAGGCAAAGTGTAGAAGCCATTCAATCGGGTTTTGCCTATATAGTCACTATGTTGTTGTAAAATCTACTTGATCAAAAAGGGTAATTCTCCCCTGTGACTTCCTGTAACTTAATGGGGTTGTCCCAGGATGGGGGTGTTTAAGTGTTTGGGTTTTCCCACCATGCATACAGCATTGGGCAGGCATGTGTCACTGCTCTGTTCAGTGCTATTGGATTCCAAACCTGGCAAAGCACTGTGCTTGACAATATCCGGCAACCCCATAAAGCTAAATGGAACTGCAAGACAAATGCCCCGTTCCGTGTCAAACCAGGTCACCAGAGGGTCCTTCAGTAGGCCCAAATACTAACACAATAGTGTGGAGAAGATGACCCAAATTTGAAGGTTGCTAAAGAACTGTAATCCAACGCTGACCCATTTATGAAGGAAACTGGGACACCAGTTTCTGTAAACTGTTGTGGACCATTGGTGGTTTACTTGTCTGTAGATGGGTCTTATTTGTGGGACAACCCTTTAACTATTGAGCCTAGAGGAACACTGGGAGTTACATGCACTTTGCTCAAGCCTCTACCCCCTCCCTTCCCAAATTGTTGGCACGTCTCCTGAACCTTTCACTGCCTCCACCTCCAGTTCTTAGCATTTACTGGCATTCTCGCCACTGATTCCAGAGCACAGTTGGACTCTTCTATAGCCCCAATTCCTGTGCAGTTTTGGTGCCTGTTGCTGTTTAGGCTCTGTACTGACAGGCAGGAACAAGCAAGGGGAGTGATTCAGAGCTGGGCAGTGCTGGCGCTCTGAATCTCACCCCCTTGCCTGCACCTGCCTGACACCAGAGTCTTTATACTATATCAGACACCAAAACTGACAGCACTGACTGGTAGGGACTACAGAAATGAGGGATAAGAGTAGGTAAATCTCAGTTGCATGTTAACTTTTGCAACCTTGGGCTCTTCGCTGAATGTTTTGCACTTGCATGTAGCTTTACTGCCCGTCAGTTACCCGACTGCTGAATTGAATGGACATAGTTGGATTGGATGATATGGTGACTTCTAACACCCTGGTTTTGTTTTTTGGCAGATGAAGGAGATGAATGAAATGCAGAAAGAACTCAACTCTTAAATGTGCCACAAGGAACTGTAAGAAGAGATCATTGGGCCCAGTCACTGTGTCAAATACTAATGTGCTGGATCATCATGAAGCTGTACGACTGGAGCAATGTTCTCTAAGAATACTGTGCTCAGTAATGTTAGCTATTTATCTCTGTGGACCCTACACAGAACCTTTTACCTGACACTTATGCATTGTCTGATCTTTGAGCCTTCATCAGTGAGTTAGTGGAAGTTTTTTTTTTTTTTTTTTTTTTTTTTTTTTTTTTTTTTTTTGGTAGATCTTTAAGTGTCCTTAATATTGGGGACATTTCAGATGGACTCAGGTTTTATTGTCAAGCTATCTGCTGGGGCTACTCTGGCCCAGGTTTTGTAAAAACAAAGGGGTGGGGGAGGGTTTATGGTTTTGCCTGGAAATAAAATACATTTTTTTTATGTAAATAACCTATTTGAAGTGACTTTTTTTTTTTATGTAAACTGGATAAAAATAAACAATGTAAAAGAATTGGTTTACTTTGCTGGCTTGGATCCTATTTAAGCATGGCACCTACATAACACAGCCTTGTGCAGAAAGACCACATGGTACTTCTGACCCACCCAAGTAACTTCAATATGTGCTCATTGTTCATGTTTGTAGACTTCTGGTAAAAACTTCCCTTCTGAATTTAGACCGTCAATATACCCACCACTTTTTTTTTTTTTTTTTTTCTGGCCCACATTTACACCCAATGCTATGATCTGTCCTCTTGTAGGTGGGGTCTCCAGCACTGGACACAGTATTACAGGTTTGGTCTCCCAGTGCTATAATGCCGTGGCAATCACTATCTCAATGATCATGAGACCTCAGGAGGTGCTCTCAAGATTTACCTCCTGGAGGAGTAGGAAAGTCTCCTTGACCTGGCTGAGCACTGCTGTCAGGCTCCTGACATTGTGACTTGGGCAATTCTTGTACCCATAACAAAGTTCTGAAAAGTACTGGGCCTGACTTACTATTGTGGATATAACCACACTGGGCTAGAATTTTTCAACATTTGAGTGGAAACTTCTAAAAAGGTTCTTCGATTAAATGTACCATGATGCATCAAAATTCTGTCAGTCAACAAAAGGGTGATATAATTACAGACTAGACAGTCTGAAGATACAACAGATTTATTATCCACCATCAGTCACTGATAAATCTGGTAGCTTCAGACTGAAATTTGCACAGTGTAGCTCAGGGGTCAGCAACCTTCAGCACTCCAGCTGCTATGAAACTACGACTCCCACCATGCTCCATTCACTTCCATGGGAGTTCCAAGAACAGCAGAGCAAGTAGGCATGCTGGGAGTTGTAGTTTTACAACAGCTGGAGTGCCAAAGGTTGCCGACCCCTGGTTTTAGCTAATAGTAAATGTGGGTCGTTGTGTTCAAATCAGAAAAAAGAGGGGGTAGTATTTCTACAAGGGGTGTTTTTTTTTTTTTTTTTTTTTTTTTGTGCACTCAAGTTATTCAGCAAGTCAACTTCTAAAAGTTGACAAGTATGAAACTATCAATTCTGATCTAATGCATAACAAGGTGACAAATTCTAAACGATTTGTTTCCAAGCTACCGAGGGTAGTCTTCAATGGCCACTGATCACCCGTTTAGGCATCCAAAAAGTGGCATCCGTGCCAGGAAGGTTTTTATTAACCAGCACATACTATGCAAATGGAGTGGTGGTCCAGGTGTCTTTCCAAACCCGTTACTCTATCTAGTCCCTTCAGTAACAGCAGATCTTGGTCCTGCATTTCGGATGCTTTCCTCAGTGCAGACAGTTGACTACAATGATGGATCAGGAAACTGGATGAGTCTGTCCTGGTCAGGTGCTCAATAACCCTATTGTACTATAGCAAGCTTTGCATCCATGTGATCCTCACATGACTAGGACAGATTTTATCCTCTTAAGTAAATGAAGGTTTCTATTTACTGACAAGTGTACACCTTAAGGAAGGAGTTAGACTAGCAGTCTATTTGCTGAAGCTAGAATATCTCAGGTTGCACAGTAGTAACCGGCTGCATTGTGTGGTGGCTGCCCTTGTCCACTGCTTTCTCGACTGACTGCTCTGAATCAGTAAATGAGGGTGTGATGATTCCACTTAAATATGGCTATAACTCAAAGATGTATTTTGATCTCTGGGTATCGTATCTCCCTCTTAGTTCCATTTACTCATAATGTGCACAGCCATAATCCTAGGTGTATGTTGTCTTTAGTGGCAACATTGTAACAATAGGGCTTTGTATCCATCCCAGAATAGCTCCATTGAATTCCTACATAGCCCTGGGTGATCAAATATACATGCATTGTTCAGCCTGGGTTGTTAGATCAGACATGGTTGATAACATTGTATCATTTCACTTGGTCCCATCTCCTTACAAAGAATCTGGACTTGAGTGCATTAATCAATCAGACTTGCCGTCGCCGGTGACCTCATTCTGGGTGGTGTAATCAAGGATATAAAAGATGAGGTAAGAGGTCAGTGGGAGGAGATTGGGCTGAGACTACAAGGAAAATACTATGATGAGATTACAGATAGACTACTGAGGAATAGACTGATGAGCATGCAGGCTGGAATGCTGCTGCTAGAAGCCTCCACTGGTTATTCACACATACCAGAGCATGTGTGAGTGTTGGACTACAGAACCACATCAAGGAGATGTGTGGTAAAGTAATTATTTCACTTTTATTCCCTTTTATTTTATTGTACTGTATATTGTAACTAGTAACTGTTAATGCTTGCATATATCTGCATATATGTTCTGAACTGTATGTGTTAGATGTTAATACCGACCCATTTAGGGGTTAATAAATATATAAAATTTAGAAAGCTTGTCTTGTATTTATCTTGTGGACCCAACACTCACTGGCGGTGAGTGTGGTTTTTATGAAAGAAGTCTCAGGTGGGACCAAAGCGGTGTTGGCTCACTGAGGATCTTTCACAGAGGGTAACTGGGCTAAGTACTGATAATGGGTGTGGGTCTTAATCCTGTGGCTATGCCATAAATGCTTGATAGGAGTACCTCTTTAAATGCACTCTTGTGTGAATATGTCTGAATATTATATTGCAACATTAAATTCTGAAAATAATCAGTGAACTAACTTGGTCCTGGATTCTGTTATGACTATTGCTTGTCTGTCATGGCTGCAGCAGAACAAAAAGCTGCCATCCTTTACATTGTGAAGACTGTGGTAGGTTTCATGTGCAGGCTTCAGTTTAGTGGGCATTGGAAGATCTTGTATAGATCATCATAGTTTATTAATCCAAAGTGAACAACAATTCGGACAATGGGGCAGATCTGCTAATCGAGGGCAAAGCTATAGAGGGGGCCCAAAGTTTCCTCTGTTCTGTAAATTCTTTCCAGGGGTGGAATGCAGCCATTTCTGTAGAACCAGGGAGAGGTGGAGCCCTGACCCAGCCAAAGGCTTCCTGCTCTAGCACTCTAAGACTTGCAAGCTGCAGACCACATTAGGCCTGAAGCATAAGAGGTAAGTATTGGTACTTACCTGTTTTTGTTCTGCCATCATTAAATCTGCAAGGGTCAGACACCCAGGACCTCAGAAGACAGCACGCCTACCAGTAATAACAATTGTGGGAGCCATGCTGTTTGTCTGCTGTACAGTGGGCAACAGTGCACATTGTATGTCGGGTGAACAGCACAGCTCCCGCCATGTTATAGGGTGCTGCACTGTCCTGGTACAGCTGATCTGCAGGGTCCTAGGTGTCAGACCACTACAGATATAATATTGATGGCCTAGTATCAGTATTAGGTAAATAACCCATGTAATATATGTCGGCATAATTGATATTCAGCGGACAGGGAACATTGTGGGAGGGGCTCCAAGAGGGCATACTTGAAATTTTCACAGCATGTGCTGCCCCTTCTTTCCTTCGTCCCCAAAATACCTCTCTAAACCCCCACCACATGAACGGAACCAGTTGTTAAAAATTTGATTCCCATTACTGAATATACTGTATTCTTCATGGCAGTAGGTAGAAGCCCCATTACAGATTTCAAACAGGGGCCCAGGAGCTTCAAGTTCTGCCTCTGATGCTAATACTCTTTAATGGGTGTTGGACAATTTGGCCTTATTCACACAACAGTGGAAAACAAAAGTCACACAGACATTTAAAAAAACACTGTGACGTCCCGTGTCCTTTACTGAGCCCGCTGATTGGCCTCAGCGTCCACGTGTGGCGGGGACTTCCGCAGAAAGCAAACACATCATTGTAAACTGTGCTGACAGCCCTACAAGGTACTGTCATTAGTTTATATCTCAATTTTGTGCTGACAGACTCCCTTTAAGGAGAAACTGCCTTAGGCTACGTTGACATCTACAGCGGGCAGTCTGTTCCGGTTGGAGGACCAGAAGAATCGAAAAAATTAGCAGACACGAACAGAGTCTGAAAGATCCCATTAACTATAATGTGGTCCGTTGCGTGTCCGTTTTTTTTTTTTTTTTTTACTGAAATTGCTAAAAAAGTTGGGCTAGCAGCACTTTTTTGTCTGGTGGTATATGATGGATCTGTGCCAGATAGACACCCAACACAAATGTGAACTTACCCTTAGTATGTTTGAAAAATGAAAGCTGTGTTATGATTGGTTGTTATGGACAACTAAGGCAGTTTTTCTTTAAAGGGGTTGTCGAGGCAAAAATTAAATTTTTGAAATAGGGGAGGTTATAAAAAAAAAAAAAAAAAAAAATCAGTCACCTTTCCCCGGTGCTCTGGTGTGTCCCAGCTGGTCCGTTGTCTTCCGGCGAAAGTCCCCGCCGCACGTGACCGCTGAGGCCGAACGATCAGCAGCTTCAGCGGAAGAGATCCGGGACGTCACAGCCAGCGAGGAATTTCACTTCAGGAATACACGGAGCAGCAGGACCACACTGGGGGGGAAACCGAAGCACTGGGGACAGGTAAGTATGATTTTTTTTTTTCCAGCTCCCCCACACTATTCAAAAATTTTTTTTTTTTGCCTGGACAACCTCTTTAAGGCCGGGCCCAATGTGGGATAAATGCCATGGTTTGGCCATGGCGCGGCATTTTGCAGTCCCTGCATAGTGGACACTGTGTAAAAATACACGTAGCGGTCATGCTGCGATTTCTGAAACCGTTGCAGTTTTGAAAATCGCAGCATGTCAATTATACCTGCGTAAACGCTGGCGGCTTCCCTATAGGTATAATTGAAGCAGAAAGTCCGTAGAGGAAACCTCTGCAGACTTTGTGAAAAGCGCTGCGGGGAAAAAACGCAATGTGTTGTTGCTGCGGTTTTTCCTGCACCCCTTTTTTTGCTACACTCGCTACATGGGGCCTTAGCCTTAGACAATTTTCATAAAACTGCCCTAGTATTGTTTACTTTTGGAGGCAGAAAGTACATCTACTCTTTCCTATACAAAAGGTTTATCTGTAAAATTGACAGCGCCATCCGCAGCTCTGAGACCTTCCTGTGGACTTGTCTTACTGGTCTGTGCCCTCACCCAAGATGGCGCCCACAGCGTGCGCGTACGCTGCGTGGTCACGTAATGACGCCGTTGCCAGGCGACGCGGCTCTGCCTGCGGCCTGTCGTCCTGTGTGGTTGCCGTCCTGAGTTGGCGGGAGATTCCAGCATGGCTGTGCAGCCGAAAGAGAAGCTGTCTATGGACAGCGGGGCGGAGAGCGGCTTCCTCAGCTTCTACTACTCCATGCCGGAGAAGCCGGACACCACAGTGCGAGTGTTTGACAGGAGCGAGTACTACACGGTGCACGGTAGCGATGCGTTATTTGCCGCCAAGGAAGTGTTCAAGACCAATGGAGTTATCAAGTACCTGGGATCAGGTGGAGGCTTTATGTTATACATGTTACCGGGCTATGTTATGTTATGTACACATATGCAATGGAGGCTGCTCTCACACCCGGCCCCGTACAGCAGGGGCCCCCGTACAGCAGGGGCCCGCAGATCACTATGATAAAGGGTCAGGGAATAATGAAAGGGTTACTCCCAGTCAATAAAGTAAAGTCTTATGGCTCGGATATGTCATTACTTTATGGCCAAGGGTATCTGATCTTTGGGTCCCCAGGGGGCGCTGCAGCGGTTTGAGGCCACAGCACTCTTGATGGTGTCACATGGTGCAGAAGCAGCTCAGTCCTGTTCAAGTAAATGGGACTGAGCTGCAATACTGAGCACAGCCACTATGATATGTACGGTGCTGTGTTTGGTGAAGAGGGCCGCAGCGCTCACCCAAATTCTGCAGCCTTTGTAACCATCTGATCTGTGGGGGTCCTGGGTATCAGACTGGGTATTGGACTCCCCCCACCCCCCCACTTATTGATGACCTATCCTAAGGACAGGTCATTACTCTGTAAACCCCAGATAAATCAGCACTGCAGCCCATTTATTCATAGGATTGGTGGAGGTCCCAGGGGTTGAAGCCCCCCCTACAGTTATAAAGTGCTAGCAACACTATGTAAGTGGGAATATCCCCTCTATACTACATGCGAACCAATCCATGGCTTAAGACCTTTTAAAACTTTGTAAGAAAAATGTAAAATGAATCAGTCCTCATGGAAGGAGTTCCATCACTTCCTTTTCCTGCTTCATGGAACTGGAAGTGATGGCGTCCTGTTTGTCATCTTGTGACTACTGTAGCCAGTTGATGGTCTCAGCAGCCATATTTGCATGAATGGCACATGACCGCCGGGTACAGCATAAAGATGAATGGGATGTCACCACTTCTAGGCCATTGGTGATGGGGCTGACAGCACTGGAATAGCAGACTTCAGCCCAGATTTATGAATAGTTAGGCAGTCTGAAAATACAACAGATTTATCACAGTGACTGATGCTGGATGATAAATCTGGCACATTTTAAGATTCTGCATTTAGTTTTGGGCCCTGATGTGCTATTTAAGCTCTGTCATGTGGGTGGTGTCAGGCAGGGGGTGTGACTCAGATCACCACCAATCAGAGGCAGTGTCAGAGCTCAGAATCACACCCCTTGTCTGCTCCTGCCTGACACCGCCCTCCTGACAGTACAGAGACTAAATAGTATATCAGGGACCAAAACATTGATTGCTCGGGAATGGTGGGGGCTAGAGAAGAAATTTCAACTGTTCTGGAATTAGTGGAGCAACAGCTATTAAATGATATAACTTAACTTGTGGAGGTGGTGAAAGGTCCTCTTTAAAAGGGAACCTTTCAGGTCAATTTGGAACATTAAACAGACATAGATCCTTATGGACTGGGCGTTCAATGTTCCAAATTGCCTTGTTGTAAAGCCATCCGTTCCTGCGTTTAAAAAAAACAAAAAACACCCTGGCTTCACTCTGCATGTGCACTGAAGCTGTGGTGTAGAACTGCGGCGGTGTGGGGAGTGTGGGCACGGATGGCTTTACAATAGGGAGATTTGGTAAACCGCATCAGTAGCACAGCAATTGTGTAAATGCTTCACACAGTCAATAACCAAACTTCTGACTTGTGCTTGGTGGTAAGCTGAGAGTTAGGAGCTTTGTTATTAGTAAAGCAGATTGGTCAGTTAGGGAGGGAGAGAGACCGCTGAGGGGGATACATGCATGGCAGGGTTGCCATCTTACCTGATGTGGTGTAAGAGGTGCTCACATGTTGGCCTGGGTTCCTGTGAGATTGGGTGAACGCACACAGGCAGCATGAAGCAGGTACAGCCAAGTGATGAAGTACATCAGATGGACTATAGTGACACGGTCTTATAGTGTACCTGAGCCTGGGCTTTATGACTTGGCTATATCTGGCTGCTCTTCCCCCAGCTAGTGGCTCTCAGGGTCTTGTTAACTTTTTTAAGTTAACCCCAATTTGGTTATGTTCACACTGCTTTTTAGGAGCAGATTTTGAACAATCCTCCGCAACAAAATCTTTTCCAAAACACACCTCTTATCTGCTTCCTGTTGATTTCAGTGGGAGGCAACGACCAATCCTTCTTTTTTCAGTGGGTTAAAAAAAAAAAAAAAAAAAAAAAATCCTCCTGCCTTATATCGCCGCTGAAAGCTCAGTAAGTGGCCACATTGAATAAGGCTGATCAGAGTGCAAAAAAATTCCACAACAAAAATGCTTCTCCAGTGTTTAACACGAGTCTTTTAACTCAAAAACCGCAGTGTTAATATAGCCTTAGCGGCAGGTCTATTCATATTCAACAGGCACGGTTTTTATGGTTACTAGACCCCATCACCTAAATATACCTTATGGGTGAGTTCACACACAGTTTTTTGCCGGAGGATTTTGAGGCGGATTCTGCCTCAATAAATGTCTCCCATTCATTTCAATAGGAGTCAGTATCTGAAAAAATCAGGAAAAAAAAAAAAGTTCTCCTTGAAAAACCCATTGAAATCAATTGGAGGTGGAAAAAACGTAACGTAGTTTTTTGATGCAGTCTGACACAGTTTTTGCAAAAGTGCTAGCATTTTTTAAAGTGAAGTTTCCAAGTCCATGCAGTGTGCTGGAGTAAAAAAAAAAAAATAAATAAATAAAAGGGGATAAAAAAAAGTTTCCTAATTCTTGAAGCTGAAGCTTTTTTAGCCTGCAAAAAAACTAAGTGTGAACATACCCTTAGAGAGGGTTTAGGGGTTATGGGGGGGACGGTATAGCAATAAGTACTCTTGAGTTCCTCCATCCCATTGCTATTCAATGTGCATGGAAAACAGTTATAGTAGTAGTTTCCCTGCATGAATAGCGTCCTATTAAAGGGTTTGTCCAGGATTTGGAACAAACTCAGGGGTGGGTATGAAAGAAAAAAAGGCATACTTACCTGTCCTGGTCACTACGTTTTATGATCCTGCTCCTGTTTCCCTCACGCATTGGGGCTCAGATCAATGAGCGGCCTCAGTGGTTGCTGGAGAGGGACTGGTGATGTCACTCACATATGTCACCAGTTCTTTACCAGTGACTGCTGAGGCCAGATAGGGGAATATGTATTTTTTTCATTGACACCCATTCCATCTGCCACAGGAGTGTGCTCCAAATTCTGGACAACCCCTTTTAATGTTATGTATCCCTGCGTATTATTTGTTTGCATTACATTTGCAGATTTTGCACTCCTCCTGACTAAAATACTCCTCAAAAATGCTAAGAGAATATTACTCTGCCTCTAAGTTTACTTTGCCTTAAATAATGTAGTGTGACCACAATATTTAAAAGGGTTTTTCATCCGGATGACCTATGCCCAGGATAGGATATCAGTTTCTGATCGGTGACGGTCTGACACTCAGATGCCCACACTTATCAGTTGATTTGGCTGTCTCTCTATAAAAAGCTGTACAGATAGCCAGCTCTCGAAGCAGCTCTGCTCCTACTTAAAGGGAACCTGTCAGGGCCATTTAGGACACTAAACCCCTCACAGGTTCTTATAGCCCTGTTTCAGTGTCCCAAATCGCCCTGTTACAGAGCAATCTTTATACTTGCCTAGTGTTTAGTCTGATGAGTTTCATCTCTGGTGCTCCCCGCTGTTCTTCTTTGAAGCTGGAGATGTACACCCCGGATTCACTTTGCATGTGCCAGAGGTTCAGCGCATGCGCACTGTAGCCAAGGTGTACTCCTCTAGCTTCATTGAAGAACTGCGCCGGTGCGAGGAGTACAGTGGCACAGAGACCCTTATAGTGTAAAAAAAAAAAAAAAAAAAAAATGTCTGAGCGTTTTATCACTGTATATCTTTATTTTTATGACTTTTAGGAAGCAAGAAGCTGGAGAGCGTAGTGCTCAGTAAGATGAACTTTGAGTCAGTGGTGCGGGATCTGCTTCTGGTTCGCCAGTATCGCGTAGAAGTTTATAAGAACAAGTCTGGAGGCAAATACTCCAAGGACAATGACTGGCATCTGGCTTTTAAGGTACTGATTCAAGTTCCCACATTACTGCTATAAATCAAGGATTTAGGCATTTTACCTGGTACAATTCACCTCTCATTGCTGCAATTTCGTAGTGTGGTTTTTGGTTGCACAGCAAGTACGTGAAGCTCATGGGTTTTGTGTCCATGTCCATGCAGCACAGCCAAAAACTGCAGTTACTGCATGCTTATTCGCCACAGTGCACAAGATCACTACGTGTCCGAGCTCACTTAGGGTCATGTTTGAAGCCTACACTATTCTGCCCTGGGAAACCCCCCCCCCCCCCCATTGTATTTGGGATGCATATAAATAGGATTCCATTAGCCCGTTGGAAGCTGAAAGAGTTCTTGGGACCTCTCTTGGGCCAAAAAACTATAATTGCACCATCTACTTTCTCATTTCAGGCATCACCAGGAAATCTGACCCAGTTTGAGGAGATTCTTTTTGGCAACAATGATATGTCCTCCGCTGTTGGAGTTGTTGGTGTCCGCTTGGTCAGCTCTGAGGGACAGAGATTGGTCGGTGTTGGTTTTGTAGACTCTACGTTCAGGAAACTCGGAGTGTGTGAATTTCCAGATAATGATCAGTTTTCCAATCTCGAAGCTCTATTAGTTCAGATTGGCCCAAAGGAGTGCGTGATGCCTGGAGGAGATGCTGGCGGAGACATGGGGAAAATAAGACAGGTATGTCAGTAATGTGTGCAAGCAATATGGATCTTGTGATGGTTACACTGCTGCATGTTGCTGATCTGTTATTACCAGACTGCCGAGGTGTCTGACATTAGGTGCTGGCGAAGGGTGCGTTCACATCTGTGTCGTTTAATCCGTTCTTCTGATCCGTTGTAGGGCCAGAAAAACTTATTAATAAAACAAATCCGCCAAAGGACGGCAATTCAGATGTGAACATAGCGTTAGGCTGAGGCCACACATTGCGGAATAGCTGTGTTTTGGTTTTTTTGCAGATATTGCTGCGTTTTTTGAGCCAAAACCAGGTGGATTTGTCTGAAGGGGGAAGTATAAGAGCTTCCTATATATTTCCTATTCCTTTTGGCTGTGGCTCAAAAACCACAGCAAAATCTGCAAGAAAAAAATATGGGGTTGCATTCTGTCTGTTAATACGACGACTAACACGCAGCTGTTGAATCTTGTCATGTTTTTTTTTTTGTTGTTCAATGTTAGGGTGAATTTGCACATGGTGGATTTGTTGCAGAAAGCTGAACTCCGACTGTGTGTTTTTTTGTTTTTTTTAGTTTCTGTAAGCAGTGCAGCTTCAATAATCCAGCAAACTTTTTTGATCATATAATTATCTGATCGTTTGTATTTCTATAATTGCTTTCCACAGATCGTTCAGCGAGGGGGGATTCTCATCACAGATAGGAAAAAGTCTGAGTTTACCACAAAGGATTCTGTACAAGATCTTAACCGCCTGCTTAAAGCCAAAAAAGGAGAACAGATCACCAGTGCAGCGTTACCAGAGATGGAGAAGCAGGTATGCGTATGGTGTAGCAGAGTACAGGACGCCTTATGGCCATACAGTCCAGAGCGGTTGTGTGTGCAGGGGCAGCCATATGTGGCATATGAGACGTATTCTCTGTACCCCATTTTGTGCGATTTTTGTTGTGGCAGAATTTAGGCATATTCACGCCCATCCTGTGTGTGTGGATGTACCCTAAAACTGCTTTTCACCTTTTTATGACTTGTTTTTTTTGTTTAAAAAAAAAAAAAAAAGTCATCAAATAAGAGGCCAAGGAACTATCCTGGCATCTGATCTAATCTGAGTGGCATACATCCTTCTGCTGTTATCAGGGTTTACCCAGAACATGAGTCATTTATTATTAGGAATGGTTTGTGCCCATTGGCTATTTTCTATTTTTCTTTGATTGGATCTGCTAACAATTTTGGCACAAAAATATATGGAACCCAAAGAGACCAAAAATCCAGTTAGGTAAATGCAGACTTGAGACCACTTGGAATAGTGAGCTCTGTGGTACGCCGGTGTTTCCTTTACCTGTTTTCTTCTTTGTATGTACTAGTGTTTCCTAACAACCTCCTCTTGTAATCCTAGGTGGCAATGTCCGCTCTGTCTGCAGTCATGAAGTATTTGGAGCTGTTATCAGATGAGTCTAACTTTGGACAGTTTGAGATGACCAGCTTTGACCTGAATCAATACATGAGATTAGACAACGCTGCTGTTGGTGCATTGAACCTTTTCCCTGTAAGTATCACCCCTAGTAAACAGAGCTGGAATTTGATTTAGAGTTACATCATGTCAGAGCTATTCCATTAATATACAGTCGTGGCCAAAAGTTTTGAGAATGATACAAATATTAATTTTTACAAAGTCTACTGCTTCAGTTTTTCTAATGGCAATTTGCATATACTCCAGAATGTTATAAAGAGTGATCAGCTTAACAGCAATTACTTGCAAAGTCAATATTTGCCTAGAAAATGAACTTTATCCCCTAAAACACATTTCAACATCATTGCAGCCCTGCCTTAAAAGGACCACCTAACATAGTTTCAGTGATTGCTCCATTAACACAGGTGTGGGTGTTGATGAGGACAGGGCTGGAGATCAATCTGTCATGATTAAGTAAGAATGACACCACTGGACACTTTAAAAGGAGGCTGGTGCTTGCCATCATTGTTTCTCTTCTGTTAACCATGGTTATCTCTAAAGAAACACGTGCAGTCATCGTTGCACTGCACAAAAATGGCCTAACTGGGAAGAGTATTGCAGCTAGAAAGATTGCACCTCAGTCAACAATCTATCGCATCATCAAGAACTTCAAGGAGAGAGGTTCCATTGGTGCCAAAAAGGCTCCAGGGCGCCCAAGAAAGACCAGCAAGCGGCAGGACCGTCTCTTAAAAGTGTTTCAGCTGCGGGATCGGGCTACCAGCAGTGCAGAGCTTGCTGAGGAATGGCAGCAGGCAGGTGTGAGTGCATCTGCACGCACTGTGAGGCGGAGACTCTTGGAGCAAGGCCTGGTCTCAAGGAGGGCAGCAAAGAAACCACTTCTCTCCAGAAAAAACATCAGGGACAGACTGATATTCTGCAAAAGGTACAGGGAGTGGACTGCTGAGGACTGGGGTAAAGTCATTTTCTCTGATCAATCCCCGTTTCGATTGTTTGGAACATCTGGAAAACAGCTTATTCGGAGAAGAAGAGGTGAGCGCTACCACCAGTCTTGTCTCATGCCAACTGTAAAGCATCCTGAAACCATTCATGTGTGGGGTTGCTTCTCAGCCAAGGGAATCGGCTCTCTCACAGTCTTGCCTAAAAACACAGCCATGAATAAAGAATGGTACCAGAATGTCCTCCAAGAGCAACTTCTCCCAACCGTCCGAGAGCAGTTTGGCGCTCAACAATGCCTTTTCCAGCATGATGGAGCACCTTGCCATAAAGCAAAGGTGATAACTAAATGGCTCAGGGAACAAAACATAGAGATTTTGGGTCCATGGCCTGGAAACTCCCCAGATCTTAATCCCATTGAGAACTTGTGGTCAATCATCAAGAGACGTGTGGACAAACAAAAACCAACAAATTCAGACAAAATTAAAGCATTGATTCTGCAAGAATGGACTGCGATCAGTCAGGATTTGGTCCAGAAGTTGATTGAGAGCATGCCAGGGAGAATTGCAGAGGTCCTGAAGAAGAAGGGTCAACACTGCAAATATTGACTTGCTGCATTAACTCATTCTAACTGTCAATATAAGCTTCTGTTACTCATAATATGAATGCAATTCTATTTCTGTATGTGATAAAAACATCTGACAAACACACATAAAAACCAGAGGGCAGCAGATCATGTGAAAATAGAATATTTGTGTCATTCTCAAAACTTTTGGCCATGACTGTACATTGGCAGTATTGTCAGACATACGTCACCCATAGACTCCAAAGCTAAAATTCTGCAGTTACAGAAATATAGATGTCACAGAAAGTACTGACATTTAGTGCTAGACACAGCTCTCTTTCTATCTCTCCTTGCCTAGAGCACAACATTCTCCTATTAAAGTCAGTAATCTGTCCCTCCTGGCCTTCCCACACACTTGCACACTCAGCTCAGCCAAAAGGGAAATAAGCCACTGCTGGAGAAGAATATTTCTCCCATGAAAACAAAAGATTAGGCATGATGAAACCCAACACGTCCTATCCTTCTTTTACCCAACATGTTTTCTATTGACATCCCCGTTCACATTAGATGGGTGACTGATCCTGGTGAAGTTAGCAGACTTTCACCTAATGTCTATGGCCAGCTTAACTTCTAAACATAGACATAAGATAGCTGATGATTGAAGACTCGCCTGATACCCCATACACATGCATGCTCCACATATGTACTGAATAGGTGAGGAGAGAGCAAAAAGTTCAGGCAGGTGAAATCCACCCTATCAGGGGTAATCTAGGAGACCTCAATACACATTAGATGGTTGACTGATTCTATTAAAATTAGTGGTTTTGACCCAATAGTTATCTAGCTAGGTTCACACTAGCACCGTGGTCTCCATCATTCGCGTCTTCAGGGGGACCTGAACGCCTGAAAGTCAGATCGCTAAAACAGCGGTTACACATGGAGAATGATGGACACCATTGACTATAATGGGGTCCATCGGGTGTCTGCCGTTTCAGAACTGAGAGAAAAGTCCTCCGTACTCAAAAAAACACTCCGGCGCAGATGGTAATCCAGCCTAAGATATATGCCAACCAGCTGTACATAAGCTTTGGGCCTGGAGGGTGTGTCATCTGATCCTTTTTTCCTGGCAGTAGTTTGAGCAGACACTGGGTGTTTTATCTCTCTTTTATCTTATCTTTTTTATGTGCTTTAGCTCTAAGATATCAGATGGTTTTGTCATTTACCCAAGAATTTTTTTAGCCCTCAGATGTTCAGGTTTTTTTTTTTTAGAAATAAAGTATATTCATTCTATAATTCTAGTTCTGATACTTATAATGTTTGTAGTTCAGGTCCTCACTGTTTTCAAATGCTCAGAAAGTTTATTTGGAACATTTGTTACATATCTAGAGGATATGACATAAATGTTTCTTAGATGCAGGGCCCACAACAATCCTCATAACTTCCCCATAGAAGTCCATGTAGAGAGCTGCACATACACAGCATACTCTCCCCTCACTGCAGCTGTGAAACTGGAGGCGGGGGCTTCTGTTCTCGAGAGAGATACCGGTCACGGAGGTGGGACCTGTATCTGTGAGACATTCAAGACACAGCACCTGGATTAGGGCCAATTCCGTGAAGCACAAAACCGGTTTTCAAAACAGTCAAGAAATGAGATGGTAGCCCTGCCGCAGTAGCAGGAGGATGGTGACAGTCTAGGGAAGACTCCTACCCCTAGAGTTACAGTAGTAAAGCTGAGACCGCATGTTGTCTTTGGTGGAAATTATTTTGATGAACTTTAGACTAATGCACAGGTGTCAAACACAAGACCTATTGGCCAAATCCAGCCCTGGTCTTGTGTTTTGGGGCCCACTGGCAGGGCCACCTGAGTTTCTGAGGGGGCAGCAGCACTGGCAAGCGGTTTGGATACAGACATTGAAAGCAAAGCTGCACTACTGTCTGCCCCCGAGCCAAGGACTGTAATTCTCCCCCCCCCCCCCCCGCCATCCCCACAGTGTTAGGGTGTTTGGGGCACCTTTGGGTGCTCCTCCCCCATGTTCTGAACTGTATAATTATTGTACTTACAGAGCAGTGATGCAGCATGAGGGGCTCGCTGGTAATAGTGCCACCCCACAGATAATAGCATTACTTATGTGCGTGTGGGACTATTATCTGAGGGGCTCGCTGGTAATAGTGCCACCCCACAGATAATAGCATTACTTATGTGCGTGTGGGACTATTATCTGAGGGGCTCGCTGGTAATAGTGCCACCCCACAGATAATAGCATTACTTATGTGCGTGTGGGACTATCTGAGGGGCTCGCTGGTAATAGTGCTACCCCACAGATAATAGCATTACTTATGTGCGTGTGGGACTATCTGAGGGGCTCGCTGGTAATAGTGCCACCCCACAGATAATAGCATTACTTATGTGCGTGTGGGACCATTATCTGAGGGGCTCGCTGGTAATAGTGCCACCCCACAGATAATAGCATTACTTATGTGCGTGTGGGACCATTATCTGAGGGGCTCGCTGGTAATAGTGCCACCCCACAGATAATAGCATTACTTATGTGCGTGTGGGACCATTATCTGAGGGGCTCGCTGGTAATAGTGCCACCCCACAGATAATAGCATTACTTATGTGCGTGTGGGACCATTATCTGAGGGGCTCGCTGGTAATAGTGCCACCCCACAGATAATAGCATTACTTATGTGCGTGTGGGACTATTATCTGAGGGGCTCGCTGGTAATAGTGCCACCCCACAGATAATAGCATTACTTATGTGCATGTGGGACTATCTGAGGGGCTCGCTGGTAATAGTGCTACCCCACAGATAATAGCATTACTTATGTGCGTGTGGGACTATCTGAGGGGCTCGCTGGTAATAGTGCCACCCCACAGATAATAGCATTACTTATGTGCGTGTGGGACCATTATCTGAGGGGCTCGCTGGTAATAGTGCCACCCCACAGGTAATAGCATTACTTATGTGCGTGTGGGACCATTATCTGAGGGGCTCGCTGGTAATAGTGCCACCCCACAGATAATAGCATTACTTATGTGCGTGTGGGACTATCTGAGGGGCTCGCTGGTAATAGTGCTACCCCACAGGTAATAGCATTACTTATGTGCGTGTGGGACTATTATCTGAGGGGCTCGCTGGTAATAGTGCCACCCCACAGATAATAGCATTACTTATGTGCGTGTGGGACTATCTGAGGGGCTCGCTGGTAATAGTGCCACCCCACAGGTAATAGCATTACTTATGTGCGTGTGGGACTATTATCTGAGGGGCTCGCTGGTAATAGTGTCACCCCACAGGTAATAGGATTACTTATGTGCGTGTGGGACCATTATCTGAGGGGCTCGCTGGTAATAGTGCCACCCCACAGATAATAGCATTACTTATGTGCGTGTGGGACCATTATCTGAGGGGCTCGCTGGTAATAGTGCCACCCCACAGATAATAGCAATACTTATGTGCGTGTGGGACCATTATCTGAGGGGCTCGCTGGTAATAGTGCCACCCCACAGATAATAGCATTACTTATGTGCGTGTGGGACTATTATCTGAGGGGCTCGCTGGTAATAGTGCCACCCCACAGATAATAGCATTACTTATGTGCATGTGGGACTATCTGAGGGGCTCGCTGGTAATAGTGCTACCCCACAGATAATAGCATTACTTATGTGCGTGTGGGACTGTCTGAGGGGCTCGCTGGTAATAGTGCCACCCCACAGATAATAGCATTACTTATGTGCGTGTGGGACCATTATCTGAGGGGCTCGCTGGTAATAGTGCCACCCCACAGATAATAGCATTACTTATGTGCGTGTGGGACCATTATCTGAGGGGCTCGCTGGTAATAGTGCCACCCCACAGATAATAGCATTACTTATGTGCGTGTGGGACTATCTGAGGGGCTCGCTGGTAATAGTGCTACCCCACAGGTAATAGCATTACTTATGTGCGTGTGGGACTATCTGAGGGGCTCGCTGGTAATAGTGTCACCCCACAGGTAATAGGATTACTTATGTGCGTGTGGGACTATCTGAGGGGCTCGCTGGTAATAGTGCCACCCCACAGGTAATAGGATTACTTATGTGCGTGTGGGACCATTATCTGAGGGGCTCGCTGGTAATAGTGCCACCCCACAGATAATAGCATTACTTATGTGCGTGTGGGACTATTATCTGAGGGGCTTGCTGGTAATAGTGCTACCCCACAGATAATAGCATTACTTATGTGCGTGTGGGACTATTATCTGAGGGGCTCGCTGGTAATAGTGCTACCCCACAGGTAATAGGATTACTTATGTGCATGTGGGACCATTATCTGAGGGGCTCGCTGGTAATAGTGCCACCCCACAGATAATAGCATTACTTATGTGCGTGTGGGACTATTATCTGAGGGGCTTGCTGGTAATAGTGCTACCCCACAGGTAATAGCATTACTTATGTGCGTGTGGGACTATCTGAGGGGCTCGCTGGTAATAGTGCTACCCCACAGGTAATAGCATTACTTATGTGCGTGTGGGACTGTTATCTGAGGGGCTCGCTGGTAATAGTGCCACCCCACAGATAATAGCATTACTTATGTGCGTGTGGGACTGTTATCTGAGGGGCTCGCTGGTAATAGTGCTACCCCACAGATAATAGCATTACTTATGTGCGTGTGGGACTATTATCTGAGGGGCTCGCTGGTAATAGTGCTACCCCACAGGTAATAGCATTACTTATGTGCGTGTGGGACTATCTTGGGGGGCTCGCTGGTAATAGTGCTACCCCACAGGTAATAGGATTACTTATGTGCGTGTGGGACCATTATCTGAGGGGCTCGCTGGTAATAGTGCCACCCCACAGATAATAGCATTACTTATGTGCGTGTGGGACCATTATCTGAGGGGCTTGCTGGTAATAGTGCCACCCCACAGATAATAGCATTACTTATGTGCGTGTGGGACTTATCTGAGGGGCTTGCTGGTAATAGTGCCACCCCACAGGTAATAGCATTACTTATGTGCGTGTGGGACTATTATCTGAGGGGCTTGCTGGTAATAGTGCTACCCCACAGGTAATAGCATTACTTATGTGGGGGGGACACTATTAGGTCTCTATTACAGTAATAGTGCCCCCTGCAGGTAATAGAATTACTTATGGAGGGCACTATTAACGTTACCTTCAACTTTATGGTTGCTTTCAATGTGCTATAAATGTAACTACGCCTAACTGGTATAGCTACATTTATACAGTCACAGAATTACTAACGGCCCCTTGAAGACACCCATAAGGCTGATGTGGCCCTTGGTGAAAATGAGTTCGACAATCTTGGGCTAATGTGTATATGCACTTTAAAGGGGTGAGCTAGGATAGGTCACACCTAGCACCCCTTGATACCTGGGACCCCCCACAATCAGCTGTTTGAAGAGGCAAGCTCTGTAGCCTCTCTTTTGTGCCAATGATGTCATGTTCATTGGTGACATGGTGCAGCAGAAGCTCAGTCCCATTCAAGTGAATGATGCTGAGCTGCTATGTCAAACGCAGCCCCTACACAATGTACAGCGCCGTACTTGGTATTCATTTATACTTTGTATTCAAGTCAGTGTGGCTTACCTGCAATACCAAACACAGCCCCTGCGCAATGTGTGGCGCTGCACTTGGTATTCAGCGAGGAGGCTGCAGCACTCACCCAGAGGCTTCGGTCTCTTCGAGCAGCTGAACGGTTATTGATGATCTGTACTAAGGGTTCAGCACTCAGCACCCCTACTGATCAAGCCACCCACATCCGAACATGGCCGGTCTAGTGGCCAGACCAGATCAGCTCCTATTCATTCTTAGTGGCAGTAATGATGGTATATACAGTACATTGTATTACACAGCGGTATGGTGTTATGTCACATATGAGGTGGTGGGTGTAGGTTTGCAGAGCTCTTTGTATAGGGCAGCCTCTACATAAAGAATGCTTCGAGCTGATCCGTCACGTGTAGACCGTGCCCCAGCACAAGTTACAGCAGGCCTGAATATAATGTTCAGGAATGCCTGCCACTTCTCTTCCATTTGTATACTCCGACAAACACGAAGGTTTTGTTTTGTCTCGTTTTATTGTAATATAGAGGAGCTCATTTTTTTTTTTTTTTTTTTTTTGGTATAGCTGCGGAAGCTGTGAATGAATGTGGGTGGGAGCCTCGCCTTTATTTGTCTGATCAAACAGAATATTGTGTGCTTTACCGCAGGGAAACTAGGGAGCAGGGTTTGGGATCTTGTCATAATGCCTGCAGCTATGGGAAATTTATAGTGTACTCCGATAAAGAAGAATACTGATGAGGAAAATTAGCAAAGCTAAAGCTGACCGAACACGCCCGTCCCCGTCATCCCATGCAACAGACACCTCTGTGTAATAGGCTCTACTTGCCCATGAAAGGGGCAAATGAGCCTAAGTAAGTAGGTCTGTGTCTGCACACTTTTCCCATAGGGTTCCATTGTATAAGAAATATAAAGTTTTTTTTGTTCTTTTTTTTGCAGTTGCCCTGCATATCGGAAAGTGCACTCTGTTGCTCTTTCCAATACAGTTAAAACTTTTGTTCAGGATTTGGAGCAATCAGGGTGGGTGTGAAAGGAAAAAACAAATGCAGACTCATCTGTTTCTGGAACACTGTAGTCCGCTACTGGTCCCATTTCCGTAGCCTACTGGAGATCGCAGTGTCGGAGTCCATGAGGCTCACGTGACTGCCGAGACCAGCTAGTGGCCTCAACGGTTGCTGGAATCTGTGTTGTATGTCAGTGACAACACTGGTCCCTCTCCAGCTACTGATTGGTCTCAGCGGTCTTGTAATCCTCACGGCTTCTTTTGCAGCAAGCCCCAGCATTTGACGGAAAGGGAACCGACCAATCTTGTACACCCACCCTGGCCAAATCCTGGACTACCCCTTTTAAGTTAAAAGTATGCTAACATACTGGCCTATTGGTGGCCCAAAGGAAACGCTATTGTCAGGTGAATGCTGGTCTATGTATATGCTGGGAGCTTTTCTCTGCACATATGTTAAACATAGGGCTCAGATACAATATGCATGAAGACTAACCCCATATATAGCCTTAGGATAGCTCATCAGTAGGGGTCCGAACCGGCTCCGATCAGCTGGTCAAGGAAGCATTCAGGTGAGCTCTGCAGCCTCTTCACTAAATACTAAGCACAGAGCCATACATTATGTAGGGGCTTTGCTGGGTATTACAGCTCAGCCCCCTTCACTTGACCACGTCACCAATGAACATGACGACATCAATGTAGAGAAGCAGCCCTTGTGCACGCCATGGCCTCTTCAGACAGCTGAATGGTGGGATCCCTGGGTGTCTGACTCCTAGAGATTACTTATAGATGGGCCTGTCCTAAGGATAGGTATCAATATATAAGGCCCAGAAACCCCCCCCTTAAAAACGTTTACAGGACAAGAAAAACATGGCAACTTTCTTGTAAAACAGCACCACGCTTGTCCACTGGTTGTATGTGGTAGAGCAGCGCAGTCCCATTTACTCTAGTGGAACTTGGCTGCATTATCAGACACAACCCATGGGCAGGTGTGGCGCTGTTTCTGATAGAAAGTAGCTGTGTATTTCAAATCCTGAACAATCCCTTTAAGGAACAATCCTATTAAAATATATAGTTTTATGTTGTTCAGAAAATGGGTATGGGGTCAAAAAAAAAAGAGGTCATGCACCACCCATTCTGTCTCGGTATAACTGATACAAATGAATTTGGTGCAGTTGGGGCTTGTCGTGTAGCCTGAGCTGGTCAGAAAACTACAATAGTTGACTGTAGTATACGATGTGTATGAGAAGACCAGCTTGCATGAGGCGTGTTGCATTTTTCTTGCTTTCTTTGGCGGTTTCCTATTTTATACTAATGTAGTTGAAGCGTGTTCAGACAAGGCTTGCCCTTCCACTTCAGTAGATTTCCTCAGTGATAACAGTAGGGAGGGACGAGGATATATAAAAAGAGGTATTTATCTGCTCTGGAATTCGCGCTCCTCAATGGCGTTCAGCTTTTACAGGAATTATGGTTGGAAGAGAAAACAACAAAACCAGACCTGACGTGACTGTGACGTTGCCTGTCAGGATGTGTGACCACAGCTAAAACACTGGGGAGATCTGGCCCCCACACAGAACCTGTGCCATATAAATTAAGCCAAGGAATACTTGCCAATCCCCGTTCCTACGGGGCACTCTGTTGCACTCATTCACTTGTCTCTGGCTCGATACAGCACCAAGTCGCAGCCATCAACAGTGGCAGCCGGAATGGTGAAGCAGGAGACTGAAAGCTTCCTGCTTCACCATTGGATTCAACCTTAAGGATACAGATAGGTAGTGCCCAATGGGAGGGGGGGTGTTCTTTAATTCAGCTGTAGAATCCGCAGGAAGCACCTGTCACTACTTTCCATTGAAAACAATGGCAGGCAGATTCCAGCCAGAATTTGGAGCTGATTTTGAGGCGAAATCCATGTCAAAAGCAGCTCCGTATTACGCGGTGTGAACCTAGCCTGAAGTAAATGAACAGCTTTACTTTAATGATGGAAAAAGTGGTGATGGATCCTTTACATTTTCTTCCATTTCTCTCCAAGGGCTCAACTGAGGACACTACCGGAACGCAGTCACTGGCCGGATTGTTAAATAAGTGTAAAACCCCCCAGGGGCAAAGATTGGTCAACCAGTGGATTAAACAACCCCTCATGGACAAGAACAGGATTGAGGAGAGGTAAATGAGACATCTCTTAATAGATATGGGGCAGATTTAAATGTGTAAGTGTTGCCCCTAGCAACCAATAACAGCACCTCTTTTATTTTGCGGTGGAGTGTAAAGTAAAAGCTGAGCTCTGATTGGTTGATGTGGGCAGCAAAGACCGTCTTAGGCTACGTTCACATTTGCCTTGGAGTGTCCACCTGACATCAGTGGACAAAAAAGTCCCCCACGCATGGTTCTTTCACCCGCCGCTTTCAGTTTAAAAGCAATGGACACTTGACGGAACCCATTATAGTCAGGCTGCTTAGCGCTCCATCTGTTCGTTGTTCTGGTCCTCCGACAGACAGCCGACACTAAATCCCAACTTCAGTGACAGTTTGGCCAATGAGGCCCATTTGTGTACTGTTCCGGTTATTTTTGTCTTTTATTCCTGCAGTGATGGATGCAAATCATAGTCTTGTGTTAGGTTCACACTAGCTCCAGCTCTCTGTCATTTGAGTCTGTTGGAGGACCCAAACGACCGAGACGTGGACTGCTAAAACAGCGGTTACACACACAGCCATTGACTATAATGGGGTCTGTTGTGTGACCATCATTTTGAAACTGAAAGAGGCAGAGAAATAATCCTCCATGTAGTATTTTGTTTTTTTGTTTTTTTTCTTCTTTTGGTTTTCGGTGATCTCTGTGACGGAGTCTCCAACGTAGACGTGAGCCCAGCCTTATCCCCAGTAAGACAGCAAATCTTTGCAGGTGCTGTTACAGCAACTTGGGTAAGATATAATACTGCAGTGAAAATGGCATGTACAATTATGTATGAGAACAACAATCATACACCAAACCCAGCTATGCCCAGTGATCCCTAGAGACTTATATTGGGGTCCATTGGTGTTCTCTTGTGTTTTATTTTGAAGGTGTGCATAGCACAGGTGAAATTATCGACTCTAAAGCCGTGGTTCTTAGCCGGCGGTACACAGTGAGAGCGCCCCATCTTCCCCATGATGGTAGTTTGTGGGGTTTTCCACCTACAAACTATTATTTTACTGTATGCAGGGCCATTATAGGATATCATACTGCATGGGGGCCGCAACTACACATTCTACTGTGTGCAAGGGCTCTATGGACATTATTCTGTTACAGGGATCTTTGGCAAGAATGGAGGAGGGGACAGCACTTGCCTTTGTTACCCTTAATCTACCCTGGTAGTAAGTAATGAATGCGGCTTACCAATTGCTCCTTAAACATCACTGAGCATGGGGGCCATTACATTATATGTGCGGTTCACCATGAGGGCCATTTTATTATGTGTGAGGGGCACTGTGGGATTATTTTACATATGGGGCACTGAAGGCGCCATTGTACTGAGTGTGAGGACCATCATTATACTACATGTGGGGGCACTGACGGGGACATTCTCTTGTGTGTGGGGGTGAAGGCCCCAGACAAAGCCTTATTTTATTAACATTTATAAGGTATCACTTTGGGTATACTCAGTTTGGACGTTTTATCACTAGGGGGGCTTCACTTGAATTGGTTGAGAAACCCTGCTCTAAAGCGTGTGTGAGCAGAACTTGGTAACATCTCAATGGGCCTATGAATGGTCAGTTGTCTAGTCTTCATATGATTTTTGGCCATTGGTAGTCCTGCTGCTAGCCACTTTGATGTCTTGTTACTTTTTGACTCTCTGCGAATTAGAGAAAAGAGTTGAATTTTGCAGAAAAAGCAATTTGCATAGACTTTCAGAGATTAGTAAAGCATCTTCTATACAAAGATATTGTTCTTGGTTTGATTATTGTATTGTGTAACCTCAGATTACCTCTGTTGTCTGAATATTGAGTCACAATGCCAGTTAATAGCATGCATCAGCAGACAGCGTGGACGCTGCCATCTGCAAATCTAAATGGCATTTTGTATAGTTATATTATTACAGACTGATCATTAAATATTTTATAAGGTGCTGGCTACAGTCTTGTTTGCATTCAGCATCACAATACAATTTTTCGCCAAAGTTTTCTTAAAGTGAAACTATCAGGATATGATAGAGGAGAGAAGCTGAGCTCTGTGATATATAGGGTTATATGATAGAGGAGAGAAGCTGAGCTCTGTGATATATAGGGTTATATGATAGAGGAGAGAAGCTGAGCTCTGTGATATATAGGTTATATGATAGAGGTATAGAAGCTGAGCTCTGTGATATATAGGTTATATGATAGAGGGAGAGAAGCTGAGCTGTGTGATATATAGGGTTATATGATAGAGGAGAGAAGCTGAGCTCTGTGATACATAGGGTTATATGATAGAGGAGAGAAGCTGAGCTCTGTGATATATAGGGTTATATGATAGAGGAGAGAAGCTGAGCTGTGTGATATATAGGGTTATATGATAGAGGAGAGAAGCTGAGCTCTGATATATAGGGTTATATGATAGAGAAGAGAAGCTGAGCTCTGTGATATATAGGGTTATATATAGGAGAGAAGCTGAGCTCTGTGATATATAGGGTTATATGACAGAGGAGAGAAGCTGAGCTCTGTGATATATAGGGTTATATGATAGAGGAGAGAAGCTGAGCTCTGTGATATATAGGGTTATATGATAGAGGAGAGAAGCTGAGCTCTGTGATATATAGGGTTATATGATAGAGGAGAGAAGCTGAGCTCTGTGATATATAGGGTTATATGATAGAGGAGAGAAGCTGAGCTCTGTGATATATAGGGTTATATGATAGAGGAGAGAAGCTGAGCTCTGAGATATATAGGGTTATATGATAGAGGAGAGAAGCTGAGCTCTGTGATATAAAAGGTATATATGATAGATGAGAGAAGCTGAGCTCTGTGATATATAGTTTTATTTGATAGGAGAGAAGCTGAGCTCTGTGATATATATAGGGTTATATGATAGAGGAGAGAAGCTGAGCTCTGTAATATATAGGGTTATATGATAGAGGAGAGAAGCTGAGCTCTGTGATATATAGGGTTATATGATAGAGGAGAGAAGCTGAGCTCTGTGATATATAGGGTTATATGATAGAGGAGAGAAGCTGAGCTCTGTGATATATAGGGTTATATGATAGAGGAGAGAAGCTGAGCTCTGTGATATAAAAGGTATATATGATAGAGGAGAGAAGCTGAGCTCTGTGATATATAGGGTTATATGATAGAGGAGAGAAGCTGCGCACTGTGATATATAGGTTATATGATAGAGGAGAGAAGCTGATCTCTGTGATATATAGGGTTATATGATAGAGGAGAGAATCTGAGCTCTGTGATATATAGGGTTATATGATAGAGGAGAGAAGCTGAGCTCTGTGATATATAGGGTTATATAGAGGAGAGAAGCTGAGCTCTGTGATATATAGGGTTATATGATAGAGAAGAGAATCTGAGCTCTGTGATATATAGGGTTATATGATAGAGGGAGAGAAGCTAAGCTCTGTGATATATAGGGTTATATGATAGAGGAGAGAAGCTGAGCTCTGTGATATATAGGGTTATACGATAGAGGAGAGAAGCTGAGCTCTGTGATATATAGGGTTATATATAGGAGAGAAGCTGAGCTGTGTGATATATAGGGTTATATGATAGAGGAGAGAAGCTGAGCTCTGTGATATATAGTATTATATGATAGAGGAGAGAAGCTGAGCTCTGTGATATATAGGGTTATATGATAGAGGAGAGAAGCTGAGCTCTGTGATATATAGTATTATATGATAGAGGAGAGAAGCTGAGCTCTGTGATATATAGGGTTATATGATAGAGGAGAGAAGCTGAGCTCTGAGATATATAGGGTTATATGATAGAGGAGAGAAGCTGAGCTCTGTGATATATAGGGTTATATGATAGAGGAGAGAAGCTGAGCTCTGTGATATATAGGGTTATATGATAGAGGAGAGAAGCTGAGCTCTGTGATATATAGGGTTATATGATAGAGGAGAGAAGCTGAGCTCTGAGATATATAGGGTTATATGATAGAGGAGAGAAGCTGAGCTCTGTGATATAAAAGGTATATATGATAGATGAGAGAAGCTGAGCTCTGTGATATATAGTTTTATTTGATAGGAGAGAAGCTGAGCTCTGTGATATATATAGGGTTATATGATAGAGGAGAGAAGCTGAGCTCTGTAATATATAGGGTTATATGATAGAGGAGAGAAGCTGAGCTCTGTGATATATAGGGTTATATGATAGAGGAGAGAAGCTGAGCTCTGTGATATATAGGGTTATATGATAGAGGAGAGAAGCTGAGCTCTGTGATATATAGGGTTATATGATAGAGGAGAGAAGCTGAGCTCTGTGATATATAGGTTATATGATAGAGGGAGAGAAGCTGAGCTCTGTGATATATAGGGTTATATGATAGAGAAGAGAAGCTGAGCTCTGTGATATATAGGGTTATATATAGGAGAGAAGCTGAGCTCTGTGATATATAGGGTTATATGATAGAGGAGAGAAGCTGAGCTCTGTGATATATAGGGTTATATGATAGAGGAGAGAAGCTGAGCTCTGTGATATATAGGGTTATATGATAGAGGAGAGAAGCTGAGCTCTGTGATATATAGGGTTATATGATAGAGGAGAGAAGCTGAGCTCTGAGATATATAGGGTTATATGATAGAGGAGAGAAGCTGAGCTCTGTGATATAAAAGGTATATATGATAGATGAGAGAAGCTGAGCTCTGTGATATATAGTTTTATTTGATAGGAGAGAAGCTGAGCTCTGTGATATATATAGGGTTATATGATAGAGGAGAGAAGCTGAGCTCTGTAATATATAGGGTTATATGATAGAGGAGAGAAGCTGAGCTCTGTGATATATAGGGTTATATGATAGAGGAGAGAAGCTGAGCTCTGTGATATATAGGGTTATATGATAGAGGAGAGAAGCTGAGCTCTGTGATATATAGGGT
Organism: Leptodactylus fallax; assembly: GCA_947044405.1. Classification (NCBI taxonomy): domain Eukaryota; kingdom Metazoa; phylum Chordata; class Amphibia; order Anura; family Leptodactylidae; genus Leptodactylus; species Leptodactylus fallax. The sequence continues at coordinate 10,494,901 of CAMRHE010000006.1, forward strand.
TATATGATAGAGGAGAGAAGCTGAGCTCTGTGATATAAAAGGTATATATGATAGAGGAGAGAAGCTGAGCTCTGTGATATATAGGGTTATATGATAGAGGAGAGAAGCTGCGCACTGTGATATATAGGTTATATGATAGAGGAGAGAAGCCGAGCTCTGTGATATATAGGGTTATATGATAGAGGAGAGAAGCTGAGCTCTGTGATATATAGGGTTATATGATAGAAGAGAGAAGCTGAGCTCTGTGATATATAGGGTTATATGATAGAGGAGAGAAGCTGAGCTCTGTGATATATAGGGTTATATGATAGAGAAGAGAATCTGAGCTCTGTGATATATAGGGTTATATGATAGAGGGAGAGAAGCTAAGCTCTGTGATATATAGGGTTATATGATAGAGGAGAGAAGCTGAGCTCTGTGATATATAGGGTTATACGATAGAGGAGAGAAGCTGAGCTCTGTGATATATAGGGTTATATATAGGAGAGAAGCTGAGCTGTGTGATATATAGGGTTATATGATAGAGGAGAGAAGCTGAGCTCTGTGATATATAGTATTATATGATAGAGGAGAGAAGCTGAGCTCTGTGATATATAGGGTTATATGATAGAGGAGAGAAGCTGAGCTCTGTGATATATAGTATTATATGATAGAGGAGAGAAGCTGAGCTCTGTGATATATAGGGTTATATGATAGAGGAGAGAAGCTGAGCTGTGTGATATATAGGGTTATATGATAGAGGAGAGAAGCTGAGCTCTGTGATATATAGTATTATATGATAGAGGAGAGAAGCTGAGCTCTGTGATATATAGGGTTATATGATAGAGGAGAGAAGCTGAGCTGTGTGATATATAGGGTTATATGATAGAGGAGAGAAGCTGAGCTGTGTGATATATAGGGTTATATGATAGAGGAGAGAAGCTGAGCTCTGTGATATATAGGGTTATATGATAGAGGAGAGAAGCTGAGCTCTGTGATATATAGCGTTATATGATAGAGGAGAGAAGCTGAGCTCTGTGATATATAGGGTTATATGATAGAGGAGAGAAGCTGAGCTCTGTGATATATAGGGTTATATAGAGGAGAGAAGCTGAGCTCTGTGATATATAGGAGAGAAGCTGAGCTGTGTGATATATAGGGTTATGCAGTTTGGAGGGGGTTTCTGAGTAAAATGCAGAGTAAATCCTGACCGGACTCCTAGGATAGACATTGAGAGTCCTGGTTGCCCCGCCCACACAGGATGATTGACAGCTCTCCCTTTATCATCTTACCAACCCACAATTCCCTGTCTGGTGAGTTGCTCCTAACCCCGACTGTTGATATCTCTGGAAATAATACAGATAAAACTTTTATATGACACCAGTGTTCTAGGTTTTGTAACACCTGATATATAACTGTATGACGTGACCCTTCCTCTCTTATGCCTCGTGAAATGCAGAGGACAAAGTGGATTTCTGCTCTGGATTTCCCAGAAAGGAGCCACGATTTGTTAATAAAGTATATCACAACATTTATTAATGTCACAAATGCTGCCAGAAAATGAAAAGTTGTTGAAATGTTCTGCTTTAAAGTCCAGGGAGGAGTTGGCTTTCTGACCGGTTTTCATTGTGACATGGCTTGGCTTTATTAGCTCCTGGCTTGCTAGTCATCATGTTTGGGGTCACACCCTGTAGTGTTATGAAGCATTGAGGTGTCCTCGAATTATCTGAAGTCCTTTAGAAAGAAGTGAAGGTGCTCTGACTCTTCCTGGAGCTTTGATACTTTGGTCGTAGCTTGGGTTTGCATGTTATTCAAAGCCGGATTTCAGTATTCATTGATAAAACTTGCCTTGTCATCCCGCATTTTGCCTTGCAAATCTAATCCTTGTATAGAGGATCAGGAAGTGACAAGTTATTGTGAGCGAGATCCCGTAAGCACATAAGCCAGCCCAGCCTTGGTGTCTAAATTAGGGAATTTCTCTATAGATTACACTACAATCTTCCTATAGTCTTCCAAAAATAGCATTCTGGAGTTTAGAGTACGGTTTATCAACTCCGGATCCCAACACATTTGGGTGTGGGCATCTCTCTCTACACAGCATGCCAGTTGTATGGGGGTGGTGGGTCAGTGGACCTGTATTATGCTGATATGTAGGACCCACATGTATTGGGTATTTTCTATGGAGCAGGTAAGTCTGTAAAAAATGAAAAAGCAACTTACCTTCTGAATGTCCTTTCAGTCCACTTGTGCCAGTCCAAGCCCTGGGCATCTGTTCCTAAGGTGAGTTGAAGGGCTGGGGGCTGGCGGGAAGTTTTGAAGGCAAGTTATGTTTTTTTCTGCAGGTTTGGAACCCGCAGTGTCAATTATTGCTGTGTATTCAGCTACGGTTTTTAACCTTTGCAGTGCACTGTAGCTGCAGGGGTTAAACACACCTACAACACTTGTCTGTTTTTGCCATAGGCAGGCCCACTGCAGGATATCCGTGCCGTGAACTACCATGTGTGGCCACAACCTTAAGCCTATATGTACTAAGGGAATAACTTCTTACATTTTGTGTAAATGTCCTCATTGGAGTATACACATGTATGGAGTGGTGTGGCAGAGAGCTGCAATACATGGTAGCATTATGGTACAAATCACAGGTACTGCTTTGATCTTGAGGTCACAATGGGGGGGACACACCAGGCTGTCATGTGTCTTCTTAAAGTGTACCTCCCAGTTATAAACAACTTTTCATGAACGTAGAGTACAGGTGAATATAAGAAACTTTGTAGATATGATGAGATGAGGTTGGGTGCAGACACAGGTCCATCAAGTCCCACCTATAACCTTACAGAGATCCAGAGGAAGGCAAAAAAAAACCCCATGAGGCTTATGCCAATTGCCCCATGTCAGGGGAAAAAAATTCCTTCCCGACTCCAATCTGGCAATCAGTATAAACCCTGGATCAGCGTGTCCTTAATAAAATCTAAAACCCATAACCCGTAATATTTTTCGGTTCCGGAAAGTCATCCAAATCCTCTCTGATCTTGCACAATGAATCCACCATCACCTCTTCCTGGGGCAGTGAGCTCCATAGCCTTCGCTGTTCTTACAGTAAAGAATCCCCTTCTATGTTGCTGGTGAAACTTTCTCTCCTCCAGATGTAGAGGATGTCCCCTTGTCACTGTCACTGTCACTGGCCTAGGAGTATATGTAATATATCTTATTAAGAAGATCTGTTTCCTTCTCCACTTAAGTTGTTCTTTTGCTCCTTATTCAATCGACAACTTGTTTTCATAATATTCTTCTCTGTATTCCGCCACACACACAGAGCTCTATGGAGAAGGGAGGGGGTGGAGTCGGATTCTTCTGCTGCTGGTTAATTGATTTATTGCCTCATTCTGTGCACTGGTAGCCCCTTATCTACAACCTAGCAATGTTTAAAGAGGACCTTTCATCAAGTGTTCAAGTTCTTACCATTTCCCACTGATTCCAGCACGGTTGTACCCCTAATCTGACATTTACAAAACAAAAACAGTCTGACAGTGATCTTTTAGGACATGATTTCAGCAGCTTTGTCTTTGGCAGGTCATCTCCTATGTGAAGTAAATGGATAGGGTTGTGACATGGGGAGTGCCTGGATGGGCTGTAGTCTGTCACTGACCATTGGGTGAAAACACTCGATGCAGCATTTGCATCACGTTGAAAAATTGCACCGCTGTTAACACGGGAACAAGGAATAAACCGTAAATGATTAGTAGTCTCAAAGAAGACTTGCCCGGGTCCTGCTCAGTGTGCGGCCGGCTCCACATTATGTTTTGTCACCCAAAATGAACTGTATAATAATAGATCAGATCATCATTACCTTCTTAATGACATGCCCTTAGCCTCTGTATTATGTCTCCCTCTAGTGGTAAGCAACAAGGTTGAACGCTTTCTATTTTAAGAAGTCCTTGCAGTGTGTATAGTGGTGATACAGGTCCAGGTTCCTGTGCCAGGAGCGGTGTCTACTTACACTAGGCTCACACTAGCGTCGCCTCTCTGTTTGGGTCCATCGGGGAACATGAACAACAGTGAGGTGGACTGCTAAAACAGCAGTAACGCATAGATCCCGGCAGACCCTATTGACTATAGTGGGGTCCGTTGTTTTTAAACTGAAACCGACGGAGGGAAAAGTCCTCCACCAATTTGTGGCGGACACTGAGACCAGCAAAGATGTGAACCTAGTCTTACAAATACAGTGAAACCTCTTTGAGAAGACCACCCAAAATTGCATGAAAAAAGTGGTCTTCTAGGGGGGTGGTCTTGTCAAAATCCGTCGCAGAAAATGTGGAGAGGTTTCACTGTAGTTTAATAAACCGTTATCCTTTATACTTTTTTGTGATCAAGACTATTTTTTAAAGGGGTTATCTGTCCTTTTTAGAAAACTCCTTTCTATGTACCCCGTTACGGAGGTCTAAGTTAGGGGGTATCTGCTATCCAGGATCCTTATCCCTTGGCCAGGGTAAGGAGAGGTTACAGAGAGGCAATCGCTCTGGAGTACCTGGCCTTCCTTGTTTCAATGGGCACTGTGTAATGTTTAGTTTCCCTTATGGTGGCGCTGCAGAGAACCTGGAACACTTACTGCCAGGTTACCCTATAGATGACGGCTGACTGTTTAGGGTATCAGCAGGTACACACTTCTGAGCTGCTTATTGTTAAGGGGCCCTTTTAACCAGAGGTTGCAATAACGCTTTATACGGTTAGTAAGGGTTAATTAATCCAGGTAAGGCTCTGTTCAGACCAGCCATTTACATAGACATGCCCGTTTTATTGGATGGACACAAAGGTATGGTATACTATGTATTAGTGTCGTTAGAAACAAAACAAAGAAAACAACGGAGCCTAAGAAGAGTAATGGCAGTCAGAGGACAGGGCAGACATTGGGGGAGATTTGTACCAATAAACTGTCTAACAGGCTGTGCGCCTCATTGATCAAGTGCTTACGGCTACATGCACACAACCGTAGTGGTTTTGCTGTCTGCAAATACTGATCAGTAATCCGCATATATACATGTCCACGTTGTATCATCAGTATGTCATCCGGATCTTATATGATTTATTAATATTAATAATAAACCTTATTTATATAGCATCAACATATTCCATAGCACTTTACAAATCAGAGGACACATGACACATTACGATGTGACAAAATAAACATCAAACAATAGGAGTGAGGGCCCTGCTCACAAGAGCTTACAATCTATGAGCAGATAGGGGGACACAAGAGGTCAGAGGGCTTGTTTGCTACCATGGTCCAGCCATCTTTTAATAGAGAAGGTTGTGTAACTGAAGCTGTATGAGCCGTCACCAGCCGGTATCTGTGAATATACATATACTAAGTGCAAGGAGTGCAGTGTAACTTCTAGATGGAGGGGCCGGATCTGAGGAACAGAGGAGGAAGGATAAAAGGTGTTATTGTTCTCCACCTCCGCACATTACACTGTGATCAGGGCACGTGATAAGCCTGACCATACAGATGGGATTTTAGGACAGTTTTGAAGCTGCTGTAGTTGGGTATTAATCGGATTGTCTTGGGTAAAGCATTCCAGAGCACCGGTACAGCTCGAGAAAAGACTTGGAGACGGAAATGGGATGATCGGATAACAGAGGACGCAAGTCTAAGGTCATTGGCAGAACAGAGAGGACGGTTAGGGCCGTAGACAGTGACGAGAGAGGAGATCTAGGGGGGCGCAGCACTATGGATGGATTTGTGGGTCAGTGTGATCATTTTATATTGTATTCTTGTATACTGTGATGGATGGGCAACCAATACAGCGACTGACATAAGGTAGATGCGTCTCTGTACCGGTCTGACAGAAAGATGAGTCTGGTGGCCGCATTCAGGACAGATTGTAGTAGGGAGAGTTTAGTAAGAGGAAGCCGGATTAGAAGAGAATTGTAATAGTGAAGACGAGAGAGAATCAGAGCGACAATGAGGTGAGAAAAGGGCGAATTCTAGAGATGTTTTTAAGGTGCAGGTGACAAGAGCGTGCAAGTGTCTGAATATGTGGGGTAAATCTGAGATTTGAATCAAATACAACTCCCAGACAGCGGACATGCCGCCTCGGGGTAATAGTAAGGCCATAGACAGAAATGGAGATATCAGGGTTAGGTCGGTTAGTAGATGGAGGGAACACAAATGTGGGCTAATATAGGACATGCTTCATAATTTGTGGACCCCTTCTATGAACTGGACACATGTCCGCAAAAAAGGTAGGTCTGGTCTTCAGTTTACAGTTCTCCTGACTGTTTGTGCTCTTATGTTCATGGCCCCCTCAGCAGCCCTATTACACACTAAGTAAAGGGTCGGAATACCTCTTTAAAGAGCATCTTTATCCCACTGCGTGATGTAGTCATCTACCATCATCTTATCTGTTGACTATGGTGACCAGAAGACCCATCCACAGGCAGACTCCAATGGTATGTAGTAATATGTAGTAACACAAGCCCCATTGTTTGCCGTGTTTACCTGGCTGGTGTCCTTATCAGATGGCATTGTGTCTTCCTAGGGCTAGTTTCTTCTGGTTTCTGGTTTCACACTATGCTGTGAATGACATGGGTGCGGCAGTTTCAGTGTGTGAATATTGCTGGGTAATAAACTTATATTATACCACAGACGATAAAGGAAACCAGAAGTATAAAGTTATACCTGGAAGTATGCTTCATAAGTGAGTCAGACGTAGCAGCGGCCGCACTGTCGGGTCTAGTAGAAATGACCCTGATATCTGTAACTAGTTACAATAGACTTTAATATACAGTACAATAGAGTATAATATAAAGTCCTAGGCCGCATTGAATAATACTATACCCTATGGGCTTCACGGCCCTCCTCCTTGCTTCATATAGATGGTTCTTCTGTCCTTCTTATAGTGCTCTGTTCACACACGTGCTATGACTGATCCAAAATGCAAACGCACATTGATGGACACCATTGATTTTAAAGGGAAACTGCCAGCAGTTTTGAGGGTCAAAGCTGCTGATAGATTCCATCTTAAGTCAATGGCGTCCGTCAGTGCATGTTTGCATTTGGCTATAGATGAGGGCTGAGCCTTGTAAACATACATCGGTTATGGAGGAATCCACATTTTGGTGGTCGCCGCTCCATACAGAGTAATAAGAAAAGACGCTCCAAAGTTATTTCATGGAGAAGTAGTTGTATTAAAACAGACGTATCAAGAGAGATGACAGATCATCTATAAATGGGTTGTATGAGAGCAGAATAACATGACTGCTTCTTCAAGGAATGGCACCCCTCTTGTCAAAAGGCTGTGTGTGGTATTGCAGCTCAGACTGCACAAGGGATTTACCTTCTAGCTCTCAGTTCTTTGACTGAGACCATATGGTAAGGGGAACTTTTTGAGATCTGTTCACTTGGTGCCATGCAGATCTGCCATTGCTGTGGCCCAGAGGCGGGGGCCTCGGCCTAGTAATATGGATGTGCTCGGGTCGCTCCCCCTGTGGACGCTGTGTTGCAGTGGTGGTAGCTGTGCAGCGCTGCATGCATTAAAGTAGGGACCCACTATACAGAGGTCACCATAAAGTGGCCAGTGGGCTTATATACCTTGATCCAAAGGTAGATTAACAGCCTTATGTTCATTTTTGCAGATTTTTCTGAGAATCCTAGATCAATATATAGTATTGGGATGTGCATCTCTAAAATGTAAAAAAAAAATAATGCTGTAATACCAGATACGGCCTATGGTCATGAGGAGGGCGGTGTTTGGAACAGAGCGGCCATGTTTTTCTATTCTCGTATAACCCTAATAACAGAACTGTAGCCAGGTCCTAGCCAAAATATCATGGCAAAGCAAAGATGAAGAGCTTGTAATGCGTTCCCAATGGAAACGAATAGAAGGCGCCCTCAGGCTATAAGCTGTATTGTGTGTCATTAGACTGTCGTCTCCAGCAGATAGTGCCCCCTATGTATGTGACTGAAGCACACTCCTTAAGTTCTCAGTAGTCATGAGTTATGTCAGGGACCCTGGGAATCCATAAACTAATATATCTATCCACATCCCTGAGCTCGGAGGGGACATTTAATATCCTATTGTTCACCGGTGATACTCTATCCCTTATACTACATGTGTATATATTACAGAGGGTTCTTGAAGTACTTTATGTACATTGTATTGTGTTGGGGTTCATGGCAGTATAATGGAGATCTGTCGCTTGTCACTGACGTCAGGGACTGCTGAGACCTGTGATTGGGCCTCAGCAGGTCACGTGGCCACTGCAGGACCCATGTGACCACTGAGGCTCAATCATAGGCCTCAGCGGTGCCTGATGTTAGTCGGGAGTCATGCTGGAGCCCAGGAGAGGTGAGTAACGCTTTTTGTTTGTTCTCTTCCCCTGGGCCTCTGCTTATTATACTCTCAGGTCTGAAGTGGTCCCGGAGTATATAATAGCGGTTTCGGTTCCGCTATGTTCAGGGCGAACCTTGTGACATGAATCAAGGTTAGTCCAACACTAGTACTGTAAAAGGGGCGGGGTTTAAAGGGGTTGTGACCTAAATAAACACCATTAGTCATAATCTAGGTAAAATACCAGATTTAATCATGATTTTAATTTACGTTATAGTTGCCCAGCCCTAAATGAAGGTTTTCTGCCAGGTTAGGAAGACGTCCCATATATCGCTGACTTTCTTCACTACTGACTTTTTTGTCTGGTCATTTCGGGTCCCTCGGGCTCAATTTGTGTCTGTCATAGAACTGATTAGATTGTCAGATTTTTTTCTGTTGTTCTGATCCACTGACAGACCAGAAGAACGGAAACCTGCACATCGGAGTGACCCTAGCGATGTCGTCAGAGATCAATCTCTAGGACTGTGTTAAACGCATGGAGGAGACCTGCCAGGTTATGTTCACATCTGCATCAGAGGTTTTGTTGCAGATACCAGCCATGTGAATTGCGGCATACACTACTATGTCTCCATGTCCACAGCACACGGTCTGAATTAACCCTTGAATTACCTTAGTTACCTTAGTAATTGCTTCTTCACATTTGGGACTTTCATTGCTCTTCTCAGATTCATCATCACCTTATCTTTGTGAACTGAGTTGGCGCGTACACCCGGGAAGTTCCTGGCAAATAATAATAATAATAATAATAATAGTCCTTTAATAGTCCCACAGTGGGGAAATTCAGTGTGTTACAGCAGCAAAGATAAGATAAGCAGATACAAATACAAATACAACATGTACAGGAATGTTCCAAGGTGAGAGGCATTACATTAATAGCAGACAGACAGATAGGACGTAGCAGAGGGGGGGGGGGATTTAACAGGCAGAGAGATATTTCAGTTCTCTGTGTGTAATGATCTCCGCTTAGGTCGGTGTTGGTTGTACAGCCTAACCGCGGTGGGGAGGAAAGACTTCCGATAGCGCTCCTTCTCACACCTAGGGTGGAGCAGTCGGTCACTGACAGTACTGCCCAGCGCAATCACAGTCTCATGCATAGGATGGGAGTTATTCTCCCGCATGGAGCTCACCACGGACAGTATCCTTCTGTCACCCACCACCTGCACTGGGTCCAGTGGGCTCCCCAGGACAGAGCTGGCCCTTCTAATCAGCTTGTCAAGTTTATTTCTGTCCCTGGTTGATATACTGCTCCCCCAGCAGGCCACTCCAAAGAAGATGGCTGATGCCACTACCGAGTTGAAGAAAGTCCTAAGAAGTGCCCCCTGGATTCCAAAGGCTCTCAGCTTCCTAAGCAGGTAGAGCCTGCTGTGGCCCTTCCTGTACAGGGCCTCCATATGATCTGCCCAGTCCAGCTTATTATTAAGGAGCAAACCCAGGTACTTATAGGTGTTCACAATCTCGATGCCTGTCCCCAGGATGTCCACTGGTTTTGGAGGGCATCTGCCTTTACGGAAGTCCACCACCATCTCCTTGGTCTTCCCCGCGTTAATCTTCAGGTGGTTCCGGTGGCACCAGTCCACAAAAACCCGGTTCAGTTCTCTGTACTCCCTGTCATCATCATCTGTGATGAGACCCACTATTGCAGAGTCGTCAGAATACTTCTGTAGGTAGCAGCTGGATGAGTTGCACCTAAAATCTGCAGTGTACAGTGTGAAGAGGAAAGGGGCGAGAACCGTACCCTGAGGTGCCCCCGTATTACAGATCACGGTACCTGACACACAGTCTCGGGCTCTCACATACTGAGGTCGCTTTGTGAGGTAGTCTAGGATCCAGTTGGAGAGGTGGTGGTCCACTCCAGCAAGGCCCAGCTTGTCTCTCAGTAACCTGGGCTGTATGGTGTTAAAAGCACTGGAGAAATCAAAGAACATTATTCTCACCGTGTTGCCTGGTTTTTCCAGGTGAGACAGAGCCCTGTGCAGAAGGTGGATGATGGCATCATCTACCCCAATGCCCGGTCGATAAGCAAACTGGAGGGGGTCCATAGCGGGGCTCACTAGAGGGCGAAGATGTGTGAGAACCAATCTCTCCAAGATCTTCATCAGGTGGGATGTCAGTGCTACAGGTCTGTAGTCGTTGAGGTCCATAGGGTGAGGTTTCTTTGGAACTGGTACCACACAAGAAGATTTCCATAATTCAGGGACTATTTCCTGCCTCAGGCTCATATTATACATATATGTAATTATACCACACAGCTGGTCCCCACAAGTCTTAATTAGCCTTGCACTGATGTCATCTGGCCCTGCGGCTTTCCTCGCCTTGATCTTTTTCATCTCCTTCCTCACCTGGGCCCGTGTGAAGGTCAGACTGTGGTCAGATAAAGACAGATTTCTGGATTTACTGGTCTGTTGGGAAGTGGCCGCATGGGGAGATGGTGAGAAGTCATTGTGGTGGGGGGAGCTGAAGGACATTCTGGGGTGGGAGGAGCTGGTGTGTGATCAAATCTGTTGAAGAAAAAATATGCCAGAGGAGTCCATGAGGGCCCCTTACACTCAGCATTTCATCCTTTATCATATGCTGGGCTGTTTATTCTTTGGCATGCAGTTTATTTTTTTTTTTTACTGTATAGATGTAGTCGTCTGCTGCACTGCTGATAAAGGGGGACACTATAAGAACGTATACCGCACACTGGGCCCTATAGGTGACATATTCCACTGTATTCTGAGCGTCCTCAGACCTGTGCACTTTTTCTTTTCTGATGAGGAAGGGTTTTATAAAGAGGATGAATAACAAGTAGACCTGTGTAGGAGAATTTTCTATTTTTGCAGCAGTGCAGGTGTCGCACCACTAGATGTCACTGCAGCACAAAGCATGTAGCAGAGCTCACTGAGTCCAGGTTGTATAGCGAGATCGATGTAGTGACCTGCACCGTCCTGTAATTTCATTAACTCTTAGATTTATTTTCTGGTTATTGTTCAGGAACATCAAGCTAATGTCTGCCATCCATTTCTTTAGTATAATATTAGCAGCATATAATTTATATATTATATTTGTCTGTGTTGATATATTTATTTTGTATATATTCAGTCTGCATCTGTATTGTGCACTGTAGCTGGGCTGTGATTCCTAACCAGGTAAATTAACTTTTCACATCTTCTGACTCTCATGACGTAAAAGTAATATTGATAGGACCTGAAGCAATGTGGAGGGTGAGCGCGTCCTGCACATTAATGTCAGAGGGGGTGTTTGTCTTTTAGGCCAGTATATGTCAAGATATTTTCCGTTCTCCTACGTACAATGTATAGCATATAAAACTGAGGTGCCTTAAAGGGGTTTTCCAGGCTAAACATATTGATCCTAAGATTGATGGGGGTGCACACGAGGCAGATATTATTCCACCAAGGGTCTCTCATGGATCTAGCGATTACATAGTAAAACCTGTGAGGTGCGTTTTTGCTGCCGATTCTTACACTTTTCACTCTTATATATTAAAGGTGTTGAAAGTCCTTTTTTTATTAGGATGGGGTTTTGCAAATCCTGCTCACTTGTATTTTACTGTAATTTGGTGCGGAGTCTGCTGCAGCATGTGAATTCAGCCTAAACTTCTGGGTAGCTGCCTATAGGTGGCACTAGAGAGACAGTTTCCTTCTTTCTGAGTGTTTTTGCTTAATTTTATCAGGGGCTTTGCTGTATAGGCTAACACAAGGATGTGTATAAGGAGAGCCAGTACCTTCCAGGAGCTTGTGGATGAGGAGAACAGATGGAGGGCTCTGGAGTGCAGCAGTAGTCGTCTTGTGTAGGACCAGAAGATAAGGGGGCCAGTAGCCTATGACAGATCATCAAGGAGATAAACCTAAAGGGCAGAAGATTTATTTTTGCTGAAGCTCTTGAATCTGCACTCATCGCTGTGGAAAAGCTGAGTCACTATTGAAGCAAGGAGACAGTTACCCAGTCAGGTGTCTGGCTCCTCTCTGCAGAGTCCCAAGGGTTAACAGAGTGGAGAAAAGATCTACCTAACCTATATCTGAGGTGGTCTGACCACCAGAACCCCTACAGATCTCCAACATGGGGAACCCTGGTCCTGTGTTTTTCCTTACTTCCCTGGCTAGGAGTTGGAAGGGAGTGGCAGGGTGCATGCCTGACCACCGCTTTATTTAAAGTCTATGGCACTGGCCATATTCGCTAAATAATAGTTGGCTATATTCTTCAGTGCCTTAGGTTTTAAGTAGGGAAGTGCACACGTGTGACCACCATTCTAACTCCTCCTCACTGTGGTCATGCAGCAAGGAGCAACAGGGGGCTTAGGATCCCCGATCTAATGATGGGGCATGGAATCCACAGCAGTCAGACATTTCATCACCAATCCTGTGGGTAGGTGATAAGTCTTTTGTGGGCAACCCCTTTTAAGGTATTTTTAGGGCTTGTGCCCCCCCTGCTGCTGGAAGAGACCTTGGTATTCATTGTTGCCTTTTCAATGAATACCAAGCATAGCGCCATACATTACTTAGTGGTTGTGCTCAGCATTGCAGCTCAGTCCCATTTACTTGAATCACCAGACCAATGAACCTCCCTGGCTGCTGATCTGTGGGGGTGCCAGGTATCTGACCCACATTGATCAGATATTGCTGACCTATCCATGTTTAGCTCCCAGAAGTTACATGAGTCCCCTCCATATTTAAATGCAGCCGTGGTTATGCATGCACATCTCTATAGGACTGCCGCAGAGCAGCTGATCACGGCGCCTGCTATCTCAGGTAGTCCCATAGAACTGAATGTAGAATCAGTGCACAGACAACCACAGCTCCAGTTAGGGGATTCTGGGTCACTGGGAGTCCCAGTGGTTGTACCCCTACTGATCAGGCACTTATCCTGTAGCTAGGGCATAAAGTCTTCCTTGTGGGACAACACTATGACCTATACTTAGGAAAGGTCCTCAATATGTGATCAGTGGGGGTCAGGCACCTGGAACCCCTACAGATCAGCTTGCTGGAGAGGTTGCAGCCTTTGGATGAATACTACAGACTCCGCGCGCTGTACATATCGTAAGTGCTGTGCTTTCATTTGCCGAATGGGGCCGAGTCGATGACTATGACAGCACCAGGGCATGGGCAGAGTGAAGAGACTGTACCGCTTGTGATCTCTTAAAACAGCTGATTGTCCTGGGTGTCAGACTGGCACGGTTCACAATACGTACATCCTGGAAAACCCCTTTAAGGAGCCTTTGTAGTAAGCATCAAAAGCGGATATCCCCTTTAAGGCATTTGTATATTGCCTAATGCAGCTAATCCAAGGATTGCAATGGCTCCTGAGCTGCTTGCACCTCCCTCCCTGACTGACTCACAAGATCCCTCTCACTGTTACTGATATATAGCAAAGAGGGATCACTGCGGGGCGGAAAATCACTTTATCTGCTCATTACCATAAACTGCACCCTGTTTGCTGCTGTGTAGTATGGCTGTATCACAGAGCTCACATACAGATAGGCGCAGGCTTTTCTTCATTGTGTTGGTGTTCCTCCAACAACCTAGTAAACCAACTGATGGGTAAATTGACCCCCTATGATATTGGCCCTATTTCCTAGGTACTTAGTAGTGGCAGGGACTGATGTAAGGTAATATAGTGCACATACGGTGGAGTGTCCTGATCCTATATAAATACATGGGATTATATAGGGGTACTATAGTTTACCTTCCCAATACTGATGAGCTACAGAGCAGACTGAAGCCCTCCTGTGTTGTGTGGGCGCTGCAGGATTGTATAGGAGGAGGTGAGAACCTGTACGATGTGTGAGACGCCAGGCTCCGTCTGACACCTTACTGGAAATCCATCCTGTGTTGTGACTGCAGTCATCGCGCTTCTCTCTGCATTGCAGTGTACGGCGAGTGTAGGGATCTGTGACAGAATCAGGGCTGTGTACAGGCTTTATGGCTATGCTGGAGGCTCCTCGTACACTGCTTTATTACATACTTTTATCTACAACTCTATCTGTTCTGCTGTCTATCCAGTACAGGTTAAGCTATAAGCCGGATGTCCTGTGCTGGAGAACTGCAGAGCTCAGCATAACAGTTTGCATGTCAAATTTAAAGGGGACCCGTTTGCTCTCCTGGCATGTCTGTTGTAGTAAATAATTGTGTTCACTATTGAAGAGCACCTGTCACCAGGTCTGAAAAACCAAGTCACATCCATCGTCTGATCGGCGCTGTCACCCTGAGCATTTTGGTGCTTTGTTTATCGAAGTCTGTTCAGCCATTCCAAAGATACAAGCCCTTATACTTGGGATGCAGATTAGGGTTTATTAGTCAAGTGGGCGGTAACACTGCATGTCTTACAACACACAGAGAAACCAGTGTCACCGCCCCCTTGGCTAGTAGACTTAAATCTGCAACAACACTACAAGGGTTTATATCTGTTTGGAATGGCTGAACAGATATGGATAAATCAGATGATGGATGTCATTGGGCTTTTCAGGTGACAGGTCCTCTTTAGATAATTCTGGAACATTGTCGCTTAGAACTATGCATTGTGGCATTACGGTTATTCCTCCTTTTTTAATATTGATGAAAAATTGACAACTGGGCGCTACCATTCTCCTGCACAGTCTGATGCTATTAGCATTGCTTGGAAAATATGAGACTATGTAGGGACACACACCCACAGCTGGTAACCCCAGTTGTCTGTCTATTCATACATTTCCAGGAAGAACAATAGAGGGACAGCACAACACAGAATTGTACAAAGAAATATAGTATGTCATTTATTTTTTTAATTTTTTTTT
This sequence comes from Leptodactylus fallax, assembly GCA_947044405.1. Lineage (NCBI taxonomy): Eukaryota > Metazoa > Chordata > Amphibia > Anura > Leptodactylidae > Leptodactylus > Leptodactylus fallax. The sequence continues at coordinate 10,510,036 of CAMRHE010000006.1, forward strand.
TCCCGTAAACTTCAACTATGTAGCCTCTTCAAAATGCTTTATGGTAACCTGTATGCTCACTGCAGATATAGGCTGTCATGGGTGTCGGCAGAGCATTGGACGAATATAGCTATGGTAACAGACAGTGGATCGGATGCCCTAAATCTAGGAGGATTGGGCACATACAGGACATGGTGTGTTTAGTCTTCCCTCTGCATATGTGATACTGATAACTTATTCTATAGGGAACTTGTCATTGCGCCCCCATCCTTCACGCCATCTGTGAGTCACTGGATGACAGGACACATGTACAGAGCCTGGATTCTCCATCCTGCTTTATCAATTTCCCAGAAGATGGTCGGACTTGACTAGTCTTGAGCTATAGCCCATTTCTGGACGTTGCGATCGCTGTCCATTATTTGGTGGCTGCAGCTTGAAATAGGCTGTTCAGTATACTATTCTGTGGTCCATCTGGTCGCTGCAGCGTGACAGGCTAAGAGTCCGACGTTACCACTGCAAATGACCGATCTGTCTAACTACTGGATTATTTATCCTAATGGCGATGTAAGAATTAGTAAAGCCTGTGTGAGATATGTAACTTGTGATGTTCTAATCCCCTTATTACATTATCCTGTTGTGTGACTATAAGACAAGGCGTTTTACACAACACTGACATATATATTCATTCATTCATTCATTTGCAGGTTGAACTTGGTGGAAGCGTTTGTGACCGACACTGAGCTGAGACAATGTCTGCAGGAAGATTTGCTACGTCGCTTTCCAGATCTTAACCGCTTGGCCAAAAAGTTTCAAAGACAGAATGCAAACCTGCAGGATTGTTACAGGCTGTACCAGGCTGTGAACCAGCTGCCTAGTGTCATCCAGGCCTTGGAGAAGTACGAAGGTAGGAGTCAGAGGATGGGAATCAATGTATCTGAATAGGCATGTGAAGGGTTTCATTGCAATGACGGCCTCTGTGGAAAGTGCTCATCATTATGGTGCAAAACCTTCATCCTGCAGAGATCTGTGGGATATATGCATCCATCACTGAATCTGATCTCCAGATGTAAGTGTGTGTTCACACTTGGTTTTCACTGCTTACTAGGATTCCTGTGTTGGTATACACACAGATGTGTCAGTAGTGTCAGAGCAGGAACTTTTCCTGCCTCATTGGCAAGCAGAGATTTAACCGCATTTTGACTCCTTAGGAACCTTACAAGTCTTACAAACCTTGTTGTACTGTGTGTATTCATGGATCACCATTTCTGTGGCAGGTCAGTTTGTGAAATCCCTGATCGGGTGGATCTGCCCCAGTCACTTGTAAGCTCTTATTCACACGCACATGTGTCTGCCATGATACCCGTCCGTGTGTGTTCCAGTTTTACCGGCCTGAATACTATGCAAGGAGAAGGGCTGATCACAGTACTGACAATATTATGCAGGGCAACAAGTACTTCTATGATGTAGTAGATAGATAGATAGATAGATAGATAGTGCTAAGAGTCCTTTCCCCTCATTTAGACCTGGTAAGTCAGGCACACATGGACATTTTCAAGGCTTAGACTCAGATGTGCAAGTAAAGGTTAGTGTTAAGTGGAAGATTCTAGGAGTAACCACATCTCAGCTGTGCACACACAGACTGCTGCCAAGCGTTGAAGCACCTGGCACATAAAAATTGGCTGTCTGATGTTTCCTCACTCACTACAAAGCTCCAAACTGCTTCTAAAAGAGACCTCAGCATAAGGCTGTATTCACACTAACGCATGCTCTACTTTTTGACATATCAGAAACACGGCCCCATTTTCAGGGATCTGAACCTCCCATTATAAGTGGGTCCTTGAAAAAATATGATGCCACACTGGTCCTGACTTGGCTGAGACAAAACCTGTTTGAGAATTAGCAAGGTGAAGTGAATATAGCCTAAGAACTGTGGGGAATATTTATGAAGACTGGAGTATTGAATGCTACTCTTCAGAACCTCTGAATCTGTTTACATGGTTGGTTTTCTGCACACAAGACTAAGATGATTGCACATGTCAAGTGGTGGCTGTAGGGACGTAAAGCAGGTCGCCACTGGACTCCTCAGCTGTAGAAATGTGTTCTCTGGGCTGCCTCTTACTTTCCAACAATTTGATGAATAAATCTGTTTAGTGGATGCCTGGAGATGGTTACCTACAGGAATGTATAGTACCTACTGTAAAATATGGAGGAAGAGGAGGAGGGATAATTGGGGTTGTTTTTCAGAGTGATTTTAAAGCAGGTCTATGGAGTGTGTAGGCCAAACTGAATCCGACTCCTTCATATATGGCTGACAGTCATGGTCAGACAGAAGCAGTAAAGATCCTCTAATCTATTAAAAAGCGATTGATTCCTATGAAAGTAAATATGTAATAAACTGTACATCTAATTATCTAATAATAATTGTATAACATATTTAAAAATATTAATTTTATTTTGAAGCCAGAGTTGGTAACTCCACCCAAAATAGGTGCCAACTCCGACTCCACAGCCCTGTTTTAAAGATGTTGTTATCCAAGGCCCTGCCTGTGCTTTGGACAGGTCATTATTTTCAGTTCGGTGGGGGTCTGACACCGAGCCCCTGCATAATTCAACTTAGCATAGTGTGTGGAGCCAGAAGCTGGCGGCTCTGTACACTGTGTAGTGACCCAACTGTACGATTGCAGCTCAGCTCCCATTCACATCAGTGGTAACAGAGCTGTAATAATGTGGCTCATCTGCTGCACAGTCTACAGAGCTTTCTGTTATCCTTACTTGCTGTTGCACTTGTTATTGCTCACTTGCTCACCTTGCTGGAGTGGACCACCACCTCTCCAACTGGATCCTAGACTACCTCACAAATCGACCTCGATACGTGAGAGCCCGGGGCTGTGTGTCAGGTACCGTGATCTGTAATACGGGGGCACCTCAGGGTACGATTCTCGCCCCTTTCCTCTTCACACGGTACACTGCAGATTTTAGGTGCAACTCATCCAGCTGCTACCTACAGAAGTATTCTGATGACTCTGCAATAGTGGGTCTCATCACAGAAGATGATGACAGGGATTACAGAGAACTGAACCAGGATTTTGTGGACTGGTGACAGCGGAACCACCTGAGGATTAATGCGGGGAAGACCAAGGAGATGGTGGTGGACTTCCGCAAAGGCAGATGCCCTCCTAAACCAGTGGACATCCTGGGGACGGGCATCGAGATTGTGAACACCTATAAGTACCTGGGTTTGCTCCTTAATAATAAGCTGGACTGGGCAGATCATATGGAGGCCCTGTACAGGAAGGGCCACAGCAGGCTCTACCTGCTTAGGAAGCTTAGAGCCTTTGGAGTTCGGGGGGCACTTCTTAGGACTTTCTTCAACTCGGTAGTGGCATCAGCCATCTTCTTTGGAGTGGCCTGCTGGGGGAGCAGTATATCAACCAGGGACAGAAATAAACTTGACAAGCTGATTAGAAAGGCCAGCTCTGTCCTGGGGAGCCCACTGGACCCAGTGCAGGTGGTGGGTGACAGAAGGATACTGTCCGTGGTGAGCTCCATGCGGGAGAAGAAGTCCCATCCCATGCATGAGACTGTGATCGCGCTGGGCAGTACTGTCAGTGACCGACTGCTCCACCCTAAGTGTGAGAAGGAGCGCTATCGGAAGTCTTTCCTCCCCACCGCGGTCAGGCTGTACAACCAACACTGACTCCCCATTGTGGGACAATTAAAGGACTATCTATTATTAATATTATTATTATTATTATTATTATTTGCTTGTAGGTGAATGGGTACAAATTCTTACAGCGATGCTCCAAAATATTTTGGAAAACCTCACCAGAATAGTGTAGGCTAGGATCCTTGCTGCATCGATGGTCATTAAGGGTCATTGGTGCACTATACAGACCCCTCTCTTGATCATGAGACATCCTTATACCTACATATTGGGTGATAACTTCCAGTCCTTTGATGGCTGACACTGTCCGACATTCATTCCTGTTTCCTCGCTGATGAATTTCCAAAGTTTTTCTCTCTTCCCCAGATTCATTACAAGACCATGAACACCTCCAGACATCTTGTTAGCAGATCTTAAACTTCCATTGATTTAAATGAAAGTTAATGCTCCGGCTATGACTGGCGTTATGACAGCTGGCTTGTTTCTCCATTCAGTAGATCTTAAAAGAATAAGATACTGAAGCACTAAAACGGGTTATAAATATTTAAGCACTAAGTACCTTGTAAGGAGATGCTGAATCCAGGAAACCTAAATTTTCCTCCCATTTAGCTTAAAACACTGAGTAGTTTTATAGGACGGAGCAACCTGTAAAAATCATTATAGAATATGTAAATGTTTAAGGAGTTAATAGACGGTGACGATCTGAGACAAACCGCTAGGAAACCTATTCCCCCGTACTGACACGACTTGTTTTTAAGGCTGAAGCAACACATTGCGGAAAAGCTGTGTTTTTTGCTACAGAATTGGATTTGGGCTACATGCTTTATTAGTGTGCTCGCCATGTTTTTCACGGCTAGGACGCTCTTCTCTATGGCTGCATGTACACGCCCCGTGTATTATCCCAGTCATACCTCAGGATAGGTCCTATATCGGCTACATACACACGTGGACAAAATTGTCGGTACCCCTCGTTTAATTAAAGAAAAACCCACAATGTAGTTTGGCAAATTCCAGTCTGGCTTTTTTATGATTTGTTGACAAGCCACAAAGCTTCTGGGAGAATGTCCTATGGACAGATGAGACAAAAATCAAAATTTTTGGCAAGGCACATCAGCTCTATGTTCACAGACGGAAAAATGAAGCATATCTTGAAAAGAACACTGTCCCTACTGTGAAACATGGAGGAGGCTCTGTTATGTTCTGGGGCTGCTTTGCTGCATCTGGCATAGGGTGTCTTGAATCTGTGCAGGGTACAATGAAATCTCAAGACTGTCAAGTGATTCTACAGAGAAATGTGCTGCCCAGTGTCAGAAAGCTTGGTCTCAGTCGCAGGTCATGGGTCTTGCAACAGGATAATGACCCAAAACACACAGCTAAAAACACCCAAGAATGGCTAAGAGGAAAACATTGGACTATTCTGAAGTGGCCTTCTATGAGCCCTGACCTAAATCCTATTGAGCATCTTTGGAAGGAGCTGAAACATGCCGTCTGGAAAAGGCACCCTTCACACCCGAGACAACTGGAGCAGTTTGTTCATGAGGAGTGGCCAAAATACCTGCTGAGAGGTGCAGAAGTCTCATTGACAGTTACAGGAATCGTTTGATTGCAGGGATTGCCTCAAAAGGTTGTGCAACAAAATATTAAGTTAAGGGAACCATCATTTCTGTCCAGGCCTGTTTCACGAGTTTTCTTTTTTAAAAAATTCTGTTGAAGCCTGGTTGAAAAGCAATGTCTGAGTTTCATTTGTTCATTTTCATAGAATTTTTATATATTATTACTTTTGTCAGATTCAAGTTATTTCTGTGACCATTGTGGGTTTTTCTTTCATTAAACGAGGGGGACCAACAATTTTGTCCACGTGTGTACCTAAATCCTCCAAGGAAGGACAATCGGTGAACCAACATGTGGTCATGATACATGTGTGGAATGACATCTTGTCTATCAAGCCCGATCCCACGGAAAAGCTATTAGAGCACAAATTGCTGGAAAAATGAATGGTGGACTTGTTCAGGTCTCGTGGAGTCTATGACTTGACCGGTCAGGATTGTGTATATTTGAGATATATGTGTGTGTAATATATATATATATATATATATTTATTTATTTATTTTAATGTGTATGTATGTAGTGGGGGGGGGGGGGGGGTTATGTATTATATAACAGTACTTATAAAGATTAATGTACTGATAAACCTTCCTGAGTTGGAGATGAAGCGTCGTACATGCGTCTGCCCTTTGCTATGATTATTTGTGAATGTTCCCTGTGGGTTCATTTCATTATCACCCATTAAGAAGACTTACAGTCCTGGTAAGTGGCCGCGCTCCTCATTCATCATGCCCTGCAATGACATGGGCTCAGCCATTACTATTAATTGAGTTGTTGGACCAGGCAAGCATCCAACCGAAATGTAATTTTTCTGATTTTGTCCTTGACCCATCCAACTCCTTCCATTTTTTTTTTTTTTTTTTTGTAAAAAATAATTTTCCACTTGCCATGTTTTACGTAACCTTGAGGTGCGTTTCACTCCTACCGAGGCTCAGAAGCATTGCATGAGCAGGCAAATGGTAAAATTCGCATTCTTCTATATATTTGATGCCTCATTTCCTGTATCCAGGTTTTAATTTATTTCTACTAACCTTTCAATCTGGAGCGCTAATATTAGCAATAGCGGTGACCCCTAATCTCCGAGGTTTACAGAACTTCCTTCTTTCAATTTTCTTTATTTTGCACACAAGTAAGGACAAGGGGAAAAGAAAAAGGTAGTCAGGATATATTTGCAGGAAGCTTAGTCAGACATTGTAGAAAAGATGGCAATAAATAGACTTGTAGGGACAGGAGTGAAATGAAAGTCGAATACACCAGTTTATACACAGACGGACATTCATTCACACAGACGGACAGACAGACAGACATTCACATGCGCACACAGACATACGCACGCACATATACATATATACGCATACACATATGTGCCACATTAAATCAGATGTTACGAAAACTTTCTTCTGCGTGACCCCAGCATACACGGTATAAACAAAACTGCCGTTTTTTCGGACAGACCCCACACAGATCAGCTGTATTAGCAGGACGTGCAGACTACTGCTATACAAGTAATAGGAGCGGCCCTGCAGTTCCCCGTAAGCACCATTATACAGTGGATGGGGCTGATGTTGTATGCACTAGCTACGTCCGGCACCCGGAGGCTGCTAGCACAGCTGATCTTTTTTGTGGTCTGGGTGTCGGACCCTGACAGCTCACATAGCGATGACCTATTGCAGAATGAAAAAATTATTTGGTGCAAAAAAAAAGGCCCCACGTTGCGGAAATGCAGATTTTTTTGCTGCAGATTTTGTTGCGGTTTCTTGAGCCAAATCCAGGAGTGGACTGAGCAGAAGGTAGAAGTATAAGAACTTCCTGTATATTTCCCCACCACTTTTGTGGCCATTCTTGACTTTGGCTCAAACAAACGCAACACAATCTGCAACCAAAAAAATCTGCGTTTCTGCAATGTGGGGCCTCAGCCTTAAAGGCGTTTTCCCACGAACCACGCCTATGCCCTGTCTACTGGATAGAGGATGAGTGCCTGCGCATGGGGCGTCCCACTGATCATGGGAACATTGGTCACCTTTGTGAATGACGTTGTTGTGCACATGCGTGACGCCAGCTTCTTTGGGACTGACAAAGTCCTGTACTCCGCTACCTCCTTTTAGTCCACTAGAAGTGAATGGAGTGGTGGCCATACAAGAATACTACTACTCTATTCGCACCACGGATTTTGCCACCCCTGTTTTGGTGATCAGTGGGACCTCAAGTGGTCAGACTCTTATCCCTATATTGTGGAAAACCCCATTCATTTTTAAAACGTAAAGTTTTGAGATTAATATAGGGGATCGGGTGTGCGGGGGGGTCTGGAGAATGGGCCATTTTGCACTGCAGTTGTATTAGTAGGAGAAACAGGAATGTTATCTATGGAGAAAGACGGAGTGTGTGTACATAGTTTGGGACTTCTGTGTTTTTTGACTGTGTATTGATGGGTCATTCATATTGATAAGTTGTCCCCTGGTCTTGTGATGATCCAGCCATGTGGAGAACAGGTTGGGGTTCTAGATTAGTTTGGTTTCCCTGACCTAAAGAAGTCTAGGACTCACTGAAGAAGAACATTGGTTTGATGCCCTCTAGGGGTATATTCACATGCAGCAGATTAGTTGCAGAAATTTCTGTCCCAGTCATGTCAACAGGTCTTGTGTATGCCAATAAAAGAAGACATGTCTGCCATGCGACGTCACCCTTATAGGGGTATTCCACTTCTTATTCCTTTATGGCCTGGGGGGAGTACGGATAAAGTCAAGCAGGCCGTTTCCATAGATCCGCTTTTTTGGGGGGGGGGGGGAGTTACGGAAATGGCAAAGAACCGTCCGCTTAGTGACTGAGATTCTGATCTAAGCCATGAGAGGGTGTGAAGGGTGTACATCCACTAAACAGAATACAAAGTTGCTACCCAAGGAGTGGTATGTGGTAGTCACATGATCCATCACGGCCAATCAGTAACTGTGAAACAGATCATGTGACATGCACACCACAAACTGGAATTACGGTCTTTATCACATCCCTTCAGACTCTTGGAAGATGAGACACCATATGATTCCACAAACCCATGAAATGTATTTTATCCCCCACGCTGTTGGCACTTCTGGAGACCAGGGCTGGAGTCTGAGTCAGGAAAAAAAAAGTTGTCAACTCAATTTTCTTTTATAAAAGTGTTATTATTATTATTATTATTATCGATTCTTCAGAAGTGGAATTCAATCCAAATTTCAGGAAATCTTTGATTCTCCACGATTCTGGATTTCCTGATGCTTCGCAGTATCAAATATTTAGTAAGGACCTTTGTGACATCAGACGGTCACATGATGTTCTCTAGTGATGTCATTGGGTAGGCGTGTCTTTGCTTGTTAGCAGATCCTTCACATGAATAAAAGTTGTCCGTGCTAGAGAGAGAGAGAGACATGACCGCGGCATCCAAGGGCTTCCACCATTTTTCCGCCCACCCCAGCTCTTTGCAGCCTGGAAATAGCTGTTTATTCGCCGCAAAGTAATTTGGATCGAAGCAAATTTTTTTTTGAACTTCGAATCGAACTTTTGAGAAATTCGCTCATCTCTAATTATTATTAACAATAATATATTTTTTTCTTTTATTGGTTTTGTTTTTATTTTATTTACTATTATATTTTATAATATTATACAATTTTTCTATAATTAATGATGTATAGTTTTGTAACATATTTTACTCATAGGAATTCCATCGCTGACTCTTTGTGAATTCGAGGATCTTTACTTTACTTCTTCTATCTGACCATGCTTGTCAGACATTTATGAAGCAGTCGGAGTCAGGCTGTGTAAAAATCGAGTTGGTGGTTTGGCCTACGCACCCCACAGCCCTGCTGGAAATGTTTCCCTAGGAAAGCTGTGCCCACTTGGCACATCACACCGATGTCACTACGTTTGTGGGTCAGTCATAGTGATGGCTCGCTTTAACAGCGGTCTGGAAAGAATTTTTTTTTTTTGAGGTTTTTTTGTCCTCACTGTAAATTTTCCCTCTGGATTTGTGGGTGGAAAATCCTCAGTGTATTACAGTACCAGCGAAACGTATGAGATTTACGCAAATCTCGCCCACATACTGAGGACAAAATCTGCAGCAGAAGTTGACCGTGGCGCTAATTTAAGTGTCAATTTCTGCTGTAGTGTATAGGATGAATTTTTTGGTAGATTTCTTCAAAACCCAAGACCATTCCGCATACATATTTTCCTGCAGGTTTACCTCTGGATTTGCTGCAGAATCTAAAGTGTAAAATGTTCACGTGTTGGCGTATCTTAGTATAGGTGTCCTTTCGCTATATTTTGCAGTTGTTTAGAGGGGGGGTTGCTGAACATTCTTGTAATATAACCTGTTGTACTTTCTTTTAGCAGAGAACAGGCTCTAAAGCTCTCCCCGTATTCACCCTGTATGTACAGATATGCCAGAACAAACTCCAAAGGGCTGGAATGGTCACTTCAAATGGTTGAATCTCTGGTTTTATATCATCTAGTAAACCTGGTGTCATTTGAAAGCCGAGTCTCGCAAACAATATGGTAGTTATTTCTATAACAGAAACAAAGAAATCACCAGATAAAAACACAGTCAGGAATGCGATTTTTATATTCTGAAATTTTTAGCTTTCAAGCGATACCAGAAGCTTTTTTTTCTAGGTGGTGTAAGACCTGAGCTACAGCTATTTGTTACACCCCTTACTTAGAGACCTTTCATGTCCTATGGCATCAGCAGTAGGGGTGGAAAGCTGACAGTGGGCTGAATCTGGCGCACAGACATTGGCGGTATTATACACTACTAGAAAGCTGACAACGCACTGAATTCAACGCACTGTCAGCTTTGCTGGTAAGCACCCCTGCAACCGGAGATAGTGGTGCCGGCACCGATATTCCTCCATTGCTACAAGGGCGCACCTTACAGCTCAACGTCATCACTGGTTCTCCCCTGACAGTACAAGGCTATGGAAGAGTACTGTCTGGGGGGAACGTTCCTCACAGCCCGGCGATGATGCTGAGCTGTACGGCGTGTCCTTCTGACAATGGAGGAATATAGGTGACGCACCTCTATCTCTGTTTGCATGGGTGCATACCGACAAAGCTGACTTCAACGCACTGTCAGCTTTCTTGCAGTGTACAGTATAATACCGCCAATGTCAGGGGACATGAAAAGCCTCTTAAGTATTTGCTGTATCTGTATATACTGGCAGTACAGGGTGAATATGGGGTAGATTTCCCTAACACTTGGAGGGGTTTTCTGTGAGTTGAATATTGATGACCTTTCCTTAGGATAAGTCATCATTGTCTGATCGGTGCTGGTCCGATACCCTAGACCCTTACAGATCAGCTGTTCAAACCTTCTTCCGCTTCACAGGCGCTTGTGATATCCTCTTCCTTCATCCTGTAGCCTCTTAGCATCCTGGTCCTATTCAAGTGAATGGAGTTGACCTGTCATACCAAACATCGCCGCTACGCAGCATGTGGCGCTTTGCTTGGTATTGAGTGAAGAGGCCACAGCGCTTCCCTGAACACTGCAGACTGATCAGCTGATCTGTAGGAGTCCCAGGTGTCAGACACCTACTTATCCTAAGTCCTGGAAGACTCCATTATGATATGCCCATACGTAAACTAGTCCTGGAAGACCGCTTTAACTAAAATGGAAGCTGCCATGATGGAGGGTTTTACATTGGGCTTTATAGAGGCCATTTATGAGGCTTCTCTTGCATTACCTTGGTGTTTACCTGTCAATAAACAGCAGCAGTTCTGTATTTAGACATTGCGGGTTACCTTTATTTTGCGGTTTTGTTCAGTAATAACCACCGTTGTCTAAGGCAGAGACAATTGCTGGATTCCTCGTCGTCTCCGCTGTATAATTTCTTCCTTTTGCTGCCTGCCAGCTCCCGTCTGCGCAGTGCGGTCTCACTATATCTGCTCTTCATTGCCGGCTGATATGTCTGCCTCGCAGGTACCTGTTTAGATTCTTTCAAAGCCATTTACGCTCCACATTACAGAGAGGATTTTTTTTTTTTTCCTTTTTCTAAATGAGCTGCTGAGTAAGTAATAGTTTATAAAGCATTTCATCAGCTAAACGGCGTCCCCCGCAGTGCAGACTGATGGCTGCGGGATGTGGTTGCAGCAAATTACAGATAAATGAGCTCGATTGGGTCAGCCTTCCCTGTTACCTTGTGTTGACTCCATAAATCCACCCTGTGGTGCTCTTTTTCCTGAGTGGGCATGATCCCAGTTATTTATTGGCGTACACTACCTGGGGGGTGGTCACTCGTTCACCTAACTACTATAGTGATTTATCCAATATTATACGGCGGCGGTTTTATTCTCCTCTGGATTTCCGGATAACATTGCTGCAATGGTGGATATTACTTTATGGGGAAAGCAATATGTCTCAATGCCCACAACATTTATGGATGGTTCGATGGGTATCATGAATATTTTATACCTGCTGCTATAGCGTAGCCGTAGGAAATAGGTGTAGGTCATAAAATTTTTCTATGCAGCATTTTTGCTCTATTTATTGAACAAGAGGTAATAAAAATGTACACAAACTCTGCCTCATGGTCAGAAGATACTGTCCAAAAATGGCTTACCCCAATGGGTAAAGGAGATAAACGGCAACGTGGTGAGCTAAAACTTAAAGGGTACCTGAGTTTTCATGAAAAGTTAAAATATCTGCAGGGGCCTGCTCGGCAGACACTTCTTTGACTGTATAAGTCTTCATACATGGTGTCCTGTCAGTTTTTCTGCTGCTAATAATCACATTATGACTGCAGCACATTTTACGTTGGTCTCTGAGCCTATGGACGTGTGCTATAAGGAGCATCTCTGCCCCCTCCCCTATCCATTATAACTAGTTTGGTTTGTTTACATGTAATTCTGCCAGGAGTAACTGTACAATAGCAAACAAGTAGCTGAGAAAAGGCCAAGTGATCATAATGTAGGAGACCCAGGAACACTGAACTGCAAGTATAGGACAAATACATGCAGGCATGACACAGGAAACGAGCAAAGTATGAGAACAGTCAGGAAAGCTGCTGCTGTCTGTGAATAATATCCCATCTGTAACCACAAAAGCCGCCAGAAGTAGTTACTAGTAGTTACATAGAAGACATTTCTTACATTGTACTGTGAAATTTGCAGAATGTTCAGTTCTTTGCACATAGAATGCAGTTTGCAGATGTGTGTAGAGGCTGTGAGCAGAAACAACCCCTCCCCTCTGCATTAACACTGTGAAGAGAGAAAAGAACCTCCCCCTCCACTCACTGTGAACCAGTCTTAAAACTATGGAGACAAAACTTCCCTAGTAACAGGGACTGAACTGCAAATTAGCTAGAAGGGAGACACCTAGTGGCAGGAACTTTTTAGAATGGTTTTTCAGGTAAAAAGCAGACACATTCTTAATTAAAGTGAATTACATTTTGGTTCAGCATCACATGATCTGTGAAATGAGACTAAGTTGTCTGAGAAGTTACTGACCATTTAACCTTTATTCATACTACTAAAAAACTGTGCCACCAAAATAAACCTGAAAAACCAATCCTGATTGAACAAACCACATACCGCAAGTAAGCCTGTGACTACCAAGACCAGTGAATGGCCACAGGAGTCTCCTGGGCCGCTTCACTTCCAGCCCGGCCAGTGCCTGAAGCAGGTGACTTGGAGGATAGTTGGGTATCCCTTATTTTTTAATTTTACTGAACCCCCCCTCCCAGGAAAACCCCTTTAAGGTTAAATAATGGGGTTTAATTTTAACCCCTTCACTGCCTCTCATTTTTGTTTGAATCCTGGTCAGCACAATAAATGGGACTGTCGTCTGTCCCGCTGAGGTTCACTGTGAATGGAAGGACATTGCCTGTAAGCAGGGCGTCTTATTTCTGCATCTCCTCGGTGGATATGGTCATCTTTGCAAGGATTACAATCGCCTCTCACCGCCTTGTGCGAGGTGTCAGACTTGTCTGTCGAGGCTTCTACTTGAATGTGGTTAAATGAGATTTTTGCAGCACCGTTCAGACCGCGCCTGTATGTACACAAGCCTCTTGTCAGGCTTCACGGTGTATCTTTTCATAGTCTAACACCCTTCTCAAGTATCCGTGTTTCTTCTCGAGAGCATCTTGACGCTGATGGTTTCATTCACCCTCCTTTTGCATTTCATGCCATTCTTCGCGGCGGCTGAATGTGGATCCTATTTATAAATATTTAATACAGTCATTTTCCTGGATTGTGCGTGTAAAACAAAAGGCGACTCGCTGCTAGAGTCTCCGCGCAGTTCTCACATGAACGGGCACTTCATTATAAAGCCGTGTGCATACAGGAAAACATCTGTTTGGGAGACTCGGAAGCCAACACAATGTTTACTAGTTTCTTCCATTAGTGCGGTACATATAGTGTGTACGGGTACTGAAGATTGATGGATTTTATATGTAGAATTAAATGAAGATAAAAAAAAACTGCTCTGAAATATAATTCTCTATCATTCTCTATATTCAGTAGTGGTTTACAATGTAAGGCCTTGTTCACACCGAAGGGACCATTTTTATGTTGCACTCTATAGGGGAATTTACTAAGACTAGCACATCATGCGGCGGTCTTAATATTGGGAGGACTGGAGGCAAATGAGGCAGAATTATTAGCATTAATAATTCTGGTGTAACGTGAGGTCCCGTGCACCAAAACTTATACCGATTTTAGGTATTAGGCGTCATGCATGTGTAATTTACCGTCCGCAAAATATGGCTCAGTATTCAGTTTTTGCGACCTGTGTGTCTTCAGCATTAGTGCCTTATGTCTGCAAAAACGGTCAGTATTGCATCAGTGTGACATCTGTATTTTGCAAAAAAAAATAAAAGCAAAACATGGGTAGATAGGTAAGTGTTCTGTAAATAAGGATGTCTCAAGGATTACGTGTGATGTCTTTTGTATTCTGTGTCCCATAGGATTGTAAGAGCTAGTCCGTGCCGTGAACGCGGAGCAGGATAGAACATGCTCTGAGTGTTGAGGCAAGGACTCGCGGACCCGTGGAAAATACCGTAGTGTGCATGGGCCTATTGAAAGGAGTGGGTCAGGATAGGACTTGGGTGAGAAACTTGTGTGTGTGAATAAGCCCTAAGGAGCTGGATGTGGTTGGAGCTACTGCAGTATGAATGACTGATCTAAGCTCTGACGCACTGTTCTGTGCTGAGAGATCAAACAACATAATATGGACGCTAAGAGAAGGAAGTTGAGAGATTGATGGCACGAAGACGACTTTCCTCCAACCATGGACCTCTTTTATGGTGCCAGACATTATGCAGCAGAATAAAGAAGCTAAAGATGTTGAACACAATCCCACACATTTACTTGTCTGCTGCTGAGCTGTATGCCAGTATGTTATCAAAGTGACAAAGCTTTTGCAGCTTTACTTTGCTGTGTTACCTGTGCTTCAGGATACAGGCCCAGAACCTGCTATGGTCTTATTTCTATGTCCTCATAACAACACTTTCTGCACTCTTGGTGGCCTGGAAGTCTGCAAGAATGATATCATGTATTGTATATGTATGATGCTGATGCATCTAGTCTTGGTTGCATGACCGGGTTCACTGCACTCAATGGGCCTGTGGCTGGAGGAGAGAAAAGTCGATGACGTCAGTGAGGATGAGGAGCTAGGGTTACTAGGGTAACATCGAGGCTCTAGGAGACCAAGGTGTATATTAGCAATAAAGCTTAACCAGTGCAGGAAGTATACTTGTAAGTGAGCGCCGAAAATCGACAAATAAAAAAGTGCTGCAAGTCCATCTTTTTCATGGGGGCGGTTTCAGTTTAAAACAATGGGGCCTATTATACTCAATGGGGACTTTCGGTCACCGTTGGTGTCCTCTACTTTAGCAGTTGGTGTGTCAGTTGTTCTGGTCCTCCTCCGGACTAGAACAATAGACAACCCAGCACAGATCTAAAGTGTATTGTTGGGTCACGTAGTTAATCCGTATGATAAAGATCCCTTGATAGCTGTCTTGTGGTGCACTTTTCTGTCTTCTAAAACATATTGGGATCATACTGCCCAGCTTGATGCATCTGAAGATTTATTGTAAATGGTCACAATACTTTCAACAAACGTTACATAAGTTAGCAGTACAAGTGAATATAAGAAACTTTTGTACATATCGTAATGAAAATATAGCAAAAATTCCTCTTTCACCACCATCAGGGTCCTTTCCTTCCTAAATTGTTCTCTCTGAATCCACTGCTAAATGAATACCGAGATTGAGACTAGATGGACCTTCAGCTCATTGAGGGATTAGGTTACCTGCTCCCCATAGTAGGCTAAGGAGAGGGAAAGAGGAGCGAACTGCTGGAAGGGAGATGCACACAGAAGGTGCTGCAGCTTCTAGTGCATGTTGTACCTCAACGCAGTGCTGGATTTATAGCTTCACTGCATACTACTGCTGTATAATGTCTTCTGTGCTGCTTCTGAGTTATTATGGAGCAGAATCTCCTGTTTTCTCCATGTGCTGTCTATGGGAGACTTTATAGCAGCTAGATTCTACTCACTAGCTTGTAGACAACTGACAGAGGTTGAGTCTACATAGGGAAAACTGGTGAAATATGACCTATAAAAGTCTATAATGGTGTGATATAGTGTTATTCTTCACATGTATATATAACAATATAATTAAAAACCAGTTTAGATTAAAGTATATGTTGCTTTTCCTTTCCAGGGACGCACCAGATGCTGCTCTTGGCTGTGTTTGTCACTCCTCTGATAGATCTGACTTCAGACTTCTCCAAATTCCAGGAAATGATTGAAACCACGATGGACATGGATCAGGTATGTCAGTCACGGCAGAGGACATGGTGCCTGATGTAATATTCGGCACACTCCTCCTGGCTGCAGTCATCTCCTCTGACTGGTATGAAGTATGTTATGGATGATGCATGGTACATGACATTAATACATGTGGATAATTGCAGGCTGTCTCCATTGGAGTGACTGCTGTCAGTCATCATTGCCTCTGATATATCCTAGAGAAATGAGGTCAGGCCATAAAGTAATATGTATACTACTGATGTGACGGCACTGCAGCTCTGCGCGGTCCGTGCAATTTTCCAAGGTAACTGTATTCAAACAGTCTACTGCTTTTACTGCTTATCTGGCCATAGGTCTTATACGGGAGTCTGACACCATTGTTAGCAAAGGGAGGCAGAGACAGACGCAGGATACTGAAAAAAAAAAATAAAAATGGGAGATTCAAGACAGAGTTTGGAGCTGATTTTGAGGTGGAATCTGCTAGTGCCCAACACTTCTGTGTAAATGTACCCTATAAGGTAGAATTTAGTTTTGTAAAATTGTCCTTTTTTTTTTTTTTTTTTTTTTTTATATTTTTTTGAAGATTTATTTTTACATTTTGATTCCAGCTAGAGAGAGAAGACAGGACACAAGCTCTATTTCATTATAATAATAGTCCTTACCATGTACAACCTGGTTTAATCCAATGGAAATAATACTTTAGGGCTTTGCTTCCAATCAGAATTGTCCTACCACATGAGGAATGCATACATTAACTATATTGTGCTTACATGTGTACATGTGCCAGCTCTTGGGTGCATGTGCAGTGAAGTTGGGGTGCATGTCCCCGGCTCCACTGAAGAACTGCGTAGGCGCCAGCAGCACCAGAGGTCCAATGAGGCTCATCTCTAGAGAAGTATAAAGGTTTGTTTTTTTTAATGCACACAGATGGCATTTCTACTGGTCTCTATGGGTTCGTACGGACTTGTGGGTGGCTTAATGTCCCATATTGACCTGACTAGTTCAGTTTGAGGCTAAGGCCCCATGCAGTGAGCCACAGCCAAAAAGTGCTGTGGAAAAAAATGCGGCAGAAACTCTTCGCTTTCCTCTGCGGACTTTCTGCCCCTATTATACCTATACAGAAAATGCCAGTGCTTCCATACATATAATTGATATGCTGCGATTTTCAAAAATGCGAGTGTTTTTGAAATGACAGCTTTTCCGCTGCAGATTTTTTATTTTTTTTTTTCTGTAATGTGTGGGTGGGATTAGCCAGAATTCCATCCACTTTGCGGGTACTCTAAAAGGCCGCAATGTTTCCACTGTGACCAAAATGCTGCTTTTTCACAACGTGGGGCCCTGACCTAATGAAGTTTTCCAACACTAAGTTATTGAAGGCCTATCCTTAGGATAAGTCCTCAATATTCAATTGGTGAGGTATGCCACCCAGCACCCCTACCGATCAGCCTGTTAAAGAGGCTGCAATGTTCTAAGGAGTGCTGCAGTCTTTTCACTAATGACCAAGTATAGTGCTGTACATTTTATAGCGACTGTGCTTGGTATTGCAGCTCAGTCCCTGTCAATTGAATGGGAGAGAGCTGGAAACAAGCTAGTGGTCATCAGGAACATGACATCACAGGCAGGGAACCCTGCAGACACCAGCTGATCTGATATTGATGAACTTTCCTATTCCAAGTATTTGCTTCTACGCAAAGCTCATCCTTTACTTCTGTTGGTAAAAGTGGACATGACCTAGGGCTCATTCACATAACAGGATTTCACGCCCGTGTGCTGGCCGTTAATACAAGGACTATCACACGGCCGTGCAATCCTGTCATGTGAATGAGTCCTAGATCATGCCCACTTTTACCAAGTAAAAGAGGATGAACTTTGCATAGAAGCAAATACGTTGACTAGGATAGGTCATATAAAGTTTAATGGATCTATTGATTGATACATATAGGTCTATGTGCCATTTCTGGGGCCAATTTCACAGATCCCTTGATAGACCCATGTCTATGAAAACGGATTGCCCTTGGTTGCACACTCGGCCGTGAATAAAGGACTTTTTCACCGCTTAGTGCACAGTTGTGCGAATGTAGCCTCAAGTGGACTTGTTTTTTTTTCAAGGGATTATTTTTTGCAAACTCGCTCTGCTCCCTCTAAGGGTGTCAAAAAAATATAGGCGAAGGAGAATTCGAGGATAATTTGTGCTAAATTTGTTGTGCAATTTTTTGGGCAATTTCAGACACAAGCACAAGCTATTAAACTACCATAAATGTTCGCACATTTGTTACAATTTCCCCAATGTCTTTAAAAATCCCAATTCTAAGGAAAAAATTTGTATAGGACATGGTACTTGGCGAGAGGAGTGTGCCACAGTCTTCTTAATGTAAGGCTCTTTATTGGACCTGTTTTATGCCCCAAATATCTCCCATTACTCAGTCTGCAGGTAAAGCTTTTATCTAGTGTAAGAAATTGTGTGTCTGACACAAATGAGCGTGCCATCCGGCTGACTGCTAGAAACACTGAGCGGCCTACATGTGGGTCATCGGGACGTGTCTGGAAATATAGTTTGTTCTGTCCTAAGCATTTCAATTAGGTCTGTCTGCTCTCCGCCTGTTATTCCATCAAGGTCGCATACACGGTTTATCGTATCTGTCAGTCTGGATATATTCCACTGTCTGCGTGTGTGTCCTCTGTGTAGTCTCTGCCCTAATGCTCCTCTCTGCATGGGAACGTACTGTCTTCAGTTGTGTCATCTTTACAATTACATATTACCTCATGGCTGTGTTTTCCATGGCCTCACTTAAAGGTATATTCCATGCAAAACGAGAGAAACTCTCATTATATCTGTCATTTCTAATATTTTTGTTTTTTCACAGGTCATGCTGGTAATTGTGGCCTATAGAGCCATTTCCTCAGCATTTCTTGTGGTATACTGGTCATACTCCACCCTCGAATGTCCCAAGCACTGTCACAGCATTTTATATATTTTTGTCTCCTGTACAGACTTCTCCCTGCACTCTTGTGACTTCCTTTTGTGCAGGCTTTTTCCTGCTCCCTTTTGTGCAGGCATCTCCCTGCACTCTTGTCACTTCCTTTTGTGCAGACTTCTCCCTGCTCCCTTTTTGTGCAGACTTCTCCCTGCACTCTTGTCACTTCCCGCAGACTTCTCCCCCCCCCTTTTGCAACCTCCCCCCCCCCCCCTCCCCCTCCTCCCCCCCCCCCCCCCCCCCCCCCCCCCCCCCCCCCCCCCTTTTGTGCAGGCTTCTCCCTGCTCCCTTTTGTGCCCCCCTGAGCGACTTCTCCCTGCATTCTTGTCACTTCCTTTTGTGCAGACTTCTCCCTGCTCCCTTTTGTGCAGACTTCTCCCTGCACTCGTCCCTTGTGCAGCTTCTCCCTCTCCTTTTTGTGCAAACTTCTCCCTTCTCCCTTTTGTGCAGACTTCTCCCTTTTGCACTCTTGCACTTTTTGTGCGCTTCCCCTCCTTTTGTGCAGACTCCTCCTGCTCCCTTTTGTGCAGATCCCCTCCTCCTGCTCCCTTTTGTGCAGACTTCTCCCTGCACTCCTTGTACCCCGCTCCCTTTTGTGCAGACTTCTCCCTCCTTCACATCTTGATTTTTGGCTACATAGGGTGTATATGTTGGGAATATTCCCTGATATAGTCTACTGCAAAGCCATACATTGGGCAGTGACTCCCATTGTAAAAATAGGGTCTGGGGACGATGGCAGATTTCTTGCGAAATGTGCAAAAAAGTGAGATGTGAACTGAGCCAGTCTTCTGCTTCTCAGAGCGAGCTTACATCAAAGATTTCCCACTGTATACCTTAGAAGTTTATTTTTCAAAAAATAAAACACTTACCATGTGGTATTGATTTTTTTTTTTTTTTTTTCTGAGTCCTCTATGTAATAGCATAGTCTGCTGTGTGATTCTATACAGAAAGTAAAGGTATACTGAAGTACACCAAACTGAATAAGCCAACAAGATGCTGTCGTGGCTTCTGTAGGGTGAATGGGGTCCTATAAATACATATGGAGGGTCCAATCCTGTGACCTTCCCTGATGTGTAGAATGAAGGATTGCAGCCCTGTGCACCACATATCCATGCAGGAGCAGTAAGGCCCCTTGCACACTACTGTGTGCGAGCCGCCAGCTGTGATTGAATGGCACGGGCGGCACACAGACGTCATGTGTGTGCTTTCTGTGCACTGGCTGTGCTTCCGCAGCCCCATTCATTCAGTGAATAGGGGCCGCAAAACCAGACAGGAATAGGACCTGTCTTGAGTTTTGCGGGTCAGTGTGAAAAACCCGGATAGCACACTGAACTAGAACATGGTCTTGGGGAAGGGGATGGCTTCAAATTTGCACCGCTCTGTCGCAGAAACCGCTGAAAATTGTCGGGGAGTTGAGTCCTACATGGAAAACTTTTTTTTCTCTGCCGCTTTTAGTTTTGAAATGACAAACAGCCGGCGGCCCCCATTATATAGTCATAGTATAGTAGTTCGGTTCCCTCGACTGAAACCGCGGCGCTAGTGTGAACCTAGCCTAAGTATATGCACAGGCTCTCCTCCTCACCAACAGTTAGTGATCCCTGTCAGCCAATCAGAGGCATGCGCTATGCAGCATACAGGACACCAGCCGCTCAGTACATGCTGTTACAGTGGTATAGTACTATTCGTTCCTGTTCCAGCTGCCCTATTATATCGGGGCCAGTCTAGTCCTGCTTGTAGTTCTTCTTCATTATTTGACCTCGCTGCCTTGTTATAAGAGCGTCACCCTCGCTTTTGAGTAATAAATTGGTCTTATTGCTTTCCTGTTTATCCAGCGCAGTCTGTTTCACAAGCTAATTGGTCCCCGACCACGGCCGCGTCCCCATGTTGACGGCTTGTAATCAGAAAGGGCTATCGATTAATAGTCTTTGTTTCTACTTCTGTCCGTCATCCAATTCCCTGTTGACCAAATATTTATTTTGGATTTCGATTGTGAAAATTGGCTTTTATGCATTTTTTTTTTTTCTGTCTGTCGGGTTGAGGTTTGTTTTCTTCTATGTGGCCTCCGCTCTTCTTTATATGATATTGGGTCATACGGATAAGGCATTGATGAATAAAAACGAATGAAAAGGATCCAACATTCTGGTGTAATTTTGTACCAAAAAAAATGGTTTTACACCTTTTTTTCAAAGTGTTTTAGATGCTAAGGGCTTCTGCACCTTGTCTGTCAAGTGGGCGGGGGTTATGAGAGGGAAGGAATAGGACTGAGCTGCAGCATGGTCATGTGACATGATGTCATTGCCTAAGAGGAGGAAGTGGAGCTCTTTCATGTTTTCTAATTCTAAATAATCCCTTTAAGACTGTCTAGTCTAAGTTTGCACTTTATACGGTATTAGTATATTTTTATGTGTATATTTTTTTTTTTTTTTTTTTGCCAAGTGCAAAAAAATTCAGCCTAATACTATTTAAAGACCCATGTACGTGTGCCAACGACTGGCCGCAAGAATGTACCCAGCTATTGCCCTGTGAATACCTGTCCCAGGATAGCCGAAAAAAATTATTTGGCAATAGTATGTCATCTTGTAAATGGGATATGCAATAAAGCAAACTGTATGGGAATGAAGTATTGTATTTAAAGGGGTTGTCTGGGACTGACTAATAACCACAGCGCCATACATTGTATAGTGACTATGCTTGGTATTACACCTCAGCCCCTTTAATTTTGCAGCATGGCCACGTGATCAATGACTTCTTAGTTCTGGCCATTTTCATGGATCAATTATAGACTCAAGTCCATGAAACTCCATAGACTTCACTGATAACTCCTTTAAGTACTGCAGTGGTGTGTCATTGAAGTCTATGGGACTCCACTGCAGTACCTAAATCCGCTGATACACAGCGAGTGAGCAGTGCGGTTCATGGCATGTAAACTACACCTAGAGCAGCTGCACTGTCCCGCAACAGCTGATTTGCAGGGGTCCTGGCTTTCTGAACCTCAGTTCTAATATAGATTACCTGTCCTAAGGATAAGCCATCAATATTAGATCTGCAGGAGTCGGACACACAAGACCCCTCAGATCATCTGTGCCGAGACAGCACGACTTAATGGGACAGTGCTGGAGTAGGCGCAGCAAGTGAGCAGCTCGCAGTATGTAAACCATTAAAGAGATCCGCACTGTCTCAATATAGGTGAGCTCCGTGGGTCCCGGGTGTCGGACCCCCACTGCAGGGATCTGCTGGGTCCCAACCATCAGATACCTGCAGATCTAACACTGATGGCCTATCCCTAGGATAGGCCATTAATATTCCAAAGGTGATAACCCCTTTAAACTGCACCAAAAGCTGCATGGAGTTAATTTCCAATGCAGTTGTAACTGCAGCTTGTGAATGCTCCCTTATTGTGCCCCCTCACTTCCTAGAGGCCATTATCTGTATGACTGTATAATCTGTTCTCTCCCAGAACGTCACTCCATAGTGATCGGGGATGTCTTTCGCCTCCTCTTACAGGCGGCTTTTCACGAGGTGCAGCCTCAGTTACTCAAAGTGGGTAAATGTTCAGTGACCTGAAGGACGGATGCGCCCGTGTTCTTATTTTATCATTTAGAAATTGAAAATATGGGCAGAAAAAGACTTGTTCTGGAATATCAGGCTGCTTATTGTACGGCGCTCGTATGCATGCATCAAGACACGCAGAAGACATTTTATTTAATGGGGTTTTTGTGCACCGAGCGATCAAGATTGGTCATTATAGACAGACGTTACTTGGCGAAGATACATGGTCTCGGCTGAGTAGGAGAGGACATGCAGCTACAGAATTTATCTAAATAAAATTTGCGTATGGATATTTTTTAGATGTAGATGACTGATATAAAGATACCCTTCACGTGTACACATCATGTCTTTACACTGTGTCCACCATATGTGACTGCTAGGGTATTTGTAGGGTATCATTTACGATGTAGATGCCAAAATAATGTCCTATTGTTATCTGCCAGGAAGTATACATTACCTGTGTGTTCTTTTTATAGGTGCCTATGGGTCATAGGCACCATAATATGTTGATAGAAGGATACTTTTATGGTGTTTATTGGGAAATACTCCCATTGTTGACCACGATTGAGGAACAGATCCTAAGGGTGTTTTCATACAAGCTGATCTTATGTAGGTTTTGAAGCCAATATCAGGAATGGTTCATAAAGGGAAGGGAAATAGTCATTGACAAAAATACCGCATCAAGAGGAAGTTGTTGGAATGGACTGAAACTTCTGATGTGATTAGAATATTATAGCAAAAAAGTTTACTGAGGAAAACCATACGATTGAAAGGAGGCTCTAGGACCCTGTTGGCCACTTCTAGCCTGGATACAAGATGAGATACGGCAGGACATGGAGGTATACAGGTTGTGTATGGTATCCTGTAGTACATTTACCACAGATGTTACAGCTGGGCTTGTAGATCCTGCACACTCGTAGGTTGGTGAAGCTTGTGTCCCAGCTGGTGCCATAAATGCCATATTGGCGACAAATCTGGTGACTGGGCAGACCAAGGAAGTGTTGTAATGTGGTGGAGACATTCCATGGAAACCCTTGTGGGCGAGCATCATCCTGCTGAAGAATGCTGGTTAGAAGCCTGGCCATGAGAGGCAACATATGTGGCTGCTGGATGTCTTACATATGGCTCCACAGATCACCACACCAGGAGTTGGGGCAGCGTGTGGCTCCACAGCAAAGTCACGATGAGCTCTGCATATTCAATCCCAACCATTGTTGGAAATTAAGCAAAAACTAAACACAATGCTGTTCCAGTCTGTAGCAGTCCAGGGTTATTGTTTACCACACACATTGCAAATGTAAGGGACAGTGGCTGGCTGTCAGTGGCAGGATATAGTAGTATAATGTTGTACCATGTTAGCCATAGAAAGTAGTGAAAGAGTGAAGAAATCAGGCGATACCTTTTAGAGGCTAAGTGAGAATATTTGATAGTAAGCTTTCGAGAGTGCTAGCTCCTTTCATCAGACATGGTGTAATACAAGAAACTGAAGAAGAGAGCTAGTACTCTCGAAAGCTTACTATCAAATATTCTCACTTAGCCTCTAAAAGGTATCGCCTGATTTCTTCTCTTCCAATGGCATGTCTAACAGTTAATGATCTCTCACCAAGAGGTACACTACCTAAAGGTGGCCAGAGCCTTTTATAGAGCAGAGGGGGAAACACTTGTAGCAAGGCCCAATGTCTGATCACACCATACCTGTAAGCATTTACATGTGTGCCTAGGACGTACCTGCAGGATGGCGCTAGGTTCACACTAGCGTTCAAGTCTCAGTCTTTCAGGTCTGCATGGGGACCTGAAAGACGGAAACACTGTCCACTTAAAAAGCAGTTACCTGAGGGTCCCTAGACTATAATGGGGTCTGCCGAGTTTCCGCCCAGTTTCGGTAGAAAAGTCCTCCACCACAGATTTTAAGCAGAATCTGCGGTGGAGTCTCCACAGATGTAAATTCAGTAAGTTTTGCTATAATCTGACATTTCGATTTAGCTGCGTTATTGTTTTTTGCTGCTTTGTTTTTCGTCATTTATGTATTTAGGAAAGTTTTTCTCATGGTCTTGAATGCACTTCTGGCTTTGGCTTCAAAAACTGTATCAAAGCAGCACATGTGAGCGCCCCCTTAGATGGACATAGACATGATATTTAACCATCGACGTTTCTAGTCAGACCAGTTATTGGCGTTTTTCTGTAATGATCCATGCCCTTCCATGGGACTTGCTCCGCTGCTCAGAGCCGTTCTGTATTGCCAATTGCACATATTTATGATCCTAAAGATTATTTCATGGACATACAGGCAAAGTCTTCGGGAGAACAAGAATGGGTGTTATGTTCTCATAGTGCCACATCATGATATACTGGTGTATCTGAGCTGTCCTATATACTGCCCTCCTGTCTACTATTAGATATGACTTCTCTATACGTGGTTAAAGGGGATGTCTCACTAGAGGCCTGTCACATGTATATGCCATTAATGTCACATCAGTGGTGGGCTGACCGCCATGACAGTCTCTAGAACTAAATGGCAGGAGGGCATGGAGCCATAGTGGCATGATGAAATCCTTTATTGCTAATTGACTTTATTTTTTTTTTTTGTCTTCTCAACTATTATTAAGCTTGCAACACAAATGCAGCTTTTTGAGCCAAAGCCAGAATTGGATCCAGCAGAAAGAAACGTCTTTTCTATATATTTCCCATTCCTACTGAATCCATGCAAACTGAAAAGCTCAAAGATTTTGCCAAAATGACAGACACTATAGCGGAAACTTGACGGACACGATCAGGCCGTATTTACCTGCCAGCGTTTTGTGTATATACGATATTCCTATTCATTTCAGAGTGAGTATTCAGACATCCGTGGGTCTATGAAAAAAACTCAAAATGCAGCCTATTAGTCTTTCACATCAATGCAAGTCTATGGGTCCGTGAAAAAAAAAATGTATGGCATCCGTGTTTTATTAGTTTTTCACAGGCTCAATGATATTGAGAAGTACAGTACATGGGAGCCGCATGTGGTGTGTTTGAGACCCATGCTCTATCCTAACCTATCTATCTGTGGGGCTGAGGTGATAGGGTGACAAAATCCTCTTAAAGAGTTCACGCTAGTGTTGGTGTTTCCAAAGGAGACTCCGTCCCAGATTCCACTTAAAATCAGTGAGGAAAAAAGTTGGAAACCCAACGGACCCCATTATAATCTATGGGATCTGCGGGTTTCCGCATGTAACTGCTTTTTAAGCGGACTGGGTTTCTGTCTTTCAGGTCCCCATGCGGACCCGAAGGATGGAAACCCCAATGCTAGTATGAACCTAGCGTTGTAGAAAACAGACTGCTCCACCCTATAGAGGCCTGTCTTCACTTACAGGCTGCAGTCCATCCGGGCTATGGAAACCTGGTGGAATGGGGGACCCTAATTCTGGGTTAGCCCAATTGTTCATTATTTCATACATGAGGTCCATAGATCTAACTCTGATATTGGAAGCTATTTGGGGGTATTAAGGATTCTGCATGAAGATAAGCCTGTCGGCCATGTCAGATTCCTGGTCTCTTCCTATATGTATTATCTATAGTAGCAATCTTTCCTGTCAGTGAAGCGTAGGCAATCTAATAAACAGAGACCGCACTCGGTGCCATATAACATCTCTTACATTACAATTTGTCAGTCTTGTGATTGCTGACTAATAATGATGTAGAGAAATAACTTTATATTTTTATAATATTTTTTTTTTTTTTTTTTTGGACCATTAACAAAGCTTAATGTAGAGTAAAATCTATCTGCCGCCTCTGAAGCGTGTGAAGTGTTAAGGGCTTTGGATGAAGGCGTAATAAGTGACTTTGAAATATGGCAGTGGCTTCGGCTCCTCTTTTGGATATTCTAATGTCCCTCTTTATTAGCGCTTACTACGTAGGTTAAATACATGGTTTGGCTTGCCGGGGAGAGATAAGAGATTCATTGGACTATAAAGCAGATATGTCATTTTAATCCATAACTCACTTTAATCCTTCATATGCAGCGTATGTAAGTTTTCTGTCTTGGAAGGCTTGCACGTGTCGGACCGTCGTAGAATTATAATCGGATAATAGGTTTTTTTCCCCGCGTTGGTTGAGATTCTTTGTGTCGTGTGCCTGCATTATAAAATCCTGTATGTTCTTTTCAGCAGTCCAGAAAGTAAATGGTTAAACGGGCCTTCATTAAGCGGCTATGGATTTATGGATTGTCCAGCGGAGCGAGTGCACTGGTCATATAGATCACTGCCGAGGTTTGCCCATTCCAGGTTTTCTAGATATTTTTCTTCCTTTTTAACTCTTTAGTCATTGTTTGGTCACTGCCAGCAGGGCTGGTACAGATCCACAAACCCGCTGTGCCATATGGACCTGCTTAGCTTTCAGTAGAAATCTGCTGCAGGCTTTTGCCAAGTACACAAATATATGGTATGCCCAAAGATTTCTAGATGTCTCCAAAAAACAGATGGACGGTAAATCCGAAGGTCCTCCGAGCGGGGATTTACATATGTTGTTTTAGTTCTGAAAATGGGCTGGTCATGTATTTCACATTTCACTTTGTGCCAGGGACTTTCTTTCCCCAATACGGTTCTGCCCTTGAGTCTGTAGGCCCTACCCCTGACGACTCCAACTTGTAAGAGGTGTCCGAGCCTCGCAGCTTATATTCTGGGTCTGTAGAATCTTAAG
Organism: Leptodactylus fallax; assembly: GCA_947044405.1. Lineage (NCBI taxonomy): Eukaryota > Metazoa > Chordata > Amphibia > Anura > Leptodactylidae > Leptodactylus > Leptodactylus fallax. The sequence goes on from CAMRHE010000006.1 coordinate 10,537,259, forward strand.
AGGTTTTCAGGGATTTTAGCAATGTTAATCCACAAAAATAAATGTGCTTGTAAGAAGAAATGATGCAAACACACACCTCAACAATTTACCAGTGTAGTAGTATAGGGCTATATTCACATCTATGTGACAGATTTGCTTATGCGGTACTATCTTTTTTTTTTTTTTTTTTTTTTGAGGAAAATTACAGACATCTTGGCAAACCCAACTGAACCGCTTAGGGTATGTTCACACTGAGTTTTTTGCAGGCTGATTTTGAGGTGGAATCTGCCTCAAAATCCACCTCCAAAAAACGTCTCCCATTCATTTCAATAGGAGTCAGTAGCAGGTTTTTTTCCTCTAGCTGAAAAAAAAAAAAAGCGACATGATTTATCTCCAGGCGGATTTTGTAAAAAAAACACATTGAAAGCAATGGGAAGCGGAAAAAAAAGGCAACACTGTTTTTGCCGCGGATTTCGATGCGTTTTTTGACACGGGTTTTTGGAAAAACTGCAAGTGTTTTTTTGTTTTTTTAAAGGGAAGTTTCCAGGTCCATGTAGTATGCTGGAGCGAAAAAACGCAGCAAAAGCCATATACAGTGGGGGAAAAGTATTTAGTCAGCCACCAATTGTGCAAGTTCTCCCACTTAAAAAGATGAGGCCGGCCTGTAATTGACATCATAGGTAGACCTCAACTATAAGAGACAAAATGAGAAAACAAATCCAGAAAATCACATTGTCTGATTTTTTTAAGAATTTATTTGCAAATTATGGTGGAAAATAAGTATTTGGTCAATAACAAAAGTTCATCTCAATACTTTGTTATATATCCTTTGTTGGCAATGACAGAGGTCAAACGTTTTCTGTAAGTCTTCACAAGGTTGGCACACACTGCTGCTGGTATGTTGGCCCATTCCTCCATGCAGATCTCCTCTAGAGCAGGGATGTTTTGGGGCTGTCGCTGGGTAACACGGACTTTCAACTCCCTCCAAAGGTTTTCTATGGGGTTGAGATCTGGAGACTGGCTAGGCCACTCCAGGACCTTGAAATGCTTCTTACGAAGCCGCTCCTTCGTTGCCCTGGCGGTGTGCTTGGGATCATTGTCATGTGCATGTTGAAAGACCCAGCCACGTTTCATCTTCAATGCCCTTGCTGATGGAAGGAGGTTTGCACTCAAAATCTCACGATACATGGCCCCATTCATTCTTTCATGTACACGGATCAGTCGTCCTGGTCCCTTTGCAGAGAAACAGCCCCAAAGCATGATGTTCCCACCCCCATGCTTCACAGTAGGTATGGTGTTCTTTGGATGCAACTCAGCATTCACTCTCCTCCAAACACCACGAGTTGTGTTTCTACCAAACAGTTCTACTTTGGTTTCATCTGACCATATGACATTCTCCCAATACTCTTCTGGAACATCCAAATGCTCTCTAGCAAACGTCAGATGGGCCCGGATATGTACTGGCTTAAGCAGGGGGACACGTCTGGCACTGCAGGATCTGAGTCCCTGGCGGCGTAGTGTGTTACTGACGGTAGCCTTTGTTACGTTAGTCCCAGCTTTCTGCAGGTCAGTCACTAGGTCCCCCCATGTGGTTCTGGGATTTTTTTCTCACCGTTCTTGTGATCATTTTGACCCCACGGGGTGAGATCTTGCGTGGAGCCCCTGATGGAGGGAGATTATCAGTGGTCTTGTATGTCTTCCATTTTCTAATTATTGCTCCCACAGGTGATTTCTTCTCACCAAGCTGCTTGCCTATTGCAGATTCAGTCTTCCCAGCCTGGTGCAGGTCTACAATTGTGTTTCTGGTGTCCTTCCACAGCTCTTTGGTCTTCACCATAGTGGAGTTTGGAGTGTGACTGTTTGAGGTTGTGGACAGGTGTCTTTTATACTGATAACAATGTCAAACAGGAGCCATTACTACAGGTAATGAGTGGAGGACAGAGGAGCCTCTTAAAGAAGCAGTTACAGGTCTGTGAGAGCCAGAAATCTTGCTTGTTTGTAGGTGACCAAATACTTATTTTCCACCATAATTTGCAAAAAAAATTCTTTAAAAAAATCAGACAGTGTGATTTTCTGGATTTGTTTTCTCATTTTGTCTCTCATAGTTGAGGTCTACCTATGATGACAATTACAGGCCGACCTCATCTTTTTAAGTGGGAGAACTTGCACAATTGGTGGCTGACTAAATACTTTTTTTTCCCCACTGTAATTATAAAGTATAAGAAACTTTGTAATATATCTTATTAAAGAAATCTGTTTCCTTCTCCACTTATTAGGCTAGCATACTTTTTCACAGAAGTCATTTAGACTGCTTATTTGTGTAGAACCAGTCTCCATACTCTGCTGACACACAGAAGTCTATGGGGGGGAAGGAGAGGCTGTTGATTTTGTTGCCTCATTCTGTGCACTGGTAGACTCTTATCTTGAAGATGCAGCAGTGTCAAAAATCTCTCACACAGTGTGTAGCAGCTGCAGCTATTTGTGTGTGTCTTTCAGAAACCTCCTCCTCCTCCCCTCTCCATAGACTTCTGTGTAAAAAGCATCCTAGTCTAATAAAAGGAGAAAGAAACAGATTTCTTACTAAGTTTTATATTCATCTGCTCTATTCATTTATGAAAAGTTTTTATAATCTGTTGTACGCTTTAAAGGGATTTTCTGGGCTGAAGATTTTTATGACCTGTGTCAGACTGACACCCCTATGATCGGCTTTATCTAGTAGCCACCATAGTGGGAACATACGAAGAGATTGGAGCAGGAAGCAGCGCTGTTCTCTGTGTAGTGGCTGAACTGAGTTTAGCTTACATTTATGTGAATGGGAACTGATCTGCAATACCTGGTCTGACCACTACACAGAGAACGGAGCTGTCTGTATCCGGCTCTATCTTCTTTGTATGGTACAATCTGCGGCAGCTGCTGGAAGAGCGGATTGGTGGGGGCTCTGTGTGTTGGACCCATACCGGTCTGGTATTGATGGACCTGTCCTAAAAATAGGATATCAATAGGTTCTGCTCGGAAGACCCCTTTAAACTTCCATCCAATTCCATCCGGAGCCTTTTCATCCCACATAGAGCGTTGTGTGCCGCCCACCCAGCTAATAATATAATGGCTGGTAATTTTAAGAACTTGATGTATTCCAGTAACAGCAAAGTCCTGCAATTCTCAAAACTACAGACAAGTGAAATGAATGTTTCTGCAGCTTCTGTAAAGTGTATGTTAATGTGTTTTTACCTCAGGAGAAATGTAAATTCTTGGTACGGGGGAAGAAGGCAAAAGTCTATGCAAACTAATAGAAGTTTTCATATTATTTGTTTTCAGATGATAATTTCAGATTCTGATGAACCTTCTTCAGGACAATGAAGGGAATATAAATACTGCATAATTTTACATAATTTATGTCTGGAACATTAATAGGGTTCTTTTTTTCCCCTATTTTATGTAACTTGTAGAAATAAAAAAATTCCTTGAAATATATATAAATAAAATACCATTACTGGGTGTATCTGTCTTTTACTTGTCATGTTTTGGGATCTAAGGTTATTCCGCTCCTGGCTGGACAGAAGAGCGGGTGCCTGTGAGCTCGGCCCTTCCATTTGTAATCGAGTGGACTGTTCTGTCCACATGATCGGTAGGGGTATAAATGCATGTTAGGATGTGGGACATGGCTTCCCCTGGTATCCATATACTCTAGGAAACAGGTATAAATTGTACCTATCAAAAGGAACAAGGGTGGCCATGCACTTTGACAAATGCTCATCCAGTTGACGCCTATCTAACCCTACACCACCTCCTATAAATATGCATGACTGGTTCAGTCAAATCTATGTTCTGAATGGGAAGAGGGTAGAAAGTTGCTGTAAGGCACCTCTAGTAGCACCCCACCTGAGAAGACACTGATTGAAATGCAAAATTCCATCTCCGATCCTACTGTCCCACAACATCTGTCATTGCCAAGTCTGGAGGCCATCCTATACATTAGATGGTTGGTCATGATTCAGGAAATTGGGAGATTTGGCCAACATTGGTCTAATGTACATGGGCAGCTTAAGAATTAAACTAGGACAAGTTATTATGTATGGAGGTCTAGGAGGTGAAACCCTCACTGATCACTAGAAGGGGGCACAATCGCTTGACAGTCATTGACCTATACAGGCTCAACACCACAACTCAAGAACAACTAGTGTGGTGGCCACATGGAGTCATGAGAGAACTTTGAACAGATTAAGAATAATATTAGTTGTTGTTATTCTTTGCTTCTTGTTCTGGCTCTTGTTCTCTTTCTTCTTAAGAATATTCATAGTTGTTGTTCCGTTCTTGTTCTCACTCCCATTGTTGTTGTCGCTCTCGTCCTCATTGTTGTTCTGGTTCAGCTTAAGTGTATTCATAGTTGTTCTCGTTGTCACTATTTGTTGTTTTTGCCCGCTCTCGTTGTTGTTGTTACTCGTGTTGTCATTACTTGTTGTCTTAGTCGTCGCTCTCCTTCTCATGGCCGATTTTATTCTCACTTTTCTTGTTCCTGTTCAGTTTAAGAATATTTTTGTTGTTCTTGTTCTCGCTCCCGTTGTTGTCGTCTTTGTGGTTGTCACTCACATTCAGCTTCAGAATATTCATAGTTGTTCTCGTTTTTGTTGTTGTTTCCCCTCCCGTTGTTGTCGTCGTTGCTCTTGTTGTTGTTTCTCTCGTTTCATTGTCGTTCTCGTTCAGATTAAGAATATTCATAGTTGTTCTCACTTTTGTTCTCGTTCTTGTTGTTTTCATTGCTGCTCTCCTTGTTCTTGTTCAGTTTAAGAATATTCATAGTTGTTCTCGTTTTTCTTCTCCTTGTTCTCGCTCTCATCGTTGCTCTCGTTGTTGTCATTATTGCTGGGATTTTTTTTTTTTTTTCTTTTTTTCCTGGTCTCGCCATGTAACCTGTAATAGATTTCTTTATATTGTACCAGTATTGTGACTCCCCGTAGGTTTTTATATTTTAATGTATTTTTAGCCAATGTTCACTAAAATGCAGCTGGAACTTCTTTGTCACAGCCGGCCATCGCTGCAGGCAGAGGAACATACTACATAGGGACCATAATTTAGAAATTGTCAGCAGAACTGTGTGGTGGTTTTCTTCCAAAATGGCTCCATGGAGCTTTGTTGTAAATCACCAGCTCAGCGGTCGCCACACCTGCCAAGGTGACCTCTTGGCAACACCAACTTTTATCATAAAGGAGGAAACAATAGATAGGTTTGACTAAATTCTACAGATCTATGGCCACATACATTGTTGTAATCTGAAGTATATACAATATAAGGGATCGTCACAATAATGCAAATACATTTTATGTTCTATTTCTGTCTGTGCTTTACATAACTATATATCCTGCAGAAATTTCACTGGTCTTGTTACGCTTCTGAAACTTGGTATTATTTGTTGTGAGTGCTGTTTTATATCGAGTCCTTTTTGGTTCATTCTATGGATGTTTTATTTTAGGTAGAAAATCATGAATTCCTTGTGAAAGCTTCTTTTGATCCTAACTTAACAGAACTGAGAGAAAAGATGGACGAGCTTGAGAAAAACATGCAATCTACTCTGAACAGTGCCGCCAGAGAGCTCGGTGAGTGGTGTCCACAAGACAAGAAGGGGGCTAGGGAAGGGTTACAATATATATATATTACATATACATTTCCCACAAACACACACACATTGCAGTGTCCTGTGGTACCACTTGGAATGGTATAGTGCAGTACTTTTTCTTTTGTGTTTATACTGATGTATACTAGCCCGAAGGAGGCCAAAGGAACATGCTTAGCATGGACATAGAACCTGAAACTATTAAGGTGGTCTGTACAGGGCCTTAGACTAGACATACACATTGGATAAAAAGGTGTTTCCAGGAGTTATATATTCATGACCAATCCTCAGGATAGGTCATGAATATCTGGTCAGTGGGGGTCCAACACACAGGACCCCAACAGAACTGCTGTTTGAAGAGACTGCAGCATTTGAGTGTGTACTGTGGCTTCTTCAGAACAGAACCATATATATGATAGGTTCACTTGACTGGGACTAAGTTGCAAACAAGCCGTGTGACAAACACACACACTGGCCTGTGAAGTTGAAGCGGCGCTCACCTGAGCGGCTGATCTGTCAGGGTCCCTTTTTAAAGTTGATCAGATAAAGTTGCAAATGGGGACGGCTGTGGAGAGAAGGGGACAAGCTGAGTGGAGTGTGCATGCATATCGGGAATGGAGTGGCTTGGATGATTATGGTCAGCCATACTATGACATGGAGATCTAAAGTGATTTCCTGGTTAATACGTCCCCACTTGTTCTACATTATTCTCTCTCCATGCCCATAAATGTCTGTGTACAAAATGACAGTCCACCGTCCAGAGTGGTAAGACTTAAGGGGTTGTTCACACAAAGGAATTTGATGATGATTTGGGGACAGATTCTGCCCCCAAATCAGTGGCAGATTCTGCCTAGATTCTGCCTCCCATTGTTTTCAGTGGGAGGCAGAGATCGCAGCAGGGCGCTGAAAAAAAAATAAGCGTACTGCACAATCTTGCCACGGATTCCGTGGCTGTATAGCTGCAAAGTCCGCGGCTCGAGACTCCCTGCTGATTAGGCTCATCTGTCTGGACCTAATTTGCCGCGGGGAGCCGACCGACAGAATTTGAAGAGGAATTCCTCTTCTTTTTCCGCTGTGTGAACGGCCCCTAAACTGTCCTTTGTAATCGATCAGGAGGTACTTGTACATGGATTTACATTGATTGTTTCTTCTAGTAGACCATACCCATAAGTGATGGGCTAGTAATTCAGTGGGTGTGGTGGTCCGTCACCCCCGCACACCCCCTCCTGATTGTTTCCCTTTAATTAGTGTAAATTTCCCAGCTTGTACATTGACTCCAGCCTCACCCCGGAGCTCTTTCTGTGCCAGCTGCTCGATAGCGTTTCAGAATTCACCATTCAGTTTAATTATGGATATCAAAGTCAACTAACTAATGTAGATTAATAGAGGCTACGAGTACGTGCACATCAGCTCGCCTTGTCAGCGCCAGCACTGACATCGCTTTCTAGACGTTGAAATAACATCCAAGAAAAAAAAAAAATTACACTTGGCTGCCAAAGTCAGTGTGGCTTCTCAATGCACGTTGCTGGAGAACCTACCTTATACTGGCTGCTAAGTATTCCTCCGAGACCTGTTCTGCTCTGCGCTAGCCCTGTCAGATAATATATTTAATTGGCTGCTTATATGGGCAATGCAACGGTTTCTAAAAAACCTAAGTGACATGACAAAAATATAGGTTCTCCTTGAGGTAATAACCCTGGTAGAAACTACATTAAGTTTAATAAGCAGCGATAGGATATCTGTATGACAGCTGCAAGAACTTTTTGAGATTTTCTTTCATTTTGTACCTCCTAAAAAACAATAGGTCTGGATGCTGGAAAAAGCATAAAATTAGAATCCAATGCACAACTTGGTCACTATTTCCGGGTGACCTGCAAGGAAGAAAAGGCGCTGAGGAACAACAAAAAGTTCACCACCATTGATATTCAGAAGAATGGAGTGAGGTTCACAAACAGGTATTGGAATCTTTTATTGTCATCTGTTCATACTATTGTCATGACTGCTGAATCCATGTCAGATATGATGGGTTCATTTTGTTATATACACACATGGACAAAATTGTTGGTACCCCTCATTTAATGAAAGAAAAACCCACAATGGTCACAGAAATAACTTGAATTTGACAAAACTGGAGTTTGCCAAACTACATGTTGACAAGCCACAAAGCTTCTGGGAGAATGTCCTATGGACAGATGAGACAAAAATCTAAATTTTTGGCAAAGCACATCAGCTCTATGTTCACAGACGGAAAAATGAAGCATATCTTGAAAAGAACACTGTCCCTACTGTGAAACATGGAGGAGGCTCTGTTATGTTCTGGGGCGGCTTTGCTGCATCTGGCACAGGGTGTCTTGAATCTGTGCAGGGTACAATGAAATCTCAAGACTATCAAGGGATTCTAGAGAGAAATGTGCGGCCCAGTGTCAGAAAGCTTGGTCTCAGTCGCAGGTCATGGGTCTTGCAACAGGATAATGACCCAAAACACAGCTAAAACATCAAAATACCTGCTGAGAGGTGCAGAAGTCTCATTGACAGTTACAGGAATCGTTTGATTGCAGGGATTGCCTCAAAAGGTTGTGCAACAAAATAGTAAGTTAAGGGAACCATCATTTCTGTCCAGGACTGTTTCATGAGTTTTTTTTTTTTTTTTTTTTAAATTCTGTTGAAGCATGGTTGAAAAGCAATGTCTGACTTTCATTTTTTCATTTTCATAGAATTTTTATATATTATTACTTTTGTCAGATTCAAGTTATTTCTGTGACCATTGTGGGTTTTTCTTTTATTAAACAAGGGGTACCAACAATTTTGTCCACGTGTGTAAACTTAGTAAATCTCACTTGGGGGAATTTAAGAAATTTTCTACACCAGTCTTAATCCGTTCTGCTGCTGCAAGAAGTCCATGTATTCTCTTACGCCTACCAGCACTCATTACACTTCTCCTTTCCCCTGCCACTCTCTCCCTCCACTGCTGCACACTACTGGAATTGTCTTCGGGTTGCTGTAGTCACAGAATTTTATAAGTCTTCTTCTCTATCTGTCTGTTCATCTATTTGTCCCTCCAGTTGACCTCAGCAGGGAGAAAGTAAAGTGCTCCAATAATTCAAGTCACCATCTACTCTGCCCATATTAAAATAATGGGCTACCTGCAGGTGATTGAAGCCAATAAACAACATATAGCTTTCATTTTTATTGTATTAGCTGCATATGATGAGAGGTTTTTAGTGGCTCACTAGAAGAATGCTTTAGGTTAAGGCCCCCCGTTGTGGAAATGCTGCTTTTTTTGTTGCATATTTTGCAGCTTTTTTTAAGCCAGACCTAGTAGTAGCTACAAAAGGAATGAGAAATATATAGGAAGATCTTATACTTCTGCTCAATCCACTTCTGGCTTTGGCTCAAAAAGTGCAGCGAAATCTGCAACAACAAAAAAAAAGCCTTTCCACAACGTGGGGCCTAACATGCCAAATTTATTCTTTTAGGGCCAAAGGTAAAATTGTCTCCAGGTGTGTTAAAACCCATGTTCCAGTGGTTATGGGGCTGCTTTATTTGTTTCAGCAATACATTTTTTACCACATATCTTGACTCCTACAGTCTATGCCATCCAAAAACTGATGTAAAAGATAACAATACAACAATTGGGACAGAGACAACCACATAAAAAATGCATAACAAAGAGATTTTTTTTTTCTCATCCCCTGTGTTTGAAGCTTCATGTTCACATAATTTCATTGTTATCTGAAGATAAATGCTTCACGTCTTGCCGCGTTCCAAGTTTTGATGCACATTTTACATTTCGCAAATATCTTAAGATGTGTTTGCTCTTTACAGAAGCATCCTGAGCATTACTGAAGGCTTCGCCTCTTAGATGTTCACACAACCCACCAGTTGCTTTTGTAGACTTTGTTCTTTTTGGAAATGTATCTAAAATGAGTCATTGTCTGAAATTGGAAGCACAAATCAAAAGGAGGCATCACAGGGTAATACGCCATTTATTCTGTTTTACAAATTGTGAGCGGGCTGTTTCCTGCTTATGATTCATCCGCAGGTCATTTGGTGAGTCACGCTATCAAGCTGACCTGATATTTCATTTACACATTTCTGAGGGATCCCATATACAGAGCAGGTTGTCAAAACTATCTGCCTCGCTGGCTGTCGGGAGTAGTGCATATGTAGGTTTCCAAGGATAGAGTATTGGTGGTTGGCTAAAACATATGATAGCAGCGTAAATCGCAAGCGAAAGAGCAACATCAAACCTGTTTTCAGATACTGTAGTAGGGCATTGTGCATTAAAGGGGTTAGCTCATGAATTATTTGCATACCTCAAGGCCTGAAGTGCCATTTATAGCAGATGTAATGAGTACCTACAGATCGATTTGGGACACCAAACCACCCACAAGTCCTTATGGTGTAGAGTTCCAAGTAGCACTGGGTAACGTATTCCTTGCCCACATTGAAAAAAAAAAAAAACCCACACAGTTACCCAACCTTACACTTCGGCTTCAGTGTGCTTGTGCCAGACCTTGTGCTGGGACACCAGAAATGCCTTTAAATAGAAGCCTATGGAGTGGGGAGGGGGAAGGAGGAGGCTGCTGCTAGCCACTAAATGATTTACAGGGTTTAGCATATGCTAGGTTCACACTAGCGTCGCCTCTCTGTTGGAGGACCAGAACAATGGAGAGGCAGCACGCTAATATAGCAGTAACTCATGGAGTCTGATGGACCTCATTGATTTTGATGGTGTCCTTCGGGTGTAGGACTTTTTCCTCTGCTGATTTTCAGGCAGACGCTGCGATGGAGTCTACAATGGAACTTAGCACATCTAAACTTAACAGAGGTGGCGGCAGTCTCGTCCTCCCTTATCTCTCCATAGACTTCTGTGCATGAGGTTGACAGTCCATATCAACTTACTGGATATGTATTCTGTAAGGCCCCATTCACAGAATCGTGTGCAGTGCATAGATCGGTGAAAATGGAATGGATGGCACACAGATTGGTATCCGTGTGCTGTCCGTGATTTTAGTTACCCATACATCTGAATGAATAGACAGAGCTGAAAAAACTAAACAGGTTTCGGGACCTGCTCCATGATTTTTCTACGGCCTGAAGTCAGAGTTGCAAATACTACAGCTGTGCGTATGGGCCCGTATAAAAGAATGGGCCCGTATGTTATCTGCCTTTGTGGACCCATATTTGTGGATAACGTACTACAGTCGTGTGCATGTGCTCCCTTCATTTGGCTCTCGGCACAAGGTTCATTGGCATAGCTAATATTATCCCATAGGGAAATTAATCTACTTGGATTTCAGCTCATCGCTCCTTTTTCTGCTGATACAACATATCCAGTTGTTCACCCAGTGTTATTGCTGCTTTAGCTGATGGGCCACGGATTTCCAGGCAATCCCGCTGCTCCATAGATATACCTAGATAACCCATCAATGCTAAAGACTCCATTAAATTGCATTTAGTTTTGCAGGATTTTGACAGTTTTGTGTCTGATTCAGAGAAGATTTAATAATGTGGTGGAAAAACACATTCCTTAAAGGTTTATTTGCTGATAAATTGTCCCCAGACAGCTGGCGGTTCCTCCTCATTGCTTGCCGCTACTTTTCTTATAGTAGGGATTAGCTATGGCATGGCGGATGGTATCTATAAGACTATATGGTGTGTACATTTATCTGACCAGTCTGCTTCCAAATAACACAAGGCGGATAGTTAGACAATGTGTAAATGGCAGATTAATGTATCTATTCAGAAGGTTATTTCACTCCAAATGAGCGTGAATTCAGGACGATGTTATTATTCCCAGGCGTTGCGCAGCCACCTGCTCCGAGCATGCCTGCTTTGTTCAGATGCCAGGTGCTCTGTGTATTACTGAGCCCTTCTCGTCTTATCTCAATAGTTATTTACACAATATGTCCACAAAGCAGAAATGAGAGGGCGTTATGGTAACGCAACAATAGAAGGGAACGATGACAGCGATAGCTGAATTATTAATATTAAACAAATGCCTGTTTGCCTCCAGGAAAATCTGACTAACTGCATTGGTTCCACCTGCTGCTCCACCTTCGTGGTGGAGGGTAATGAAAGTGAATGCAGCATATGTTCTGTGCACTTAGAATAAAAATAGAATTTATACAGTGACTTGTTCAGTCCCCCTTGCCATTAAAGGCAGGGTTCTAGGACTATACTGACAGACCGTCAATATTAGGTGGGTAAAGTCCAACACCTGGGACCCGCCGATCAACTTCTCTAAGAGCTTTCTCTGCTTGGGTGAGCTGCACTTCCTCTTCTCAGGCCAGTTTAGTCAAGTCCATTAAACAAATAACCATGATGCAGCTCCAGTCCCTTTCAAGTGAATGGAGCTGAACTGCAATACCAAGCACAGTTACTATACTGTCTACAGCCCTGTGCTGTGCTTGGTAAGCAGTAAAGAACTCGTAGCACTTGTTCAAATACCGCAGCCATCAATATAAGCTCTCGGACAACCCCTTTAAGGCTGGATTCACATCTGTGTTGGAGACTCCGCCCCAGATTCCATTATAGTCTTTGGGGTCCGTGGGTAACTGCTTTTTAAGCGGACAGGGTCTCCGTCTTTCGGGTTCCCAAACTATGGAGGTCCGAACGCTAGTGTGAAGAGGATCCATTGTTATGTGGCGCTCCACTGATTCCAGCATAGTTGGAATTTTTTTTCTCTAGCCCCCACCATTCCTGAGCAATAAGTACAGTTTGTTTCAGCACCCAAAATGCTAGGTAGACTCTCTACTGTTAGGTGGGCAGTCTCAGACTATCTGTTCCAGCCCAAGACTGCCCACTTGACAACAGGGATCCTAATTAGCATATTGGGTGTTGAAACTACTGGTATTGATTTTTCAGGAATGGTGGGGGCTACAGAAAAAGTTCCAACTGTGTCGGCATCAGTGGAGCAGCACCTATTGAAAAGTAAAGAGAGTTGGAGTAGGTGGTGAAAGGTCCTTTTTAAGTAACCAGAAATGCACAGAGTGTGTAGACCAGGAATGTTGTCTGCTTTTTGAAGGAAAGCAATCCATGCAAGGAAAACACGTGCAAATTTTTTGGTTTGGGAAGGACATTGGCTTTCTTGGCAGTGTTGGATCACCATAAATGTGATGTATACCACCTCAAAACAAAAAGTATCTCTATGACTGTGTGTCCAGCAAAGGGGTCTTGACACCCTCCTTATTGACACATTGTATAGCTTGGGGGTTACACTGCAGACAGGGCCCATGGTGGGAACGTGGTAGCTATAACTAACATTAGTTTTTTTGTTACTGGTTTGTTTGTACTCAGTTGACCTACTCATACTCTGTATATTTGCTTCCACCCTTGAAGCAGGTATTTTGTCCCAGAATGTTATTCGCTCTGCTTCGATCAAGACTGTCACGATACACTTTCCTTTTATATTCAGTTTCTCATATTTTCTCATACCAGAGTCCTAAGGGGCATTATTTCCTATTGCATTTGTCCTCTTTTTGCTCATATCTCAGCTGGACTGTAGTTCATTGTTCATTGATACATCTTTAGCAATTGTGACATTATCACCATGAGTGTCCAACACATTACACACACAGCACTACTCGTTTCTTGATTTCTAAATAAACTTTATAAAAAAAAAAATGGACCCCTGCTATGCCAAAAAGCCTACCTCCAATTATAAAACACATTTCCATAAATTATTAGTACAAATTATTATAAGAAACTTTGTAATATATCTTTATTAAATTTCCATCTCCACTTATCAGGCTTAGTTGCTTTTTAGTCTATGGAGAGGGGAAGGGGGAGGAGGAGGAGGCTGGAAAAGACACACAAATAACTGTTTCTGCTACGCTGAGTGAGAGAGCTGTTCTGACACTGCTGTATCTTTAAGATAAGACTGCACAGAGTAAGGCAACCTCCTCCTCTCCCCTCCCCTCTCCGTTCCATAGACTTCTATGTGAGGCTAAGTACCTGGATTGTCTTGGAGATAAGTCTTGGGCCTGATAAGTGGAAATATAAACGTATTTCTATAATGATATCTATAATAATATATATTACATAGTTTCTTATAATCACGTCCCCTATTCATTTATGGAAAGTGGTTTTATAATTTGACTGACACTTTAAAAAGGCCCAAATGTATTGGCAAACCTGCGATGGCTCAGTGTCTTACTAGGCATCTGTGCACGTGTCCTTATACCTAGCTGCTTCCTAAGCTTCTATTAACTTTTTTGCATGTATTCTGTTGCCTGTGTCACGGTTCCAGCCGAGTCGCCACATATTAATACCAATGTAATTGAATTATCTGTGAGTGACACAACAATGAATAAATAATGTTCATGTCAGACGTTTATTGCCAGGCGTAGAATTAATTCTCTCACCCTAGGCACAGACCGCACGCTCCTCTGTAAAAGCGAATACTGGCCAATTGATCACCAGACCAGTGTATCTTATCTAGCATCTGCAATTTTTTTTTTTTTTTTAAATTTTAAATTTTTTTTGGTAGTCTGAAATTTTTATTTTTTTTTTTTTCCTCCTAGGTGATCTGCTCAATGGCTCACTAGTATCTTAAATGGGTTATCCAGAAATTTTAGTGGTATCAAACAAATTAAGTAATTTTCACCACCAATTTTCTTACCAGTTCCCTTCCATTCCTGTGCCACTTCTTACTTACATTAACCTTTCTAAAGGGAGACGTTCCCAGCACGAAATACAAATGTACACCCTTGAGGTCCTATCAGATGGGCCATTATTATGGGTAATGACTGCCCCAAGGAATGCTCATCGCCAATAACTGCACGGTCTAAGGCTAAGGCCCCGCGTTGTGGAAAAGCTGCTTTTTTTGTTGCTTCCACTTCCTTCTGTTGCCACTACTAGGCTTGGCTCAAAAAGCCACAGCGAAATCTGAAACAAAAAAAAAGCAGCGTTTCCACAACATGTGGTGCCTTAGCCTTATAGTACTGCTGGTCAGCCGAGCGGTGTGTAATATGGCCGATACATATGAGCGCAGATCATTGTGTTTCTCATTGATCGGCAATTAGCTACAGAAGATCTGGCAGTCTGAGGGCTGGCCGCGGGGGTTCTGATTTTGTAAGAGATGACATCCAAGTTCCATCCATCCCATTCAATGGGGGTTTCGGTCTGTTCTGTTTTTACAGAGCTGAATAGGACTTGCTGTATATTGATCAGAGCGGAACATCAGAACCCCCTCGGACAGCACACTCTGTCGTGTGCATGGGGCCTAATACAGTTTACCCTTCTGACTCCAATTTTTTTTTTTTTGCAATACAATTCAAAACCTTTTTTCAACAGAGTATCAGAATTTTTTTTTTTCCTCTCAAATCTCATCTTAATCTCAAGCCAAGATGAAAGTCAAGGATGGACATGTATAAATATGTATAAATATATATAAATATAAGACACTGTCATAGGTCTGAGTATTAGGAATATGGATATCTAGAACATATTAATGTTTTTGTTTTGTTTTATTATAGTAAGTTAAGTTCCTTCAATGAGGAGTACATGAGACACCGGGAAGAGTATGAGGAGGCTCAGAACGCCATTGTGAAAGAAATCATTAACATCTCCTCTGGTGAGTACTCCGACCATATGTCATTATTGTATTCTATTATTACTATAGATGGTTGATGTATAGCTAACCATCTGGGTTTTGTATATGAGTTACAAACCTAAAGCTGGCTATACCCATTTAGGATCTCTGAGTAAACAGCCATCGGTCTGATTTGTATGTCTTCCGATGACTTGTATCAGGGCAATGAGGATCAGACTTTTTGAAGATGAAAATATTCCTCAAATATATTGTTTAAATCCGACAGCTTTATCTTTCTTTCCCTAATGGTGAAAAGCCGGGACCCTCCCTTACACTTGAGATGGTCATCCAGTTCCACCAACGTTAATCTCAACTTCTTGGTTGTTGAACTCTGTGTATGCTTCGATCAAAACAGATCGTATGCAAGGGAAAAGCAAAGTAGGGATCCCCCTCGGACTTGTACCTTGTATGAGTAGACTGTCCATTGAAGGATCCTAGAGCACTCTTTCAGGTAGGGCCGTGCAATTCATCTAATTCATTTCATCAATTCATTTAATACATTGGCCCTTTCAAAAAATCATGATTTTTCACCAGAATCATGAAATCATTTTTATAACTGCCACAGATTCTGATAACAAGCTGTGTCCTCTGTGTTGCAAACTGTGATCAACAGTTATACAGTAGTCAGTAATTGGGTGGTAGGGCCAGGAGTCCAGCATCAAATATAGCTCATGACTTCTCCCTGTGCCAAATGTTTTCAATTTTTTTAAAGCAAAAACCTAAAAATTGAGATCAAAATCAAGAATTTCACTTGAAAAAAATTGAGATTTTACTTCTAGGCAAAAGTCGTCCATCCCTACTTTCAGGATACCTGTTGTTAGTTGTCCCCTAATGACAGTCTGTGTACAAGTACATTATTATGTAAAATTTTTGATTTGTAGGGTAAAAATAAAAAAATAAAAATTTCTGTTTTACAAATACTATTTTACCTATCATACATTTTATAATACAATTATTACAGAGCTGCAAATATATTTGTATTGGGTACCCTCATAGTGACCTGGCGATTTGATGGAACTTTGCAAAAAAAAAAAAAAAAAAAAAAATATATATATATATATATATATATATATATATATATATATATTTTTTTTTTTTTTTTTATTTACACCAAACTATAGATATTCCTTAGTAACATGTATGTACCTGAAAATGCAATAATATAATAGTTATGACCACCAGAATGCTAAGAGAAAAAAAAATCTTTGTGTGTAAAATAAGATGGATAGGGATAAGATGTAAATTGGTGGAGGTCCAACTACTAGGACACCCACTGATAATAGGGTCTCACGTACTCTGTCTAAATGAAGCATTGGTTTTCTAGCAGCTCCATTTATATCTATGTGACTGCTGGAGACAACAGGGCTCGGATGTTTTTTGAGTCAAAACCAGGAGTGGATTTAGCACAAGGGAGAAGTAGAAGATCTTCCTATTTATTTCCCATTCATTCTGAAGCCGCCGTAAAAAAAAAAGTAGCAAAATCTGCAAACAAAAATACAGCTTTTTTCGCAACATGTGGCCTCAGCTTAAGGCCTGGTCTTTAAGAGGTTATATTTATAAATTACCAAACCCCCCCCCACCCTCCGAGATATTGCACCTTCTTACTGATGTCTTTCACTCCGTCGTCTTCGATTTGCTTTCTAATTAGAAAAATAGAATTCTAAGAAGTTGAAATGTCTTCTTGAATAATCAGGGGAGAAGCAGCAGGTATTAAATGAGGGTAAATTACAATTACGGTAGCGCCATCGATAGCTTTATCCTTGCTGTAAATTGCTGTCAAGTTGTTTGTGTTCTCTCAGTTGGAGCCGAGTGATTGAGATGTGGGATACGTTTCACTAATGATCTCATTCCAGCTGTGTCTGGAGATGCCAGCTAAGTCCTGGGGCTCCGACTCCCAAGTCGAATACTTCTATACCACATGCAGCAGAGCAAATATACGTCGGGGTTATAGCGGCAAAATCACACAGGCTTTATAATGGAAAGGGTTTAGGCCTGGATCTTGGGAGGTCAAGGCCTGAAGCAGCTGATTTATAAAATAGAGCAAATTTAAGATTAGGACTTTCATAGGACTCTGCATTTAGAGAGAAGAATTTACATATTTTACATTACATTTACAAATGAATTACGTAGGATGTGTAACTCATGTTAAGGGGATTTTCTAAGAGTTAAATATTGATGGCCTCTTCTTAGGATAGGTCATTAGTATCTGGTCGGAGGGGGTCTGACAACCGAGGACCCCGACAGATCATCTGGTTGAAGACACCACAGCATCCAGTGAGAGCTATGGTCTTCCACTGAATGCCAAAAATAGTGCCACACGTTTCGTAGAGGCAGCTCATCCCCATTCACGTGCGCAGAGACATGTGATGAATGAATGTGATGTCATTGGACTATGAAGCGGAGCTCACCGGAGCAGCTGATCTTTGTGGGTGCCATGTGTCGGACTTACAACAATCGGATATTGATGGCCTATCTTAAAGCAGTTGTCAAGGACCTGATGAATTCATACTGGTGTTCTATCCACAGTATGTCATCAGTATCAGATCAGTTGGGGTCCGACTAGCTGATGTTGGCCAGTGGTAGCCGTATATAAGGTATATGACCGGAAGCAGCCCTGCTTCTATTCAAGTGAGAGGTGGGGCTGCAGTCCTGGGTTTCACCACTGCAGTATACGGAGCTCTGTGCACTGTATACAGCTTCTGGTCCACAAACTACAGCCCCGTTCCCAATCATTTGAATGGAACCGGCGCCACTTCTGGCCATAAACCTAGTGATTTCCAGCAGCCAAAACAGATCAGGAAGGGGTGTACTATATACACTAGGTATATGAGACAGAGATATACTCTGTGTATGTGTATATAGAGATCTATAATACCATTCCTCTTTCCAAAAGGATTTGTCTGCCACTGTGTACGCAGAGTGAATAATGTCAGACTATGTAGGGTCCCACCCCCTGTTAGCAACTCCCATTTGGCAGCATACATTTCTAGGAGGAATAACAGAGGAGCGGCACAACACAGAGTTATAAGAAGAGATGCTTCAGAATTCTTGTTTCATGGAGAATACAGTAATTTACGAACACGTCAGTAGAGGTGCCCTGCAAGTCTCGACAGATGGATTATAGATTGTAAAATTATCAGAAACTGGAAATGTTTTTTCTTTTTCTTTTTGCACAACCTACCATCAATGTGTCCTGGTTTCCTCCTTCACATAGGGTACGTGGATCCAATGCAGACGCTGAACGATGTATTAGCTCAGTTGGATGCGGTTGTCAGCTTTGCTCACGTTTCTAATGGAGCACCAGTGCCATATGTTCGCCCAGTCATCTTGGAGAAGGGACAAGGAAGAATCGTGCTGAAGTCTGCCAGACACCCATGTATTGAAATGCAGGATGATGTGGCGTTCATCCCCAATGACATAACGTTCGAGAAGGGGAAGCAGATGTTCCATATCATCACTGGTAATTTATCAGCGCCTTCACACTTTATCTCCATGATCTTCTAATTAGCAATGAATGTGATGTAATGTGACCCCGTACAGAAGGTTCTCCGCATCATTTATATATGGAATTATCATTTCTGTGTATAATATAGTTGTTAGACTGCTAGTCGCCTTAATGTCTGAGCGGTCATGTGGTGTATTTAAAGGGAGCCTGTCGGGTTGATTTGGGACACTAAACCACCCATGGGTCCTTATGGATGGGGGATATAGGGGGTCCTAATCACAATGTTGTAACTCTGTCCACAATTGTGTTTAAAAAAAAAAAAAAAAAAAAAAAACACTCAAATCTTTATACTTATCTAAGATGGACTCTTCTTTGCTACTCTTGATACCTGTTAAGTGAGTTTGGGATTGTACACCCAGGCTTCACTGCACTTGCCGCCAAGGTCCAGCGCATGCGCACTGAAGACAAGGTTACGTCTCCTGCTTCAGTGAATAACTGCGCAGACGCCGGGAGTACTGCCACGGGGTAAGTATAAGGGTTTTTTTTTTGTTTTTCTTTAATTTGGGCACAGGGCTATTTCTGACACTAAATTCCTGGCCCATAAGCACCAGCGGGTGATTTAGTATCCCAAATTGTCCTGCCAGGTTCCCTTTAAAGTATCTTCAATTATAGAAAAAAACCTTTTCTACATGAATAGTGCAGGTGAATATAAGAAAACTTGTAATATATTATTAAAGAAAAATGCTCCATTTATCAGGCTGAGTTACTTCTTACATAGAAGTGTATGGAGAGGGGAAGGGGAGGAGGCTGTTGGAAAATACATACATACTACAGGTGTTATATGTTGTAACTAGGGTAGGTCTTTTGTCTGTACTACAGTAGGCTAACGTTCTACCACTGTACAGAACGACGCAGTCTGGATATCTCATCTTTAGCGGGTTATAATGGAATCTACACAATTTCCTAACTGGTATAGATCTCCATTGTGGGGTTGGGATGTTCGGGTGATTTATGAAGAGGCCGGAGCACTTTCATAAATTACTTGTTCGAGGCCTTTGAAGTTTGGCGTACTATACACCAGTCTTAATAAATCTTCCCCACTGTGCAGGGGATCTCCATTGGAGACTCGATCACAGTGTTCGCCTAAAATCAGCAGAGGAAAAAGGACATTTAAGCAAGTATAATCTCAAGTGGTATTTTAGGTGTTCCTTCAGGTATTGGTCCTAGTATGATAAAGAGTAGGTAAGTGTTCTTGAAGAAAGCTTCCGAGATCCACATCCACATTGACACAAGAATCTGACTTGCAGAATAAATAAATCTTCTATTTCATTTTCCTTCTGCATTTCCATTTTTATGGCTGATGATCGGTAGGTTGTGGATCAGCAGGCAGATTGCAGGTGACATGTGTCTTTAAGAATAATGTCTTGTAAGATGCAATTGAGACGTTATATGGAAAGCCATAGAGAGTGCGCTCTCATCCTTGTGTCAGTGATTCAATCCGATGGAAATTTTCTGTCTGATTTCTGACAACCCGTCCCTGCTGTGTCCAAAGGCGCCTTACTTCACCTTACGTTTGGTTTCTGATAGTTGGGAATTGCTTAGAAACTGTTTTGGACCGGTCTGGGCCAGATTTACATAAAGTCTTGCAGGAAAAAGTCATGTACAGTATAAGGTATGATGAAAATGGATGTCGGATGTCTTAAGGGTGATATGTCTTTTATCACCTGTAGGAGAATCCTTATCCTCCATGTGAGTATATTGCCTGATCCAGCAGATTTTAGTGTCAATCTTCATGTCTGTAGGAATAAGATGTCCCTGCTTGTCCAGCACTAAAATACACGGCGAATATTACCTTGGATTGATAGTGCAGAAGTAACACTAGGTTCACACTGGCGTCGGCCTATTTGTTGTTCTGGTCCGTCAAAGGACCCAAAAAACGCCTAGGCGGGCCGTTTCAATATATACCGAACCTGACAGACCCCATTAACTATAAGGTATGATGTCAGGTGTCCGTTCTTTTAAAGTGATACGAAAAAGTCGGACTTGCAGCACTTTCTCATCCAGCGACACACACATAGACTCCAATGCAGATGTGAACGTAATCTAATTGTTCACTTTGTTTTCCTGCCAGGTCCAAACATGGGTGGCAAGTCCACATATATTCGCCAGACCGGAGTGATTGTTCTCATGGCTCAGATTGGCTGCTTTGTACCATGTGACTCTGCAGAAGTCAGCATAGTGGACTGCATCCTTGCACGAGTTGGAGCTGGAGATAGTCAACTTAAAGGAGTGTCTACATTCATGGCTGAGATGCTGGAAACTGCTTCTATCCTCAGGTATCATTCTCTATATAATGTGTCTGGGGGGTCCTGACTTTCCCTTCAACTGGGGAAAGCAGAGTCAGGCAAATTTCAACGCGCATTATCCTGTCGTTGGGGAAGATAAAACACCACCTGAAATATCTGGCAGAAGCTTATTTCCCTTTCCCCATTAAAAACACATGCACCCTCAGGCAAGCATTCATGTGTATGGGAAGGTCAGAAGGGACAGTTATCTGAAGTGTTTGCTAGCTATAGTCCTTACATTCAGCAATGACCCTCCTAAGCTCCTGTGTTGAGAGGGATGAAGTAGTAGAGCCGATGGAGGTTGGCAGGCAACATTGGAACAGTACAGACATGGGATAGAGAGGTGAGTATAACTAGCTTTAATTTTTTTAACCTAGTCTTCAGCCACGCTTTTAATCTTTATTAATGGCTTTCGGATCACTCATGGGGCTAGAAAACCTCGCCAGATTGCAGACCGGTATAGCGAGCATCACGCTTGTACTTGCTGCATGGCTGCTCCTAACATAACATTTGTTTTACCTCCTATTACTTTATATTACTGTACCTTTTGTAATGAAATGAAACATGACGTGGTGTTAATAACCGGCTGCAGCAGATGTTCCTCCCTTATGGACGATAGTTGTATCAATTATGGATGATTGATGTCATCATACCAGCAGACGGTTACACATGATGGAAGACCTGCCTGCCACACAATAGTGAGGACTGTGTCTGTACTGAACATGACACAGATCAGCGTATTGTGTGCTGACTTCTCCATCCAGCACATTGCCCGTCATGGCAGGTAGAGGCCTGACCCAATTAGTAACCGAGCTGTAGGAAAACACCGGACGGAGAAAGCCTAATGATGTCAAAGCACGAGCGCACGGACTAGGAGGGAGGAGACCTTCAGTAACAGAAGATCTTATGGGTCCAGTCACACTGGTGACCTCTGTGAAGATTCCTTTTTAATGATATCTCGGCTTACATAGTCACTGTTGATCCAACAATATTAGCATAAATGAATAGTACAGACAGTTATAAGAAACTTTGTAATACACCATATCAGAGAAAAATGCTGCTTTGTGCTTTTGTCAGGCTATTTTCCTGCTCCCCTTACTTCTGCTAAAACAACTCTCTCTCTGAAAATCGCTACTCCATCTGTCTCGAGATGGACTGCAGGTCACATGACTCATGTCTATAGACGGGTGGTGGGGGAGTGAAGAGAATATGCAGGGGAAAATAAAAGAAACCCAGATTTAGGCTCATTCAAGAGATGAATAGAAGGTTTGTGTCACAACCAAAGCACTTTCCTCACATCGGTACATATCAGTACGTCTCTTCATATGTCCTGCATGATCCTGGGGACTGTTTGAGTGAGACGGTCATTAAGCAGATTCTCCTCAACTAAATGGGACATATAAGTGAAGACTGCCATTTTTAACATCATTCTTCATATCACCTGCATTGGTGGAAGGTGCGCCTGCACTGACATCTACACCAGCTTGTAGTTGGCGTAGATTTCAGGGATCGTTTGTGCCAGTAAACTAACATAAAATCTGGACTGGTTGTTGGCCCTGCCCATGCCATGCCCCTTTCAGGAACCTTGAGTGCTGCAGAAATTCTTTTGTAACCTTGGCCAGATCTGTGCCTTGCCACAATTCTGTCTCTGAGCTCCTTGGGCAGTTCCTTTGACCTCATGATTCTCATTTGCTCTGACATGCACTGTGAGCTGTGAGGTCTTATATAGACAGGTGTGCGCTTTTCCTAATCAAGTCCAATCAGTTTGATTAAACACAGCAGGACTCCAATGAAGGAGTAGAACCATCTCAAGGAGAATCAGAAGGAAATGGACAGCAGGTGAGTTATATATGAGTGTCACAGCAAAGGGACTGAATACTTATGACCATGTGATATTTCAGTTTTTCTTTTTTAATAAATTTGCAAAAATATCTACATTTCTGTTTTTTTCTTTCAAGATGGGGAGCTGAGTGTACATTAATGAGAAATAAATTGAACACTTTTGCTTTTAGCAAATGGCTGCAATGAAACAGAGTGAAAAATTTAAAGGGGTCTGAATACTTTCCGTACCCACTGTATATTAAAAAGTTTCGGGTGACGGAATATGGCTACTTTAAGAAAAAATATATTTTTTTTTGCAAAGTTTTGGATTTTTAAGTGGTTAAAATGTAAATAAAACTATATAAATTTTCTTTCCCCGAAATCGTAGCGAAACATAGAATACCTGTACAGATGAAATGTCATTTTACTGCACATGAACGCTGTAAAAACTAAGCCCGTAAGAAAGTCGCACAAATGCACTTTTATTCCAGCAGTTTTTTTCCAGCTTCCCATTACATTGTACAGGATAATAAATGGTACCATCATGAAGAACAATTTCTCCCATAGACATTAATCCCTCTTATGGCTCTGTGAACGGAAAAATAAAATGTTATGGGGTTTGGAATGCAGAAACGAAAATCGTAAAATACCTCTGGTGGGAAGGGGTTAATACCCAATTGTTACATTTCAAGGAGGAATAACCGAGCAACATCAAAGTTCAGAGATTTGTTATTTCGTGGGGAATGCAGTTGTCATGTCCGGAGAGATGACAGGACTTCTATAGGAAATGAAACCAGTATCTCATATATTAGAATAACATTGCCAGCTTATGCTGCTGCTTCTGTAGGATAAAATGACTATGGTATACTTTAAGCTGTGACAGTTTTAGCGTTTGCATCTGTCGGCAGCGTCTTGTCAGCCTCTTTATTGCAGTTGATAATTGCTTTGCCTTAATTAAGGCGAGCGGCGGTGACAGACGACAGAGATACAAGGAAAACGAAATCTATCTGGAACGGCTGGAGTTTTCTCCTTAGCACCAAATTGGAAAGAATTGTAATTTTGTAAGACCTATATAGGGGAAAATGTACACGCTCAGATAGGTCACACAGTAATGGTTGGTTCAGTCAATAAATTTACAGTAAAATTTTATTATACATGTGTCATTCCTTACCTTTCCTTTTTGCTCAACATATCCTGAAATTTGTATCAAGATAACCAGCTTTTTAAAGAAGCATGATTTTGCGATACTTTGTCACAAGATGTATATTCTAGATGTTTCTCCAAGGACACCAAGTGTTTGTGATATGAATCGCAGGGTTAGTATGTCAGGCTACTGTATTGTATTTGTCCTTAACCAAGTCTGAGCTAAGGTAACAGTTAATATGGTTGGATAAGGACCTAAGTCCATAAGGTCCAACCTATAAACTTGCCAAGTTGATCCAGAGGCAGGCAAAAGTCCCTTATGTGGTGGACACCAATTGCCCCATCAGAGGAGAAGAATTCCTTCCCAACTCCAGGGTGGACACACCTGTAAATGTGTATTTTATTTATAGGGTCGTGTTTTCCACTAGTTGGTAGGTGACTCTTTCCCTTGAGTGCCGTTGTTCACTGTTCGGGAATTGCTGCCAGGCCTGGCACTCTACAGTGTATGGAGCCAGAAGCGGATGGCTCTGTATGTTGTATAGTGCAGCATTACTGCCTCTCCGCTGCGATTGAAGTGAATGGAGGTGACTTGTAATGTGTTTTCTTGCAGATCAGCCACAGAGAATTCACTGATCATCATTGATGAGTTGGGGAGAGGGACCTCAACCTATGATGGCTTTGGACTGGCATGGGCTATCTCAGAATACATCTCTACTAAAATCCAGGCATTTTGTCTGTTTGCTACTCACTTCCATGAACTGACCGCTCTGGCTGACCAAGTACCTACCGTCAACAACCTGCACGTTACTGCTTTAACGACAGATGAAACGCTCACCATGCTGTACCGGATCAAGACAGGTCAGTGACTGTGGCCCTCTGGTTGAAGGGGTGCCCACTTCTGTCTAAAGATAGATGATCATTATTCTTATTCTAGTCTTTATAGGGTACTTGTCGGGTGTTTTTTCCACCCTAAACTGGTCCGAGTGTGTGTGTGCAGCATCAAGTAATGACCTTTCCTATAATAATAAGCTTAGTTAAGTTATTAGCTTTCAAAACCTTAGATCGGTGTACGCAAATTAACCTTAAATTGACTAGGGGCTTGGGAGAGGTTGTGTTTTAAAGAAAAGCTTCATCTAGTTATGGAGTCATTGTACTAAAGCACACCCTGTAAGGCCAGCCATTCAGTAGGGTATCGGGCTGACATCTGACAGTACATGACTAAAACTCATATGAAGAGCCATGGCAACAGACTACAAACTATCTCTTTGTAGTCTGATCCTGTATTGAATTTTTTTTTTTTCCATCTGTTCCCTACCTACCTGGTTTTAGACTGTCCTTATGAAAACATCAGTCTACTTGGGAGCTGCAAGCACAAAACAAAAGGATGTATTTAACTTGGACTATGTGCAAAATTACTTTATTTTTCATTACATGATGCATTGGAACCATTAAAAAAAATGATTGAGGGTAGATGTAGTCTTTAACATAACAGGGGGTTGAAATTTCCTTTATAGGCTTGACTGACACCCTCACACACAGTGTTTATGTACCAATATTAGTTTTATGTTCTGGTAATAATCCCTCCATCACCCCCTCTTCAGAGGATGTAAAGTTTGATGGGGCATAGACCCGTAGTAATTTGTTGATCTAGGATGCTGTGTAAGTTGCTCTTATGTCTTCCATTAGTAAATTGCAGTTTAGTTGGTCGTGGACGTTCCTGAGTAATAGATTTTGTTATGGGTCATAAGATGTAGATATTCAATAGTAGTTCATTAAAAGTGAATGATTTTCAAGGCGTGTGATACCAAGGGCATTTAAGATTATAATAGTCACAGCATTGGGCTCTTATTCACCCTGGCACTGTGTGCAATATAATTAAAAATAATGAATAATTTTATTTTGAGTCTGTAACTTATTTTCCAATGTCACCCAATACTGGCCCTGAATCCAACTTCACAGCCCTGATGTAAAGTCATATGAAAAAGTTTGGGCCCCCCTATTAACCTTAATCATTTTTAGTTTTAAAAATTGGGGGGTTGGCAACAGCCATTTTAATTTGATATACCTAACCAGGGATGGCCACAGTAATATTTCAGGATTGAAATGAGGTTTATTGTACTAACAGAAAATGTGCAATATGCATTAAACCAAAATTTGACCGGTGCAAAAATTTGGGTACCCTTATCATTTTATTGATTTGAATACTCCTAACTACTTTTTACTGACTTACTAAAGCACAAAATTGGTTTTGTAACCTCACTGAGCTTTGAACTTCATAGCCAGGTGTATCCAATCATGAGAAAAGGTAGTTAAAGTGGCCAATTGCAAGTTGTTCTCCTTTTTGCACCCCCCCTGGGGAGGGGGGGCCGGGGCCCCCCCCAACACAACTCTCAAATGATCTGAAAACAAAGATTGTTCAACATAGTTGTTCAGGGGAAGGATACAAAAAGTTGTCTCAGAGATTTAACCTGTCAGTTCCACTGTGAGGAGACATAGTAAGGAATGGGAAGACCAAGCACTGACAGGGACAGTTCGTGTTAAGCCCAGAAGTGGCAGGCCAAGAAAAATATCAGAAAGGCAGAGAAGAAGAATGGTGAGAACAGTCAAGGACAACCACAGACCACCTCCAAAGAGCTGCAGCATCATCTTGCTGCAGATGGTGTCACTGTGCATCGGTCAACAATACAGCACACTTTGCACAAGGAGAAGCTGTATGGGGGGGGGGTGGCAAAGGCCAGGGGCGGGGGGGGCCAGCCTTTCTGAAAGCACGCCACAAACAGAGTCGCCTGAGGTATGCAAAAAGCACATTTGGACAAGCCAGCTTCATTTTGGAAGAAGGGGCTGTGGGGTGGTGAAACAAAGATTGGGGTGTGTGGGGGTACAAAAAGGGGGTGTGGGGGGGGGGGAAAAAACACAGCATTCCAAAAAAAACACTTGCTCCCCCTTGTAAATTTGGGGGGGGGGGGTTGGGTGGTGGGGGGGTGGGGGGGGGGGGGGGGGGGGGGGGTGTTGTTGTTGTGGGGGGGGGGGGGTTGGCTCTGTTTTGGGGGGATTTTTTGGAGAATGTGAGAAAGGGGGGGTGGGTGTGGGGGGGGGGGGGGGGTGTTTGGGGAGATAAAAAAAACCCAATCTATTTAGCGGTGTGGGGGGGAGGAAATATTTTGGGGGGGGGGCGGCCCCCCGGCCCGGGTTTATTAATTGTGGGTGGGTGGGGGGGGGGGGGGGGGGGGGGGGGGGCGGCTTTGTTTTTTTTGGGGAAAAGGGGGGGGGTTGGGTTGTGGGGGTTTATTTTGGGAAGTGTGGGAGAATTGATATACTGCAGCCCTTTACTTTCTCCCTGCTGACGGTAGTTCCAGAACTAGGTAAACAAAGATTTAGTTTTTAGTAAAGGTATTCACATTATTTTAGCTATATTTTAAGCAATCCTGATGCTGATCTTTATCACGTGTCAATGACTGCATTCTGTTTGTGATCATGTAGAAGGCTAGCTAAAACCGACTACATTGCCCATTTTAGCTAGCTTTCATCCCAAGTGTTTGGCCAGATTTGAACCTAGGGCCGAATGATTATGACCTAAATCAAAATCGCGATTAATCAGGCATTTTACCTAGACTACGATTAATGGCAATTTAGGCCCACGCCCCTTTTATAGTATAAGTATGTGTTGGGCGAAGTGAATCTCGCGAAACGGCCAAACCAAAATTGCTATTCTACGCTGTGGTCTCTTCATAACCTGGGCTATAAAGAATGGAGGCCATGGGGAGGTGGGCAAACATTAAAAAAAACAGTGTTACTTGCTTCTCTTGGGCTTGGCTCGACTCTCTACTGTCTTCAGCTCTTCTGACTGATGTCAGGAACAGTTGAGGCCTGTGATTGGGCCTTAGAGGTTACATAGGACATGGAGGGCCATTACGTATGCGTCTGCATCTGCATCATGACACGCCACATGATCAGTTAAGGCCCAGTCACATGGCACTGACATCAGTCAAAAGTGTCAAAGACAACAAGGAGTTGTGCCGGAGCCCAGGGGAGGTGAGTAATACTGTTTTTTTAATATTTGATCACCTTTGAATAGATCTCAGAGTATAATAATAGCAGTTTTGGTTTGGACGTGTTCGTTCTGAACGTGTTCGTTCTGAACGAAACTGCACTTGGAACCTCACAAATATCGTAATAATCGAACTGAAATAACCGACGTAAACAAAATCACGTTGGTTGCCCTGGTGGTTGATCAGTTTCGGTTATTTTTCGATTAATCTCCCAGTCCTGTTTGAGCCTCTGATCTCAGTGCTGGCCTCCATGGAATCTGGGTTCTCTTATTTGCTTGTCTTGCAAACCCTCCGCCATGATTTATTCTCAGCAGGACAGTCCTGTAATACAGAGATCAATAGGGTTGCAGCGTTTGATTTGTTAGAAGTATATAACGCTCTTACTGCTCAGTTTTATTTTACTGGTGTTAGAGGTTTTGATGGTATTAGAGTAAAGACATGCCGGTGCGCTGGTCATTGATCGGTTTGTTTTAAGACCTGCTAGTAATTGAGTTTTCTCTGTTGTGCAGCAGCTTGTTAACCAGTGCAGGCCTCAGACATACATCAGGCAGGGAGAGCCATGCTTTAATAGAAATCCTTTATCACGAGGATCACAAAGGGACTGGATATTATCAGTTTATAATTCTAATTCATTTATCATCCCGTAATAAACATCTTTATCTATGTAACTAATGGTGGCGATTTTATTTTACTTACTAGAACTAACACCTGTAATTGTCGTCATTGGAATTGCTGCTCACGTAGGACGACGTAGTCTAGAATTTCCTATTGGTATTTGTAGTGTTATGTACATTGTAGAGTAAGCCGTGGGTATTAAGTCCTTTTGCTCCAAGCTGTGACCTCTGCTCATTTCTGAATAAATGTTACTAGTGCCTATCTAGGTACAGTCCTGCCTGGACTTTCCTTCTTAGTGACATCACCGTAAAACTACATTTCGTTTCATGCCTTGGTGAAGGGTACCAATCCACCCTCAGCCAGTGTAAGCTTTGCTTCAATCTTTCAATGTCATTTTCTTCTACACAGTAGCTGAAGATGCGTAAAATGGGAGAGCGATCATAAGGGTAGAAGGGAAGGGGCAAGGAGATGACCAAAGGCTTGTCACCTAAGCAAGGAGACTGGGCAGCCAGGCTATATCTGCATAGAGTACAAGGAAACCGTTCCCGGTTTTGGATAAATAGTCAGTAACAGATCAGGAAGAAAAAAAAAAACTTCACATACTTACTATTGATATAGATTCTGGCGGTATTTGACGGTTTCTTTTTAGACCCTAATAAGCTGTAGCAACTAATATCTAGATGGTAGGTTGGAGGTCACTGCTTATGCTTAAAGATACTTAAAGGCAAACTCTGGTGATTGTTTGTTTGTGTTTTTTTTTACTCCTTACTCTAGGTTCACACCTGCGTTCAGGTTTCCATTCTTTGGGCCCGCTTGGGGACCCAAAAACCGGAAACCCACTTAAAAAGCTAGACTATAATGGGTTCCACCGGGTTTCCTCCTGAAAAATGCTTGTAGGACTTTTCTCTCCTCATTTTTCAAGCGGATTCGGGGACGGAATCCCCAAACAGAATCCAGGCGCAGGTGTGAACCTAGCCTTATATTGTCTGAAAGACAATTATTAGTGAGAGTTGTGCACTCACATTGTCTTTCCTTATCCTGCTTTTCACCTTCTTCAATAAGTCAGTGTGACCTATTTTTCTAACATGGGTTGCTGTGCAAACAGGAGGTCTCTATCTGCCTGAAGATACTATTGAGAACTAGCGTATGACCGCAGATTCATCAAATTCCTGCCACCTGTTTTTCTGCTTTACTCTTGTCAAAATGCCTTCCTGCTCCTCTTTTGCCTCTCACATAGTCTGCTCCTTATAGCCCCTCTGTCACATACTGCCCGTAGTTAACCCCTCTCTCACCATACTCCCATTTCCTTCTTCAGTGTTATCAGCAGTTGATGCAGCTTTACCCTCCAGGACCTTTGGTGACCTCCTCTTCACAGGCTAAGGTCCTAGATGGTCATTTTTTGATGAGCTCTGCTGTGTTTTGCAGAAACAGGAAATAGACATGGGTACAGGTACTGGGTATGGGTGACAGCATCCGCAATAGCATGTCACTTCCTTACTTAGCAAAAAAATAAAAACAAATGCTGGTGTGTCGCTCAATGGGTTGTCACGCTGAGATGGTCGGAGTCGTAAAAAAGTTAACTTGTTAAGTATGTTATACAGTTATTAATATTGTAGAATTAGATGAATAGTTTGTTACATATTTACTTTCATAGGAATCAGCCACCGACTTATTAAAGGAATTCTATTATTGGGAAACCCAATTTTCAGTAACACCAAGTCGGAATAACCTTTAGACTCTCCTACCTTTTTCTGCTCCGCGCCGCCATTTCTGAGAATTTTCATTTTTCTTCTTTATGCAAATGAGTCTTCAGAAAGCAAAGGGGGCGTCATCATGCTCAGTCTACTCCGCCATTTCGCGTTGGACAGAGCCGACTGAGCATGTCCAGCCGGCCATTTTCATGTGGATTTGAATCCCGAACAGAGACTCGGCGGCTGATGACACAACGGAGAGGCATCAGAAGAAGAAGAGAGAGGCGGCGCTGGATCTTCGGAAGAGCGACTTATTTGAGCACTGGGGACGCCCCCTGTGCTTTCTGAACGCTCATTTGCATAAAGAAGAAAAACGAAAATTCTCAGAAACGGCGGCGCGTAGCAGAAAAATAAAGGTAGAAGACGAATAATCCTTCTAAAGGCTATTCCTACTTTGTGTTAGTGAAAAATGGGTTTTCTAATGATACAGGGGCATCTCAATAAATTAGAATATCTTTGAAACGTTTATTTCTTTCAGTAATTATATTAAAAAAGTGACCTCCTATATTATTTTCTAGATTCTTTACACAGAGTCTTCTATTTCAAGTGTTTTATATCTGTAAATGTTGATTATGGATTACAGGTAATGAAAACCCAAATCTAAGAAAATTAGAATATTGTAAGCTCAGTTCAGTATTGTAAATTCAGTGTCACCTGCCAAGGTTTCCTAAGCCTTTAAATGGTCCCTCAGTCTGGTTCAGTAGGACACACAATCATGGAAGACGCTGATTATGGATTGTATTACTGAATTACTGAAATGAATGAAAAGATATTCTAATTTATTGAGATGGACCTGTAGAATCCCTTTAATGTATTAGAAGATCTTTACTGCTTCTGTCTGACCATGGCTGACAGCCAGATATGTTGGAGGTGATGTCTGAATCAGGCTGTGGAAAAATGGGGGAGTCAGAGTCGTTGTTTAGGCCACTAACTCTACACCCCTTACGCTGATTGCCAAATCTAGTGGTGTGGTCTGCTGACTGGACACGACTCCACTCTGACAAAGAAGGGGTGCCAGGGAGAGTTCAGATAGCTATGGGCATTGCACATGAAGGGGCACTTGTGATTGTACTACTGGGTGCATTAAAATATTGGATTTTTCAGTCTTGCACCTTCAGTCTGACCATCACCCCAGGGTTGGGTATGTTTGTGTGGTCATCGGTTTTGGAGAGAGGGGATATGCTCCTATGTAGAAGCAGTTCTGTATATCCTTGATGTATAGACCCTCCATTTAGTGGTATATGATTGTCCTCGGTAATCTGTGGCTTCTTCTACTTCACCAGCATTAAACGCTACCAGTGGATTGGTAGGCTTTCCTAAGATTTACCTTGGGGACATATTTTGGACATAAAACTCCTTAGCTGCAGGCGTGGTAATGGTAAACAGGCTTCAACACCTAAGTAACGGCGTAGAACAAGTAGGGCGATCATAACAAGCTCTAGCGGGAAAAATTAATTTTATTAGAAGTCGTCTCCAGTCTCCTCTGATTCTAGGGATGATATGATGATATATTGCTGCAGCGGTAGCTAGCTGGCCATATAATTGAATGTCACAAGGTTATAGCACATCCTTGGTACAAAGTATACACAATTATGGAGTATAGACTGCTTGCCAACAAGGCCAAAGCAGACAGCGCACAGTTCTTTATGTAAAAGCGCTTGTGTGTCCATTAATACTCAACTATAGGACTATGTCATTGTAAGGTCCGGAGGGTTCTTCCTGTTTTATAAACCACGATTAAAACTTCTCCATGATAAATTATCTATTTGGTGCCATCCACATCTATGGAGTTTACATATCACCATATCGGGGTAACATTGTAACTGTGTAGTACTGACAAATGACAAATGAAATATAGAAGACCTAACCTATAAGGAATAGGTACAAGAGGTCAGGAAAAGCACTACATAGCTATAAGCGTGTCCATGGAGGTCGGTGTTGGGGTCTTTAGACCAGGTTATATCTTGTAGAAGGTTTGGAGGGTTGGAGAATGTCAGATGGAACAAAGATGGGAGTTTGAGAAGAAAGGGAAAGCACAAGAGAAGTCGGATTAGAGTGGTATAGAAGAGGATGCACATGGGATGGGATCTGTAAATTACAGAAGAAATGGAGCATTGGCCAGGATTGACCAGGGCTTTGTAATTTGGGGTACAGATTCTAAATTGTGGTCTTGGAGTGATGGCCAGCCAATGGAGGAGTCAGAGGGGGTGGTATAAGAGAAATGGGAGGACAGGTAGTTGGACTTCAGTTACTGTATATGGCCTGTCTCTTAGACTGGGGCGATTTTTGCCTCAATACCCGCCAAGCGACCAAAGACCACCATGTAGCCCTGTGACATGGCATGTAATGTAAGTGAATGTGGTTGAATTACGACAATAAGAATATCCCTTAGGCTATGGCTACAAAACAACTTTGACCGCAATTGTCATTTCATGACAGTTGTGATTGAATGGAGTCACATTGCAACCCCATGGGTGCTGTGACTTATGGTCACAATTTTTTTGTGTCCCGGTCATGGTAACATCAGGGTCGAATGCAACCCCATTCATTACCATTACCATTACAATCTTTGGCCATGGCCAAAATCGCAATTTAGCCCCAACCTTAAGGATCCATACCCATTGACAGTAAATGATCAGTCACCCACCAACCCTTTATTTGTTTTTTAACCCTTTAGTTTCTTGGAAGAGCCCAGCCTATGTTTTAGATTATTAACCTCTCACAGTCATTTCCTTCCTCCTCTAGACTTCAGCTGCTTCTCATTTTGCCCACTTGACAGTATGAAGCATAATAGAACATGATAGAACACGATCCTTTACAATTAGCAATTTTTTTTATTATTATTTCAGGTGTTTGTGACCAGAGTTTCGGGATACATGTAGCAGAGCTGGCTAACTTCCCAAAGGATGTCATCGAAAATGCCAAAGCAAAGGCCTTGGAGCTTGAGGAATTCCAATTTGTTGGAAGCGGTGGGGACATTGAGGATGAACCGGCCTGTAAGAAACGTTACAGAGAGAAAGAGGTTTGTGACATTATGTAAAGTAGGGGACCTTTTATTCCTCTTGCCGGAATTTCTATTTTCTTAAAATTGCAGTAGACCTTGATAGCAGCAGGTAAATTTTTAACTATGGGAGAAAAAGTTACATGTCAGATTTTTTGCAATGGTCAAAGGTTACTTGCACAGTTATTCCCAGTGGTCCGGCTTCACACAATCCTTGTGATGACCACAGTCTCTGGTCCGACCACAGGTGATTTCTTTTGTGGTGTTATACCTGGAGCCAGGCCAAGACTTGAGGCTGTAATATGGGCACCAAAGTGTTCCCATATCATGTACGAAGGATGCCTTAGGAAAGGGGTACTCGACCACTGACTTGGGTCTGCCATTAGGTTACAGTCCGAGCTGAGCAGTAGCTGAACATGTCCAGTATTTATATATGTGAAAAAATTTCCTCTAATCCCAACTGGACCTGTCTGTGACCTCATCCAATCCCATTGGGCCCCCCTCTATATAGTAGTAATGTATGGTGATGGAGCTTCCTTAGGGCCCCCATACAGTATAATGCCTCCTCAGTGTCCTCCTTATGGTATAATACCCCATTGGTGCCCCCACACAACATGTAATGAGGGCTGAGCTTGGCAATATATTCATCCTCGTATTTGGTGCTGTTCTGTAATGTAAGAAGCTCATGCTGTAAGAACACGGCAGTTCATGCTGGCGGTTGTCGTTTTGCGATATCTGGTGATCCACAGGTTGGAAACCTTATAAGGGTCTAATAAAAGGAACGTCTCTGTCTTGGCAGGAAGGTGAGAAGATCATCCAGGACTTTCTTTCTAAAGTGAAGACTCTGCCACTCACAGAAATGTCTGAGGAAGATCTAAAGCGCAAACTGAACCAGCTGAAGGCGGACGTCCTGGCGAAGAATAACAGTTTTGTCAATGAAGTTATTTCCCGTGCAAAGGCAGCGTCCTGAACATCAGCAGGAAAGGCTCCGGGTCCGAGGAAGTGATGTGTGTATCTGGCTGATGTTTCAGCCCTTTGTTATACTGTACATTATAGGGATGTGCTATATGCAGCTCTACTGTAGAGGGGAAATAAAGATGTTTTTTTTTTTTTACTTTTATGGTTTGTTACTGTCTAAATTCCTACAGACTATTTCCTTGGGTTATGAAAAAGCTACATAGTCTGCAATCCTGGATGTTAAAGGAATCGTATGAGATCAGAAAAACATGGCTGCTGACTTCAAGAAACTGCACCCAGTGATGTCAGTATAAGGTAATAGCAGCTCTTATGGCTTTTCTAATTTCATACAATCCCTTTAAGAGTGGAAGAAGCTTTCAAATCCGCTGAAACGAGAATTGGAGATGTCGTCAGTTACTGTAACCACATTTAATGTGAAGGGTCTTAACTCACCGAACAAATGCCACACTCTTATGCGTTTAATACGTAAACTTAAAACCGATATACTCCTCCTGCAGGAAACTCACTTTAAACACAATAAAGTTCCCAAGATGCCCAAGGGACCCTTTAATCAATGGTATTAGAGCTGCCACCCCATGTCGACCTCGAAGGGTGTTGCTGTGGCGATTCGACACTCGACCCTGTTCGTTTGCCAGCAGACTCACACTGACGCAGACGGCAGGCTTCTCTTTGTTAGGGGAACTCTGGCCTCGCATCCTGTAACTAGTGCTAACTTTTATGCACCCAACCATAACCAGGTTGAGTGGATTGTGGCTGCCCTTCAGGACCTTTCTGCGTTCGCGGCTGGGGAGATCCTACTAGGGGGAGACCTGAACCTAGTTTTAGACCCCTTTCTGGATTCCTCTTCGGGGAAATCTCCCATAACCCAGTGGGGTCTGAGAAGAGTCCATTCGGCTCTACATGAGATGCACCTCATTGATATGTGGCGCTTTCATAACCCTCAGATCAAAGACTACTCCTTTTATTCTAATCCGCATCGGTCTTATCAGAGATTAGACTACTTACACTGCTCGTCCTCCCTAGCTGCTCATTCCCTGAAATCGAACATCGATTGTATTAGCATCTCAGACCATGCCCCAGTCTCGTTGGTCCTGAATGTACCTAGCCTTACCCCCGCACAGTGGACTTGGAGGCTTAACAAGTCTTTACTGAATAGGGAGTCTGTACGCCAGGACACAATTCGGGCGTTGGTCCAATTTTTTGAGACTAACTGTACGCCTGAGGTCTCGGAGTCTACTGTGTGGGAGACGCACAAAGCATATATTAGAGGCTTTCTCATTTCCAAGGCATCGGCATTTAAGAAGCAATAACAAAAGGAGGTAGATTCCCTGCTAGCCCAGATTGCCACAATAGAGCGTCTGCATAAACTTCAAGATTTCTCTAGAGCACACGAGGAATTGCTGACCTTGAGAGAACGATTAAGACAGGCCTTAAATCACTCAGCTGCGAAGCAACTACTAAATTTTAGAGCAAAACTATACGCCCACGGAGATAAAGGTAGTAAGCTGATGTCAGCAATGATCAAGAAGGACAGAGCCAAGTCGGAGGTTAAGGGGGTAGATCACAGGTGTCAAACACAAGGCCCGTGGGCCGAATCCGGTCCGCTGCCTTCTGTTATCCGGCCCGGCCTCACGCAATACAAGAGCAATAAAGATGGCGGCCACCTCACTTCGCCTCATTAGCGGCCGCCATCTTTATTGCCTCAGGCGGCACAGTCCCTCACTGTCTGGGGGGCGCGGCATTTTTCTATTCAATGTCCTGGGCTGGTTTAAGAGACGTCGCATCTCAGCGCAGGTGGCGATACAATGATGTCATCGCGCCGCCTACACTGAGACACAGACGGTGGCGGTTGCATCAAGGCATCGCAGGTGAGTATAACTTTTTTTTTATATATAAATAGGCCCTGACCTGCTGGAGTATCCCCGGCAGATCACGGCCTATTTATTTACCTACTCCGCGTCTGCTCGTGGCCACCTCCGCTTCTCCTTCTGCTATGGGATGCAGAAAGGGAAGCGGAGGCCGCTGTGAGCAGCCGTGGGCATCGGTAAGTGAGGCCGTGGGCTTCAAACACTAGGGGGCCCAGGGGAGGTGAGGGAACATAAAAACATATGCTACTTACCTCTCCTGCGATCGGTGTTACTCCGAGCAGGCTTGAGGCCTCTGGTGACGTCATCAGGTCGCGTCGCCGGCCTGATCACGTGACGTGTGTGCGCAATTAAACAGGGCCGAAAGCTGCAAGGAGTGCACCGGTGTCCATGATAGGTAAGTAACACTGGTTTTTATGTTTGTCACCTCCCCTGGGTCTCCAATCATTATACTCTGGGGTCTGAAAAGACCCCAGAGTATAATAATAGTTCATGGTTTGGCCACTATGGGGCATAATACCCTGTGCAGGGACCACTGTAGAGCATAATACCAGTACAGGGGCCACTATGGAGCATAATACCATGTGCAGTGGCCACTGTGGAACATAATGCCATGTGCAGTGGCCACTGTGGAACATAATACCGTGTGCAGTGGCCACTGTGGAACATAATACCGGGTGCAGTGGCTACTGTGGAGCATCATACCGTGTGCAGGGGCCACTATGGAGCATCATACCGTGTGCAGGGGCCAATATGGAGCATAATACCGTGTGCAGGGGCCACTAGGGAGCATAATACTGTGCATAATACCGTGTGCAGGGGCAGCTGCGAGTCATAATACAGTGTGCAGGGACTGCTGTGAAACATTATAGTGTGTGTAAATGGGGCGCTATAAATAGGGGCTATTGCGCCTGTTTATATTATACGCTGTCTAATAGCTCGCTTAACTGTTAAGGAGAAGTTACTTTTATACATGTGTAAAATAATCTTGGCCCTTCAAGGTACCCCGTGAGGCTGAAGTGGCCCCCGGTGAAAATGAGTTTGACACCCCTGGGGTAGATGGATCAATGGTTAGTGATACTCCCAAGATAGCTGCCGCTTTTCAGAAGTTCTATTCCAACCTTTACAATTTGAATGCTGCCACTTCTCCTCCTGTAGACCCCAACTCCAAACACAGCCAAATTCAAAACTTTTTGAATTCTCTTTCCCTCACTAAACTCACGGCCACTGACATTGACCCTTTGCTAGCCCCCGTAACTGTATCTGAACTAAATAGAGTTTTAAGTAGCTTCCCGGTAGGTAAGAGCCCAGGGCCAGATAGCTTTCCATTGCTTTACTACAAGAGATTTCGAGACACTCTCTTACCTCTCTAAACAAACACAAGAGGCGCACATCACATTGATTGCAAAGGAAGGTAAGGACCCCCATGCCTGTGGGAGCTACAGACCCATATCCCTACTTAATTTAGACCTTAAAATTTGGGCGAAACTATTGGCTTTGAGACTAGAAAAACTAGTACCCAAGCTACTTCACGAGCAACAAACTGGTTTTGTGAAGAACAGGGAGGGCTCAGACAACACGGCCAGATTGCTACATGTGATTGCCCTAGCCAGACGAACCGGATGTCCGCTGGTGCTGCTGGGAGTGGATACCGAGAAGGCTTTCGATAGGGTTGATTGGCTCTTCATGAGGGCAGCCCTTTCGGCATATGGGATTCCACTACCTTTCATCTCAGCCATATTCTCCCTCTACTCCCGGCCGCACGCGCGGCTCAAGGTCAATGGCTCACTCTCCCAGCCGTTCCACATCACCAACAGCACCAGACAGGGGTTCCCGCTTTCCCCTACACTGTTTATCCTTACACTTGAGACCCTATTGCTAGCGGTCCGTCTTCACCCGGACATACGAGGCTTCAGCGTAGGCCCACATAAGCTGCAGTCCGTTGCATTCGCGGATGACGTCCTATTCTTAGTCACAAATCCGGAGAGGGGCCTGCCAGCACTATCCCTTTTGACACACTACGGGACACTGTCAAATTATAAGGTAAATGAGTCCAAGTCGTAAGTCTTAAATATAACACTCCCGCATCCCTCAGTGTCAGTTTTACAGAAAAACTCCCTACACTTGGAAATCAGACTTCATAACCTATCTGGGCATCAAACTCCCCAGCAACCTGGATGTCATCTATCCCCTGAATTTCCAGCTGCTTATAAGCGATGTAAAAGAGACCCTGAAATCCTACGACTTTCCTTATCTATCGTGGTTTGGGAGACAGAACCTCCTACAGACCTATATAGTCCCTAAACTCACCTATGTTTTACAAATGGTCCCCATCTACCTCCCTCCCTCCCTCTTTTTTTAAATCTATACGAGGCATTTTTTCCTCCTTTGTGTGGAAATCCCAAGCCTCCACGGTTGGCACATAGGCTTCTGATAAAGCGCAGAGAAGAGGGTGGCATAGCTCAGCCAAACATTTTTTCTTATTATAAAGCAATCCAATTGCGTAGGTGGCTGGCCCTGACTGCACCTCTAAAATGCCCCATAGTGAGGGCACTAGCTGAAGCATACAATGGCTTGGCGTTCAGGCAATACTTGTGGCTCCCCTCAAAGCGCCAGTTACCTAGATGTGACTTTCACCCCCTTATCAGGGGTGCGTGTGAGACATGGCTCGACCATGGCCCAGTACTTTCACCGGCTCCCTCTCTGATTTTACCTGCAGACCTCCTACTCCTAGTTAGGTCTTCTACAGCCTCTCTCTATAGGGACTTCTGGTCGAGATTTAAGACTCGAACGCTAAGTGATTTATTGCAAGAAGGTTCCCCTC
Source organism: Leptodactylus fallax (assembly GCA_947044405.1). Lineage (NCBI taxonomy): Eukaryota > Metazoa > Chordata > Amphibia > Anura > Leptodactylidae > Leptodactylus > Leptodactylus fallax. Next base: position 10,576,281 of record CAMRHE010000006.1, read on the forward strand.
TGACCCAACCCCAGCTCAAGGCCAGGTTCCCTGAGGTCCCATTCACCTTCCTCCATTATGAACACTACAAAAAGACAGTGGCAGAGATACAAAGCTCGGGCCCCACGCGCAAACAGCTCACAGAGTTTGAAAAAATTTTCTCAAGTAAGCTCCCTCTGACGAGGAAAATTGTAAATTGCAAAAAACATCTACTGACTCCCACTGCTGAATCCACCCCACTTTACATACAGTCCTGGGAAAAAGAACTTAACATTACCCTGACGCCGGAGGACTCCAAAGCCAACCCTCAGATCCTCACATGGCTTTTCCTGGCTTTGGCTCAAAAAACCGCAGCAAAATCTGCCACAAAAACGCAGCTTTTTTTTTGTGGCAGATTTTGCTGCGGTTTTTTGAGCCAAAGCCAGGAGTGGATTGAACAAGAGGGAGAAGTATAAGAACTTCCTACTGTATATATTTCCCATTTCATTTGAAGCTATTCTTGGCTTTGGCTCAAAAAAAACGCAACAAAAAAAGCGTCTCCGCAATGTGGGGCCTTAGCCTAAAGGTGTATTCCCATCAGAGGGTTTCACCTGCTCTCCTGTCTCCTCTCCCGTCCAGGTTTCAGTGATAAGTAGATGGGCCGGGCTTGACCTGTGATGTACAACTTAGGCTAGCAGTTATGCTGCCAAGATAAGATTACACACTGTTATCTCTAGATTTACATAGAGAGATAAGAGGCATTGATCAAGCTTCTTATCTATCCCTGATCAGGGCTCAGCAGCTAACTACAATTTCCAGAGCTGACAGGGACTCTATTAGCTGTCAATCACAGGAAAACGAGGAGAATAGAGGTGACCAGAAACTGAGACCAACCCGGCCACTGCAGCTAGATAGCAGAGGTGGTCTGAAACCTAGGCATCGACAGATAAACACATATTTAATTGTATCGGACAAATAGAGCAAGATAGATAAAGCAATGTATAGGGTAAAACACTTCAGTTGGTATAAGCTATAATTTTAAATATGATCCTGGATATGGGAATACCCGAGGACCAGTTTGTTCAATAATATATCTGATCATAGCCTTGGGGTACTTGGCTTAAACCATTGGGAAACACTGGGAAGAATTTATTAGGAGAGGCATATCCTATGCCAGTCTTAGTAAAGTCCCCGATTGGCATGAAGTACACCTGAATTATTAAGATGCTCCCGTCTTTTAGTAGATCAGGCGCACTCCCAGTCATCAGAATGGAAATTTACGCCAGTCAGGAAGTGGCGAAGGTTTCCTATGTAACTCATGCCAGTTTTCTAGTGTTGGGTCAAGACGTCCCCACCCTGCTTGATCCCCCTACTTTAAATGAAGTCTGCTCCAGTGTCGGCTATGTAGAAGCCGCTGCAACCCTTCTAAGTGCTCAAATTGTTGTGTCCTAACGCTCGTCCCTGGATTTAGTGACACCATTACACACTATTTGGTGGACAGCCATCCTTGTCGTCGTGACACCATAAACTCTGTGACCCATCTATAGATAACCAGACATAGATCTATCCTTGTCATATCTGCAGTGCGGAGAACGGCAGCTTTATCTGCTCAATGTACATTGTCATTTTTGCATAAAAATGAAAAAAGATTACCATATGCCAGCTGTAGGCAAAGCAGGAATAAATGAGCTATTTCAAACATTTTTTTTTATACTCTTGTTCCTGAGTTCTTTCAGGTTTTGCTGCTAAAAACTTTTAAACTGAGCCCCCCCGGAGGCATTCCCCAGCCGAATCCATAGAGTCCCGAGATTGCATGCAATGTACTGTGACTGTAGAGATTCCAGAAAAGAGCGAGTATGCAAAAACTTTCATCATACAAGTTACTGGAGAAACTTCAGTCACTGCTTTTTGGAGATTTTCCATATAGACATGGATGCCCACTTCACCATGTGATGTTTTAGGTGTCATACCCCTCCCTCATGCATTTTTAATTCTGTTTACTTGCAGATTTTTGAGGCCATTTTGAGCATGTCTTAGACGCTCTAAACTTGGTGGACGTTTTTTGGCCACATGGACCAGCTTTCTCAAAAATTGCATCAAAATTCTGCCAACACTGTACGGCAGCACTGTGGTTCAGATCTATGGGCCTTCTGATGCATGCACAACCATGATCAATATGGCCGCACTATGGTCCAGATCTATGGGATGCATGCACAACCATGATCCAATGTGTAGATCTTCCTGAGAACAAAGCAAGAACACAAATGGTGAGCAGGACACTCAGAATTGTAGCCATCTGATAGCAAATGAGTCCCAACATGGGATCATTATGGCATACCTCCATTGCACTGCTCTTAGATTTTCTCCTAAAGTACATTTGGAGAGACTTTCCCTTTAGAGGGAGTCTGTCATCAAAACCCAGCACCCCAGATAGGTTAGGGTCTCCTGAAACAAACAGAGTCTTCCCCTTGTTATGAAGGAGCACATTGTGCCACACACCCTTCATTTATGTTGGACTGCCATAGAGATAGTAGAGTGCTATACTCCGATTATTAGTACCATAGGGATGAACACAGTTGGGTGTACATATGATCTACCGCTGCTCTATTCATTACAGGGGAGTATAGGATCCCTGGTCTCAAGACTGATAGGGTTCCCACCAATTGGCCTTTACCGATCAAACACTTACTGCATCAACTATCCTGTATATAGGTAATAAGTTATAATTTTTGGATAACCCCTTTAAGGAAAGTTTGTCTGCTATGAACTGATACAGGAGCTGTAGCCTTGTTAACTTTCCATCCACACTATTAGTACAGTCCTGTGTTCCCATCCCTACAGAGACTGTTGTCTTGAACCTCCCCATTCTTGTGCAGGGTTTGCTGTAATTACAGTACTTTAATAGCTAGAAAATTTCCTCTACAGATACACAGCTTGTAATTCCCTGCTTTATCAAGCTATATAAATTATTACATGTAAATCTCCATCTGTCCGCAGCTGACATTGGCAAGGAGAGAGTAAAGGGCAGCAGTAATTCAAGTACCCTACTTAACCCTATTTTTTAATAATCTTGATAAACCTAGTAAACCTATTTATTGAATTCTAGATTAGAAACTTGATTTCACATAGCGAATTTCATATTCTAAGAGGTTTTTATGTGGATTACTGGAGGTATTCATAAGTGAAAATGTTTCTCTACAATGACAGCAGAAAAATGACAATCTGGATACTGAAAAAAATCTCCACTATAATCCAGGTACTCCTCCATGTCAGTGCACCTCTGACAGTTTATCTCTCCCTGCCCTTAACCCTTGTAGTAATCATACAGAATCTACAGAAGCACAAATTGTTCTTGTTGACATGTCAGCGGCTGCAGCCTGGATTCTTGATCGTATCTCCTTAACAGCAGAGATTTTAGATTTTCGCAGCCTCACTGGTTGAATCAGCAATTGAAAAAGAAAACCGCAGTGATGTGTATTATAAACACGCTATAAGTAACATTTCCTGAAGAAAGCGCATTTACCTTATGCAATCTATGAGGTCTAAACTCCTATTCTTAATGATTCAAGCAAGCATTATTCTTCAGTGGACCAAATATTAATAACTTATGTATTTGATGCTTATTACTGTTTATGATGTTTATTATATTACATTATTATTATATACACTGAATGCGCTTTATTTGCTGAGCTTACCCCTTTAAGTAAATGTTATCAGTTTTCCGTTGTCACTTTTCGTCTCCCGCTTCCGAGCTGATTAATGTTCATTCATAGAATTGCGCTGAGACGCCGACTCCGAATAGGAACATAAGCTGACTCCGCATCCTTGTCTTAAATCCCATAATATATGAGTGAGTCACAATTTTCCCCAGAAGCATTTTCTTGTAGTTTAGGCCGGAGTGAGACATCTGCCACTGCTGGAGAAGAATTAGATTAAAAATATAGATTTACTCGCTCTGTACGTGTGAAGTATTGACGGTAACTGTGTAAGCTTCTCGGGTCGTGTTAGGCTTTGTGTTCTGTTTAATGACCTGTAATACAAGAACCTTTGTTTGTTTCATAGTCTCTGTTTCTTTTTTATGGAAATCCTTAGCCATAAAAGGGGTTAAATTGGCGAGCCAGCCCTGTTCTCGTGGATGAGAGGAGTGATCTTCTGATGTTCCTAATACTCACTTTCTGTACATCTTCCATAAATAATTAGTCAGCCCCATGGAAATATTGTAATGGGCTAATATATCAGAAGTATATAATGTATCAGCCAGACTTGTGCCTAGGGTGTTCCGTTCCATAGAACATTGCGGTATAATATGGGCACAATTTGCACTTATTTTTGACTTTGCAGATGAACCAGATTCATTAAAGCTGCCCATACACATAAGGGTGAATTCAGATCACGTTATCGCTGTATGCCCCATGGAAATGGTTTCTATAAATAAAACGCTATAAAACAAATCGGAAAATGTTAGAAAAACACCTTTTTGCATTAGTTTGTGCAGCTTTTTTGATGGAAAAGTGTAGCCTACCTAAAAAAAAAAACGGACTGCAAAAATGTTATCTGTATGGACCTCTAACATAACCATAGACAATTACGAATTCCAATTTTCACAAATATAAATAATTAAAAAATTTTGCAGAGTTTTAAAGATTTTCTCTAACAATCTCTGTGGTCTTTTACTCGGTTGCCAAGGATACAACCATGAAGGTAGGAACTTGTTATGGTCTTAGACTTGTCAGAAACCCAGCCATGATGTTCTTATTGTGGTCGGGTTATCTTCACATACATGTAGTGTCCACCGAAACCACCAGATGCTTATTGCGGTTTGGTTATTGTTACATCTTTTCCTCCTGATAACCAGCCATGATGTCCTTATTGTGGTCAGGTTATCTTCACATACATGTACAGTCATGGCCAAAAGTTTTGAGAATGACACAAATATTATATTTTCACATGATCTGCTGCCCTCTGGTTTTTATGTGTGTTTGTCAGATGTTTTTATCACATACAGAAATAGAATTGCATTCATATTATGAGTAACAGAAGCTTATATTGACAGTTAGAATGAGTTAATGCAGCAAGTCAATATTTGCAGTGTTGACCCTTCTTCTTCAGGACCTCTGCAATTCTCCCTGGCATGCTCTCAATCAACTTCTGGACCAAATCCTGACTGATAGCAGTCCATTCTTGCAGAATCAATGCTTTAATTTTGTCTGAATTTGTTGGTTTTTGTTTGTCCACCCGTCTCTTGATGATTGACCACAAGTTCTCAATGGGATTAAGATCTGGGGAGTTTCCAGGCCATGGACCCAAAATCTCTATGTTTTGTTCCCTGAGCCATTTAGTTATCACCTTTGCTTTATGGCAAGGTGCTCCATCATGCTGGAAAAGGCATTGTTGAGCGCCAAACTGCTCTTGGACGGTTGGGAGAAGTTGCTCTTGGAGGACATTCTGGTACCATTCTTTATTCATGGCTGTGTTTTTAGGCAAGACTGTGAGAGAGCCGATTCCCTTGGCTGAGAAGCAACCCCACACATGAATGGTTTCAGGATGCTTTACAGTTGGCATGAGACAAGACTGGTGGCAGCGCTCACCTCTTCTTCTCCGAATAAGCTGTTTTCCAGATGTTCCAAACAATCGAAAAGGGGATTCATCAGAGAAAATGACTTTCCCCCAGTCCTCAGCAGTCCACTCCCTGTACCTTTTGCAGAATATCAGTCTGTCCCTGATGTTTTTTCTGGAGAGAAGTGGCTTCTTTGCTGCCCTCCTTGAGACCAGGCCTTGCTCCAAGAGTCTCCGCCTCACAGTGCGTGCAGATGCACTCACACCTGCCTGCTGCCATTCCTCAGCAAGCTCTGCACTGCTGGTAGCCCGATCCCGCAGCTGAAACACTTTTAAGAGACGGTCCTGCCGCTTGCTGGTCTTTCTTGGGCGCCCTGGAGCCTTTTTGGCACCAATGGAACCTCTCTCCTTGAAGTTCTTGATGATGCGATAGATTGTTGACTGAGGTGCAATCTTTCTAGCTGCAATACTCTTCCCAGTTAGGCCATTTTTTGAGTGCAATGATGACTGCACGTGTTTCTTTAGAGATAACCATGGTTAACAGAAGAGAAACAATGATGGCAAGCACCAGCCTCCTTTTAAAGTGTCCAGTGGTGTCATTCTTACTTAATCATGACAGATTGATCTCCAGCCCTGTCCTCATCAACACCCACACCTGTGTTAATGGAGCAATCACTGAAACGATGTTAGGTGGTCCTTTTAAGGCAGGGCTGCAATGATATTGAAATGTGTTTTGGGGGATAAAGTTCATTTTCTAGGCAAATATTGACTTTGCAAGTAATTGCTGTTAAGCTGATCACTCTTTATAACATTCTGGAGTATATGCAAATTGCCATTAGAAAAACTGAAGCAGTAGACTTTGTAAAAATTAATATTTGTATCATTCTCAAAACTTTTGGCCATGACTGTAGTGTCCTCCTGATAACCAGCCATGATGTCCTTATTGTGGTCGGGTTATCTTCTCATACATGTAGTGTCCCCTCCTGATAACCAGCCATGATGTCCTTATTGTGGTCAGGTTATCTTCCCATACATGTAGTGTCCATCCTGATAACCAGCCATGATGTCCTTATTGTGGTCGGGTTATCTTCTCATACATGTAGTGTCCTCCTGATAACCAGCCATGATGTCCTTATTGTGGTCGGGTTATCTTCTCATAATGTAGTGCCACCTGATAAGCAGCCATGATGCCTATTGTGGTCGGGTTATCCTCACACATGTAATGTCCTCCTGATAACCCCGCCGGGGGGCCCCCCCCCGCCAGCCACGATGTCCTTATTGTGGTCGGGTTATCTTCTCATACATGTAGTATCCCTGTCTGACAACCCGACTACAATAAGGAAATCATGGCTGAGTTTCTGACCATAGAAAGTTCTTGCATTCATGGTCGTATCCATTGGCAACCATTCAAGACAAAAGTTGTCACCACTCGGATGTTCAGAGAAAATTTATAAAACTTTGCAAAATTTTGAATTATTTATATTTGCAAAAATGCTTAACTTCAACTTTACCAAAAATTTAAATATGCTTATATTCGTGAAAAAAAAAAACCCTCAAATACTGGCTGGTTCCACCGATAAATGAAGATGTCATCAGAAATAAAGATCAGGCATGTTGGAATTCTACATGGCTGGTCCTTAGTTTTTGCAGGCAGGAGATAATGCTTGTCTCTTTCAAATAGACACGCCCAACCGAGCTGTGTGCATGAAAGGCCTAAATGTAGCCAATCACCTTCAATAGCTGTCCACTGACAGCTATTCCTCTCAAACCCACCATACACATGCATCCTTGGCTTGGTTGGTACTATGAATTAAGTCTAGAATAGTAATAAATAAAATGATATTTCCATCTTGGATAATTACAGCTATAGCCATAGAATATGCCTTGGATGCCTGCTAGAGGTGGTGCCTACCACTGGGCCCTGAATCTATCCTACAAATACCCCTTTAATTGAACCAATCACTATCAGTGCTAAACTAGTAGATGTGGTTGCATCAATTCAGTGACCAATCAAAAATTGGTCGTGCCCGTAAATCCTTACAAACAGGATGAGCACTGTTAACCATTTAAAGAGTCAAGTGTTACCCTATATTCACATGACACAATTCTTCACAATGGACGTCTTTCATGGCCGTTTTGCTCCATGGTCATGTGAATGTAGGCCTACACTTTTAGCATCTCTGACTCCTTTTGAACCAGGAAAATTCAGGTGACAGGTCACTTCTGCCCCTGCAAACCATTTAGCAGGTGCCTCAGTACCACACACTCAGACAACACACTGGAGAATCTACGAAATTGATTTGTTGGAGGTGTGGCACGCTGGTATGGCGCCATATGTACGGTGCTGCCATATGTTATACAAAAAAAATATTCCCCTAGAAACAATGAGTGGTTAGCACTCCTCACTTTCCTTGCAACTCCTGGCATCCTGGGTTCGAATCTGACCAAAGGTGCAACACTATGCAAAAGTTTTAGGCAGGTGTGGACAATATTCTGCAAAGTAAGAATTCTTTCAGAAATAGAAGGGTTAATAGTTTATTTTTGACAATTAACAAAATAAAGTGAACGAAGAAAAGAGAAATATAAATCCCATCGATATTTGGTGTGACCTTTGCTCTTTGGAGGAGGAGTCCTGGAAGTGATGATCCGGCCCCCACAGATATAGCCCTGATCTCATCATCATCCAGTCTGTCTGGGATGACATGAAGAGACAGAAGGATTGGAGCTTTGCCATATAAATGAATAATAATACTACCTCTATAGGTATGACGTCCTCTGTAATATATCTATGTGTATGAGGCTTTATGCAAACATTTTAGCTCACTTAAAGTTGCTTCAACTTCTCCTATCAAAAGTGAAGGAAGGGAAGATGTTGTGTCTTCTCTTCAGGACGTTGTCAGATGATGGTAAGTAATTTGTCTCCTTTACGCCGCACAGCTGTTATCTGGAGTCTGCTTCCGATCTGTCAGGGAAATTACTGCTGCTTTAATATGCAGACGTTCTTTAGAACAGCGAGACAAGAAATGATGTTTGGTTCTTGAAGGTTTTGTGTATTATAGAAAGTGCTTTAAAGTAAGGTATCTACCCCAAAAAATCCCCAGATCACATATAAAATGCATTCTTTTAAAGGCATCTGATACCAGACTGCACCATATCTACCCATCCCTGCAGATAGATAGGTTAGGGTCACCTTAATCAAACCAGTCTTACCCCTTGTGAATCGCTGCCTTTGTTGCCAAGATGTTGCCAATATGTAAATGAGCTGTTTAGAGAAATGAGGATGGTTCCACTTATCTCTTTGGAGCAATGGTAATGCCCTTATTGCTGCAAACAAGTCATTTCTATATTGACCAAAAAAAAGAAAAGCGTTATCTCCGAGATGGAGGCAATGATTAGTAGCGGGAAGACACAGACTGTACCCAGAGTGTATTCCAGTGTTCTTGGAATACCAAGTGTGAGCTATATTTAGCCATTTTTTGAGGGCACCCCGAGGGAAATCTACTTAGAATGAATTGTCCTCTATGGAGAAGTAACCATGGAGCCAACAAGAGAAAAGCATTGGTGTGTCAGGATTATGTGTCTCGCTTTACAAAGTTTTGTAGCTCCAAAGAGTATCAGACTTTATTACAAGAAAAACAATCAATGACTCTTCTCCATGGGAATTTCACTTTTTGTTCTCAGACAAATATCCTAGTAAATCAGATAACATTAGTACTGCTGCCCCGTCTGCATTCACAGATGCAAAACCATCGTCCTTCTCAATGGTAAATCTAATTTCACCCTCAAACAAAAAAAGGGGTGTTGGGTCAAATGGGATGTATATAATACAATAGCCAAAAATTCCCCTCTTTGCTCCCTAGTACCTTGTTCTGTTGCATCCATGGTTTAGGGACTTGGAAAACCGAGCAAAAGTTAGAGAGAGATACTGGGTGAAATAATCCTTCCACCATTTCTATTTTCTAGACTGTAATCTCTGTGGGGGAGATTTATCATGAGGGGAGGTTTTAAGGTCTGTTTTGCTAGTCTGCATTTTCATAATGTGCACCAAATTTTCAAATATTCTACAATTTTGATGCATCCTTAAGGGTACGTTCATGTGGCGGAATTAGGTGCCAATTTTAAAGCGGATTCTGCCCCAAAATAAGCGTCCTGCTTAATCTTGTCGCGGATTCCGAAGCTGATTCAGCTGCAGAGTCTACGGCGCAAGACATCCCACCGATTAGCCTAATCAGCGGCTGAAATGTCTGCATCAAATTCCTCTTCATTTTTCACCCTGTGTACCCAGCCTTAGTCTATCACTTTTGTTACTTCACTTTCTACATAACCCCTCTATTGGAGTGAAAGTGCAACAATTTTTGTGACTTTTTAAAAAGTCACCTTTGATAAGTGGAGTCAGTGGCTGAAAAATGATACTGTCTGTGGTGAGCTCCATGCTGGAGAATAACTCCCATCCCATGCATGAGACCGTGATAGCGCTGGGCAGTACTGTCAGTGACCGACTGCTCAACACTAGGTGTGAGAAGGAGCGCTATCGGAAGTCTTTCCTCCCCGCTGCGATCAGGCTGTACAACCAACTCCGACCTAAGCGGAGATCACTCCATACAGAGAACTGAAAGATCTTAAGTTGTGATATCCTTTCTACTACTTTTTTACCTGTACCTTTTTATCTGTACCTACTGTCACTGTAATGCCTCTACCTTGGAACTTTTGTATACTGTATTTGTATTATGTATGCTGCTGTAACACACCGAATTTCCCCAAAGTGGGACTATTAAAGGATTATCTTATCTTATTTTTTTGCAAATAAGGCCAGAGTTATAAAACCTTATATTACAACTTTTAAGTACCTAAATCCTGAAGTGCAGCGCTTGATAATTTGTGTCTATAAACATATAAAAAGGCACCCCACAACATAAAATCAACCCTATGTGATGTAAACTGTTATAATTCCTATCTAGGGCTAGTGTCCTGTGACCTCTCCTATTAGTTACCTACTCTCCTGCCTTCTTGATACCTTGCCAAAGCTCCTGGTCCTGCTTCCTGTCTGTTGCTGACTATGCTCCTGTCTTGAAGAATTTCCTGCACTAGATAGGCTTTATTACTAATATATAAGTAGGTATGCGCCCTGTTAGTAGGTATGCGCCCTGTTAGTAGGTATGCGCCCCGATGATTACATTTGCAGAGTCCAGCAAGGTGCTGGAAGTCTCTGCCTGCTAAATGGCTCTCTGTGATGTCACCAACTCTGCTCTACTCCTACTGTATGTCCATGGAGTAAAGCAGAGTCAGTCATGTGACTGAGAGTCTGAGTGTTTGCTGGGGAAGCAGAGAAACCAGACTACCAGCCTCCACAGCTGCACTCTGCAAAGGTAATAAATGGGACTGCCCCCGGTCCGGGGTGTATATTAGTAATAAAGCTTATCCAGTGCAGGATATTTTTCACTATATACAGCATAGGGGATAATTTGCAGCCTAGGATGGGGGTCTGACCACTGGGACCCCCACTGATCACTAGAATGGGGTTGTTTTGCACCTCGTTCTGAATAGAGTGGTGGTCGGACAGGTCTGTCCCCACTCTACTCATTTCAATAGGACCACCAGAGATAACCAAAGTAGAGCGCTCCACCCTCCAGTCTAACTAGCAGACTTAGAGAGTCCACATCCAGGTACGTGAATGGAACAGCAGTATTAATAAGTGCTGTCTGTGCAGTATATAATACATGACATCTCTGGATGTATAAACCTGGGAATGTCATTTAGAAATGAGGGAATCTTTCTTCTTGTCACTTATGTATATAAAGCTCTTTCCTGTATTTGTGATTCCGAGATTGTGGTAGAGAATACATGATGTGAAAGTCAATGCAGTCTTTTATAATATTGTGTCAGGTCACCAGGCAGCTCATCCTATACAATGACAGTATAATGGCAGCTCCGCAGTTCTGAAAGAGAATTGAATTTATCACATTAGTTGCCTTTCGCATTCAAAATGGTCATTGCCTTCATAATTCTTAAAATAGACATGAAAGGAGCCGCATTGTTTCCTATGCTACAGCCATTATTAACCACTAACCTGGGCACAAGGATTTCTGTAATATTACATTTTATGACCTTTTTTTTTAATTTAATAGCTTTAGAAATCAATGGCTGTAATGTCCTTTCACAATACCAATGAAAACGTCGCCATCCCACAAAAAAAACAAGCCCTCGCAAAGAAAAGGAGCAGGAAAAATAGAAAAGTTATCTGCAGAAATGAAAATGTAACAAATAATCTCTGCATGAAAAGAAAGATAAGACACAGGGTTACTTTTTAAGAAACATATGTAGCCATTTTTTTGTACACCCCGAAGTACGCATAGCACTTAGTTAACACATGCACTTACTATACAACATGGTGGACAGTCATAAAAATACAGGGATGGGCAGGGTCTGCCAGAACGATAGTAACTCTGTCGGTGGCTCCATAGAATTTCCTAGGGGGGGAGGACACTTCATTACTGTTTTGCCTGTATGGAAGGATGTTTGGCTGTTTTATGGCTGGTGCAATGAATTGGACATTTCCTGGAGTTTGATATATTACATACCTATCCTTAGTAGTATAATGTTGTACCATGTTAGCCATAGAAAGTAGTGGAAGAGTGAAGAAATCAGGCGATACCAGAGGCGTAGCTAGGGTTTCAGCACTGGGGGGCGAACATGTCCAAGTGGGCCCCCAACTTGGACATGTTCGTATACCGATACTATCAGTATACAGTGAGCGTATAGTGGTATATAGCAGCTCTACACAGGGCTCTGCAGACAATTTAGGTGAATACAGGGCAGTAACATTTAGTGACTTACTGGTGACGTCTCTGACTAATCGTTCACATTTCCCATCTCTTTCATCTGGACGGCCATGACCATTTCTTCCAGTCTCTGTAAAGTTTGCAACACAGACATCTTTGGCTCCTCACTTTTCCAGGCACCTGACCCACATTGTCCTCACCTACACAAAGCCCCCATCCTGCTGCTACCCCCAATTATAAAATATATAATATACCCCCCATAATGAATAATACCCCCAAGTGCATCTTTAAATTAATAACTTCCCTGTGTACCCCCTGTAAATAGAGCCCTTTATTAATAATGCCCCAGATGTTTCCTAATTGAAAAGGGGGGGAAAAAAAAACAAGGGAAAAAAATGATTGGGGTTCCAATACCCGGAACCCCCAGGATCAGCTGTTTGAATGAACCGTGGTACCTGTGTAAACGCCATGACCCCTTCTCTGTTTACATAGTGTCATTCATCTCATGGCGGCCATGTAATGTAACTACAGCCTCGTCCTGTACATGTCTATGTGACAAGGCTGGAATGACATCACACGGTCACTATAAACAGATAGCGTATGATATAAACAGGCGCCATCGCCCCTTCATACAGCTGATCAGCGGGGATTCCCTTATCTCTTATTGATGATTTATTCTGAGGATAGATCATCAATAAAAATGAGCTGGAAAACGCCTTAAGACTAAGGACCCATGTGGCATCGCAGTTCATCCTGCAGCATTTTGCACAGAATGTTTGCAGAGGTTTCCTCTGCAGACTTTCTGCTTCAATTATATCTATAGGGAAACCGCTGGCGTTTCAATAGGTATAATTGACAGATTTCCAAAACTGCGACTATTTTGGAAATTGCAGCGTTTCCACTGCGCATATTTTACTACAAAGTGGGGATGGGATGGGATGGGGCCCCATGTGGCAAAACCCACAGAAAAAAACGTGGCATTCTAGCAAATCCCATCAACACATTGCGGAAAAATACGTGCAGTAGACGCACTGCGATTTCCAAAACCATTGCAGTTTTGGAAATTGCAGCATGTCAATTATACCTACAGAAACACCGGCGGTTTCCATATAGATGTATTGAAAACAGAAAGTCCACAGAGGAAACCTCTACAGTCCTTCTGTGAAAAGCGCTGCGGGAAAAACCACAATGTTACCGCCATGGTTTCTACTCCAGCGCTTTTTTTGCTGCAACCCGCTATGTGAGGCCTTAGTCTTAATAAAGCCCAAGTGCCACTTTCATTAAATTAATTGACCCTCATATTATGCCCCTGACATAAATACTGCACCTCTAATGACCCCTTATATCAATGACCACCCCCTTATGTTCATAATGCCTCCTAATATAAATGATGCCCCCTAGTGGCCCCTTCTATAAATAACCTCCCCCCTTGTATTCATAATACCTCCTAATAACCCTTATATAAATGACTCCCCCATCGTCATAATGATAATGCCCCCTAATGAATCCTCACTTTATAGTTATATTTCCCCCTCCTAACCACCCCTTATACTATTAATATACCCACAAAAAAAAAGTCATACTCACCTGCGATGACGATGAATGGAGCCGCCGTCGCTTCCTCCCTGTCCATGCACAGGACGTCTGAGCCTGAGCGCGGGCAGCGCGATGTTATGACGTCATTGCGCCGCCCGTGCTGAGAAGCAGACTTTGGTCTGTGGTCTCGGCGTCTTGTAAACCGCAGACCAGTATTGGCTTGCGGTTTACAATACTGGGAAGTTGAAGGTTATGTTTTAACTAGATCGGTGTCTGCAGACACCGATGGTTACAAATAACAGATGTATTAATGGCGGCCCCGGGGTGGTCCCCAAAAGACTCAGTGGGCCCGGGGAAGCCGCCTCCTCTGCCCCCCCCCCCGCTAGCTACGCCTCTGGGCGATACCTTTTAGAGACTAACTAAGTATATTTGATGGTAAGCTTTCGAGAGTACTCGCTCTCTTGTTCAGTTTCTTGTATAACGCCATGTCTGAAGAAGAGAGCTAGCACTCTCGAAAGCTTACTATCAAATATACTTAGTTAGCCTCTAAAAGGTATCACCTGATTTCTTCACTCTTCCAATACCTATCCTTAGGAAACGTCATCTATATAAGATCGGTGTGGGTTCAACTCTCACCATCCCCATGATCACCCAATTAATGGGAACCTGTCTGGTCAATGTGTGACTCTAACCACCCAAAAGTCTGGTTTAGTGTCCCAGATAGACATGGTGCAACACAATCCATGCCTGCATACATAAGATAATACATAATACTTACCTAAATATCAGTCCAATGAGTCTCATCAAACTCATGTTTGGTGCTCCTGGCATCTGTGCAGTTGTTCAGTGAAACCAGGAACATACACCCTGGATTCACTGTACATGCACCTGATATCCAGCGCATGCGCACTGTGCTGGAATACAGCTGCTGGATAGGTATAAAGGGTTTTTTTGTTTTTGTTTTTTTAATGTGGGCATGGATGGCTTTAAAACAACTATTTGGGACCTGTGGGTTTAGTGTTTAAAATCACCCTCAAAGGTTCCCCTTAAAGGTGCAGTGGCCTGGAATGGAACTACAATTTTTCTCCCATGTCAGTGAATGGGAGATTGCAGCTGCAGTACTCTTCCCGGCCTCCACACAATGGATGGAGCTGTGCTATTTCTGGCACTGCCTCAGCCCCTTCAAACAGCTGATCGGTGGAGTGCTAAGGTTGGCCCCCACCAATAGTTCATCGATATAAAAGCACTAAATCTCTTTAGTACAGAGGCGTCCTTCAACTAAATACAATCTCCTGAAAGACTACTAGTCCTCCCCCAGAGATCATGGAGGGGCAGAGGAGCTGCATACCCTGTTTGGGTGTATATTGTATAATGTTACTATACTGCCATATATAGGCCTGTGAGATTACAATAGGGTCGTCATTAAAGAGGTTGGACAGGAATTATTTTTTAATGGTTTATCCTTAGATAGGTCATAAATATGTGATCAGTGGGCTGTCGCTTGGATCAGCTGTGCGGAGCCGCTTCCTATGACTATACTATACACATTACAGAGCCAGAAGAATATAGTTCCAATCCCTGTATAGTGTCTGTGCGCCAGTACTGCAGCCCAGTCCTCATGGAAGTCAACCTGGCGTCTGACCGCTATATCGGGACTGGAGCCAGCTGCTTCCAGCTCTGTGATGTGTATAGTATAGACGTAGAAAGCGGCTCCGTACAGCTGATCCAAGCAGGGGCTGCTTGTTGGCCCTTACCGATCAGATAATTATATACTATTCTACGAACAGGCCAAAAAAAAATAAATCCTCTCTGACCCCTTTAATTTGCCAATCCTATAACAAATGATAAAGAGATGACTCTGCTGACTCTGTCTTAGTCTATTTAGCAAAGACAATAAGTAATCTGCGGAAGATGAAGAGTCAACCTTCTGTGGCTGCTCAGGTCTAGTGAGAAATCTGAAACTTTTCAGGATTTTTTTTACAAGGACAGTCAACCAGAAAACACAAAAATAAAAGAAAAATATGCTCATAATTAAAGCCTAAATAACATAATGTGTCCTTCCCTCTAACATGCTAGTGGTAGGAAAATATTAGGAGATTTTTGCATATGGTTAGCTGCAGGCTTTGCAAGAATGTCAATGTCTGCCAGTGTCAAGCACTGCCAGGTTTGTGCGAGTTTATAAACATGTCCTTGTACACCGGAGGGAGCCGCGCAAAACAGGTGTAGTCCTTGCATTTAACTTCTACAGACAGATGGTTAGCGTGGAGCTGCTGGGGCTTAACCTTGGGCCATTTTAGGATAATACAAGCTTCAGAGATGAAAATGTACACTATGGATATTTATACCTGGGTACTTGGATCCAGATCAGTGTGTTATTATAGGATACAAAGGCTTTACTGCATGACAAAGCAATGTGTGTCCTGTGGTTAAGCTTGTTTATCTTTATGATATATATATAGTGCAGTGCAAAAGTTTTAGGCAGGCGTGTAAAAATACTGTAAGAAGTAACAATGCTTCCAAAAAAATACAAGGGTTAATCAGATATACTGTAGTCCTGATCTCATCATCATCCAGTCTGTCTGGGATGACATGAAGAGACAGAAGGATTGGACAAGCCTACATCCACAGAAGATCTGTGCTTAGTTCTCCAAGATGGTGGCAGGAACAACCTCCCTGCCCAGTTCTGCCAAAAACTGTCTGCAAGTACCGAGAAGAACTGATGGAAGGCAAGGGGCAAAGGTCACCCCAAATATTGATAGGATTTACATTTCTCTTTTCTTCATTCACTTCATTTTGTTAATTGTCAAAATTAAACTATTAACCCTTCTATTTCTGAAAGCATTCTTACTGTGCAGCATTTTTTCACGCCTGCCTAAATTTTTTTTGCAAAATACTATAGAATATCTCGTTCCCATTAGAGCAATGTTTCCTCATCTTAATGGTGAAAATTAAATGGTTAAAGGGTAACCTAGCACTGTACTCAGCTATTTCCAGCCATCCCATAGTGAATAGAGCAGCAGTGTGCATGCTTGGACTCAGTCTCATGATCGGTGGCGGTCCCAGCAGTCCGCACCCCCACGATCAGCATGTAATCCCCTATCCTGTGGATAGGGAGTAACAGTAAAACTTGGACCAACCCCTTTAAGGCTCCTTTTGCTGTGTCATTCACTGTGCCTTGTTCAAGGGTGTAGCTAAAGGGAGTGGCGAGGTAACAATGGCAACTGAGCTCTGGTGTCTGAGGGGCCCAAAGAGCCCTTTGCCATGTAATAAGACACTGGTATTGTAAATGGTACATAGTAGGTGTAGGCCCTATTACTGAATCTGCATTGGATGCAAAGTTTTGCCTCAGGCCTAGTTTGTTCTCTGTGACATAAACCCCTCTGTCATCTTCATATGCCTTACAGGAGTATTTTAGTCAGAGCAAGTGATCAGTGGAGGTCCGACTGGTGGGGCCACCGACAGCGTGTACAGCTGAATCAACTTCAAAGGGACCACCAGAGACTGCCAGGTGTTGTATTTCGGGTATCTCCGACAGCCCCATTCAAATGAATGTAGTGGCACGCACTGTCTGTCCTGCTGCTCCATTCAAAACCAGTGTGTAAAACACCTCAGTCCTTGTGATCTACAGGAGTCCCAGCGGTCGGACCCCTACCGATCAGCAAGTTACTCCCTATTCTTTCGATAGGAGGTAAATTGCTCTGGCCAGAATACCCCTTTAATAGAGTAGATTGTGATCCCACCTTGCACCGACGCTGAAGTTGCCTTGATAAAGAGAAAACTGCCTCGTAATTCTTGCAGCATCTTCTCCCCAACCCCAGTAAATACTGATTTTATGGAAACTTCTAGTGTTTGCCCTAAAACCCTTTATGTAGAAATCCCTGACTTCAGTTCACCCAGCTTCATGCATCACTAATTCGATTGCGAGATAATCCAGTTATGTTACGTAACCAATATCTGCTTCTCATTACCAGCGCACAAACATAGTTACTTAAATCCAGAAGCGTGGAAGAAGCGGAGCAGGAAACCATAATTAATTTGTGCAAGAAATTCTGCTGGATAGAAATAATTGTGTTACAAAAAAATTGTCGCTGCTTCGTTTTATTTCCTAGGACTGTGTACTGGCGGATCGCTGAGAAAGCCATGATAAGACAGAGCCCTGAACCTGAGCCTACAGGGGCACGTAAGGTAAAATTTTTTAAATATGATATATTATTTTTTTCATCCTGTTTTATATTTTTTTAACATGTATTTTTGAATTACAGAATTACAGTATTACAAAAGTAGAATCCAGTAGGTGGCGCTGCGTTGTATCTGGAAATGTCAGCCATGAGGTCTGACAAGGTCTGTCTGCCAACCCACCTACAACATGCGGAGCCTCTGCATTTTCTGGTGTGGCATTGTTGAAATAGAGGCTAACTATGCCTCCTCTATATGCAATCCCAACCTGCCTGGTTTGATGTGCATTCAGCAGGTGGCGCTTCATTCTAATAGTCACAGTAGGCAGCGCCACCAACTGGATCCACAGCATACCAGGCAGAACCTGGTTTTATCCATTTCATTCTAGCATCTACAGACTGCAAACTGCCAGCAATGCTAATTACCAGTATTTTGCAGTCCAGCAAATTGACCTTTGATGATGTCACAATCATATGTCACATGCAGGGGTGGAGCTTGTACAATAGCTCCATGTTTGGAAGCTGTTCAAGGATGCCTGTAGGGGAAGAATAAATGGATGTTACATTGCTAAGTGTGTGGGTGGAATGTAAAGATAGTGGAGCTGAGTGTGTGGGGAAAAAGTTGATGTAGCAGAGCTGAGTGTCTGGAGGGAACTGTATATGTAGTAGAGCTGAGTGTGCGGGCAAATTTGGAGGTAGTAGGGCTGAGTGTGTGGAGGAAAAGGTGGAGCTGAGAGTGTGTAGGGAAAGGAGGAGGTCACATAACTGAGTGTTTGGAGGATGTGAATTCAGCAAAGCTGAGTGTAAGCAGAGTACAGGCTGTATGCATTGAGGAAACATGAAAGGAACCGGAATTGTGTTGTAGGGAGGAAGCACAGAGGTAGCACAGCTGTGTGTGGGGGAAGTAAAACATGTGGGCGGCAGTGTTGAAGGGGGTAAGCATGGAAATAGTACAGCTAGCTAAGAGAGGAGAACATGAAGACAGCAGAGCTATGCATGAAGGGAATATGGAGGTAGCAGAGCTGTGTTTAGGGGATAATGTGGAGGTAGCAGAGCTGTGTGTGAAGGAATAATAAGCAGAACAGAGGTAGTATATAGCTGAAAAGCATAACAGAGGCCAAATATAGCTGACTTTTTTTTCAATTGGGGCTAAGTACGGAAGTGGGGGTCCTGCTTGCATAAAGTTTGGTTACTACTGCTTTAGAGTATTTGCCCCTTTAAAGCACATGTTTAACAAATACATATGATAAAATATTTTTGCATACATGTACATGGCAAAATGAGAAGATACGTATTTTCCATGTTATGTTGTTTAGATTTCGAAGTTTAGGAGTCTAATAATTGCTTTCTTAGAAGTATAACTTTGCCTTCCTTTGAGCTTCCATACCCTATTTCCCCAGATCATCAAGGAAGTGCAAATAGAGATCAATTTCTACAGCCTTGTTCAGCCCGGGAGTTTTGGTCCGCCGATGGGTCATGTGAAGCTGGCCTCTAAGGCTGCGCAGTCAATGGACACAAGTGGCCTTTTCTGCAAGAAAGCAGTCACATCATCTAATCTGATATAACCCCTGTAACATAACATGACATGTTTCCTTTAATAAGAAGCATCGCCAGCCACGAACAACCTTCCTGTCGTGTAACAATGCTTCATTCTCCCTTTATTTCCCCTTTAGTTGATATTAGTGATGCCACTTAGAGGGAAATCAGGAAATTGCCAGCCTGTTATTTGGATTGATGCACAGGTCTGGGATCTCTCACGTGTACACGCTGGGTAATTGTGTGTGAAGGTCTCCTGTATATACCTAGTGACAGACAATCGTACGGCTCCCTACTAAAGGTTGAGGTCAGTGCGCAGTGACAGGTTATATGCTCCCTGTGGAGCGCAGCCTGGCATCCTGCATAGAGCGCGCTCTCCCCTCTCGTTGCTGTTAATTGGCTGTGATTGCTTGAAAGGATCTCTTCAGATGACATATGGCTCACATCGGATACGTTCGGCTTTGCCGGGGGATGATTACCGCGTATCAATGGCTTATTTATTGTGACTTTTTAACCTTTCTGCTGTAGAAACGCTGCCACTGAGCTTTGTACTTGTTATGTAGCTTTATGTATGACAATTATTATCATTTGTAATATTTTCCATTGCAGAGAACAGAAGTAATAATGGCAATTATCTTGGCGCGCTGAAAGGCTTTCTTATTTATCCGCTATAATGTCTGAAGTGACGGCAGCCGGCGATGCACCTGTTACTTCTCTTATACAACAGTACCGCAGATATTTTATGTAATGTCTAAGCCGGGGAAATAAGTCAGGAAGAAGAAATTTCAGGAACACAACTACTGTCATTATGCTATAAGAAACACCATGCAATGGAGCAACTTTATCAAGACTGGCTTATTGTACGCCGGTCTTAATATATGACCCAACTGGCACAGGGAATCGGAGATTTTTGAAGAGGCTGCAGCCTCTTCATAATTCTGCCAAATGTCCCCAGAATGGAAATCTACACCAGGTAAGAATTGGCTTAGATTTCCATTCTAAGGGTTAGTTCAAATGGAGAATTTTACCGCGTATTTGGGGGCAGATCCGCCCCCGAATTAGCAGCAGATTCTGTCAAGATTCTGCCTCCCATTGTTTTTGAGCAGGGCTCTTATTTTTTCATAGTCTTGCTCGATCTTGCCACAGCTTGAGCTTCCCTGCGGATTAGGCCCACTCATCTGCCGATGTCCTACATTGGCACCGCATCACAGGTAACCCGCAGCCCGGAAAATGGCGGCAGAAAATGAAGGGGAATTCTTCTTCATTTTCTTCTTTGTAAACTTACCCTAACTCACACCAGGCGTGGCATAAGTTGTAATAAACCAGTAGCAGAATGTGGCAGGAGAAGTGCGGATCAGGGTTTGTGGTACACGTTTGCCGCAAGAAAGGGCCTTGAACCAAACGTGCACCTCAATATCAGAAAACTGGCATAGAGGGAATTATTAATTCTCCTCCATTGTGTTTATCAAGACGAAAATTTGCAAGTATGTCCTCCTTGGTGGAAGGAGAAGAACTTGGTCTATCACCACCTTTTGAAAGGCAGTCTCTCTAAGGCCTCCTTGTGAATGGAGCGCCAGTGCACTTACGTGACCGTCGCTCCATTCACTTCTATTGGACAGTAATCTCCAGCAGCGCCCGCTGCCCCATGAAATGTATACTGTGTGATACCTGTGGTTACAATGGTGGCCTATAGGTGATATATGTAACTGTCAGGCATACAGTTACACACTTTGCAGATATCTACCCAAGGTTTATGTCTGCAGTATTTCCAGACCTGTATGTGAAACTGATGCTTCAGATACAATGTGAACAGAGCCTAAGCACTGGTAATGCTGTCTAAACTTGTAGCTCCTCTTTCTTCCTTCCTTTCTTCCACCACCCAGTCGGGCAGAGGTGTAACTTGAAGCTCCTGGGCTCTAATGCAGAATTTGTAATGGGGCCCCTTACTTCCTTCTGCCATTTTGAATAGTGCTATATTTTATGTGGCAGTGGAAGCTTTGGGCCCCCTCAGGGTCCAGGGCCTGGTAGTGACTGCTACCACTGCACCCTCTATAGCTACACCTCTGCTGTCAGGTTCTCCAACTACACTGAGATCTCCATTGAAGTCAGTAAAGCTGGGCACATAACATGACATCACAGGGTGGAGAGATCTTCTGGTTAGGTCATCTTAGGATAGGTCGTCAATTGCAGATTGGGTGGGGGTCCCGGGATCAGCTGTTTGAAGAGACCTCAGTGTTTGGGTGAGCGCTGAAGTCCCATCACAGAAAACCAAGTGGAGCTTCGTATATTTGTACAGCAACTGGGTCTTTGTCTTGAGGATGCTTGAAAATATTCATTGAAAAAAAAATTAAGAAAATTTGTGACAAGTCCAGTGAATCACATGGCTCACTTACTTGATGCAAAAAACTAACTAGTTTGACTTATATTGAAATCATCCCTTTGCGGGCACCTCACTGCGCCGTTTCTTACCTCTTGACCAGTGCCAGCTCATCTGAATAATGTGTCCTTAAAATAAGACGATATATCCAGCTTTCTGCATGGCAGGCTGTACTATAGCATTTTGCTGTGTCGGTAATTTACCCATATCTGCCTATTGTGCTGTACAGATTGTGCTCATCTAAAATTCCCCCAGAAGGATTCATTCCCAGCTCTGTATAATCAGGCCCGTTCTCTGCAAATATATACTCAGAATATCTCAGGCGATGTCGCATTGTCTCTAATAGATCCATGGGCCTGGTGTGAATGACTCCTATGAACTTAGGATGAATCATGAAGTTGTACCTATTGCCAGTGGTATGCCTCCTGTAGTCTGAGTAAGGGTACTGTAAGTCACTGCTGAGGACTATGATAGAAGGAGGACCTGCAGTAGATATTGTACCTTACTTATCACATGTGTAATATTCTTAAAGGTATACTCCAGGCAAATTTTTTGTAACTTTGTTAAACCTAGTGCAGGGCCTAAGGGGTTGGAGCATGTCATGATCATTATATATGTCATCAGGGCTGTATTAACTATAGGACATATGATGCACCTGCATCGGGCCCTATGGTAGTGGGCTACCCGCCATCTCAAATAGTCCCTCATTTTGGGGGCTGTCCCAGAAGGTGCGCCCCAATTCCAACTGTTTCTTCAACTTTTTAATGCAGATTCAATGATGAAGCTCCACCATTCAGGCTGGGGCTGATGCTGTCTACAGCAGGGGGGCAATAAACACCAAGCCCGAGACAGCACTATAGTCAGAGCCTGCAGACAGCTCCGTGGGAATGGGGCTTGGTGAGGATAACTTTTTAAAAAAAATTTGTATGTATTGCTGTATATTGTTTATCTCTTATTGTCACTTAGAGGGCCTTATGTGGGGGCCACTGAGGGGACACTTTATTATGTGGGGACACATGAGGAGTCATTATATTATGTGGGACCACTTAGGGGGACATTACACTATGTAGAGGCCACTTAGGATACATTATTTTATGCGGGTGCCACTGAGGAGACATTATATTATGTGGGTGCCACTGAGGAGACATTATATTATGTGGGTGCCACTGAGGAGACATTATATTATGAGGGGGCATTAGACTGCGTTGGGGGCATAAGGCATCATCACTATCAGTTATACATTGACTTGGTAGGAATGGGTGGAGTCAAAAAGGACAGCGTCTCACTTGTCCATTTTTGTGTCCTCTGAAAGATGGGAATTATGTCTTAAATGATGGTGGGGGGCCCATTTTTAAAACCTTTGTACTGGGCCCACTAATGTGTTAAAGTGGCCCTGTATGTCATGTATCACCGCTGAGACCCTGCACGAGGCATTATGTAGTTTTAGTGCTTGGGTGGTGGGTCTCTTCCTTTCTGCCTGTAGGCCTGTGACCATGCTGATGGGGGATTTGATGGATGCAGGACACAATATTCCAAAAGATTGTCCTTGGTTTTAGTTGCTTCGGAAGGCACTTTATATTTAATACAATGCGTAATTTTTTTTATTCTTTTTCATTTACATTATTATAGAGCAACCATGTTACCCTAGCAGCTAAACCTCAGTCAGATATCACCTCTATGATCAAGTATTGGGAGCATGCTCTTCTAGTCTATGACATAAGGTAAGTGAGGTAGGAGGAGATGCCCTCAGTGGTGGATCCTGTGCTATCTGCCTTCAGCTTTATAATGGAGGTGTTACCTTTCATTGTAATCTTGCCTGCCATGATAATGAAATGTCTATTGAACTCCACCCCCACCTCAGTGGACAAAAAGTATTCATAAACAGAAGGTCATTTTTGACCATGCCAAATTTGTCAATGTCTACGGGATGCCTGTAATTTATTTTGCATCAGATTCTATGATTTGCTTGTAAATTTTATTATCAGTGATCATAATCGTACAATAGCATTAAAAAGACAAACATGCACAAGACAATAGGACCCTAATTCCCCAAGACAATAGGATTTTTGGCATTATTGAATAGTTGGTCCAGACATTCGATGCATTTCTAATTGTTTTTAACAATGTATGACCCTTTGGCAAAGCTGGGCAGGTTTAGCTACTGTATATAAAGAGGAAAATAGTAGAGAAAAACATCCCTCACTAAATATTCCTACACAATGAGACCAGGGTCAGAAGTTTTCATCTACAAAACCCAACAATTTCAAACTTGTTTTTAAGATTCTTCCAGAACATTCTAGATGTATAGAGAACTGTGTGCAACATACTATGGGCATATTCTTGCTCTTGTCTTATGGACAGGTGTTCCGGCCTCACTCTACGGAACCAAACTCACAACATCATAGTTAAGTGGGTCCATTCAGTAGACATGTAGTTGGGTCAAGACACAAAAATGCTCCCATAATATGCTCATCTGAACCTGGTCTTACTTGGTACAGTATGTAGAAGGGTTTATTCAATTAGACAACAATACAGTAATCTGTATACTTACTGATCTTATGTTCTCACCCAGGTCTATATGAAGAACACTGAGGAAATTTATGAAGACATCCATGTGACCATTTTTACAAAAAGCGCGCTGGGTGAGGGCAATGCTTCCAAAATTGATGTGGCAGACATTGAAGTACAGTTAGACTACAGGCATAGATATGAGATTTTTGGCGTTCGGTAACATGCTGAGGTTGCACATAAAGCTCATGGGTCCCAGTGCAAAATCTGATATAGGATCCACCACCATCTATGTGCCATTTATGATACTGGTGTCTTCTTATGTAGCAGGTGCTACCGCTGCACCCCTATGGCTATGCTGCTGCCAATGTGTATCTAAGAAGGGTAGTTTCATAAAGATACCCTTATAGGTCTTGTATACACTGTGTTCCAAATTAATATGCAAATAATATTTTCTCATATTTTCCAAAATTACCTATATGAATTGCAGTCATTGTAATTTTCCAGTCATCAACTATTCGAGTATAATTGAAAGGTTTTTGAACCAACTGCCTATGATAACAGTATATTTAAAAAAAAAAAATAAACACTCAAAATGCACTCAAAATGCATGTTTTAAATTATTATGCACAGCAGAATTTGCAACCTTTTCATTTTTATTAAGAACAAAAAAATGGTCTTTGTGAAATTATAAGCATTAGCAGGTTATTACAAACTGAAATCAAACAGTTTTCAAGCCAAAACTTTATTCTAGGTGATGTTACATTTGCACATAGGACCCCTTGTTCGAAAGAAGCTTCTGAACTCTCTCGTCCATTGAATTTGTCAGTTTTTGGATGGTTTCTGCTTCAATTGTTTTGCATGAGGACAGAATACCCTCCCAGAGCTGTTGCTTAGATGTGAACTGCCTCCCACCATCATAGACACTCCTTTTGATGATGCTCCAGAGGTTCTCAATGGGGTTGAGGTCAGGGGAGCATGGGGGCCACACCATAAGTTTGTCCCCTTTTATGCCCATAGCAGCCAGAGATGCAGATGTGTTATTTGCAGCATGAGACGGTGCATTATCATGCATGAAAATGATCTTTCTGCGGAATGCATGGTTCTTCTTCTTGAACCATGGCAGGAAGTGCTGTTTGAGAAACTCCACATACATTATGGAGTTCATCTTTACCCCTTCAGGGATCCTAAAGGGGCCGACAATCTCTCTCCCCATGATTCCAGCCCAAAACATTACTCCACCTCCTCCTTGTTGGCGCCGTAGCCGTGTTTGCATGGGGTGTCCATCAACAAGCCATTCTCCACTCCATCCATCTGGACCATCGAGCGTTGCACGGCACTCATCAGTGAACAAAACAGTTTTGAAGTCAGTCTTCATGTATTGTTTGGCCCACTGGAGCCGTTTCTGCTTGTGTGCAGTGGATAGAGGAGGTCGACAGGATGGCTTACGCACAGCTGCAAACCTCTGAAGGACCCTGCATCTTGTTGTTCGGGGGACGTTGGAGGCACCAGCAGCTTCAAAAACTTGTCTGCTGCTATGACAAGGCATTTTTGAAGCTGCTCTTTTAACCTGACGTAATTGCCTGTTGGAAAGAGTCCTCAATTTTCCCTTATTAGCACGCACACGTGTGTGCTGTGAATCAGCTACATACTTCTTGATTGTACGATGATCACGATGATGTGTCTTGGCAGTGTTGATTGTAGTCATGCCTTAACCTAAACACTCCACAATTTGTTGCTTCTCAGCAGCCGAAGAGTGAAGAAATCAGGCGATACCTTTTAGAGGCTAACTGAGTATATTTATAAGTAAGCTTTCAGGAGTACTAGCTAGCTCCCTTCATCAGACATGGTGTGATACAAGAACTGAAAATTCACAGATTTTTATACACATAGTTTTCAAAGGATTTTAGAGTCCTTAAAAAAAACCAAAACAAAATGCAATCTAAGTAGAGAAGTTATTTACAACAGGTCAAAAAAAAAACAGACCTGGACAAGCACCTCCTGGATCTGAGGATGAAATTTCTCAGACTGGGATACAAACCAAAAGTGACAGACAACCAATTAAACAAAGCAGCAGCCATTAACAGAGACAGTCTGCTCACATATAGAGAGACCCGGAAAGAAGCCCGAGTGCCCCTAGTTGTCACCTACAACCCACAGCTGGAGATCCTACGAAGGATTGCCAAGGAGCTCCAACCTGTGCTACATAGGGACAACAGACTCAAGGACATATTTCCAGTCCCCCCTCTCCTTTCCTTTCGACAACCACCAAACCTGAGGCATATTATTGTCCGGAGTGCCCTGAAGGCCCCAACTGAAAATGGCACCTCACCTTGCCTACATAAAAGGTGCATGACCTGCAAGCACATCCACACCGCTGACAGTGTAACTATCCCACAGTCACAACAGATGCACAGAATTAGGGGGACATTTTCCTGCAGGTCTTCCAATGTGGTGTACCTCATAATGTGTGTGCAATGTCCCACCACAGGCCTCTATGTGGGGGAAACAGGGCAGAGACTTAGTCAACGAATGAACTCACATAGATCCAATATTAATAACAGCAGAACAGATCTCCCAGTGGCCGCACATTTCTCCGGAGAAAACCACTCTATTGAAGATTTGCGGGTTGTGGTTTTAATGGGACATTTTAAGACGCAGGAGGCGAGGAAACAATGGGAGTACAAATTTATGCAAAAATTTCAAACTCTGCAATTTGGACTTAATATTCATGCCAGCTTCATGTCACAGTATGTATGAACCATGAACTGAACTCAATATTCATGCCAGCTTCATGTCACACTATGTATGAACTGTGAGGGTCACAAATCACCTCCTGATAGCAAACAGATAACAGATCCCTCTGTCACGCACCACAACTTTCCAGATTTTTTTTTGACCTGTTGTAAATAACTTCTCTACTTAGATTGCATTTTGTTTTGGTTTTTTTTAAGGACTCTAAAATCCTTTGAAAACTATGTGTATAAAAATCTGTGAATTTTCAGTTCTTGTATCACACCATGTCTGATGAAGGGAGCTAGCTAGTACTCCTGAAAGCTTACTTATAAATATACTCAGTTAGCCTCTAAAAGGTATCGCCTGATTTCTTCACTCTTCCACTACTCTCAATGGCTAACACGGTACAACATTATACTACTCTCAGCAGCCGACACATCCTTTTTCTTTCCCATTTTGGCTGAAAATGTAGGCTGCTTAATAATGTGGGACAGCCTTCTTAAGTAGTCTTTCCTTTAATTGGACACACCTGCCAAACTAATTAGCACAGGTGTCTGCAATTGCTTTCAGTGATATAAAGAGCCCTGACACACATCACCATCAATGAGTTTAACTGACAAACAAAAAAAATTCTTACCTTATTACTCCTAAACACTTTTTGCATAATAATTTGGAACAGAGTGTATAGGGGTTAACACTCTGGCAGACTCAAGCTACTAGGCTTGGACTGGCCCACAGGTGAATCCACTGGTGGGCCCCTGAGCAAAGTGGGCCCCCAGCTCATCCTGGCATAGCACAGTACACTTACTTTACTTCATACAGATACTCATATATACAAACATACATATATACAGATACATATAATAATATAATATATTGTGTAGAAATTAACCGGTTTATTTTAGGTGCACAGGCCATTCAGTATCTTTCCTCCCAGGGCCCCATCTTCTCAATCACACTGCAGGGGCCCCAACCACCAATCATCTTGCGGTGTCTTGCTGCTGTGTGCGCACATATACCCGTCTCACAGAGCGAAGAGGGCCCTAAATCAACACAGTAACTCCCCTGCCCTTGTCAGATTCCACCTCCACAACAGAGCTTGTCTCTGAGCCGCTGGGCTTCTATGGTCTATTCTCCTGCCACATCATAACACAGCATTATGGGAAGGTCATGTAGTGACTCAATGACTTGAGAATTTCACAATGAAAGAACCATACGGACACAAGTGGGGAGTCACTTTTTATTTATGACTAGACATTGTTTACAGAAATATACCCCATTCATTCATTTCCAGGAAGAATAACAGAGGGATGATGCAATGGAGACTTCTAATGCTCTAGAAGTGTTATATGATGGATAATACAAGTATTTACTAAAACAGCCTTTAAATATATTTCCTTTAAATACAGTGTCGGATGGAGATGATGGGCTATGGGTAATTATTGCTGCTGGAATCCACTAAGGGATTTTCTGGGACTAAAATATTGAAGGCATCCTAAGGGCAGGTCATCAATATCAGATCAGTGGGGTCCAATACCTGGCACCGCCATTGCCGAGTTGTTCTCTGCAGCTGATACACAGAGAATGGAGCAAGAAGCAGACAGCGCTGTTGTTTCTGTAGTGGTCAGACCAGGTACTACAGATCAGTCCCTATTCATTTAAATAGGAGCTAGACTGCAGTTCCTCCACTACACAGAGAGCAGCGCTGTCTGCTTCCTCCTCCATTCTCTGTGTATCAGCTGCAGAGAACAACTGATCAATGGGGGTGCCGGGTGTCAGACCCCCCACTGATCTGATATTGATCACCTTTCCCTATTAGTAATTTTAGCCCAGAAAACCCCTTTTAGGCCTCTGGTGCGGGTTATATAATCTTTAGGTGTCTAACTACCTTTTTTGCAAACTTTCTACAAAGGTTTAATCTCATAGGAACACCTTCTTGTTTCTGTTCCATGTTATGTTGATCTGGTTATGGATCCTACAGATTTTCGATCTGGTTCGCTTTCCCTTAGTGGACAGACTCCAGGTAGAATACTTTTATCTATGTTCCTAACAAGCAGAAAGCTTTCCATATATCGATTTGCTTGTTCCCTCCATTACCTTATTACGGTAACAGGCATAGCTTGCTTGTGTTGGTTTCGTTTATAGGATACAATGCGCAGCGATGCTTAGAGATTTTATACAATATAACAGCAAGTGTCATAGAGTTCATAGTCTGCCTCTATCCAAGAGAATGATAAAGACCTTTAAGGACAAACATTCACATTTTCTGATGCGGTTCTGAACCAAATCCAGGAGTGGATCATAAAGGATGAGAACCTATAAAGCATAGGAGCTACTTCTGGTGCAGGCCATTGGAAGGAAGGTCGGAATGTTGTAATAGAGGCTGTAGACATGGTGGCAAGGTTCTCTACCAGACTCTCCAGGGTTGCTCGGGGCTGGTGCAGTGCAGAGGGGGCCTTCTGATGGTGGTAGTAGTGTTCCTCTGGGGCATGTCCTAGTGGTAAAGATTCCCTGAGCCTGATGTTAGTTAGAGTGCTCTTAATGGTAGGTACAAGAATGATGCTCAGGAGACAGGTTTGCAAATGATGAAACTCGAAGTTTACTGATAAATAACAGGTGATAACAAACAACTTCTTAGGAACATCCACTGAAGATGGAGCTATACGATGGTACTTCTCAGTGTCAGTCTGTGTCTCCCTTGCTAGTGCAGTCTTCCTCTTAAAGGGAGTCTATCATTCGCAAAAACACTTTTAAGCTAATGGCAAGTTGGAATGGCCTTTAAAAAGGCCATTCTTCTCCTACCTTTCCTTGTTTTCTTCTCCCAGCCGATAATTCATTTCTTCATGTATGTAAATGAGCACCACAGAGCACTCGGGGCGTTCCTCCTCTTCTGCGAGCACCCATCGTGTCATCACTTATCACCGCCCCTTCGTTCATTGCGGTGACTCCCCTCTAGGTCTTCTTTCTTCTCAGTTCTCGCAAGCAGCGAATTCTCACGACTGCGCATGCGCAATCAGGCCGCCATTTTCCGGTGGTCTGTCACAAGAGCGTGGCAGAGCCGATTGCGCATGTGCTGTCGTGAGAATTCGCTGTCGGCGAGAACTGAGAAGAAATAAGACCAAGAGGGGAGTCACCGCAACGGCTGAAGGGGCGGTGAGAAGCGATGGGTGCTCGCAGAAGAGAAGGAACGCCCCGGGTGCTCCGTGGTGCTCATTTACATACATGAAGAAACAAATTATCTTGGAATCGGCTGAGAGAAGAAAACAAGGAAAGGTAGGAGAAGAATGGCCTTTTTAAAGGCCATTCCAACGTGCCATTAGCTTAAAAGTGTTTTTGCGAATGATAGACTCCCTTTAAACAGTGTGCAGTCAGCAGTTCTTCTCTGTTTTTTCCAGTCTGCTCCTCAGTTTGTCTTTGAAAACTTGGTTTTGGCATCCAAAAACTGGAACATATGTCATTTCCCTTGTGGCTTTGTAAGGTTATTAAAAATTGTCTGCTCTTTTATCTCCAGAAATAATACACCTCTTGTGAGTAATAGCTAGAATTACAGAACCACATCTGTAAAGTGAACAATACCGTATGGAGATGCCAAGACTATAATTGAAAGGGCCATCTCTGGTAGTTGCACCATGTTTTCTGCTCTGTCATTACGTTTTTAGTAGAGATGGACGAACCACTTCTGTACCATCCAGGTTCAACCTGAATATCCCAAATTGTTTGTCTTTTAACAAACTGCACAATTGGGGGATTCAACAAACTAAAATGGCTGCCAGGACATGCATTGACCCAAGAGCATATGGAGGCCCAGGGTAGGTGAAAAGCAAAGAAAGATTTATTCTCATCTTCCCTCACCTCTATTTGTTACCCTTCTCTTAATTCCATTTTCTTTACCTAAATAGATCCAAAATTCTGCACTAAGTAACTTCTTACTAAATCATTGAAGCTCTCTTTTTCTGCTTCTAGTTCCACATCCTTTATATAGTCATTAAAGGGGATAGATCATCAATGTCAGATGGTGGGGGCCTAACATCCAAAGACCCCACAGATCAGCTGTCCGGAGTTACAGAAAAAGCATGCAACCGCCTCATTTGGCTGTTTCCGAAATTACTGTCCCATGGGACTGGATAAGAAGTGATTGGCTGATGTATGGATGATATGGAAATACCTCTTTAGATTGAGGCCCCACATTCCGGAAATGCAGCTTTTTATGTTGCAGATTTTGCTGCAGTTTTTTGAGCCAAAGCCAGGAGTGGCTACAAATGGTTGGGAAATACAGTATATAGGAAGTACTTATACTTCTCCCTTCTGCTCAATCCACTCCTGGCTTTGGCTCATAAAAACTCAACAAAATCTGCACAATAAAAGCTGGAAGACTTGACATGTCCTCTTTAAAGCATCAACATTATACCAAGAAACAGTGGACTGGTGCAGTCTCCGGGCTACAAATTCAGTGCTAGGGAATAAGTAATTGGTGGGGAGCAGAGAAGACATTTCATGTCCTTTTATGTCATTCCTTTAAGTTCCAGGTTCTACTGTCTTACATTATACCATAGAATGAATAAATCGACTGAATATTCAGCTCGGTGGTCTAACACCTTCAAGGTGAATAGGAGCAGTATAGTATTTTGCAAAGATAGTATCTGTAATTGACATTGATGCCTCTGTGCACACGTCGCAGATATGCCCCATAGTCATGTACATGCAGAATAGATTGCAAACCTCCAATGACTGGAAACTTCTCTCTTCTTCCTTCTAAGAACATATCACAGCTGAATCTTAAAATTTCAGGAGTCCCAAGGCAGTGATATGCAGCTGCTGTATGACAACTATAATCTATGCTGCCTGCTGAAGTACCGTTGGTCTGGGACCTGGAATTAGGATCAATAACATCTGCCTCTTTTGAGGAATTAGTGGCTGTCGGGAATGAGAAGAATCTTCTAAAGGTTTCTTGAAGACAGAAGCTCTGTGTAAATTTCTCTTCTCTCTTTACCTTAACTTTTACTGACACGTGAACTTTAAACAAGGACATCCATAAAATGACCATGAAGGGTTAACTATCGTAGGCCAACTACAGAGGTTTATAGGGTTGTATACTGTCTAGGTGACTTTGACCACTTCCCGCTGGAGGCATTTTTCAATTTTCGTTTTTGACTCCCCCATCTCCAAACCCCACAACTTTTTTATTTTTCCGTTCTCAGAGCCATATGAGAGCCTAATGTTTGCAGGACAAATTATTCTTCAGAATGGTGCCATTTATTATTCTGTTCAATGTACTGAGAAGTGGGAAAAAAATACTGAATGAGGTGGAATTGAATAAAAAGTGTTGTACCGCCGTATTCTTACGGGTTTTGTTTTTTGGGCTTCCACTCTGTGGGTCGGTACAATCAAGGTGATACCAAATTGATATAATTTTTTTCATGTTTTAACAACTTTGCAAAAATTCTACCTTTAGAAGAAAAAAAAAATATTTTAATCACCATATTCTGACACCTGTAACTTTTTATTTATATTTCAGTGTATAGAGCTGTGGGATAATATGTAGCTTTTATTGATGCCATGTTGGGGAATGTCTGATGTTTTGATCACTTTTTATTCCATTTTTATAAGGAGGCAAATCAGCAAAGAAATGCCAATTCAACTATTTAGATTTTTTTCCCTGCTATGGCATTTACCGTATGGGACAAATGTTTTTCTATTTTAATAGTTTGGGCATTTTCGGACTTAGAGATGTCCAATGTGTTTAAATTAACTTTTATTTGTTTATATTTATATGTGATCTAGGAAAAGGGGGGTTATTTCAACTTTTATTTATTTATTTTTTTTAATAACTTGAACATGCGGCCTTCAGATCACTTGTGCCATAGACTGCAATACTATTGTCAGATTTGACTATGACATCTGAGTGGTTAAATTCCCATGATTAGAGTCATCATTGATCACAGGAAATGCTGCCGGGTCCCTGCTGTGTGAAACGTCACATGCACCAGGACTTACATGTACATCCTGGTTTGCGTGGGGGTTAAAATGTTGCTGTTTTTCCCTGAAAAACTTCTCTAAAGTTGCTGTTACTTACTGTCTCCCTTCTAGCTAATTTGCTGTACACTCCCTGTTACTAGGGAAGGTCTGTCCTTAGACACAGCAGGCTTTAAGACAGCTTCACAGTAAGAGGAGGGACTGTTCTGTCTTCAGACAGTGAATGCAGAGGGGAGGGCCCTTATTCTCCTCACAGTGCACCTGCAGACAGCTTTCTGTGTGCACAGCAGGCACTTAGAGAATTATACAGTATATACAATGCAAGGAGAGAATGTAAGATGATGTATATAGTTCTGTATACTTGTGACTAAGTGTTTGTGTTATTGCAGATTGGACATTAGTCATGGACCGTTAGCAGCTTTCTTTATTTTGCTCAGATTTCTCTTTTCCTGTGTTTTTGGCTGCATCATGTCCTGGATTTGCAGTCTAGTGTCCCTGGATCTCCTATATTATGTTCTCTTTGACTTTTTCCAGTTATTTGTTTGCTATTTTACATGTTACTTTACAGTTACTCCTGGCAGAATTACATGTAAATAAGTCAGTAGTAATAGTAATGGATGGGGTTGGGGGGCAGAATGCGCCATACTGTATAGTCCCTGACAAAAGTTCTGTCGCTTATCCATGTTGTGGAATCAAAAGCTTATAACCTGACTTTAAATTCATCCATTGGTTTTAGAAATGACTCATATGAAAGCTGAAACCCTCCCAAATGATTTTTTGGTTAAGAAAATAAATTGGCTTCACTGCTGAAATATTGATCATTTAATGAACACAGAAAGGTCAGATTTTGGCAAGACAAAAGTTTTGTCGCACACATAAAGTAATGTGAAAATAAAACCAATAATTCTGTTAAAAAACAAAGATATGTTTCATAACATTGGTGAATGACGTTGTGGTGCTATTAGAGCCATATTTAATATTTTGTGTGACTTCCATGAGCTTGAAGGACTGCATCCATGTGTTTCAACAATGATTCATACAATTTATTGATGAAGTCATCAGGAATAGCACAGAATGCCGTCTTACATGCCTCCCAGAGTTCATCAAGATTCTTTGGTTTTGTCTGCCAAGCTTCCGCTTTCATCCTACCCCAAACATGCTCAATGATGTTCATGTCTGGTGACTGGGCTGGCCAGTCCTGGAGCACCTTGATCATCTTTGCCTTGAGGAACTTTAATGTAGAGATGGATGTATGAGATGGACCACCATCCTGCTGCAAAATTTGACCCCATTTATGATTGGGAATGTAAGAGAAAGCTAATACTTCTTGATATTTTAGGCTATTGATTTTGCCTTCCACCTTGCAAATGTTTCGCACACCCCCATACTGAATGTAACCCCAGACCATGATCTTTCCACCACCAAACTTAACTGTTTTCTGGGTGTATCTTGGATCCATACGGGCTTCAGTAGGTCTCCTGCAGTATTTGCGGCGGCTGTGGTGTAAATCAACTGAAGATTCATCTGAGAAAACCACCTTCTGCCACTTTTCCAGCGTCCATCCGTTTAGCAGGCTGTGGGCCTTGACAAATGCCACACGTTTCTTTAATTGCCTTTTGTTTAGTGCTGGCTTCTGGGCACTGATTCGACCATGGAGGCCATTTCGAGTCAGAATCCTACAAACTGTTCCAGTTGACACAGGGACTTGAGGTGACCAGGCCTGTTGGAGCTCTGCTGCAGTGGAAGAGGGGCTGGCTTTTGATTTTCTAACCAACAAACGTTCCTCCTGAGCAGTTGTCTTGCAGGGTCTGCCGGACCTGGGCTTGTCAAAAACATCTCCAGTCTGTTCAAATCTTTTTTTTAGTTCTTTGTACTTGATGCAGAGACACATTAAAGGTGCAGCCACCTCTGCAGTGGATCTGGTCTTCAGCCTCTTGATGATCAAGGCTTTGGTCGCAGGGTTGATTTTTGGCATGTTGTCAGAGGTGAAGTTGCAGTTCAAGTGAAGGTCTGCGGTGCTGGAGTTCTTTTTATACACACCCACTAATTAACCGATCAATTAGTGAGCACAGGTGATGCTTTAAACTAGGATTGGGTGCATTATATGACAAGGCGACAAAACTTTTGTCTTGCCAAAATCTGACCTTTCTGTGTTCATTAAATGATGAATATTTCAGCAGTGAAGCCAATTTATTTTCTTAACCAAAAAATCATTTGGGAGAGTTTCAGCTTTCATATGACTCATTTCTAAAACCAATGGATGAATTGAAAGTCAGGTTATAAGCTTCTGATTCCACAACATGGATAAGCGACAGAACTTTTGTCAGGGACTGTACATGCCCACAGCCTCAGACAGAAATATAACATATGTTACAGCCATAATGGGACTTTTAACAGCAGAAAAACTGATAGGACACCATGTATGAAGGCTTATACAGCCAGAAAATGGACTGCCCAGCAAGATCCTGCACGTATCTCAACTTTGCACGAAAACTCAGGTACCCTTTTAGCCCATCAACTTTTCTGAAGAGCTTGTCATCTGTTCCTGGTGGGCTAAGGAGGCTTTTGGAGGTGACTTCAAATATCCTTCTGACAACTACTATGTTTAACTTCAGGGACCAAGGGTAGGGGTCGGTGATGTACTCTGAACCCACAACCTTAGGCCCATTAGTCTTGTAACTACTCTCCTATTAGTGTTGTATCTAGGTCACCCTAAAATAAGACTAAATAGTACTTTTTCCTGTAGGTCTTATATTGCTCCAGGAATAGCTGTAATATATCATGGCAGTATGGATGATAGGGGTGAGAATACAGAGGTAAATCGCCCCGTAGCAGTCTCCTATACAGAATGAGCAAATAAAATCATTCAAGGGGAAACAATTGTGCTATTATTGCAGTATTATGGCCTCCACCGGCGCAGTCAGCGGTGACATGATAATCTGCATTCACTGGATGTCTGCTCGATGTCTATTAGACGCCAGTTATTCGGAGATTATATTGCTGGTTTATTCGCTTCTTTCTCTTTTCAGAAACACAAATAGACGACTGGATATGGAGAGAGCGGCGATTTATTCTGCAGAGTTTTAATAGAGATCTTGACCCTTGAAGCATCGGCTCCTATATTGTAGTCAGTGTAGTCACTTGTCTAGTCACTCGTGTATAATGTTACTATAAACTTTCTAATATTCTTTGGGGCACATTTATTATGGCTTCTATTTCTGGTTTAAAAAAAATTGCAAGCCTCGGGTTTGCGACTTTCTAAACACCAGTTACAAGAAAAATTGTTATATTGTGTTGGGATATGAAGACTGGCGTTGCAAAAAAGCTTCTATAATAATGTCTAGCTGATGCCACCTAATATGTAATGGGGACCCTAAATCTTCCCCGACTCAGATTCCGTGAGCGATAAGAATCGGGCTGCTGGATTTCAGTATGCTTGTTTACAGGGAGCTAAGTCACTGCCATAAGTGACTGGTAACGGCAGTGAGTTGCTCCCCTCTCCCCATAGAGAACACATGCACACTCAGCCAAGGTGAGCATGCAGGTTTATAGGGGGCAGTTAGGAGAATTAGTTGTCAGCCAAACAAGTGTTTCGCCCATATCTTATGTGTATGGCCAACCTTACTCATCAACCCTTTTAGTAGTATCGAATTGGAAGGGAAGACTTGGAAATTACTTTGTGTAGATACATTTCTTAAAATGTCTTTATGGCAGAAGAATTGGTGATCTCAGCAGTTGGACCATAAAAATATAGACACAAAGAATGATCCCGGCACACAGATTATGTGAAACAGAAAATACTCTATGTTTATTGGCTGTCCAAGAATTGTAATTTTTTTTTGGTTTATAAAACCGGATTATTGTCCCCCAATTTGGGCACATTTCTTCATTTTCGGCATTGTCGCCTCCCCTAAAGTGCTAACTACAAATACTTTTTCTCCTGTCCGCCAGCAATCTGGTAAGATTTTTTAAGGTTTGCCATTATTTTCTTATTCCCTCGACTTTGGTAGTCACTTTGAACATGTATTAGAAATCTCTAGTCTTTTTTGTGTCCATCTCCATTTGAGCTTCGTTGGAGATTCACCTGTCACATGCTTTTGGAGTTATGATCTATCTTTTGAGAGTCTATCATCACTATTTATGTATCTTTTTGATGCTTTTTGATGGCTTTGTACACTAGGGTGTATTTCCCTGGATTGTTTATTTATATTGTTTTTATATACAGTGGGGAAAAAAGTACTTTTTTTTCCCCAATGTACCATTGATTTTCTTATATGTATTTTCATGTATGTATTATTAAGTTACTTATCATTTTTCACGACTACATATTGCATGTCAATTGAGTTTATTGATATATTGTTCCACATGTCTGATGAAGGTCTTATAGACCGAAATGTTACACTTTGTGGACTACCAATAAACATGGAGTATTTTCAGTTTCGCATAATCAGTGTACATGTTCCATCTAGTCTGCCCTTATATTATTACCATTTTATCTAGACATGTGTTTACCCCAGACATGCTTACATTCACTTACTGTAGATTTTCCAACTACATCTGCTGGACGTTTGTTCCATACCTCAACTACTCTTTCAGTGAATTAATATTTCCATACATTGCTTCTGATCTTCCCCACAACTAATTTTCAATTGTGCCCCTTGCCTTGTGTTTTCCCTCCTGAATTTATAGCTTTAACATATGTAAAGGTTTCAATCATGTCCCCCTTCTGTCCCCCTTTTCCATCTTCCCTCAAAGTTATACAGATTAAGTTCTTTAAACCTGATGTTTTATGCTTCGGACCCTCCACCATTTTTGTAGCCTGCCTTAGCACCCATTCTATTTTATCTATGTTTTTTTGTAGATGGGGTCTCCAGAACTGGACACAGTATTCCAGATGTCTCACCAGTGCTCTAAACATTGGGATCATATTCCCCTCTCTTCCTACTGGTTATATACAGCCAAGCATCCTACTGGTTATACCTCTAGTTATACAGCCGAGCATCCTACTGGTTATATCTCTAGTTATACAGCCGAGCATCCTACTGGTTATACCTCTAGCTATACAGCTGAGCATCCTACTGGTTATACCTCTGCCTATACAGCTGAGCATCCTACTGGTTATACCTCTAGCTATACAGCCGAGCATCCTACTGGTTATACCTCTAGCTATACAGCCGAGCATCCTACTGGTTATACCTCTAGCTATACAGCCGAGCATCCTACTGGTTATACCTCTAGCTATACAGCCGAGCATCCTACTGGTTATACCTCTAGTTATACAGCTGAGAATCCTACTGGTTATACCTCTAGCTATACAGCTGAGCATCCTACTGGTTATACCTCTAGTTATACAGCCGAGCATCCTACTGGTTATACCTCTAGCTATACAGCCGAGCATCCTACTGGTTATACCTCTAGCTATACAGCGAAGCATCCTACTGGTTATACCTCTAGCTATACAGCCGAGCATCCTACTGGTTATACCTCTAGCTATACAGCTGAGCATCCTACTGATTATACCTCTAGCTATACAGCCGAGCATCCTACTGGTTATACCTCTAGCTATACAGCCAAGCATCCTACTGGTTATACCTCTAGCTATACAGCCGAGCATCCTACTGGTTATACCTCTAGCTATACAGCCAAGCATCCTACTGGTTATACCTCTAGCTGTACATCCGAGCATCCTACTGGTTATACCTCTAGCCATACAGCTGAGCATCCTACTGGTTATACCTTTAGCTATACAGCTGAGCATCCTACTGGTTATACCTTTAGCTATACATCCGAGCATCCTACTGGTTATACCTCTAGCCATACAGCTGAGCATCCTACTGGTTATACCTCTAGCTATACAGCCGAGCATCCTACTGGTTATACCTCTAGCTATACAGCCGAGCATCCTACTGGTTATACCTCTAGCTATACAGCCGAGCATCCTACTGGTTATACCTCTAGCTATACAGCTGAGCATCCTACTGGTTATACCTCTAGCTATACAGCCGAGCATCCTACTGGTTATACCTCTAGCTATACAGCTGAGCATCCTACTGATTATACCTCTAGCTATACAGCCGAGCATCCTACTTGCTTACTCTGCTGCCTGGCTACACTGTGCACTCATTGCAGGACCCCAAGATCCTTCTCTTCTTCAGTTTTAAAGAATGATACCTGATGGATCCCATTATAGTAAATGGGGTCCTTTGGACTCTGTATATTGTAGCGGTCCAACTATCCTTTGTTCTGGTCCTCCAATAGACCAGAACAATGGAAAGGCCAATGCAAGCGTGAACCTAGCATTAGTTCACTTTCCTGGCAAAGATTAGTTCATGAGGAAATAAAGCAAGTGGGAGAAGTGGATGGGAGGAGTGAGTGACACAGCACAACAGCGCCTCCTGCAGGCTCACTTACTGCCACACTACTACTTTTAGTGCTTAATGCTGTGAAAACAAAGTAGAAAAACTCATGTGTGAGTGAAAGAGAGTCTATGTGTGTCTACTCTGTGCTGCTGCACTGCTTTTCATCTCTGACATACGCATTCACCATGAGTCTACACCATTAAACTACCATAGATGTCAATGCTGTGCTTAACCATATGCATGCATGCGGCATCATAATGCTTGTGTCTACATGTCATGATGCTGGTGTGACCTCTGAGGAGGCAAGAGGAGGCCCAAACAAGACGGGGACCCGCTCCGGAGCCCAAGGGAGGTGAGTAACACTGTTTCATTGGGCCCCACACAATAATCAGATATATCGGCAGATACAGTTGACGGCGAGCTTGGATTACAATGGGGGCAAGTGGGCAATTACTTGCTGCTAGGCCCCCTTGTAGCCTTGGTTTCCCGGGCGACAACACATTTTGCTCTTATTATAATCTGCCACTATATTTAATGATTTGACATCTATGTCTTATGATCCCTTAGCTTTACACTATGTGTTGTCACATTGCAATCTATACCCACGGTATACGGAGCAAAATGTAAAATTGAGCTCTGCAACATCTATATGATGTATTATTGTATCTCAATATAATAAACTAGACAGTATTAAACCTTTTATACACAGTGCCCTTGAAATGTGACCCCCCGAGCTGTGATATGACACATGCCTTTGTATCTTGCAGCATCCCGTACACTCACCTATGTATCTTCATTGACAGTCAGCGCGGCTGTAATTGTATTCATCCTCTAAGAACATGATCTCGCTGCTAAAGGACTCAGACTTTGTTTATGCGGCACAAAGATGCAATAAAAGGGTTTATTTTCTTGATCCGCTCTTATTTCCTGTCTGATGTCTCAGCATGTCATTTGCCGGCGAGATGTTTCATTACAATGATTATTTCATGAGTGTTTACAGATTTTCTTTCATTGACTTGCTATCCTGATTAGACTCCCGCTCTCTCAAGATGACAATGACGACAGGATCCCTCGGACTACAGGAATAATTATATTACATGGTATTAGGACTGGGTTCTCAATATGTTTCTCGAGTACTCCAGCACAGGATGTACTGTGGCACTCTACGTCTTAGCTCGTAAATCTTTTCTATTGCTCGGTAGGTGCCCTCGATTCTAATCTGGCTGCTGACAGTCTTCACAGTCTCTAGTTCTATAATATGCAAGGCCCCATACAGAGAAAAGAACTGCAGACTGCAATGTACTGAGGCCCCATTACAAAATTCAAGAATTGTCCACCCAAAAAGTCAATGGGAGGAATTTACTAAGTCAGAAAACTGACGTAGGCGAAGGCCCCATGTAGCGGGCCGCAGCGCTTTTCACAGAAAGTCTGCAGAGGTTACCTTAGGTATAATTGACATGCTGTGATTTCCAAAACCGCAATGGTTTGAGAAATTGCAGCGTGTCCACAATGCGTATTTTCCCGCACTGTGGTTCGCTAGAATCCCATCCACTACAGGCAGGCAAATTGCAATGTTTACGCCACGTGGAGCCCCGGTTGTAGATGAGAATTGTTGTAGCGCATCTTTGGTGCACAGCCAAAAATGTGCCACTTCCCTCCATCTGCACCCTGACCACCACTTTTTTATCAAAGTGGGTGGAGTGGCGAGTAGATCAAGATCGGTCGGGGCAGGGATATCTCGGCCCCAGCAAATTGAATATAACTCATGCCAGAAAACTGGAATGAATGATTCTAGAAATGAGTCCTCACTGGTGTAGATTTTCATTCTTTAACAGTTCAGATGCAGCAAGCACCAGTGAGGGAATAGATTATGACTGGCATACAGAATGCCAGTCTTAGTAAATTCCCTCCACTGTGCTAGTAGTATTACCTTAGGGGATAATAAAACCCTATGTATACTACTTATATGGGTTTCATTGAAGGGCAGGAAGCAAATACTTTCTACTCACATGTATATTTGCTTTTAAAATAATCACATTGAGTTGATCATACACATAATCTCTGGAAACTGAAGGTTAAATGGCTGACAGCTATCCCGCTAAAACCCCTATACACATGCCCACTTGATTTACCAGTGGAGATGGGAGTAATCCCTTGCCAGATATCTCTAGCACTGAATTATTTCCCTTGTAATCCAATGGATGGAGCATGTTTAAGTCCATTAGCCTGATCCTATTTTCCTCCAATATCCAGGGAGAGTCAGACACCACTTACACATAAGAGGGTCAGCGGGTCCTGCCAAAATCAGCAGTCTCAGATGACATTAATCTAATATGTATTGATGGGTTCAGGATGGCCAAAGATCATCTCCCATTCTAAGGCTACGTACCTAGTCCCTAACTCGACTACACAGGAAATAGAAATAATACAAATAGATTACAATAAAGAAAATGACCTCTATGATCCATCACATTGCAACACAACATATATGCAGTACAATATAGTAAAACTAGATAGGGGTTCTCCAGTAAGTGCTTCACCAGTTACTGTCTTCCAGTGATTTCTGGGCTTTCAGCCCCATCTCTTCCCTCCTCTTCCATGTTCACTGCTGGTTACTTGTACTTTGTGAACTGATTTTATTATTATAATGAAGTATTCAGCCAGCCTCCATAGTACAGCTACCTAGCAGTGAGCATGGGAGAGGACGGAGGAGGTGGAATGACTCAAGGGACAGGAGCTGGTTGTGATCACATGACTTGGGGCCGGAACCAGTCCAGAAACCTGTGGTTTGTCCAATAAAGAACCATGGAGAAAATAAGTGGTGAAGAACTTCCTGGAGAACCCCTTTAACTTTGTCCATACATGACATGGCTTATCTTTGCTGAGCTACTGCTTTTATTATAGTCCAGTTCTCCTGGATGTCACTGGAAACTGTCAACAAGCTTGTCCTTAGACATGCCCCGGACAGATTAGTAAAGATAGCAAATTCATTTTTGCTAATTCAGATTACTGTGAACAGATTACTGTTTTACTGACTGTTATTATCAGTAAGAAATGCTGGAGATCCAGCAGAACTGTTAATGCAGCTCTGGATTATAATACAGTCTGTAACCAAGGATTCGTACAAAATCATTTAGGCAATATATGTACTAAGTTATTCCTTATATAAATTAGCTGAAATTGAGTATTTTTCCTGCTCCACATCTAAGGCTCTATTCAGACCATGTTTTTTACATCCATTTAACGGATGCAAAAAATGGATGCAAACGGATGGCCATCTGTTCACATAGATATCAATGTTAAATGTTTTTTTTTACATTGATGTCTATGTAAACAGATGGCCATCCCTTTGCGTCCGTTTTTTGCATCCGTTAAATGGATGTAAAAAACTTGGTCTGAATAGAGCCTTAGATGTGGAGCAGGAAAAATATTGGGCAACATTTATCTTCTGTCTGCTAGTGTCTGTATATGTATATAGCCCAGTAGGCTCTTCCTTGTGTAGCGTCAAAGCTGTGAGATCAGACCCTTGAGATATCCCACCTCCTTTCTCTTCCAATCACAAGTGCAGCTTCATCCCCGTGCTCCATGTCTTGTGTTTGCAGTTTTGTACTACATTGGATTTGTTGAGCCTACAGGCAAGAAAACTACTTACTGCTGCAAGGTGAGGATTGCGAACATTTTCCTCTTATATGTCCACAAGTACAACTAATTGGTTATTTCTCTATGTAGCTTATATCAGTTATCACAATGCAGTATAAACCTACTTATTAAAGGGATTTTCCCATGAACATAGCCATATTTCAATTTGTAGACAATTAAAAGTTTAAAAAATTATCAAATATAAATAATTAAAATAATTTTGCAGAATTTTAAAGATTTTCTCCAACCATCTTAGTAGTGACATCTTTTGTCTTGACCGGTTCCCAATGGATATGACCATGAATGCAGGAACTTTTTATGGTCTAGTCAGTAGCGGATATTTTTCTGCAATGTGTGGATGGGATTAGACAGAATCCCATTCACTTTGCAGGTACTGTAAAACGCTGCGTTGCACATTTACTCTTCGTGTAGGGACCCGGCATTAGGCTGAGGCCTCACGTTGCGGAAACGCGGCTTTTTTGTTGCAGATCTTGCTGCAGTTTTTTGAGCCAAAGCCAGGAGTGGATTGAGCAGAAGGGAGAAGTATAAGAACTTCCTATATAT
The DNA here is from genome assembly GCA_947044405.1 of Leptodactylus fallax. Classification (NCBI taxonomy): domain Eukaryota; kingdom Metazoa; phylum Chordata; class Amphibia; order Anura; family Leptodactylidae; genus Leptodactylus; species Leptodactylus fallax. The sequence continues at coordinate 10,619,977 of CAMRHE010000006.1, forward strand.
TCCCCATTCCTTTTGCAGCCATTATTGGCTTTGGGCGCCTTAGGCTGAGGCCCCACGTTGCAGAATCATTGCATTTTTCCTGCTGCGGAAACGCAGCAGTTAAAAATGTAGCATTTTGGCTAATCCCATCCACACATTGCGGAAAATATAAACACTACAGAAAAGCTGTGTTTTCAAAAACGCACGCATTTTCCCTATATAATTAATATGGGAAGAAAAACTGCAGAGAAAAACGCAGCAAAAAACGCTGCAGAAAGAAGTGCATTCAGCAACGTTGGGCCTTAGCCTTAAAGGGGTTTTCCATGCAAAAAACCTTTTTTTTAAAAACATATTTTGGTGCTATTAATGGGTTAATAAGTGCACCAAAATACCTTTAGTAGTGTTTTGAGTGATTTCTTGGTTTCTCTGAGAGCTCCTGGCATCCTCTGCATTTGTTTACATGGGTAACTTCCTACTGTCTTAGCCTACAACTACGATCCCCCTCCTACCTCAGACCCCCCCACCCCATCATACTTACGTGTGTTCTGTGTCCTGGAGATCATTTTCTTATATCCCGCTGGCTCCATCTTCTTCTTGCGCATGCATGGTAGGCGCTCTTCACTTCTTCCGGCGAGTGTACAATAGAGCTCTATTGCTCAGGCTCCGGCAGAAGCGGAGGAAGTGACGTTTGGTGCCAGAAGACTGAAGACTGGTAAGTATGATGGGGGTGGGGGGAGTATTGGTGTCACTTCATTTACAGAAACACGGAAACAGAACGCCACTGGATTAACTGAAAGTGTCCCTGGGGTGGACATCTGACCATCCCATCGATATGGGTAAATATAGATATTTTTTTTTAAACTAAGCAAATTAGAAGTTAGGCGATGGTGGGGGTTTAGTTTACTGTTTAATTTTTAATCGATCCCGGACAACCCCTTTAAGGCTATTATAAATTAATCTCCTTATATACAGTTGCATCTCAATAAATTAGAATATTTTTGAAACGTTCCTTCATTTCAGTAATTCAGTAATACAATCCATAATCAGCGTCTTCCATGATTGTGTGTCCTACTGAACCAGACTGAGGGGCCATTTAAAGGCTTAGGAAACCTTGGCAGGTGACACTGAATTTACAATACTGAACTGAATTTACAATATTGTAATTTTCTTAGATTTGGGTTTTCATTACCTGTAATCCATAATCAACATTTACAGAAATAAAACACTTGAAATAGAAGACACTGTGTGTAAAGAATCTAGAAAATATAGGTCACTTTTTTAATTTAATTACTGAATAAATAAACGTTTCAAAGATATTCTAATTTATTGAGATGCCCCTGTATTTGCATATACCTTTGTACATAGCTGCTCTGCTATCAGTAAGGCCAGGCTTGTGATAATATCATACATAATGCAGCATGCTCGCTGTTCCTATATTTGCAGATAAATCAGCCATGGCTTATAAACTATTTAGTGTTGTCAGTGCAAAAAAAGACCTGCAAACAAAATACTCAAGTAGAAAGTTATTTTTGGCTGATTCCGACAAAATCTTTTGAGGCGGTCTATCCATGCAGAAATGTTCCTGTGTCTTAATGAATACATGATGTCCTTCTGGTTGAGTGTGGATGAGTTTTAGGACCCAGGCAATTTTATAAGGAGTGATGAACAGATGGATTCATTATTCGCTCTGTACTGGACCGGTTTCTACACATGTTTCCGTTTTATACTAATGTTTCATGCATAAAAGTACAATAATGATTTGGTATCCCGAACATAAGTGTAAAGTATATTGTATGGCGGGTAAGGGGGAAACAGAAGGTACCAGACCAAGAAGCGTCCAACATAAGGCTGGGCTGTTACAGAACCATTCATATCATTGAAGCTATTGGCATATACAGTATATTAAACTTGTGAATGTGTCCAAAGTACTCAGCGTACAAGGCTCAGGTTTAAAGATTCCCATCTCCCCTCTGCACATGGTGTCAAATAAATTGAACTAAGTTTCTTTGCCTGACTAGAATGTTTTTGACATTATTTGTTTAGTGTATGCATGCCTTATATATTATGGTAATTCTGATTGGAAGTGATGGTCTAAAGGCACCATTCCCATTGGATGAAAGCTAGTTTCAAACTGTAAGGCCTGTCACTATAAAATAAATGGATTTCCGGGAGGTTATTCAGAAGACTTCACACATGCTATACATTCTGGGATTTATTATCTTGTGCTTATTAGCTACACAACTGGAATTTTCCCTTCTTCCCCCAGAAGGGTACTTAAGAATTGGAAGCTCACAGACAATAAGTTGAGAACCTTATTTTGGGTAGCGTAACCAAATTCTACCATACAAAGTCATACCTATGATACAGTTGAATTGGTATGCAGCTGCTATAAGAGTTCTATACAAATGTAGCCATCGTTAACATGACTTTAGGTATGTTATTGACGACCGTTATTGATTTTATTAGTGGTGTTGAATCTTCAGTGATTGGCTCATTTGACTTTAGCATCAAAACACTATTTTAGCTCTAAATTCAATGAGGCAAATGACCAAAAACATAGCAGAGACTATGTGGCTGCTCCACTATTAGTTATAGTATTCATGTAATGTGACATCATTTTGTCACTGTACAGGAAATATAAACAGTGATATCACAGTACAGGGATAAAATACACAGTGATGTCACAGTACAGACATAATAAACACAGTGATATCACAGTACAGAGATAATGAACACAGTGATGTCACAGTACAGGGATAATGAAAACAATGATGTCACAGTAACGGGATAATACACAGTGATGTCACAGTACAGAAACAAAATATGCAGTGATGTTACAGTACAGGGGTAAAGAATACAGTTACTGTATGTCACAGTAAAAGGATAAGCAACACAGTGATGTCACAGTACAGAGACAATAAACACAATGATGTCACAGTACAGGGATAATACACAGTGATGTCACAGTACAGGGATAATACACCCAGTAATGTCACAGTACAGGGATGAAAAACACAGAGATGTCATGACACAGGGATAATAAACCCAGTGATGTCACAGTACAAGGATAATACAGTGATATCACAGTACAAGAATAATAAAAACAGTGATGTCACAGAATAGGATAATAAACACATTGATGTCACAATCCAGAGTTAATAAACATAGCAATGTCACAGTACAGGGATAATAAACACAGTGATGTCACAGTACAGGGATAATACACACAGTGATGTCACAGTACAGGGATAATGCACACAGTGATGTCACAGTACAGGGATAATACACACAGTGATGTCACAGTACAGGGATAATACACACATTGATGTCACAGTACAGGGATAAAAAAAACACAATGATGTCACATTATAGGGATATCAACACGAGGCATTATAAGAGCTGGAGCATGCAATCCCCTCCCGCATCCTTCCCTACCCCCTGCAAGTTCTGACATTCATAGAACCAGCAACTGCTGGGAAGATAGTGGGGATGGTTGCTGTGCTAGACAACCACTGGGATAGTGCGTCTAGTGCAGCAACGTGCCACGTTGGCAATGGCTACATTTGCATCTCTCTTACAAAGTGCTATTTGGAGGTATGACTGGCCTGAAATGTGTGCAACCTGTGCAGTTTGTTTCAACTTTACTATTGTACTATATTTAGATACAGTTGAGCTAAAGTTACTATATGACACATAATTAAAATATCTCAGTATACAAAGAGATTTTGTTGGAAGGAAAAAATTATATACAGCTGAAAATGGACTAACAAAAGGAAAAATTAACAATGTTCACCAGTCTAGTCAGCTTCTGTTCCGGCACTGCCTGGGTTTTGCTGTGGACTCTGCTTCTTAGTCCCTTTCAACACACAGGAAATGCTGTTCAACCAATCAGTGGCTGAGGCCGGCCACCGCTGTGATTGGCTGATTAGTCATTTCCTGCGTGTCAAGGAGGACCAGGAAGCAGAGACCAGCAGGGAATGGACCAATGGGGGCAAAGGGGAATTTTTTTTAACCCAATCAAAGTCTTTAAAGAAATGAGTTGCTAACCTTGCAGCCCACGTCAGCTGCTCCTACATGGGGATTTTTGGTCAAAAATAAATTGATTAAACCTCTGAAAAAACATGCACAGACTAAAGCAGAGCCATAGGAATTCTACAGTCCTAGTATAGTAATTACATGCTATTGTGAAGATTGGACGAGGTCAATACTGTATATTGGAGAAACTCATTATAATGAGTCATTCAATCCTATTCTTATAGATCGGCTAAAGCATGGATTTACACTTTGCCAGTCCTGGCGCAGAAAAGAGTCATGAAGGTGACAAGACATCTCAACACACAAAGATTTCTTTCAGGCATCTTGCTGTGGATGGAAGTAATATAGAGGCCATGATTCTGAGTTACTTTAGTTACCGGGTCTCAAGCTTATAGGGCTCGGCTGCACCACTGATTTCATGGTGTAGAGCGAGGTTTCAGAAAAACTTCCTACTAGCACCAGAAGGATTCAGGGATTCTGATTCTGATATTGAAATGGTTTCATGATTAAAATGTATAGCCTCCCTTTTTATTAATCAAAATATATCCAAAGTTCTTTGACAATTTATTTCCTAATATATCTTCATAAGTATATTTTCTGATACAGAACTCCATATCCTCTACATAGACAGAGAGCTTAAAGAGAACCTGTCACCACATTTTAGCCACGAAATCCTTCATCAGTACCTGACAGGGCATCTCACGTCTGCTCCAACACTGTCTTTATAATGTGTGAACTCTGTCTCCATCCGTAGAAAAATAACTTTTATTCCATATGTAAATTAGGTTTTTAAGTTGGTGCATAAAATCAAACTCTCCATGCCTCATGTCATCCCCACCTCTGCAATGGATCTTACCGATACACACATGCGTAGTGTAAGTCAAGCTCAGCACTGGAGTTGAGTTTACATGCTTAGATTTAACTCATCACTGCACATGTACCAGGACTCTGTGATGCAGCTCAGCCTGGTGCAGAGATAAGCTGACGCCAGAGATGTACAACCGGCTTTAGTGTTGACCTTGACTTATGCTGCGCATGCGTGATATTTCATCAGGCTGTACTGGTGACATCACAGGGGCTAGGGGAGCTCCATTGCAGCAGAGGGGATGAGATAGATTGTGGAGAGCTTGTCTTTATACATAAGCTCTCCACCCCCTTATATTTGTACAGGAGATTTCCATCTCTGTAGGGTATATAGAGTAAAGAGATTGCTGTAAAATATATTAATAAGTTAATCAGCACAGAAAATTAAACCTAAAGAATGTGTAAAAAGGAGTACTTTCACTTTAAACGGAACCCAAAGTCTTGAAAAATCAACGCTGAGCATACTGATATATAGTTTTGTGGGAAAAGTTTTAGTATTACTTGTCATTTATTCAATTAGACATCATTCTGGGCTTAGGAGTCCAGTGGGCGGTCCTACACAGTGATTGTCAGCCTTTCCTGTTTAAGGGTGTATACAGAGATATCTGTTCATGCCTGTGTAGGACGGCATAGAATAAGAAGAGGTATAAAATGAATTTATTATAACTTCTACTAAATCTTTTCCCACAAAACTGTATATCAATGTTCTCAGCTCCTCCTACTCTATATCATGTTGCCTGCATATTGCACTGCATGATGGGTTCTTTTTAAAGGAGACCTTTTACCCCCTCTACTAACTCCGTTTCTCTGCATCCTATAGTAGGTGATCCTCCACTGATTCCTGCACAGTTGGAATTTTTTCTCTAGGCCCCACTGTTCCTAAGCAATTAGTGCTGTTATTTTTGGTGCCCAATATTATAATTAGACTCTCCACTGTCAGTTGTAGGTGGTCTCAGGCAGGAACAGGCAAGGGGGCATGGCACAAAGCTGCAATCAGAGGCAGAGAGTTTCAGCGATCTGAATCATGCCTCCTTGTCAACTCTTGTTCAAGGCCACCCACTTGACAGTAGGGAGTCTAATTATCATATTGGGCAGCAAAACTAACTGCACTGATTGCTCAGAAATGGTGGGGACTAGAGAAAAATTTCATTTGCGACGGATTCAGCTTAGTGGCACCTATTAATGGATAAAAGGAGCTGGATTTTTTGAAGGTGGTTATTTTAGCGTTAAGTAAGCGCCGATAAATTTGTAGAAGAAATTTTCAAAATTCAAAGTGGAACAAAAGAAACACCAGCCAGTAAAACAATACACTTCTTTCAGATTTTTTTTTTTTTTTTTCTTTCTTTTTTTTTACAAATATCATTTGATCCTTGTATCTCTTTAAATAGCACTTTTACAGCAATATGTTGTAATCATGCACAAAATAATAACCAATTATAGGTGGAAAGCATTCTCTTAGTTGCATATTCATTCCATCAAGCACTTTGTGAATAGCAAACACAACAAAATAAATAAGATTTTTTTTTTGTACAGAGTCATATTTCATAAATCCTATATGAACAAAATGAAGATGCCTTTAAGAAAAAAAAATATGTTTCCTTTACCCCAAGTAAATATTATCTTTAAAAAAATGTACAAAAGAGCATTGCAGGTATTAAAAATGATATCTTGTGCTTTTGCATGCCATTGGTTAGATAAGGACCTGAAATCTAGAGTTCATGTCTTCTATACCGCTCTGCAATACTTGTGTTCTTTGTGACATCTGTAGTTATAGCAAAAAAAGAAAAAAAAATAGAAATACATAAAATATTAAATTCAATAAAATTGCATTCAGTTTCGAGTAGTAGGAAGTCCAAAGCACTGGTTCTTGCTGCTTGAATACCTGTTACACAAAGAAATATTATTGACGTTTCATATTTGCTGACCAATTTCTCTTGTAAATACTGAATATTTTATTTTTACATCAATTTACTTTCTTCCTGACACATTTTATTATTATTGTATTAAGGGGTTGGTAAAGGATTAGAAAAACATGGCTGTCTTCTTCCAAAAACAGCTCCACATCTATCCATGGTGTGTGTCTGATATTGCAGCTATGATCCAGTGAGGTGAATAGGGCTGAGTTGCAATACTACACATAAACTGGGGACAAATGTGGCGCTGTTTGGAAGTAGACATGTTTTTCAATCCCTTTAAGAGTTTTGCTTTACTATTCCCTATGTCATTTATTTTAGTCTTGCAAAATTGTTTAAAAGGTAAAGATAATTTAGCATGGAAAATCTAAAAATATCAATTTGACTAATATTAAAGGGGTCTGTCACATGGAAAATGGATTGGCAGTATGTTATAGAGCAGGAGTAGCTGAGCAGTTTGATATATAGGTCAGTGGGAAAAGATTCAGTGTAACTCAACATTTATGCATATAAAATCTTTGCTTTTCTATGTTAAGAAGTCTAGGAGGCGGAGCTATCAGTGACTGATAGACTTCCCCCTCTGTCAATCACTGATAGGACCGCCTCCTTGACTTCTCAATCCTTTGAAAGAGCAGAGATTTCAGTGGATAAATGACAAGTTATGCTGAATCTTTCCCTACAAACCTACATATCAATCTGCTCAGCTCCTCCTGCTCTGTCTCATGCTGCCTACAGATTGGGCAGCTTTTTACACATGATGGGTTTTCTTTAATGATTCTCTTTAGGCAGAGCCATGTGTATTGGAATCAAATAGTGGCACAATACAGTATGGCCCCATTGATGGTGGTATATTATGGCTCAGTGCAGCTTGGAGGATGGTCGGTACTGTAATACAGTCGTCTGCAAGATTCCTCAGTATGGTTTATAAATGTGAAAAAAAAAATTAAGACTCTTTTTCCTAGTCTGACTTATCAGAAGTTGAACTTCATGGCTTTTGTCCTCTCTGTAGCTCCGTCCATTAATGTTGACATATATGAACAATTACATCATTGAGTTTTCTTGGGACATGTCTTCGGACAACTCAGGCCAGAAGCATCCCAACACTGTTATCTCTGGATTTACACACAGAGACAATGGAGTCACTGATCAGAATTGTTCTAGCCCTTATCAGGGCTCAGTAGCTTTTTGAAGAGCTGACAGAGACTTCCTTAGCCATCAATCACAGTGAAGAGCATAGAGGTGGTAAGACCAGCCAGGCCACTGCTGCTAAATAGCAGAGGTGGTCTGAAACTTAGGCAATGAGCAGTAAATAACAAATGGATAGATAAGATAGCTAAAGCAATGTATTGGGCAAATACATGATGACTCCCTTAGCTATCAATCACAGTGAAGAGGTGGACAGACCAGCCAGGCCACTGCTGCTAAATAGCAGAGGTGGCCTTAAACCTACGCAATGAGCTGTAAACTCTGAGGAGGCATAAAGAGCAGTATATAACAAGTGGAATGATAAGATAAAGCAGTGTAATTTTTAAACACTTCAGTTAGCCTAAAAGGGGTTATCCAGGATTAGAAAACATGGCTACTTTCTTTTAGAAAGAGCTCCACTTCCTCTTCTCACACAGTGACATCACATCCGTTGGTCACATTGCCATGCTATAGAACTGAGCCGCAGTGTGGCCATGAACCAATTGATGTGATGTCACTTCCCGAGGGGAATAAGGGGAAGAAGTGGACCTCTTTCTGAAATAAAGCAGCCATTTTTTCTAATCCTAGATAACCCCTTTAATCTAGAGGTTTAAATATGATCCTAGAGAAGGGAGTGCCCCTTTAATGTATATGTCAGGAGCTCTCCCAGCATACACACTATATACAAATGTGAACAAGATGTAAATGGGGGATATGGAAGCATAACAGTGATTTATATCACGCATTTGTACCGCTTCTCCGTTCACTTGGGGAACTTGGGGACTCTCATTGTTATGCTTGATGGGGTCCATTTCAACAGGATAAGTGTTATTAGTGGAAAAACTTCTTTAGTTAGGACAGGCTATCAACATTAAAGGCCCAGTTATAAAAACCACTTTATTAGATCTCATTAGGTCTCAGTTCACACACATGCTTTAGGTTAGAGGACACCTTGCAGATTTTGACTCCCAGCATGCTTTTGGGTTTCAGTAATAAATAAGATGAGACCGACACAGGAGCGAATAAAAGAAATAATTACTCAAGTCTTATAAAATGACTGGGGGAAAGTTGGTGTCTACCATCGGAGAGATTACCTGATCTGTTCCTGCCGCTGACTTAATCAAAGTGTATTGAATGGAAAATGTGTATTATAAATCTTTATGACAAGCCGCAAATAAAATTAATTTCCTCTTTCTGAAACTAGTTATAAGCTGCATTCGTTCTATGTCAACATTTATCCTTGTTCATAGACCTTAAATTAATATGTTAATGGACCTGATATTACATGCAATCCATTCATCAAGGCCCCGACTTCATCATAACACTTTTATCTCCTCTCTGTGGCACCAACGATAACATTAGTCTTTCAAGAGCCATTGAAGAAAGATGATGAAAATGGAAAATGGTCCAGAGGAAAAGCCGCCTCAGCATTGCAAATGACCTCAATGGAATACTTAATAGGCCTCAGTCGGTGAACGCATTTCATCGTATATCAAACATTTAGTGTATTTGGGTTAGGTTTTATGTCACAATCGTTTTAAGAAGTAAAATGTTTATATCTCCAAAGTCCAGCTGATCTGGTTGCTATGGTAAGTGAGGCCTAGCAATATGATGAAAAGGGCTAAGGCTGGGCCTACACACAGACTTTTTCACACCACAAACAGAGCACTAGTTGCTAGGGATAGGGGGCATAGCAACATGATTACAAGGGCTTAGGCTGGGCCTACACACATATTTTTGCACATCATAAACAGCACTAGTTGCTAGGGATAGGGGGCCTAACAACATGATGAAAAGGGCAAAGGCTGGGCCTACACACAGACTTTTTCACACCACAAACAGAGCACTAGTTGCTAGGGATAGGGGACATAGCAACATGATTACAAGGGCTAAGGCTGGGCCTACACACATATTTTTGCACATCATAAACAGAGCACTAGTTGCTAGGGATAGGGGGCCTAGCAATATGATGAAAAGGGCTAAGGCTGGGCCTACACACAGACTTTTGCACACCACAAACAGAGTGCTAGTTGCTAGGGACAGGGGGC